>CM054059.1:156145654-156745654 GCA_028641055.1 Alopecurus myosuroides
AAGTCGTCCGAAGAGACACGGTGCGCCGACGCGAAGGGGAGCTCAACAACGAGACGAACCAAGGGGAGATTGTCCCTCCAGCTGCCGTCATGCGGCCGGTCTATAGCACCCCGACGAAGAACATGAGGGTGTCCCGGGCGTCCATGCAGGAGCGAGGCGGTTTGGAAGAACTACGCTGCCAGTAGTATCGCCTCCAAGACCTCGTATGGGCCGCAAACCAGCAGCAGTCGGTCCATGACGCTTCCACGGACCGATTGGCAGGCGGCCAGGGAGGCGACGACGGGTCATACGAAGGCCAGCAGGCTTCGACACCAAACCGCCGAGAACTGGTCGCGAGCGGGCACCACGAGCGCAACGCCAACTCTGTCAACCGTGCCGAGCCCCACACATGAGGCAGATGACGCCAGCTGGCACACGCCAACCGGGAAAATGCACCACCACCCCTGCCGGGTGGGGAGAACCGTCACCGAGATCGCGAGGCGGCCAACCCCCGAGGCGGCATCCAAGGCCGCCTAGGACCACTCGGTCCTGCGGTCAACCCCGACGTCCATGGCCGCGTCGACAGGCTCAAGTTTTCCCAGAGGATAGAGGACGAGCCGGCCGATGGCCCCGCGTGCCTCGGACCACGTATCAGAGACGAGCTCTTCCCCAAGGGATTCTCGCTTCCTTGAGACACCCCCAAGTAGAGCGGCGTCACCAAGCCGGAGGATTGGCTAACCGACTATGTCACGGCCGTCGCAATTGCAGGCGACAACAAAGAGGGTGGCGGTTCGCTATGTGTCCCTCATGCTTCAAGGCACGGCTTGGGCCTGGCTTAACAGCCTTCCAGCCAGCCGCGTCAACTCCTGGCTGGACTTTGAGGAAGTCTTTATCTACATCTTCGCCAGCACCTACCAGCGACTAGGCCGGTCGCAATAGCTCGCCCAGTGCGTCCAGGGGGAGAAAGAGAACGATCGGGAGTACCTCAGAAGGTGGACAACCCGTTGCAGCACTTATGATGGAACTGATGAGAAGACCGCAATCGGGCATTTCTCCGCTGGATGTCGGGACGGCACCATGCTGAAGCACAAAGTCTATAGGGGGAACCCCGAAACCGTGGTTGTACTCCTGACCATTGCGTAGAAGTACACCACTTGAGACGCGGGCATGAAGGTGGCCATCTGGCTGGACCCATCCGGCCAGCTCATCAACACCCCTTCGACTCAGAAGGACGCAGCCGGCCCGAGCAACCTAGCCGCCCAATCCAGCCGGAACGATCGCGACTACAACCGGGATGACCAGAAGAGAGGAGGAGGCCAACTATCCAACGAGCGATATGACAGCCGGCAGGTCACCACCGCTGAAGGAGGCCAGGCGGAAGGTTCAGGGGGCAACCGCTACCCCGGGCAGCGAGATGACGATCGCTCATGGGAAAAGCCTAAATATACTTTCGAGCTGATGCTAGACTCCCCCTGCAAGTACCACAGCGGGCCGCGCAAGCCGGTCACGCACACCACCTAGCAGTGTAGCTGGACCTCCCGCCTGACCAAGGGAGAAGGTTTGCCGGCTCCGCCAGCGCCAAACCCAGCAGGTGGCAACCAAGGCAACCCATAGGGCAGCCGAACTAGCCGGCGGGGCCGCGACAACTATCCCCGCCGAGATGGCACCTACGTCATCGAGCGCAACGACAAACGCAACACCCGCGCATGCATGACAGGAGTAAACTCCACCGCGCCAGACGTACCCCAGTACCTCGACTGGTCCGAGCACCCCGTCACCTAGAGCCGAGAGGACCACCCGGACGATATTCCATGCCCAGGGAGCTACTCGCTCCTACTGGACCCCATCATCGTAGACGGCGAGCGCGCCTGCACCTTCTCTCGGGTGCTCATCGATGGCGGTAGCAGCATCAACATCCTCTACAAGGATACCGCCGACAAGCTAGGCATTACAGAAGCAATGATCCAGCCCAGTCGGACAACCGTCCACTTTATCGTGCCGGGTAAACTATGCACCCCCATGGGAATTGTCCGGCTGGATGTCATATTCGGCAAGGAGGAGGAGTTCCACCGCGTTCCTATCTGGTTCTAGGTGGTGAGCCACCAAAGCGCCTACCACGCCATTCTTGGCCGGCCCTCCTTGAACAAGTTCATGGCGATCCAACACTACGCTTACGTGAAGATAAAGCTGCCAGGTCCACACGGGATCATCACCGTCTGCGCGACTACATGCGGTCTCTTTCACGTGCCTCCTACGGCTCAAAGCTGGCTGAGTCCGTCATGGTCAAGAAAGAAGGCACATGGCGCATGTGCATCGACTACACCGCCTTGAACAAGGCCTGACCCAAGGACCCTTTCGCCTTTCCCCGCATCGACCAAGTCATCGACTCCACCGCCGGCTGTGAGCTCCTCTCATTTCTGGATGCCTATTATGGCTATCACCAGATCAAGATCAACCCGGCTCACCAGATCAATACGGTGTTCATCACGCCCTACGGGGCCTACTGCTACATCACCATGTCATTCGGCCTGAAGAACGTCGGGGCTACCTACCAGCAATGCATGCAGAAATGCTTGCATGAGCAACTCGGGTGGAACATTCACGCCTACAAGGACGACGTGGTGGTCAGACCAAGAAACGAGGGACCCTCCTCAAGGATTTAGAAGGGACATTTGCAAATCTATGTCGCTTCCAGATCAAGCTAGGTTTTTCTTTGGGGTCCCAGCCGGCCAGCTCCTGGGGTTCCTCGTATCTGAACGAGGAATCGAGGCCAACCCAGACAAGATCGCTGCCATCGAGAGCATGCAGCGGTGGAATAATTCAAGGGACATCCAGAAATCGTCGGCTGTCTAGCCTCCCTCAGCCGGTTCGTCAGCCGACTGGGCAAGAAGGCACTCCCGCTTTACCAACTCCTGAAGAAGTTTGAAAAGTTCGCCTAGACCCACGAGGCGGACGCGGCCTTCCTCGGCCTCAAGCGGACGCTCTCCACCACACCTGCCTTAACGCCTCCGACCCCAAAGGATCCCATGCTGCTATACCCCGCGGTGACCAACCGGGTGATCAGCGCCATGTTGGTGGTCGAGCGCCCCCAGAAGGATAAGGTGCAGCCGGTGCAGAAACCGGTGTACTACATCAGCAAGGTTCTCTCGCAGTCCAAGCAGAACTACCCCCACTACCAAAAGCTGGTCTATGGTGTGCATTTTGCCACCAAAAAGCTCCGCCACTACTTTCAAGAGCACATGATCACAGTGGTCAGTACCGCCCCGCTCTCGGAAATCATTGGCAACAAGGACGCCACCGGTCGCGGGGCCAAGTGGGCAATCGACCTGGCGGCACACAATATGCATTACAATCCGCGCATTGCCATCAAGTCCCAGGTCCTCGTCGACTGGGCAGAGACCTAGAGCCTGCCGCCTATCCCCGACTCCTTGCATAGGAAGATGCATTTCGATGGCTCCAAGATGCTCGGGGGCTTGGGGGTCGACATCCTCCTCACCTCGCCCAAACGATACCAGTTGCAGTACGCATTGAAAATCCACTTCAAGGCCTCTAACAACGTGGCCGAGTACGAGGCCCTCGTCCACGACCTCAAGCTAGCAAAGGGGATAGGAATACAACACATCCTACGCTTCAGGGACTTGGACCTAGTGGTACATCAGGTCTCAGAGGACTGGGACGCCAAGGACGCTAATATGGCCGCATACCGTTTCTTTGTCTAGCTGCTGTGTTTCTGCTTCGAGGGATGCGAGTTCCACCATGTGCCCCGAGCCTACAACGAGACGACAAAAATGCTTTCTAAACTTGGCTCTACATGGCAGGCCATCCCGCCTGGCATCTCCCTCGAGCACTTACACAAGGCATCCATCGTCATGTCGGCTGACCTTAACCGGCCGCCTAAAGGCCCAGCCGGAGAACCGAGAAACCCGGCGGCTGCCACCGCCAAGCCGCCTGAAGACCCCGTCCCGATGCAGATTGACAAGGAGAGCGCGAAGATAGCCGACCCATGGGGAGCCCCCCAGGCGGAATAGCAAACGCGGGGGCTACCCTGTCGGTCATGTAGGTGGTGTTCGTCATACACGCCACGCCATCTTGGGGACAGCCAATCTTCGACTACCTCGTCCACCACCGCCTTCCCCAAGACGAGGTTCTCGTCCTGCAAATACAACGCCGCTCCCGCGCCTACACCATCATCAACAACCAACTACACAAGCGCAACGTATGCGAGATCTTCCAGCGCTGCATCGAGCAAGAAGAGGGTGTGCACCTGCTCTGAAACATCCATAGGGGGAATGCGGCCATCACACCTCGTCAAGGGCCATAGTCTTCAAAGCCAACTGATACGGTTTCTTCTGGCCAACCGCCCTAGCCGACTTCGAGGACCTAGTGCGGGCCTGCAATGGCTGCCAGCATTTTCGGACGCAAAAACATACACCGTCCTCGGGCTTGAAGACCATCCCCATCAATTGGCCGTTTGTCGTTTGGGGCATCAACATGGTCGGCCCATTCAAAAAGACACGCGTCGGCATGACCCACCTGCTGGTGGTGTTGCACAAGTTCACCAAGGTTTTTTTTATAGAAATGGGAGCCTCTGCCCCGGCCTATGCATCAAATTGATGCACACAGCCGGTTTTTTATTAAAGACAAGAAAATCCACAGATGTAGCGAGTTACAATTCACGGATCACTTAAGGTGGCCACAAAGATAAGCCACTCAAAAATAAGACGCACAAGTTTACGCATCAAGACGTCTTGCATTAAGGCACCCACCCCGGCTGTAGATAGCCCGCACGACCACCAACAGCCGGGCACAACCTGTATCCATAGGTCCTCGCTGATCCACGGGTAGGAGAAAAGACCATGTCTGAATAGAATAGACCGCCTTGTTTACAACCTGCAAGAAATGAACATTGTTTGTTTTGTTAAAAACCAGATCATTCCGGTTGTTCCATATTGTCCAAATAAAAGCTGCCACACCAATACGGATGCGTGCTTTAGTTTTTTATCAATGCCATTTAGCCAACTACCAAACATATTCGCAATGCTCGTTGGAGGATAAATGCTGAAAGTAAAGTGAATGAGGCGCCAAAAATCACGAGTAAAAGGGCAGAGAATGAACAAATGCTCAATAGACTCATCTGAGTCGCAAAAAACGCATTTTTTACAACCAGTCCAATTTCTCTTTATCAAATTATCTTTGGTTAGAATTACCTTCCTGTTAAGGAACCACGGGAATATTTTAATCTTTAAAGGAACCTTCAATTTCCACAGGTATTTACGCAAAAAATCTTGTGGAACCATGTAACAAATCAGCATAATAGGATTTTACGGAGAACGACCCATCTAACGTCAACTTCCAACGAAACGAATCCGTCTCATCATTTAAAGACACACTCATTAACCTCTCAACCAACCCGTCCTTCTTTCACCTGTCAGACTTCTCCTAAATTGAATGTTCAATGGAATATGGGCTAACACATTAGACATCGTAACATTCTTATGAACAACAATATTGTATAAAGATGGGTAAGATTGTGACAACGGTTCATCACCTAACCAAGAGTCCTCCCAGAAACGAACTTGCAACCCATTTCCTACAAAAAACTGCCCACGAGAAAAAAAATTCATGCTTTACTTTCATAATCCCTTTCCAAAAGGGAGAATCTGTTGGTTTTGCGTCAACTTGAGATAACGTTTTATCCCCTAAATACTTATTGGAAAGCAACTCTTGACATACTCCCTCTTCGTTAATAATTTTGAACAGCCACTTACTCAACAAACACATATTTTTAATTTGCAACACCTCAATACCCAAACCCCCCTGATCCTTTGGGCGACACACAATATTCCACTTTGTAAGACGGTATTTTCCCTTTTTGGAATCACTCTGCCAAAAAAATCTAGACCGATAAAAATCAAGCCTGTTCCTAAACCCCACTGGGATTTCAAAAAATGAAAGAAGGAACATAGGTAAACTTGTTAGGACATAATTAATTAAAATGAGGCGATCCCCATAAGAAAGTAACTTGCCCGCCCAAGAACTCAATTTCCTATCAAACCTATCCTCAACGGGTTTCCACTCCTTATTTAAAAGTTTTCTATGATGAATTGGGATACCAAGATATTTAAACGGCAGATTACCTACCTCACAACCGAAAATGTGACGGTAATCATCCTGCACATCCTTAGAATGCCCAAAACAATATATCTCACTTTTATGATAGTTGATTTTCAGCCCTGACAATAGCTCAAACATCGCAAGAATGAGCTTCATATTCAGCGCTTTCTCCCAATCATGTTCAAGGAACAGAATCGTATCGTCAGCGTATTGAAGAATAGAAACTCCCCCTCAACAAGATTTGGTATCAACCCTCCAACCCGGCCATCCCCCTTTGCACGCTCAATGAGGATAGCTAAAAGATCGACCACAAGGTTGAAAAGAATAGGGGACAGTGTATCCGCTTACCGTAAACCTTTTAAAGTTTGAAAATAATGTCCAATATCATCATTAACTTTAACCCCAACACTACCACCCTGCACGAAACGAGCTACCCATTCACACCACAGCGGCGAGAAACCCTTCATCCGCAACACTTGTTGTAAAAAAGACCAATTAACTTTGTCATACGCTTTCTCAAAGTCAATTTTAAAAACAACCCCATCTAACTTTTTCCTTTGTAACTCGTGAATTGTTTCATGAAGCACGACCACCCCTTCGAGGATGTTTCTACCGGGTAGGAAAGCTGATTGTGTTGGCTTGATGACCCTACTTGCAATATAGGTCACCCGATTCGTACCCACCTGAGTGAAAACTTTAAAACTAACATTGAACAGGCAAATGGGACGGTATTGCTCAATACGGCTGGCATCCTATTTTTTGGGTAACAACGTAATGATCCCAAAATTGAGCCTAAACAACTGTAGCTCCACCGCATACAGCTGAGTGAACATGGCCATCAAATCTACCTTAATAACGTCCCAATTTTTTTGATAAAACTCGGCAGGAAACCCGTCTGGTCCTGGAGCCTTATTGTGTTCCATTTGCGCAATAGCCTGGAACACCTCCTTCTCATAGAACGGAGATGTAAGAATGGAATTTTCCTCAGTAGAAATCTGAGGCATATCCCCAGTCATACTTTCCTCTAAAGACACAAAACTCGGAGCCGGTGCCCCGAATAATTTTTTATAATATTCAGAGATGAAAACCCGCAGATTTGCTTCTCCCACAATAGTACCCTCATCCTGTTCTAACTGAAAAATACGCTTCTTCCTATGTCTCCCATTTGCGATCAAATGGAAGTACCGCGTATTATTCCCACCTTCTTGAATAAATTTCACCTTTGCCCTCTGAGCCCACTTTGTTTCGTCGTCCCGTTTTAACTTATTAAGACGCTCATCTGCCTCTTTTTTTGCAGCCCGCTCGGCCATATTTAACGGAGTGGTCTCAGCTTTAATATCAAGCTGATCAATTATAGCTTTTCTTTAAGCATTTTATATTCACCACTAAGGTTCTTAGCCCACTGATGACTCCCAAGTGCAGGAGATCAATTGTAGTACCTTTCGATAAGTATTTGAGTGTCGAACCCACGAGGAGCTGAAGGTAAGCTATATATTCTATAAAGCCCTATAACCCTCTTATATGGCTGTTTATGCAAAGCAATAAGTTTGACTAAAAGGAACTAACTAATTAAAAGCAAGTGACGTGGAGTGTGGTTTGTCTAGTAACTAGTGAAGCAGGTTTAAAATGCAAGTAATCCTAGAGCAAGTTTCTAAAGCAAGTTTCTAAGCAAGTTTCACAAGTAGAAAGCAGCAAATATCTCAAGTATCTCAAGGGAGCAAGTGTTCTAGCAATAGGTGTTTCGTTCATGTGGTTGTCACAATTAGTGAAGCACATGTTTTAGTCTTAGTTGTTTCTTCTAGGAAGGAGCCATGAATAGGTATAGTCAAGTAAATGATCTACAACCCCTTATGATGGATCATGTGGCCAAGTAAATGACTGCACAAGATTGATTAAGACATAAAGTCCCACCATAGCCTTACGTTCTAAGGTCCCCTATATATATACCCCAATAACTTAACTTTGTGGCTCGGTCTCAGGTTACTATCACTCCCAAGTCACCACCACTCCATTATGCTACCGGTGATCACCTTACATGCATTCCCCAACGTATGCATGCACTCATATATTGTACATAAAGACAATCATAGAAGATAACAAACTTGTATGCAACCAATCAACGAACTATTTCACCATTGCCAAGAACAATTCACTACTCAAACGTAGACGCGGAGACACACTACATCAAGGGAATATAGTACTGCATCATACATCGTGTTTGCCAAGAGATTACAGTGGAGAGATGGAGCTGATCTTGCTGTAGATGTTGATGATGAACACGCCGGAGGGGGGTGGAGCCCTCCGGGGGTGATCCCGGCGGCGTTTCCCCCCTCCGATCTTCTCCGGCGGCAGCCTTCTGTCTCTTTGTTTCGTGGTTTCATCTCTCGGCGCCGCGCCCTTCTCGAAAAGGCCAGGGGACCCTTTATATAGTCGTTTTTAGGTCACGAGACACTCGGGAGAAGAAAGATCGACGGCATCGGAGCCACGGGGGCAAAAAGGGGGCCCCACACGCGACCAAGGAATCTGGCCGCGTGGAGGGTCCTCTTTTCACCTGGTTGGCCTTTTGGCCCTCTACTTTGGCCCATGGTCTTCGTCTCGAAAATTCTGAACCGTGCTCTTTGGCCTTGCCCTTTTTGGAGTACCGAAGCTCCCGGAAAGTCTGAAACACTAAAAAGTACGTTTTCTGGAAAAACAGGGTTAGAACCAAAAGAAGGGGGATTGTTCAGAAAATCCCCCAAATCATTATAAAACATGAATATAAGTTTCTAATATGTAGGAAAAACAAGTAATAACATGCAAAGTTCATGTATGCATTTTACATGCATCAACATCCCCAACCTTAACCCATGCTCGTCCTCGAGTATGAAGGTGATAAAACTAACATGGACTTTGCATATTGAAACAATCATGGGATATCAAGGAGGATTATTCATGCTACATATAATCAAATGATTAATACTAGAAATGAGTAGCAATATACAATTCATGTTGTAAGAAATATCAAATATGCAAGCAAAGATGCTTCATGAAAGTTCACAAAGTGTATAATGAAATAAAAGCACTATGGACCAAATGCATACACAAAATGAAAAATAAAATCCTATATTGGTCAAAGAATAGCATAATGGAAAATAGAAAATATGGTGGACACTTTGGAGAAAATTGAGTAGAGGTAAAACATGATCAAGTCTTATTTAGCCTCTAAATTATTCAACTAAAATTACTAATTGAAATGTGGTATCCATTGATCTAGGACTCTCATTGCCCCTTTATCACTAGCATCTTAAATGGTGAATGTTGAAGTAATGTGAATGACAAGGTGGTTGAAAGCCTCATGCCCCGTGAGTGTGAAAACCTACTCCATGATTACTCAACTTAAGATTCCTAATAAGCTTTCTACAATCATAATAAGTATTAATGACATCATAGTGAACCGCAAAGAGATACCTCTTGCCCCATGACATGGAAACAATCCCATGTCACAATGACAAGACAAACAAACGGAGTAGACTCATCATCCTTTTTATTTTCATTAACTGTTATGCATAGCTTCTTATTTTATTGTAAGATGTGTTGTAGAGTCACTCAAGCTGTAAGTAAATTTCCACCATGATAAAGCATGTCTTGGGTTAGCGGCCCAATGCGTTTCTCTGGTCATATAGATACTTACTCATCAAAACTTACTATTCCTCTATTTCATTTCGGCATGACAGGAGTCCAAAAACAAAAATACATGATATCAACCAAATGTAAATATTTGTGCAATGTTGAAAGCTTTCCGGTGATACACGTTTATAGCTAGCTCCCAACCACACACTTGTCAAACGCAAAACTTGTGGCTCCCATTATTGGGTCATGTTTATTAGATGCATAAAAAGTAAAGTGTGCCTTCAAAAGTTCGTGAGAGTCCTATCCCAAGTTCAACCCATGACAATTAATAAAGTGAATATCTTAATTTAGAACATAAATAACACAATAACATGGTGAACATACTCGGAATAGCAATGAAGCTAATGGGAAGATATGGTGGACTCACTGGAAATACTTGGCTAAGGAGTGTTGGAAACAAGTTTTTACTTGTTGGAATTTTAAATTTTTGGCTAGCCAGAGGGAGATAGTTGACCAGATACTATGCATGCATATGTCCATAGAACTACCCATTTCATGAAAAACTAAATAAACCAGCAATTAACATCAAGGACATGAATAAGAGATAGCTCAAGACAACATTATTGCAAATTTCTACACATAAAAAGCCTATAAATCATGCAAACATATGTAGCTCTTCAAATCAACCATGGCATCCCTATTCCAAGTCATAATACTAGAATCCAATACATTACAACCCCAAACTCCAGTAGCTCAATCTCATATAAAATGATGGCTGTGGTCTAATCAAAACAAAAATAAAAACAAAAACTAGACGCTTCAAGTCTCTACGATAAATGCTTTGCTTAGAAAAACAGAAAGTAGACGTGTGCTAACCAAAAGAGTGTAGCTCCAGTGGGGTGTTCATCACATCCCCAAGATTATGTATTTCACCATTCTTGGATGTCTTGAGGCGCAGCTCCTCTATTCCCTGTGAAAAAAACTTCACAAAACATCTTTCTCCCATTCTTTTTCTGCGGGGTGAGATTAGCAAGGACAAACAAATCACATGCTTGCTGTGCAAAATTCCAAATCAAATGCTCCAGTAGATAGACAATAAGGTTCATTATGTTGTATGTTCACTCTCTTGCTTGAAAGAATCATGGAAATTCGATTCCCAAGCCCAAAGAGTGCATAAAACAAAAGAAGGCATAATCTGTCCAGAAAAGCAACAGCAGAAAAACGAACGTTTTTTCCCTAAGCTAGACTCGTCAAACAATTAAGCCAATTTTTGTGATTACATAAGACTAAAAGTTGCAGAACATACTAAAAAATTAGCTTAATCCGACATACCAATAAAAAACGTAAAATCATACGGTGAGCAGACTCGTGCTAAAACAGAAATTTCATGCACTAGGATAGCAACTTATAAGTCCAAATGGGTTTGACTTGACTCTTTATTGAAAACTCCAGAATTAAAACAAAAAAACTAATCTCTTGAGACAGCAAGAGGGCACTAGGAAAATCCAAACAAAAACAACCGGTTTGCCTCCCGTAAAGCGCTTTCTTTATAGCCAGATAGTTAGGCTTTACTTACTTAACATCATGATGGTTGGAGTGAGGCGGCTCGGCATCCCCAAGCTTGGATTCTTGTACTTATTTGATACATGTAGGGTGAGCCCAGGGGTACATCCCCAAGCTTGATTGGTTCTCCCTCTTGATCTTTGTTCATCTCACTCAACTCTTCCTCCTGAAAAATTCTTCTTACACAAATCTCAACATAAAACTTGATTAGAGGGGTTAGTGCCTCGATAAATAAAATCCACATAGGTACAGCAAAGACACATCATGAGTTGATTCTAAATATTAACTACTGTTACAACAGTTGTGGATTGCTCCTTGATCAAAAGAACCACACAAAACACAAGTAATGAGAGCAATGCAAAATAAAGACATAATCTGCCAAAAACTGAACAGCCCGTAAAGAGTGAATTTTTAGAGGCACTTAAGTTGCTCAAATCATAAAACTTAAAACTAATGAAATATGTAGTGATAACTAATTATTGCTGTCGTAAATTACCAGGTCAAAATTCCACTTCTGTGATTTTAAACATTTTTCGCAGTGAAGTTCAGGAATCTGTTTTCTTGACAGCTAATTACTATTGTTTAATCCTATCTCTCATATAAGATTATTCTTGCCATTTAAGATGAGAAATAAGACAGAAATGTGATGTTACAGTAGTGAACTAATATTTTTATTGTTTTTAGCTTTGGAAAAAGTTTTAATGATAGAGACTTTGCAATGGTTTCATTGGCATGAACAACACATGTTCAAGGTCGACCCCAACTTCTCCATTACTCATCCTTCTCATTTACTTTCCCAAATTTTTTTATAAAATGAAAATCTTAAACTAAATGATAGATAACAGTAGGTAAAGGTATTTTACATGTTGAAAAGACATAAATGTGTGCTCAAACCGAATAGGAAATTAAAGCATAAGGAACACACCAAAAAATATTAAACAATTTATTTTTAAGTCTAACCCCTTTCCTATGCATTGGAATTTTGTAATGAAACAAATAAAAGAAGCACATAATAGCAAGCATAGAAAGGTAGATCAAGTGCAACTTCAATACTTTCAGCATAAAGAGGGGAAACTTAATATTGTTGAAATATGTAAAACCATGTTTCCCTCTCTCATAATAATTTTCAGTAGCATCATGAATAGATTCAACAATATGAATATCACATAAAACATTCTTATCATGAGCCACATGCATAAAAGAATCACTACTATCCACATAAGTAAAATCCTCATTAGTGATAGTGGGAGTTAAACATTCATAATTTTCATTGCAATCATCATATATAGGAGGCATAGTATCATCAAAGCGAATTTTCTCCTCCAAGCTTGGGGAACTAAAAATATCATGCTCATCAAAACCAATTTCCCCAAGCTTAAAACTTTCCATAGAATCAACAAGTATATCATTTTTATCCCCAATAGTAGGGGGACTAAAAATATCATATTCATCAATACAAACTTCCCCAAGCTCAAGGTTTTCCTTAGCAATAAAGGTGTTCAAAGAATTAGTACTACCACAAATATGATTGTTGTGCAAATAATTTTTCAATTTCTCCCGAAACACTTCATGTCCTAATTCAAGGTAGATATTATACAGTTCTAAAATTGTTTGGTTGTTTTCCATTTTATAATTTTTTTTTGTGTTTTAGGTTTATATGTTAGTATGCAATGAAAACAAGAATAAAATCTTAGCACAACGCTCCCCGGCAACGGCGCCAGAAAAGTGCTTGATGACTCCCAAGTGCAGGAGATCAATTGTAGTACCTTTCGATAAGTATTTGAGTGTCGAAGCCACGAGGAGCTGAAGGTAAGCTATCTATTCTCTAAAGCCCTATAACCCTCTTATATGGCTGTTTATGCAAAGCAATAAGTTTGACTAAAAGGAACTAACTAATTAAAAGCAAGTGACGTGGAGTGTGGTTTGTCTAGTAACTAGTGAAGCAAGTTTAAAATGCAAGTAATCCTAGAGCAAGTTTCTAAAGAAAGTTTCTAAGTAAGTTTCACAAGTAGCAAGCAGCAAATATCTCAAGTATCTTAAGGGAGCAAGTGTTCTAGAAATAGGTGTTTCGTTCGTGTGGTTGTCACAATTAGTGAAGCACATGTTTTAATCTTAGTTGTTTCTTCTAGGAAGGAGCCATGAATAGGTATAGTCAAGTAAATGATCTACAACCCCTTATGATGGATCATGTGGCCAAGTAAATGACTGCACAAGATTGATTAAGACATAAAGTCCCACCATAGCCTTACGTTCTAAGGTCCCCTATATATATCCCCCAATAACTTAACTTTGTGGCTCGGTCTCAGGTTACTGTCACTCCCAAGTCACCACCACTTCATTATGCTACCGGTGATCACCTTACATGCATTCCCCAACATATGCGTGCACTCATATATTGTACATAAAGACAATCATAGAAGATAAAAAACTTGTATGCAACCAATCAACGAACTATTTCACCATTGCCAAGAACAATTCATTACTCAAACATAGACGGGGAGACACAATACATCAAGGGAATATAGTATTGCATCATACATCGTGTTTGCCAAGAGATTACAGTGGAGAGATGGAGCTGATCTTGCTGTAGATGTTGATGATGAACACGCCGGAGGGGGGTGGAGCCCTCCGGGGGTGATCCCGGCGGCGTTTCCCCCCCTCCGATCTTCTCCGGCGGCAGCCTTCTGTCTCTCTGTTTCGTGGTTTCGTCTCTCGGCGCCGCGCCCTTCTTGAAAAGGCCAGGGGACCCTTTATATAGTCGTTTTTAGGTCACGAGACACTCGGGAGAAGAAAGATCGACGGCATCGGAGCCACGGGGGCAAAAAGGGGGCCCCACACGTGGCCAAGGAATCTGGCCGCGTGGAGGGTCCTCTTTTCCACCTGGTTGGCCTTTTGGCCCTCTACTTTGGCCCATGGTCTTCGTCTCAAAAATTCTGAACCGTGCTCTTTGTCCTTGCCCTTTTTGGAGTCCCGAAGCTCCCGGAAAGTCTGAAACACTAAAAAGGACGTTTTCTAGAAAAACAGGATTAGAACCAAAAGAAGGGGGATTGTTTAGAAAATCCCCCAAATCATTATAAAACATGAATATAAGTTGCTAATATGTAGGAAAAACAAGTAATAACATTCAAAGTTCATGTATGCATTTTACATGCATCACCCACCCCACGTAGGAACTGTCTTAAGTGTCTAATTTTATTTTGCCACCTCTCCATCGGAGTAGACCCTACAGTGACCGACATCCACTCATTCCTAACTAACTCATAGAAACCCTCATGGCGCATCCATGACAGCTCGAACGAGAAATGAGACTTATTGCCCAAATGCGCTTGGACACCAGAATCAATAATTAAGGGTGTATGATCTGACCCCGTACGAGTCAGAGCATGCACCGTCACCAAAGGATACTTATGCTCCCATTCAATGCTGGCTAGAAATCGGTCTAATTTCTCATAAGTCGGATTGTCCCCCCAGCTAGCCCAAGTGTATTGCCTACCAGGTAACCTGAGCTCCTTTAAGTCCAAACTCTCAATTATTGCATTAAAAATAAACGGCCACCTGGCATTGAAATTATCACTACTTTTTTCCTCTTGTCGTCTGATGATATTAAAGTCCCCTCCAACCAAAGTTGGCAACGTTTCATTCTCGCAAATACGCACCAACTCCGCTAAAAATTGAGGTTTCTTAGAATCTTGAGCAGCTCCGTAAACTACAACAAAAGCCCAAAGGAAACCATCTTGTTTAGTTTTGTCATGAAACTTTGCGCAATAATCCCCGGACACAACGGTTTGCGCCAAAAGATTTGTGTTGTTAAAGCCAACCAACATCCCACCAGAACGGCCGTGTGGAGGCATACAGAACCAAATGAAATCTCTACCTCCAGCCAAAAATTGTAGAAAATGAGTAGCAAACGTAGATCTACCCGTTTCTAGCAAAGCGATGAAATCAAGATTGTGCTCCTTAACAAACTCAGAAACTGCCTGGTGCTTAGCACGATCCCCAAACCCGTTGCTATTCCAAATTAAACCTTTCATATTACTTTTTAAATTTTTTAAGTCTGGCACTACGTCTAGGTTTTGAAAATCCAACACTCAATTTATTGCGGTTACGTTTAACCGTCTTTGAGAAAGCCATAAGATCCTTATGATCCTCGATTGGTTCGGTGTCAATATCTTGGAGATCCTTACACAAATTAGAGGCAGTTTTTAACACCAATTTTGATTTCGAAAAATGGTCCTCAAGCTCCAAATTATTTTTAAGAAAAGCTAAAGACCTACTATGCTCCTATCCCATCATAACCGCGATAGACGAATTAACTTGTGCATTAGTTTTACCTAGCGAAACCCCTAGTTTATCAGCTCTAGCTTTTATATCCGAACTCGAAAAAGATATCAAAGATAATCTGGAGGGGGTGAACGTACCAGCAACGAAGGCCAAGTCCCTCCTTTGAGCAAGCGCCACCGCTCGCTGCTCCTGGGGCATATCCGCATCGGGCTTCGCTCGCAGACGAGCACTGCATCGCACCTCCATCTCCTCGACGGGAATACCCCCATACGCGCTGATCTCGGCCGTCGAACGGGCGAGTAGGAGTAGGAGTGGCCGGTACAGCTGCGAACCCCAACCCGTCTGGTTGAGGTGAGCTATACTCAGCCACCACCGGAGAAGAAACCAGCCCGCCTGGCTGGGTTTGCTGCATCTCCACTCCGCAGAACGCCTCGTGTAAGCTCCTGGATACCGAGTATCCAGTTCCTCCACCGCACTCACGCATCGGAGAGGGGAAAGCCCGGGGCTGTGATCGGACAGCAGCCCCCAAGGCATCACCTAGAGAAGCCAAAGTGTCATCTGACACCGGAGATGTTGGGTGCCCCCGCTGGTTATCGGCCATCCGAGAAACATGAGCAGCCAAGCCAGTATCCACCGAGAGAGCAGCCTGGTTCCCAGAGCCCAGCGGTGCCAAATCCTCCACCGGTGCAACAGGCTCCGCAGCTGGCCGCACAAGCTGCTGACTACCGAGAGCACGTAACTGCAAGTGTGCCTCACGAGGAGATTTAGCGACCAAAGGAGAGAGCACCACCCCAGGGGAAAACGTCTCGTTCCGTTCCACTCGGTTTTCTTGGAATTATCCTTCTGCGTAGCATCAGAACCACCCTCCTGTGTCGGCTCATTAGAGTCACCCTGACGCGAACCATCCGGACCATGTTTCTTCGAGCTTGCACCGTCACGATCTTTATCATCACGATCGTCCTCCTTAGCATCAATAGCCATATCCGCCTCATCATCAGAACCAAAGCTCTCAACTAAAAATTTGAGTTCATAGAAACCATCCCTTATAAACACGGCCCATTTATCCGGAATCAGTGTGTAATCCATGCAACCAACCAAAATCCTGAGCACCCCATGTTTTCTAGTAAATTTCATATCTACCTTCAGAGTTTTTCCGAATAACGAACCAAGACTCCAGAGAAGTAAGAAGTCACCTCTATCCGGCGGTGGAATATCAGAAATATGAATCCAAATCTCGGGCAATAACCATAGAGGCTTCATCTCCGCCGCCCACGCCTCAACCGTGAGCACACAGCTACTGTTAGGGACATGAACGCCCCAAAAACAATCATGCGATCGAGCTCAGCCCTTGAGGGGAAAGAGACCTTGAAAATATTCTCCCCAATTTGCACAACCTCCCACTTAAATTGATCGGAAGGAACCAACCTGCGGAGCTGAGTAGCAATCTCGTCAACAGAAAGCGATCCTCCTGTCACTGTGAGTTTGCTAAGCCTAGCAGAATAAATCTTAGGCTTGTAAGTAGCCGTGGGCACCGCCTCATAAAATGTCAAGCCTTCATCAATAAAGCCATGGGTGATAACTTGTTGTTTAGCAGCAGTCAAAAGATGACAATCATCCGGCTCGTGGCCAGAACATTCACAGTACTCACAGACAACAACCGTGCAATCAACACTCAAATGTCCCTGCACACCACATTGAAAACACTTAGCCTTGTCTTTCTTAGCTTTTTCGAAACAATATCATCGCCGACATCATCAAAGGGAACAAGTGAGACATCACTAACCGTCGCCGTATTCAACTGTGGTGTAGCCACATTGTTATTTCCAGTACCATGCACAGCAGCACGTTGCGCAACAGCAGCATGATCTGCACCTGTTACGGGCAGCTGAATAGACCTATTTGGGGCCACGGCAGGCTGCCGCACAACCCCTGGCAGCGTCTGTTGCTCAGTTCTTTGCCAGGCAGAGAAACCGACGCAGCGGCCGAAGATGGCTGCACCGCCGGCACCCCCTGCGCCCGAAGGGCAGCCGTGACCTGCCTAACAACCGCGGCCACCGTCTCTTCCTGCAACCCCGTGGCGATACCACCGTCGACAGGGGGCATGAGCGGACTCCTTCCCCTACCGCGAGGTCGAAAGTTCCCATTGGCACGACCACGGTAGAAGCCCCGACCAGCATTGCCATTGTCGTTCTGGTACGGTCGACGAAAACGATCTCCGCCACCACCGTACCCTTGTTGGCCATTGAAACCGGCACCTGCGTTGAAACCTCCAAACGCGGCGCCATTGGCAGGCGCAAGATCACCATGACGGTTCATCTGATCTTGCCCCGCTGTCCCGCTCGGACCCCCTTGATGGTAGTTATTGAAAGCGAAACCACCCCTCCCCGGAGCGCCTCCCCGGTTCGGAGGGCCGCCATTGCCCCTAGCAGCACTTGCTCCCCTTCCATCGCCAAAGACGTCGCCGCCGCAACCATTGTTGGCCATGGGACGAAGGAACGTCACCGGGTTCCTACGATGCGAGAACCCTAGGCGTCGATACGGCCAGAGAATACGATGGCCCTGGCCCACACGGTGTAACGCACGCGGAAACAACGCTCGGGGTAATCCCAAATTGATTCGGTTTAAGTGGCCCGTTTGACCTTCCGAAAAAATTGGATCCTCGTTTGAAATTTGAAAACCGCGGATCACCTGAGCACGCCTCAACGCCGGCGACGTTTCGCCATCGAGGAGGTGCCGGATCTTTCCCTTGCACCATCGAACATTGAACCCGGGATGATCATCATGTGTCCATGCAAACGTAGACGGAGGTAGAGCCGGAATTTTTAGCACCTTCCTCCTGTCCACCACCGGGATCTTCCTCAACCATGACTGAACGTCGGCTAGGGAACCAGGAATAGAACTCACCTGCGTTGATGTCGAGGACAGCAACGCCAACATCACGGATCTCTGTAGCCTCCGCTTGCCTTCTCGTTTCTCCTTCCTACCGGAGCTGCCATCCCTAGAAGAGGATGACTCGGGCGTCCGGCAGAGGTAGCTCCACCTCGACGAGGATGCCGCTGATGCCGACCTCTCCCCATCGTCGTCGCTTACCTCTCCCGCGAGAGACCAGAATCTCCCTCCCGGCGAACAGGCGTTGAGATCGCCGGCCAAGACGCCTGGCGAGTCGCCACCCATCGCCTCTTAGTGCAAGAAGTGGATCGAGGCGATGCCGATCAAGCGGCTGGACGACTAGACGGTTATTAGCTTTTTCCAAGACATCATATACCTATACGGCTATCCCCGTAGCATCATCGTCGAGAATGGGACCAACTTCGCTAAGAGATTCTTCGCCAAGTTCTGTGGCAGAAAGAACATCCGGTTGGATCTTGCCTCCGTGGCACATCCTCAGTCGAACGGCTAGGCGGAGAGACCAAACGGCCTAATCCTAGCCGACATCCGGCACTGGCTGGTCGACCCGCTTGAGGGGGCACCTGAATCCTGGCTCGAGGAGCTACCCTCCTTCCTATGGAGCATGCGCAACACCCCCCAACCGGTCAACCGGCTACACATCGTTCTTCCTCGTCTATGGAGCAGAAGCGATCCTGCCGGCTGAAATCGAGTTTGACTCTCCCCAAGTCATCCTCTACATAACAAAAGAGGCCCAGAAGGCAAACCAAGACTGCGTCGACCTGCTAGCAGAGGCGCGTGAAGTCGCGCTATCTAGATCGGCCATCTACCAGCAGAGCCTCCGACACTACCACAGCCAGCGAATTCTCCCTCTCGCATTCCGCGAAGGCGATCTTGTCCTGTGGCTTATCCAGGACACCAAAGGTCTACACAATCTATCATCTCCATGGGAGGGACCCGTCATCATCAGCAAGGCCCTCCACAAGAACGCCTACTAACTTGTCGATGTACGCGAACCACGAAGGAACTAGGCAGACAACTCCGGAAAAGAGACGGACCGCCCCTGGAACGCCAAACTCCTACGCCCATTCTACGCCTGATGGGCCATGTAACATCTTGTATCCCGTTAATGGAAGGTTTGGTAACCCCAAGAAAAAACTCGGGGGCTACCATCATGTCGCGAAACATCTGTCTACCTTTTTCTTAAAAACCGGCTCCATCCGGCCGACTGCCCCCTCAAGCTTGGACAACTCCGTGCCAAATGTCAACCGCTTCCTCTGCGGATCTGGCTGCAGACCGCAACCCGGCTGAACAGCCGGCCAGAGCGCAAGCGGGAGGACGGCCCACGAAAGATCCCAAGGGACAGAAGCCAGTCGGCCTAAACGCATAAAAACATGACGACCCCGCTTGCTTGGAGTCCTTGTCCCCAAGGGCGAAACAACCGTGCTTCGCGCCAACAGATCTCTCCGGATCCGGCTGTAGACCGCAGCTCGGATGACACATGGGCAAGAGTATGGGTCAAGAAGCGGGGCGCACAAAAGGCATTTGGGGGACAGGGCCAGAGCAAGTGGAGTCCTAACTACACAGGAACAAAAAACTAAAGAATGCGGTCGAACCAAGTTGCGTATTTTATCTTTACAAGTGCTAACAATATATAGAAAAATGACAAGAAAAGTCAGTCGGCCACCCAAACTCGGGGGCTCGGACAGGCGAAGTCCTCGCTTCACTCAGGCGGCCAAAAGCCAGTTGGCCGCCCAAATTCGGGGACTCAGACAGGCGAAGTCCTCGCTCCACTTAGGCGGCCAAAAGCGAGCCGACTGCCCAAACTCGGGGGCTCGGACAGGCGAAGTCCTCGCTTCACTCAGGCGGCCAAAAGCCAGCCAGTCGCCCAAACTCAGGGGCTCGGACAGGCGAACTCCTCGCTCCACTTAGGCGGAGGCAGCCGGCCGTTCAAACTCAGGGGGTCGAACGACAAAATCCTCACCCCGATTGGCTCCTAGGCGAGGAGACGGTTACCCTAACCACGGGGGCAAAACGACAGCCGGTCCCCACGGAAACAAGGTCCTAACGGCTAAAATAAAGGCTCCTACGCAAGCAGCCGGCTACCTTAACCATGGTGGCAAAACGACGTCGGTCCCTCTGGAAACAAGGATCTAACGGCTAAAAGAAAGGCTTATATGCGAGTAGCCGGCTAACCTAACCCCGGGGGCGAAACGGAAGCCGGTCCCTCTAGAAACAAGGACCCAAATGGCTAAAAAACACCCCTGAATGAGTTTCGGCCGGCCTGCCATACAAGCAGCCGGCCCAAACTTCGGGGGCTATACTCGGTGGGATAACATGAACCACCGGAAGAAAAGCACCAGAAGAAAAGCAAAGAATCAAGAAGACAAAATTAAGTCGAATAAAAGCAAGGCGGATAAAAACTTAATTAAAAGGAGACGAAGCTCCACGTAAAAAGTATACGACGCGACAAGAGATTCAATACATCAAACCACCCGGCATCCCGAGGGCAGCAAGACGAAGTCGCAAGTCATACAGTTCCTCCCGGAATCCTGGGGTCTTCAAAGGTCGGCTTGAGGCGGAGGAGGAGCAACAGCCCGCTTGGCATCGACGACCTCCTTGTGATAAGAGAGCTGGGCTTCAGTAAGCTTCTGCAGCTCATCAAGCGGGCGGTCTTCATTGAACATGGCCAGGTCCTCATCTTCTTTTCCCTCTTCTCCCTCGCGGGCTGTCGGCTGGCGGCCGGGACAGTCGCAATAAAGACGTCCAAGTCAACGAAATCGACAGGCGGCCTCTCGAAGCCCCGGCTCCTCCTCGAGGAACTTATAGGAGGTACACGATCGCGGACCTGCGGTGAAGTCCGACAGCTTGACCTCCGGATACCAAGAGCGAAGAAGAGTCAAGGTCCACTCCGCCCCTCCACGGGTGGCTGACTCCTGCAGCCGGGTGATGGCCTCATTGCCTTCTCATAGGCAGGAAGCCAACTCACTGATAAGCTAGGGGCACCTTCTCGCCTTTCTAGAATTCCTCAAACAGCCCGGCTGCAGCCTCCACCAGCGACCTGGTCTCCTCGCCAAAGGTTCACACCATGTGAGGGGCGCTAATCTTGAGGTCGGCCATGGCAGCAGTAGTGGCCTCCACGCCCGCGTCAGTGAGCTCCTGCTATTTGGCATGTGATGAGAACTGCGGATAGTACTCTACGCCAAGAAAATAAGACTGAGACCCTAGCCGGACAAAAGGATAAGAAAGCCACGCGGAAAGAGAACATAACTTACTCCGAAGCTCAACCCCAATCCTCGCCATTTCCGCCTAGAGCATCTCGATGGCCTGGGTGAACTCCTTGGTCTCCTCTGCGTGCTTCTCCGCGTCGGCCTTGCCGGCTTTCTCCAGGCCTTCGAAGTCCGCCTTCTGCAACGAATTGACCGTAGAAAGATCCTTGTTGGCCGCCACCAGCTCGGAGTTCACTTGGGTCAGGCGGTCCACCTCCTGCTGCCAGCCACTTGAACTCGGCCTCCAGCCGGCTGACGGAAGAAGCCTACTTCAGCTGACCACTCAGGTCCTGGATCTCCTCTGCACCCCCAAGACCGGTCCCCGGGGTAAAGACGAGAACCAAGCGGAGAAGACAAATCAGATGGGCACACTTACTCTTGGCGGTCGCAGGATCCTCCTAGAGACGCATGATCTCGCCAGCAGAGGAACGGTCCTTGTACTACAAAATGCAAAGGGAGCGAAGCTGCAACAAAGACAGGCGGCACCAAAAAGGAAGGCCGCGTGCGCAGAACAGGGACATACCTCCAGCAGCTACCGGAAGCGCTTGAAGTCCTCCAGCTCCCTCTCGAAGCCACGGGCAAACGGGACAACCTCCGCCGCCTGCAGAATTGTCCTGGCTGAAGGGACGTCCCGCCTGGCATGGGCATAGGCAGCCAGGGAGCTAGGCGCCAAGTACGTTTCCCCCATCATCTGTGGAGCGGCGGCACCACCAAAAATGGCGAAATCGCCAAGGGCACGGATGGAGCCGCCGCCCGAAGCTTCGTCTGGGCTTCCGCCTAGGCCTCCGCCTGGCGGTCCGCCCGGGCCTCCTCCTGGGGATTCGCCGCATGTGCCTCCTCCAGCACCACGTGGGCGGCGTCGGGAGTGCCCGCCTTACCTGCCTGAGCTCCATCCGTGATGCGCGTGTAACACACGCTCGTTGCGATACCCCAAGAGGAAGGTATCAAGAGCACAGTAGCAAGTTTCCCTCAGAAAGAAACCAAGGTTGAATCGACGAGTAGGAGGAATGAGTAACTTCAAAAGGTTGATGGAGCTGAGATGGCAGGGCACACTACCGGTTCAGTAGCAACGTGGAACCTACACAACACAATCAAATCACTTTGCCCCAACAAAGCAGTGAGGTTGTCAATCTCACCGGTTTTGTTGAACACAAAGAGGTTAAACGTCTGCTATGGAAAATAATATGAGAACAGTATGAATACAGTAGAAGCAGTGTGAAAATAGTAATCGCAGTGGTTGTATTATCAGTTTGAGAAAATGGACCGGGGTCCACAGTTCACTAGTGGTGTCTCTCCATAGGAGATAAATAACATGTGTGGTGAACAAATTAAAGCTGGGCAATAGACCGTCATCTAACTGCATCTATGACTAATAATCCACCCTCCGAATATCATCCGAACAAACATTGGGTATTAAGTTGCGAGCAACAAATAATCGTAGTAAGCAAAGTGTGTAATGTAAACAAAGTAAACATCGTTGTTTTCTCCCTAATGGCAACATCACATTCTCCATCCGTCACTGAAAGTGCAAACGCGCTTTAATCATCTTGTTTTGGTGTTTGTTAACAACACATGTACTCTAAAAGGTGTTGATGTATTTCAGGGGATTAATTCAACTTATTATCGATGGTGGTGCTGTGGTACAAAAAGGAGCTAGATGTCCAAGTCTCTGTTCACTGGAGTTTTCTCCAGGCCGGAGTCTCCGGTCCACCAGACCGGAGTCTCCGGTGTGGAGATTTCTCCCTGGTTTTACTGCTATGGACTTGTGGTGTCGCGTACTGTACCCACACCGGAGAGTGTCCGGAGACTGTCCGGAGTCTCCGGTGTGGGATTTGCTCCAAGGATTTCGCTAAGGACTTGGTGGTGTCGCGTACTGTACCCACATCGGAGACTTGCCGGATACTTACCGGAGTCTCCGGTGTGAGTACAATTTTCCTTCAACCACAAGACCACAGACTCCCTCTGTGCTAATTCGCAGCGCCAAGACCGGAGTCTCCGGTGCACCAGACTGGAGTCTCCGGGGTGAAGTTTCTCTGAAGAAAAAGGGACACCGGAAACTGTCCGGAGTCTCCGGCCCAGACCAGAGTCTCCGGCCTTTACACCGGAGTCTCCGGTGTGATTTCGCCAGATCTGCTCCAACGGCTCTTTGCATTTATGAGGGGTATAAATACCCCCTCCCCTCCACCTACCTCAGTTCAGCTCGACCAGAATTAAAGACACCATTGTTGGAGCTCAACCACCTTGCTAGATCTCTCAATCCAACCACCCAAAAGCCTAGATCTTTGGAGGATTGAAGGAGAAGGCCCCGATCTACGTCTTCACCAACCGGATTTCATTTCCCCTCTCTTTTGCTTGAGGGATTCTTGCCTAGGGTTTCCTCTTGTGGAGAACCTAGGCTTCTTTCTACTCTTGGTGATTGGTGAGTGTTGGGAGCCCCCAATTAAGTTGTGGGTGTGTGCCCCAAACTTGTTTGTAAAGGATTCGATCCCCGCCTCAAAGGGGTTCAATAGTGGAAGGTGAACTAGGCCTTTGTGGCGGAGTTCATCGGAGAATAGGGTGAGGCCTTCGTGGCGTTGAGTAGGCCTTCGTGGCGAGCTCACACCCCTCCAACGAGACGTACTCCCTTAACAAGGAGGAACTCAGGAATACATCGTGTCTCCGTGTGCTTCCTTCGGTTATCTCGTTCCCCTCTCTTTACCTACTAGTACTTGTTACATTTATTGTTGTACTAGTTGTATTAAGTGTTGTACTAGTTGCATTAATTGCGTGCCTTATCATATAGGTAAATTCACCACTAGTTGCACAATCTAGAGAATTTACCTTCTTGTCAAGCCTAATCTTTAAGAAAAATTAAAATTGGTCGTAGCACCTATTTACCCCCCCTCTAGGTGCCCTTACTTTACTTTCAATTGGTATCAGAGCCTCGGCTCTTCTATCGGGCTTAACCGCCTAAGAGTTTAAGTATGGGAGATGATGTGGTTGACACTCCATCCGATGTCAATGTGACCATGGATGATCTCAATGAATTGAGAACTTCATTGACCTCATCCATAGACGCAAAATTTGATGAGTTGCGGCAATTCATGGCACAACTCCTCAAAGACAAAGGACCGGAGGTGGTCGACTCATCCCCTCCGGAGACTAATCCGGAGGGTGCCAAGAAAGGGGTAGATGGTGAACCACTTAAAACTGCTTCCGCCGAATAATCCGCTAAGAAGGGTGCGGGTGATAAGGGAGATTATCATGCCGTTGAAGGCCTATATTCTCCCGATCCCCCATCCCTTTTCCCCATATAGTCCCTAGAGGAGATCCACCTAAAATTGATGCTTATTCTTTTCATGAATGGCAATACTATATGGAAACTCACTTGAACTCTTCTTGTATAGATCTTTGGAGAATCACTCGTGACGGATACAAGCCATTTGATCCAAAGAATCTCACAAGAAGAGAGGTTGTAGATTGCCAACTCAATTACACCGCTTTATCCATCCTTCATCAAGCCGTGGGCCCCAATCACATGCCGCATCTTCAACACTTCTCCACCGCAAAAGAAACATGGGATGCACTTGTCATCATTTTTGTTGGGAATGAGAGCATGCAAAGAAACCGCTATGACACCTTGACCAATGAGGCCGAAGGATTTTTCATGCGTGATGGAGAAGATCACGTTGACATGTATCGAAGACTCAAAACTCTTGCCACCGCATTCTCTAGTGCGGGTGCAACACATATTGATGATGCTTGGATCAAGAGGAAGTACATAATTGCCGTGATGCCTATTGAGGGCACGGATATGAAGAGCATTCAAGGGAGACATGATTTCTCCACCATGACCTCTACCCAAGTGATGCAAGAATTGTGCTCCTACAAACACTAGTAGAAAAAGGCCTTTCTGTGGCGCACCATTTTGGCTTTCTGTGGCGCACCAAGGGGCCAGACTGGTGCGCCACAGAATCTACGCCACTAAATTTTTTTCTGTGGCGCACCTCAGCCGTGCGCCACAGAAATGTCAATTCTGTGGCGCACCTCAGCCATGCGCCACAGAAATTTGCAATTCTGTGGCGCACCAAGGGGGGGTGCGCCACAGAATTTTTTTTTGAATTTCAAAAAAAAAAGGCGGCCAGATCTGGCCGCGGTAATTTTTCGAAAATTCGAAATTTCGCCGGATTTCGTCGGATGCTCGCCGGAGTTGGTGGGTGGAGGATGGGGGTCACCGGAGTTGGTGGGGAGGAGAAGGAGAAGCTCGCCGGAGGTGGTGGTGGTGGAGGAGGAGGAGGAGGTGAGGTGGTGGTGATAGAGGAGGAGGAGGAGGAGGAGGAGGAGGAGGAGAGGTGGTGGTGGAGGAGGAGGAGAAAGAGGAGGAGTAGATGTGGTGGTGGAGGAGGAGGAGGAGCTCACCGGAGGTGGTGGTGGTGGTGGTGGTGGTGGTGGTGGTGGTGGAGGAGGAGGAGGAGCTCACCGGAGGTGGTGGTGGTGGTGGAGGAGGAGGAGGAGGATGGTGGTGGTGGAGGAGGAGTGGTGGTGGTGGTGGAGTAGGAGGAGAGGTGGTGGTGGCGATGGTGGTGGTGGTGGTAGTGGTGATGGAGGAGGAGGAGAGGAGGAGGAGAGGTGGAGGAGAGGAGAGGTAGAAGATGAGAAGTGGAGGAGAAGTGGAGGGGAGAAGGGAAGAAAAGGAGGGGAGGAGGCAGATTTCGAATCCTGCCTCCCAATTCTGTGGCGCACCCCCCCTTGGTGCGCCACAATTTTTTTTTTATTTTCTAGTCAAAATCTTAAAACGGCTATAACTTTTGTTCCTTTTGGAATTTGGCGATTCTAAAAAAAGCTCACAGGCCGAAGGCGAGTGAGGTTGGGTTTATTTTTCTCTCTAGTTTTTTTTAATATCTTGATCATTTTTTTTCGACATCGTATGCAAAAGTTATGCCCATTTTACTTTTTTTATAAAACTTTTGCTTAGAAAGTCGAAATACATATTTCAAAATTTGACAAAAAAGTAGACATTAAACTCTCCGTGCATCTATAAGGGATTTATTTTTTGATGCTTTTTAGACTGCCAACTCTTCCGTCAAAAACTAGAAAAGGCGTTCCCGGGGGGGGGGGGGTGGAGTTGGTGCATGTGGACAGAATTTTTTCGGATGGGAATTCTCTGGCGCACGTGGCAGTGGTGCGCCACAGAAATGTCATATTTCTGTGGCGCACTAACCACCATGCGCCACAGAATAGGAGTGTGGCAATCATGGTGTGGGCCCCCAACTTATTTTTGTGGCGCACCCCTATCCGGTGCGCCACAGAATTCCTGTTTTCTGTGGCGCACCCCTATCCGGTGCGCCACAGAATTCCTGTTTTCTGTGGCGCATGCCCACCCGTGCGCCACAGAATTACATTTCTGTGGCGCACCGGATAGGGGTGCGCCACAAAATCTGTTCCATAGAAAGGCACTTCTCTACTAGTGAAAGCGCAAACCAAGAATGCTCTTGACAACCGTGCTAGGGCCATTGGAATGCATCAAGGAGCTTCCGTTGCTTTGAAGGCCAAGGTGTTATCAAGAGAAGTTGAGAATAATGAAGATGGTGAAGAAGCATTGCCCCCATTGAAGGAACAAGACTATGATCCCGTTCTAAAGGATCTCATTGCTCTTACCGTGCAAAAGTTTTGGAACAATCCCCCCAAGGGCAAGAAATATGTTGAGGAGAAGACCAAGTCTCGTTATGGAAATGATGGGGCTCAAAAAGTGAGATCTTGCTTCAATTGCCAAGACAAGTATCATTTCATTGCGGAGTGCCCCTACGAGAATAGAGAGAACCATAGTGGCAAGCTCATCCGCAAGGACAAGTCCAAGGTTGAATACAAGAAACCTCATTTCAATAAGAAACCTTTCAACAAGAAAACCCCCACCAAGTTTGTGCTCTTGACTCAAGAAGAGTATGATTCCGGGAGTGATGAAGAAGAAGAAACAACAAGTGAAGTGGCCGCTCTAGCTATTGCCTCCACTCCATCTTCGTCATCCCTCTTTGAATCCCCCAATGAAGATCTCCCTCAACGCAATGCCAAGTGCTTAATGGCCAAGGCCACGGAGGTATCATCTTCCTCTATCTCTAAGACCCCTAGTGAACTAGAACATATTGCTAGTCTTAGAGAAGAAGAAGAAGAAAGGGTCTCTTTGGACCGTTTTATGTCTAACATGCAAGGGGAGACCAAGAAATAATTTGAGTATCTCATGAGGCAATTGGGAGAGGCCCAAGAGGCCCTTGAGAAGAAAGGTGAGGTTGAGAGAAGGGATGCGGATGAAATTGCATCCCTCTCAATGACTCTTGAAGAAGAGCATGATGGTAGAGTTTCTCTAGAGGATGAACTTGAAACTATTGAAACTACCCATAATGAACTTGTCTCTAAAATCATTAAGGAACGTGATCTCGCTATTGCTAAATATAAAAAGGCTAAAAAGGACAAAGTGGAGTTTGGGGTTGGTCATGGTAAACTAACCGAGGAGTTTGAAAAGCTAACCAATGCTCACAAAGCTTTGGAAAGCCAACACTCATCCCTCAAAGAGTTGCATGAACAACTTCAAACTCAACTTACTCAATCTAACCATCCTAGCACCTCTACTTCTTCTTGTGATTATGCAAATATTATTGAGGAAAATGCTAGGTTGAAGGGTGAGGTAGCAAGGCTCAAGGGCAAAAGCCCTCAAGTTGAGAAGGTGGTGCTATCCACCCCACAAGTGGTTGCCCCTAGCTCAAACGCGGTCATCACTACACCACAATTGAGTGCTCCAAGGCAACAAGTGGGTAAGCAAGGTCTTGGCTATATAGCCAAGAAAAAGAACAAGAGGAAGAAGAACAAGAAGAAGAACCAACGTAGTGCTTCGGGTGGTATTGTCATGAGGGACAACACTACTCGTAGCACCTCCGCGGGAACTAACAATCCACACCATTTCTTATATGTTGATTATTATGGTGTTGTGCAAGATAAATATGTTGGTCCTATTGAGGGTTTCATTGACTACACTATTTGGGTTCCAAAGACCCTTGTTGCTAACATGAAGGGACCCAACTTGGGTCCTAACTCTAGTCAATGATCTCTTGCAGGACTATGCTTCCGGTGGGACTAAATGGATTCTTGATAGTGGATGCACTAATCATATGACCGGAAGCAAAGAACTTGTGACGGAGTTGCGACCAAATGACATCCAAGCTACCGTCACTTATGGGGACTCATCCAAGTCTAAGGTATCCGGATTCGGCAAGGTTGTGGTGGCTCCCGATATAACTATCGTGAACGTCATGCTTGTCGAATCCTTGGTTACAATTTACTTTCCGTCCGCTCTCTTAGTAAGATGGGTTTCTCCGTCTTCTTTGATGGTGATATTGTGGTCCTTTTGAGGAGCAAGACTCTTGACGTCGCTCACTTGGGACATGTTGAAAATGAGTTGTATGTGGTAGACTTTTCGAAGTCAACCAACACTCAAGCAATGTGTCTTTTCGGGAAGGCGGACTTGGGATGGTTGTGGCATCGCCGCCTATCCCATGTCAACATGAGAACTTTGCAAAGTCTTCACAAAATTGGCCTTATTGTTGGACTAAAAGAAAATGTTTCCTTTGCAAAGGATCGCGTTTATAGGTCGTGTGTTGAAGGGAAGATGCATGACATTGTGCACAAGGCCAAGACTATTATTTCATCAAAGAGGATCTTGGAGCTTCTCCATGTTGATCTCTTTGGTGCCGTGCCCGAGGCAAGTCTTGGCGGCAATAAGTATTGTTTGGTGATTGTCGATGATTATTCAAGATACACTTGGGTTTATTTCTTCAAGTGCAAGAGTGAGACTCAACAAACCATCATCGACTTCTCCAATGAAGTTCAACGTCAACACAATGTGAAAATCATGGCTATTAGGAGTGATAATGGCTCGGAGTTCAAGAACTATACATTGAATGAATTTCTTAGTGAAGAAGGCATTCGTCACCAATACTCCACCACCTACACTCCTCAACAAAATGGTGTTTCCGAAAGGAAGAATCGCACTCTCTTGGATATGGCAAGGACCATGTTGGCGGAGTACTCTTCTCCCCAATATTTGTGGGCCGAGGCCATATCCACCGCATGCCACTCCTCCAACCGCCTCTACATCCGCAAAGGCTTGTGCAAGACCCCATATGAGATCCTCACCGGCAACAAGCCCAACGTATCCTACTTCCGTGTATTCGGTTGTAAGTGCTTCTATTTGATCAAGGGTATTAGGTTGTCGAAATTTCAATCCAAAACTATTGAGGGTATTTTTGTTGGTTACGGTGCCGAATCCCACACTTATAGAGTCTATGACAAATCCTCACGGATTGTCATAGAATCTTGTAGTGTGGTTTTCGAGGAAAATGACGGCTCCCAACTGGCGCAATTTCATGTTTCAAATGTAGATGTTGAAATGCCTCAAGAAGCCATAGGAAGGATGGGTGTGGGATTCTTCCGCCCCATCGAGGGACACCTTATGGCGACTCGAGAAGGACTATGCTCTACTCAAGTGGAGCCCTCCTCTACATTAGAAGATCAAGCCAAGGAGCCTACTACAACACCTAACCAAGAACATATTCAAGACCCTCCTCTCATTGATGAAGTGACTCCGCAAGTCGTACCCACTCCTCTCTCTAATGCGAGTCAAGATCAAGGCCAAGATCAATCATCCTCTTCATCCTCTTCTCAAGTTGAAGCTAGTATTGAAGAAATTGTTGATGACGATGTTGATGATCAAGGCCATATTGGTCAAGATGGGAACCCAAATGATCAAGATGATCAAGTGATCCCTCCTCGCAATAATGAGGAGATCGAAGCCCGTCGCATCAAAAGTATAAGAAGAGCTTTGAAGCAAATTGATGCCCAAGATGACAAGGTCTTGGAGGATGTTCAAACTAGAAGATCCACTAGAAGGCAATTGGCTCATTTTTGTGAGCATCAAGCTCATATCTCTATGGTGGAGCCTAAGAAAGTGTATGAAGCTCTTGAGGACTCCGATTGGGTTGAAGCTATGCATGATGAGCTCAATAACTTTGAGCACAACAAAGTTTGGAGATTGGTTGAGAAAACCAAGGATTGCCACAATGTTATTGGCACCAAGTGGATTTTCAAGAACAAGCAAGATGAGAATGGCATTGTCATTAGGAACAAGGCAGGATTGGTTGCTCAAGGTTACACCCAAGTTGAAGGCATTGACTTTGATGAAACCTACGCGCCCGTGGCTCGCCTTGAGTCCATCCGTATCCTCCTTGCTTATGCATCCTCACATAATTTCAAATTGCAACAAATGGATGTGAAAAGTGCTTTCTTGAATGGTCCACTAAAAGAGGAAGTATATGTCAAGCAACCTCCGGGATTCGAGAATCTCAACTTTCCTAACCACGTTTACAAACTTGACAAGGCTCTCTATGGTCTCAAACAAGCACCTCGTGCTTGGTATGAGCACCTTAGGGAGTTGTTAGATGATCGTGGTTTCGAAGTTGGGAAGATTGACCCCACTCTCTTCACCAAGAGAGTAAAGGGAGAGCTTTTCATATGCCAACTCTAAGTGGACGATATCATCTTTGGCTCAACTAACCAAGCTTTCAATAATGAGTTCTCTAAGCTTATGACTGACAGGTTCGAGATGTCTATGATGGGTGAGCTTAAATTCTTCCTTGGCTTTGAGATCAAGCAATTGGCTCGTGGGACTTTCATTTCTCAAGCCAAGTATACCCAAGATATGATCAAGAGGTTTAACTTCCAAGATGCTAAGATCAAGACATCTCCTATGCAAGTCAAGTGTCATCTCTCTCGTAATCCAAAAGGGAGTAAGGATGTGGACCAAAAGCTTTATCGTTCTATGATTGGTTCTTTGCTCTATCTTTGTGCATCTAGGCCCGATATCGTTTTGAGTGTAGGTGTGTGTGCAAGGTATCAAGCGGCTCCTAAGGATTGCCACTTAGTGGCGGTTCATAGGATCTTTCGTTATTTGGTCCATACCCCAAGATTTGGTTTGTGGTACCCAAAGGGGGCACAATTCTCTCTCAATGGTTATACGGATTCCGATTGGGCGGGTGATCAAGATGATAGGAAGTCAACTTCCGGGGCTTGCCAATTTATTGGTAGGTCCCTTGTAAGTTGGTCCTCGAAGAAACAAAATTGCATTTCACTCTCCACCGCCGAAGCCGAATATGTTGCCGCCGCAAGTGCATGCACTCAATTGCTATGGATGAGGCAAACTCTCAAGGAGTATGGAGTTCATTTGGACAAAGTGCCTCTTCTATGTGACAATGAAAGTGCTATCAAGATTGCATACAATCCGGTGCAACACACAAGGACGAAGCACATTGAGATTCGCCACCACTTCATCCGTGATCACGTGGCGAGAGGAGACATTGCACTAAGTTATGTGCCCACCAAGGACAATCTTGCGGATATTTTCACGAAGCCACTTGATGATGCAAGATTCTTGTTCTTGAGGAATGAGCTAAATGTGATTGATTCAAGGAGCTTGACTTGACTATCTTGCACACACCCCTATAGATGAAACGTGTTCGAGTTTAGATGTAGGCATGGACATAGGGGGAGTGTTATCCTAACACATTGGGTTCTCCCTCCCCCCATTATGCCCAAATCAAAAATTCATTGTGATCTCTCTTTTTCTAATGTTGAATTGTGAGCTTCAATGTTGAGTAATGGCAATGCCCCCTAGATATATCTTCGCGGTTGCATACCATAAACTCTTACATGGTGGTCTAGGCCACCAACCTCTTCCGTGAAGAATTGGCTCTTATTTGCGAGATTTTTGGCATTTTGTTGAGGGATGCACTCACCATTTGATGTTCTTCGTTTTTCTCGTTGTTCTTGAGTACATTTTTTCCCTCCTTGTGTTGCTTCTGTTTTTCTTGCCAAAATCTCATGTTTGTTGGTTTTTTGAGCACTACATGTTCTCTTGGGAATTGTTTCTGGCGAAAGACCGGAGACTCTGGTGTCCCGTACCGGAGACTCCGGTGCTAAGACCGGAGACTCCGGTGTGCTGCGCGCGCTATATAAGCTGGGGGCTGAGGGAAGTTAGGGTTTCATTCCCCACTTCCCCCACGCCCCCCCCCCCATAGCATTGCTGCGCCGCCGCCAGGAGCCTTCCCGGGCGATTTCCACCGCCTGAAGTCGTCCCCCAGCCTCCCCTAGCCTCTCCCATCCGTGGGAGGCACAATGGCCGGCCAAGGAAGCAAGGGTACAACATCTCCCCATGTTTTTTCTCTGTTTTGCATCTAGATCTGAAAAACTAGGTGGTTCCTTTGGGGATGTTGCATTTGCTGTTCGTAGCACTTCCTCTGGCTAGTTTATCTTGTGTAGAACCTGCTTAGATTCACCAGTAGCACCCCCTGTTAAGAACCTTGCACTCTGCTGTATATCAGACCGGAGACTCCGGTGTCTCAGACCGGAGACTCCGGTGTCTCAGACCGGAGACTCCGGTGTCTCAGACCGGAGACTCCGGTATCTCATACCGGAGACTCCGGTGTGGTTCTTCCAGTTGCGTCTTCTGTTGCATCAGTAGTGTTTCTGCACCTATTTGGACTTGTGTGCTCATTTTTGTTTTCTCTGTTGGTGTGTTTTTTTTTTCGCTTTCAGGAACAAAGAAGAAGTCTGTTGTTAAGCGTGGTTCTCGTCCTCACTCCCGCAACTACTTGGTTATTGATGAAGCCACCGGTCTTTATGGTCAGAGGGGTGCCTTTGAGAGTGAGAGGCGTCAGAAAAAGAAGCACGAGCACAGAGTGAATGTTGAAGCAGCAAAGAAGGCAAGATTTGATGCTATATCCTCAGTGGTATCCTTGAGCAAGAAGGAATACAGGCTTATGAGTGGTCGTCCTTTCTTCGATATGACTCGCACTGCTCTTTCAGCTCACTATTGGAGGAGGGAGTCCGAGTTGATCATGGAGGAGATTTATACTCGGTTCAGGCAGCCTGTGTGTCCACAGAAAGTCCTTGACTTAGATGCACTTGGCAGCTCTCAGTACTTTGAGGAGGCAGTCTGGATCACTAGGAAGCTGGGTCTCGCGCATCTTGTAGGCATTCAGCAGAACTACAACCCTCCTATCATTCAGCAGTTCTTCGCCACTGTCACTCTTGCTGAGGATGATCAGGTCACTATGAGGTGGATGTCTGGGACTGTGGAGTGCGAGTCGTCCATGGAACGGTTTGCAGAGCTTCTTGGCTACCCTTGGGGAGAAGGGAATGGTGAGCGTATGCACGTTCATGGAGTGGCTTATGACAAGAAGCGCATGGCTCCTATGTATGACAAGCTCTCCAGCTGCGGCACTGCCAAGAATCTGAAGAGGGTTTACAACATCTGCCTTCGCCTTTTCCGCTGCAACATTGCTCCCAAGGTTGGGAATGTTGATGCTATTCGTGGTGGTCTTGTGAACCTTCTCTATCAGGCCTTCCAGTGTCACCTTGCTGGCCCTGATGGAGAGGGTTTTGAGATTGATGTGATGCACTTCATTAAGGAGGAAATATACTGTGCCATGATCGAGATCAAGAAGGTGCCTGTCTATGCCCCCTATGTGATGAAGCTCATTCTTGACCAGCTGCCTGGCTTAGCTACCGAGACTCTGCACCCTGTTGGCTCTCTCCAGATCTTGTCCTCCCGCTCTCGTGGTTATACTCTCCCGTGGAGGATGCTGAGGCGCCATCTCGCTCTAGGAGGAAGAATGCTGATCCTCCCTCTCGCCGCTCTAGCAGGGAGGAGACACAGGATGAGATGAAGAAGCTCACATGGTTCCAGCACAACATTCTATGCATGACTGTGGCTGTGCACAAGGAGAATCATGCTGCTTATAAGGAGAGACGCGAGTTGAAGAAGATGGTCACCGAGCTGCATGACCATGCGGGTATTGGTGCTACACCTCTTATGGGTACCCCTCCCACCGCTTCTGTGACCATGTCCTATGAGGAGTGGAACGTTGATCAGTTTCCGTGGGGTGACTTTGAGGATGTCACCTCGGCACCGTCAGCCTCGACACACCATGCTAGGACTCCGGAGATTGAGGAAGACTTTGTTGATGATCAGCCTGAGGGTAATGATGAGGATGAGGACCTTGACGACTTCGCCTCCGGTGACGAGGGTGATGATGATGATGAGGGAAATGATGATGATGATGAGAGTGGAGCTGATGTTGATGATGCAGGAGACACGGACCCAATGGAGGATGAGGACGAGGACTACGAGGATGAGGACTGAGCTTTTGGACCACGTTGCTCTCTTCGCCCCTTTTTGGTGTCTCGATGCCAAAGGGAGAGAAGTAGCCTTGTCTTCTCCACTTTGCTTTATTTGCTTCAGAACACAAGTTGTTGAACTTGATTTTCCTCTTATGGCTTGTGTTCCCACTATCTTAGTTGATTTCGATTTGCGTGTTTAGTGAACAATGGTTGTTATTTGTGAGAGACCTTGTGGTGAAGCTATCTTTTATTTATCATTATTCAGTATGCCTTCTCCTTGTCTCTACTTACATGTAATTGTTCACTAATGCTTGCTCTAGTAGGGCTTGGTTTGTGAAATATAGGGGGAGCTCACTTTGTGAGTGCTCTATCTTTTACAAACTTAGTCTAGCTATGTTTTAAATTGCTAAAATATGTGTGTTGTCATCAAACACCAAAAATGGGGAGATTGAAAGTGCAAACGCGCTTAAATCATCTTGTTTTGGTGTTTGTTAACAACACATGTACTCTAAAAGGTGTTGATGTATTTCAGGGGATTAATTCAACTTATTATCAATGGTGGTGCTGTGGTACAAAAAGGAGCTAGATGTCCAAGTCTCTGTTCACTGGAGTTTTCTCTAGGCCGGAGTCTCCGGCCCACCAGACCGGAGTCTCCGGTGTGGAGATTTCTCCCTGGTTTTACTGCTATGGACTTGTGGTGTCGCGTACTGTACCCACACCGGAGAGTGTCCGGAGACTGTCCGGAGTCTCCGGTGTGGGATTTGCTCCAAGGATTTCGCTAAGGACTTGGTGGTGTCGCGTACTGTACCCACACCGGAGACTTGCCAGATACTTACCGGAGTCTCCGGTGTGAGTACGATTTTCCTTCAACTGCAAGACCACAGACTCCCTCTGTGCTAATTTGCAGCGCCAAGACCGGAGTCTCCGGTGCACCAGACCGGAGTCTCCGGGGTGAAGTTTCTCTGAAGAAAAAGGGACACCGGAAACTGTCCGGAGTCTCCGGCCCAGACCGGAGTCTCCGGCCTTTACACCGGAGTCTCTGGTGTGATTTCGCCAGATCTGCTCCAACGGCTCTTTGCATTTATGAGGGGTATAAATACCCCCTCCCCTCCACCTACCTCAGTTCAGCTCGACCAGAATTAAAGACACCATTGTTGGAGCTCAACCACCTTGCTAGATCTCTCAATCCAACCACCCAAAAGCCTAGATCTTTGGAGGATTGAAGGAGAAGGCCTCGATCTACGTCTTCACCAACCGGATTTCATTTCCCCTCTCTTTTTCTTGAGGGATTCTTGCCTAGGGTTTCCTCTTGCGGAGAACCTAGGCTTCTTGCTACTCTTGGTGATTAGTGAGTGTTGGGAGACCCCAATTAAGTTGTGGGTGTGTGCCCCAAACTTGTTTGTAAAGGATTCGATCCCCGCCTCAAAGGGGTTCAATAGTGGAAGGTGAACTAGGCCTTTGTGGCGGAGTTCATCAGAGAATAGGGTGAGGCCTTCGTGGCGTTGAGTAGGCCTTCGTGGCGAGCTCACACCCCTCCAACGAGACGTACTCCCTTAACAAGGAGGAACTCGGGAATACATCGTGTCTCCGTGTGCTTCCTTCGGTTATCTCGTTCCCCTCTCTTTACCTACTAGTACTTGTTACATTTATTGTTGTACTAGTTGTATTAAGTGTTGTACTAGTTGCATTAATTGCGTGCCTTATCATATAGGTAAATTCACCACTAGTTGCACAATCTAGAGAATTTACCTTCTTGTCAAGCCTAATCTTTAAGAAAAATTAAAATTGGTCGTAGCACCTATTCACCCCCCCTCTAGGTGCCCTTACTTTACTTTCAGTCACGTTTCTGTCACTCGAGTACAGATGCAAAGAAGGCATGAACCCCCTATCGAGCATAAATACTCCCTCTTGGAGTTACTAGCATCTACTTGACCAGAGCATCTAATAATAACGGAGAGCATGCAAGATCATAAATAACATATGCATGAAGATAACATGATAGATTGATATTCAAAAGACATAGCATTCAACATTCATCGGATCCCAGCAAACACAACATGTAGCATTAGATAAAGATGATCTCGATCATGTAGGTCAGCTCACGAGATCTAAATATGAGGCATAAAGTGGAGGAGACAACCATCTAACTACTACTATCGAACCGTAGTCCAGGGATGAACTACTCACGCATCACTTTGGAGGAGGGCGTGGTGGTGTAGACCCCTCCGGTGATGAATTTCCCTCCCGGAAGGGTGCCAGGGAGAGCGCCAGAACCCTCCCGATCTTGGGATGACGATGACGGCGGCCTTGGATGTTTCTCGGGAAAGAGTGGGATCTTTTTAGGGTTGATGTATCGGGGAGAATAATAGGCGAAAGGGCGATGGAGATGGGCGTTCGAGGGGCCCACGCCACCCCTAGGTGCGGCCGGTGGGCGCTTCTCCCTATGGTGCGCCCCCATGTGGCCCCTCTTCGGGCCTCTTCTGGACTCAATGGAACCTTCGGGAATTCTAAGATTTTCGGGCTTCGAATTTTCCAATTCCGAGAGTATTTCCAGAACAACGTTACTGAAACTAAAAATAGCAGAAAACAAGGAACTGGCTCTGTGGCATCTCGTCAATAGGTTAGTCCCGGAAATTGATCAAAAATGACATAAAGTGTATAGCAAACATGTAGGAAATAACATGGAACATCAGAAATTAAGGATACGTTTATGACGTATGAACATCCCCAAGCTTAGTTCCTACTCGTCCTCGAGTAGGTAAACGATAAAAACACTTAATTTCTGAGGTGACATGCTACCAACATAAACTTGATCATCAATATTTTAAAAGCATATGTAGGCTGAGATCATAGTACTTTAAACACAAGAATGATAGATATAACTCTAGCAATAAAACATAAAAATCACTTTGCATCACGAGAAGTAACACAAATAAAAGATTATGAATAACAACGCATTGAAAGTTATACGTGTGTTTCAAGTGTAGAGAAAACATAGAAAAGTGATATTTCGCTTGTCGTTAAGAGTGGGGCAAAACATAAATGCCAGGACACCTTCGAAGTTTAAGAGGAGACTAGAACAAATAATTTGAGAACAAAAAATAACACATCATGAATCAATTAATAATGTTTGTGGGACAAATGCACATTAAACTCAGAATGGCAAATATGCTCTCTCAACTGTGCATAAAGTTAGAAGATGGAGACTCAACAGAAAAGTAAAACAAAGGACCTTCTTAGAGGGAAGGAGAGATTAACTCATGTGCTAGAGATTTTATTTTATTAAATATATGTATAAAATGTTTGACACTCCTCCCAACCATCATACACAAACCATGGCTAACCAAATCCTCGGGTGCCTGCCAACAATCACATATCGTGGAGGAGTGTCTATTTTTTTAAGAGGTGTATGCTTATGTCAACGAATGGTAAACAGAAAATACAATACGTCACAAGCCAACCAGACTTCACAAGAGCGGCTCCCATTGAAGGACGCAACTGGCGTATAAGTTCATCTCTCTTTCTCTTTTGTTGACACAATTATGCTATTTGACTAATAAATTAGGGGCAAAAATAGTGAAGAGAATTTGTTTGTATTAATTTGGGGCTGGGCACCCTGCTGCCAGCTCTTCTATCAATTGGATATGCGGATGAAGCCACTAGTCTATGGTGTGAAAGTCCAATCAACAAGTGGGATAAAGATTCTCTATTTACGTCCTCATGAGCTAAAACAGGAACACAAAGCAGGAGTAATTTTGAAAGTTTTAAAGGTAACACATGAGCAATTTACTTTGGAGTGGCAGTAAAATACCACATGTAGTTTGGTATGGTGGATACATTTGGCATAATTTGGTTTTTGGGAGTTGGATTGCACGAGTAGAGATCATACTTAGTACAGGTGAAGGCTAGCAAAAGACTGGGAGCGACAAATCAAGAGAGAAGTAATGGCCATAATCATGCATAGCGACAAAAACATCATTAAGCAAAGCATAAGTGGTACCAAAAGTTCAAAAACTAAATGATCATAGAGGCTATAGGCGACTGGTTTGTAGTCATAAACATGGTGTGAGAATGCGCCAAGTCAACCAAATAAAACATTCAAAGGAGAACACCACAAATTTATGCTTCAAAATGACAAGAACAACTCATGATTCTTTCAATGGCACATGAAACACTCTCAGCTATTTGAGACAAATCATGCTACAAAGTAACCACTAGGCTTTAGAATTAAAATATCGTCTAGCATGATATGAAAAAGTCTAGCCACTGTCTATACAAGCTTCTATTTGTATTGTTTATAAATTCTACCACATGTAGCAGTTTCTTTTCCCAACAAGCACCATACAAAATATGTTTTAACAAAAACTCTCTAAATGATACATAAAGAAAGCATGAGAGTACTCACATAGCACTACTAAAACTAACATCTCTGAATAAGAGATGCAATGAAAATAGGAATTTTGCAGCAGCTAGAAGAAAAATTAAGAATACGAGTATAACGAGTATTCAAATGGAAAACAGAGCGTGTATCTCTCCCAAACAAGGATGCTAGATTACAATGAAATTATTGCAGCAATTAAAACAAAAGAAAATAGAACGAAAAATTACACACACTCGAAGTAAATTTCATATGATGTGACCGAATAAAAATATAGTTTCACTAGAAGTGACCTGATAAATTGTTGATGAAGAAGGAGATGCCTTGGGCACCCCCAAGGTTATATGCTTGAGTCTTATTATAATTTTCTTAGATGAACCACGGGGGCATCCCCGAGATTTGACCTTGCACTCTTCTTGATCACATTATATCACCCTCTTCTTTTGACCCTTGAAAACTTCCTTCACACCACACTCAAAGAGTAATTCGCATTAGAGGATTAGTACAACAATAAAAAATTCATGGGTTATGTATGGGAACAAGTGTTATTGATACTTTTAAACATTATCTACAACCATTGATGTTTCGTGAAGCAAAGTAATCCACTTGACATCGTAAAAGAGAAAATGTAAGAAAAATGGCATAATATGTCAAAACCAGAACAGTCTGTAAAGACCTTTTTTTGGGCCACTTACGTTGCTAAAATATAAAAACTTAAAGAACAAAAAACATTGGTAATTAGCTGAGGAATAAGAAAAAAATGTTTCAGGTCATTTAGATTTTTCTGTGAATTATAAGATTTTTTACGGTGGACAACAGAAATATGTTTCCTGCACAGAAATCCAAAACCAACTCCAACTCTCGTCAGAAACTTTACTTAGGACAACTAAAACATGAAAATAAAGATACAAAGGAGTTTATACAGAAGTATACAACCCCTTGAAACAAAGAAAACAGAAAAAAACAAAGAAAAGAAAAAATCATGCGTTATCTCCCAAGAAGTGCTTTTCTTTAACGCCTTTTAGCTAGGCCCAGAAAAATGGATTCACGTGTTTTCAAGTGAAGAAGCGTTCAAATTATAATTTGTTCGAATAATAGAGTCAAAAGGAAACTTCATTATCTTTCTAGGAAACTGTTCCATACCTTTCTTGAGTGGGAATTGAAATTTAATATTCCCCTCTTTCATATCAATCACTGCACCAACAGTTCTAAGAAAAGGTCTTCCCAAAACAATTGGAAAAGAAGAATTGCATTCAATATTCAAGACAACAAAATCAACAGGGACAAGATTATTATTAACCATGATAAGAACATTAGCAATTCTCCCCAAAGGGTTCTTTCTAATATTATCAAAAAGACGAACATCCAAATAACAGGGTTCCAATGGTGGTAAATCAAGCATATCATAAAGTTTCTTAGGCATAAAGGAGATACTAGCACCAAGATCACATAGAGCATTGCAATAAAAATCCTTAACTTTAATTTTAATGATGGGTTCCCAACCATCATCTAACTTCTTAGGGATAGAGGCTTCACATCTTAATTCATCCTCTCTAATTTGCATGAGAGCATTTGTAATATGTTTTGTGAAAGCCATATTCATAGCACTAGCATTAGGACAACTAGCAAGCTTTTGTAAGAGACTTAATCACTTCATTTATGTTGAAATCATCAAAGTTAAGATCATTTTTATCAAAGGTAATGGGACCATTGTCTCCCATGTTTCTAAAAATTTCAGCACTATTATCAGGAGCATTTTTAGCAGTTTTAGGCAATTTTGAATTTTGAATAGCAGAAGTGGGAATATTGCAAACACCAATTACTCTACCATTGATAGTAGCAGGTTTACTAGCATGAGAGGCTTCAGTTTTACTAGTGGTGGTAATGGTGCAAACATTAGCTATATTATTCTTTCTAGCTATTTCATCTTCTCTTTCCCATCTAGCATGTAATTCAGCTAACATCCTAACATTATCATCAATTCGAATTTGGATGGCATTCAAAGTTTTGCTTTATTTAACATCATGAGGCATAACCTTTAGTTCAGAAAATCAACATCAAGAGCAAGGCTATCAACTTTAGAAGCAAGAACATCAATTTTGCCAATTTTTTCCTCAACAGATTTATTGGAAGCAGTTTGTGTACTAATAAAATTCTTAAGCATGTTCTCAAGATCAGAGGGTACACTTTTGTTGCTGTTATAACAATTACCATTAGCATTATTATTATTAGGAGGATGTGGCCTATAATTATTGCTACCAAAATTATTCCTATAAGCATTGTTGTTGAAATTATTATTATTAATGAAGTTCACATCAACATGCTCTTCTTGAGCAACCAAAGAGGCTAAAGAAACATTATTTGGATCAATAGGAGAATGGACATTCACAAGCATAGACATAATAGCTCTCTCAGTATGCCATTCATAATAATTCACCATCATATTATCAAGAAGATTTGTTGTTGTCCCAAAGGTCATGGACATAAAGGTTCCTCCAGCAGCTGAATCCAGAAGGTTTCTTGAAGAAAAATCCAGTCCTCAATAAAAAGCTTGGATGATCATCCAAGTTGTCAGTCCATGAGTGGGACAATTCTTTACTAAAGACTTCATTCTTTCCCAAGCTTTAGCAACATGCTCATTATAAAGTTGCTTAAAAATCATAATGCTACTTCTTAAAGATATAATTTTAGCAGGAGGATAATATTTTCCAATGAAAGCATCTTTACACTTAGTCCAAGAATCAATACTATTTCTAGGAAAAGATAGCAACCATTATTTAGCTCTTCCTCTCAAAGAGAAAGGCAATTTTTTTTAGTTTAATAATATCTCCATCTACATCTTTATATTTTTGCATCTCACATAGTTCAACAAAATTATTAAGATGGGCAGCAGCAGCATCAGTACTGACACCAGAAAATTGCTCTCTCATAACAAGATTTAATAGTGCATGCTTAATCTCATAAAATCAGCAGTAGGAGCAGGTGGATCAATATGTGTGCTAATGAAATCATTATTGTTGGTTCTAGTAAAGTCACACAACTTAGTGTTCTCAGGATTAGTCATTTTAGCAAGATTAAAAACAGGATAAAAATAATAGCTAGAATACGAACTAATTTTTTTGTGTTTTTTATATAGAGAAGCAAACAAGACAACATAAAATAAACCATGAAAAACTAAAGCGGAGTAAAGAGATTGGAAGTGAGAGACTACCCTTGCAGAAAATTCTATTCCTCCTCGGCAACGGCGCAAGAAATTAGCTGGTGCCAGAGTTGACGAGGGAGTTGTTGCTTCTCGATGACTTTGAGATCCCTGACAACGGTGCCAGAAATTTGCTTGATGCGCGTGTAACACACGTTTGTTGGGAGCCCAAGAGGAAGGTATGAAGAGCGCAGCAACAAGTTTCCCTCGGAAAGAAACCAAGGTTGAATCGACCAGTAGGAGGAAGGAGTAACTTCAGAAGTTTGATACAGTTGAGATGGTAGGGCGGACTACCGGTTCAGCAACAATGTGGAACCTACACATCACAATCAAATCACTTTGCCCCAATGAAGCAGAGGTTGTCAATCTCACTGGTTTAGCTGAACACAAAGAGGTTAACCGTATGGTGTGGAAAACAGTAGCAGTTGTGTGAAAATAGTAATTTCAGTGGTTGTATTATCAGTATGAGAAAATGGACCGGGGTCCACAGTTCACTAGTGGTGTCTCTCCATAGAAGATAAATAACATGTGTGGTGAACAAATTACAACTGCACAATTAACAGAAATGAAGGCTGCACCGTAGTGCATATGCAAGACATAAAGATTACTATGTGATTCATACGAGCATTACAACAAGATATATAGACCGTCATCCAACTACATCTAGGACTAATAATCCACCCTCCGAATATCATCCGAACAAATGTTGGGTATTAAGTTGCAAGCAACAGATAATCGCAGTAAGCAAAGTGTGTAATGTAAACAATGTAAAGGAAGTAAACATCATTGTTTTCTCCCTAATAGCAACAACACATCCTCCATCCTTCACGTGTCTGCCACTCGAGCACATATGCAAAGGAGGCATGAACCCACTATCGAGCATAAATACTCCCTCTTGGAGTTACTAGCATCTACTTGGCCAGAGTATCTACTGATAACGGAGAGCATTCAAGATTATAAATAACATATGCATGAAGATAATATAATTATAACCAGAAGACATATCATTCAAAATTCATTGGATCTCAGCAAACACAACATGTAGCATTACATAAAGATGATCTCGATCATGTAGGGCAGCTCACGGGATCTAAACATGAGGCATAAAGTGGAGGATACAACCATCTAGCTACTGCTATGGACTCGTAGTCTAGGGATGAACTACTCACGCATCACTTCGGAGGAGGGCATGGTGGTGTAGACCCCTATGGTGATGAATTTCCCTCCCGGCAGGGTGCCGGGGAGAGTTCCAGAACCCTCCCGATCTCGGGATGATGATGACGGCTAATTAATACCCAATGTTTATTCAGATGATATTCGGAGGGTGGATTATTAGTCATAGATGCAGTTGGATAACATTCTATGTATTTTGTTGTAGTGCCCACATGAATGACATAGTAATCTTTATGTCTTGCATATGCACTACGGTGCAGCCTTCATTTCTGTCAATTGCCCAGCTGTAATTTGTTCACCACACATGTTATTTATCTTTCATGGAGAGACACCACTAGTGAACTGTGGACCCAGTACTTTTTCCTCATACTAATAAAACACCTACTGCTTTCATACTGCTCTCATACTGTTCCAACTGTTTTCCACACCATACGTTTAACCTCTTTGTGTTCAGCAAAACAGGTGAGATTGACAACCTCACTGCTTCGTTGGGACAAAGTGATTTGATTGTGCTGTGTAGGTTCCATGTTGCTGCTGAACTGGTAGTGCGCCCTGCCACCTCAGCTGCTTCAACCTTCAGAGATTTCTTGTCCTCCTACTGGTCGATTCAACCTTGGTTTATTTTCTGAGGGAAAACTTGCTTCTGCACTCTTCACAACCTTTCTCTTGGGGTTTACCAACAAGGGCGTCTACACACCATCAACAAGTTGTCTGGCGTCGTTGCCAGGGAGGAAGAGTATTTCTGCAAGGGAAGTCTCTCACTTTCAATCTCTTTACTTTGTTTTTGTTTTGCTTAGTTTATTTTATTTTGTCTTATTTGCTTCTCTTTATAAAAACCAGACAGAGAATTAGTTCTTATTCTAGTTGTTATTTTTATTATCTTGGTGTTTTTCCTCATCATGTTTCCTCCTAAGTTTAACCTTAAACATCTTCTAGTTGGTAGTGGTTCTATACTAGAAAAGGATACCATTAAAGAATTCTTTAATCATGTTAGTAAGCATGAAAATTTAGAGGAAAAATCCATAGTAGAACTTGCTCCAAATTAGGAAACTGCTGCAACTTCTCTAATTCACATGTTATAAGCTAGGTTTGTTAACCTTCATCCCATATTTCAGCATATGTTCCTCAACTTGAATAATATTGAAGACATCGAAAAAAGAAATTTTATTTTAGAAACCATGCTTAAAGAATTTAGAGATGTCGCTATAGAAGCTAGAAAAGTGTTCGATCGTTTCAATATGCTAGGCTCATGTGTAGATGTTATTGGTGATCTCGAAAATGCCAAACCTAAAAGTAAAAATGAAGAGAAAATACCAATTCCCTTTCAATTGATAGCATTGCGTGAAGCCCAAGAAAAGAATTTTGATTAGATTGTTCCTGAGAATTTATTTGATGAGAACAGTAAACCTAGAATTTCTAATGAGGAGCCTCTGAAACTCACTTAGATAACAATATAATGCATTATTAAGGAATTACCAAATCTAAATTTGGATGCTTCTTCACTTGAAAATACTTGATTCCGTTTTCCTGGCCCTAGCTAAAAGGCGTTAAAGAAAAGCACTTCTTGGGAGATAACCCATGGTTTTTTTTTTTTGCTTTGTTTTTCTCTGTCTTCTTTGAGTCAAGGGGTTGTATACTTATGTAGGAACTCCTTTGTATGTTTCTTTTCATGTTTTATTAGTGCCAAGTAAAGTTTCTGACGAGAGTTGGAGTTGGTTTTCGAATTTCTGCGCAAAAAACAGATATCTGCTACCCACCATAAAAAATCGTGAAAAATCCAGGAAGATCAGAATGACCTGAATTTTTTGTGCTTATTCCTCGGATAATTCCGCAACTTCTTTGTTCTTTAAGTTTTTCGATTTGAGCAATGTAAGTGCCTCAAAAAATTCGTCTTTACAGGTTGTTCTGGTTTTGACAGATTCTGCCATTTTTCTTGCATTGACTCTTTTGCGATGTCGAGTAGATTTCTTTGCTTCACGAAAAATCAGTGGCTGTAGCTAATGTTTAAAAGTATCAATAGCACTTATTCCATAAATAACCCATGAATTTCTATTGTTGCACTAACCCTCTAATGCGAATTACTATTTGAGTATGGTGTGAAGGAAGTTTTCAAGTGTCAAGAGAAGAGGTGATATATATGATCAAGAAGAGTGCAAGGTCAAAGCTTGGGGATGCCTCCGTGGTTCATCGAAGAATATTTTTATAAGACTCAAGCATATAAGATTGGGGATGCCCAAGGCATCCCCTTCTTCATCAACTATCTATGAGGTCACCTCTCGTGAAACTATATTTTTATTCGGTCACATCATATGAAGTTTACTTGGAGCGTCTGTTTGTTTTTCTTTTGTTTTCCTTTGTTTTGTTTAATTTTCCTTGCTGCAATAACATCATTTGACCTAGAATCCTTGTTTGGGAGAGAGACACGCTCCGCTTTTTCATTTGAATACTTGCTATGCTAGTATTCTTAGTTTTTCTTCTAGTTACGGCAAAAATTCATGTTCAGCTCTTGTTTTCATTGAATCTCTTATTCAGAGCTGTTAGTTTTAGTATTGTTATATGAGTACTCTCATTTTTTCTTGCTTTAGCATGTAGAGAAAATTTTTTAAAGCATGTCTTGTATGGTGCTTGTTGGGAAAAGAAACTGCTGCTTGAACTAGAATTTTTAACAGTGCAAGTAGAAGTTTGTATAGACTGTGGCTAGAACTTTTTCATATCATGCTAGATGTTATTTTAGTTTTAAAGCCTTGTGGTTATTGGTTAGAATGATTAGAATCAAATAGCTGAGAGTGTTTACTTATGACTATGAACCAATCACTAATAGCCTCTATAATAATTTAGCTTTAGAATTTGTGGTACCACTTATGCTTTGATTAATTATGTTTATGTCGTTTTGCATGATTATGGCTCTTATGCTCTCTCGATTTGTCGCTCCCAGTATTTTGCTCGCTTCCACCTGTACTGAGTATGAAATTCTACTCATGCAATCCAACTCCCTAAAACCAAAGTTTTCCCATTGCGTCCATCATACCTACCTATATGTGGTAATTAACCGCCACTCCAAGTAAATTGCTCATGTGTTAACTTTAAAACCTTCAAAATTATTCCTGCTTTGTGTTCCTGCTTTTGCTCATGAGGACGTAAATAGAGAATCTTTATCTTGCTTGTTGATTGGATTTCACACCCTGGACTATTGGCTTCATCCGCTTATCCAATTGGTAGAAGAGCTAGCAGCGGGGTGCCCAGCCCCAAACTAATACACACAAAATCTCTTCACTATCTTTTGACCCTGATTTATCAGTCAGAACATAATTGTGTAAACAAAAGAGATAGAGGGATGACCTTCTACACCAGTTGCGTCCTTCACATGGGAGCTGCTCTTGTGAAATCTAGTTGGATTGTGACATACTGTATTTTCTGTTTACCATTCGTTGACATTAGCATACACCTCCCAAAATATAGACACTCCTCCACGGTATGTGATTGTTGGCAGGCACCCGAGGATTCAGTTAGCCATGGTTTGTGTAAGATGGATGGGAGGAGTGTCAAACATTTTAATACCTCTATTAATAAAATAAAAGCTCTAGCACATGAGTGATCCATGCTTCCTTCTACGAAGGGCCTTTCGTTTATATTTATGTTGAGTCTCCATCTTCTAACTTTATGCACATTTGAGAGAGCATATTTGCCATTCTGAGTTTTATGTGCATTGTCCCAGAAACATTATTAATTGATTCATGATGTGTTATTGCTTGTTCTCTAACTATTTGTTCTAGTCTTCCTCATGAAATTTGAAGGTTGCCTGGCATTTATGTTTTTTCCCACTCTTAAGGACTTGCGAAATATCACTTTGCCATGCTTTCTCTATACTTGAAACAAAGGTATATATTTCTTTGCATTGTTATTCATGATATTTTATTTGTGTTACTTCTCATGATGCAAGGTGATTGCTATGCTTTACTATTAAATTTTTATTTATCATGCTTGTGTTAAAGTTCTATGATCTCAGCTTACATATGCTTTTACATTATGATGATCAAGTTTATGTTGGCAGCATGTCACCTCAGAAATTATGTGTTTTTATCGTTTACCTACTCGAGGACGAGTAAGAACTAAGCTTGGGGATGTTGGTACGTCATAAACGTATACCAAATTTCTGATGTTCCATGTTGTTTTCTTATTGTTTCCCACATGTTTGCTATACACTTTATGTCATTTTATCGATTTTCCGGACTAACGTATTGACAAGATGCCATAGAGCCAGTTCCCTGTTTTCTGCTCTTTTTAGTTTCAAAAAAGTTATTCTGGAAATATTCTTAGAATTAGAAAATTCAAAGCCCAGAAGTCTTAGAATTCCCGAAGGTTCCACAAAGTCCCTGAGAGACCCGGAGAGAGGCCTCAGGGGGCCCACACCATAGGGCGGCGCGCCCCATGGCCGCGCCGTGGGGTGGTTTGGGGCCCCCAGGCCTCCACCGCCTCTACCCTTTGGCCTATTTATTCCCCCCGAGACATAAACCCTAAAGATATTCCACTTCGTCCCGAAAAACACCCAAGGCCGCCGTCATCGTCATCCCGAGATCAGGAGGGTTCGGGAGCTCTACCCGGCACCCTACCAGGAGGGAAATTCATCATCGGAGGAGTCTACACCACCATGCCCTCCTCCGTAATGATGCGTGAGTAGTTCATCCCTGGACTACGGGTCCATAGCAGTAGCTAGACGGTTGTTCTCTCCACTTTGTACCTCATGTTTAGATCTTGTGAGCTGCCTAACATGATCAAGATCATCTTTATCTAATGCTACATGTTGTGTTTGCTGGGATCTGATGAATGTTGAATGTTATGTCTTCTGATTATTAATCTATCATGTTATCTTCATGCATATGTTATTTATGATCATGCATGCTCTCCGTTGTTAGTAGATGCTCTGGCCAAGTAGATGCTAGTAACTCCAAGAGGGAGTATTTATGCTCGATAGTGGGTTCATGCCTCCTTTGCATCTGTTGCCATTACGGAGAAAACAAAAATGCTTTGTCTAAGGATGATGTTATTGTTTACATTACACATTTTTCTTACTGCAATTATCTGTTGCTTGCAAATTAATACCCAACGTTTGTTTAGATGATATTCGGAGGGTGGATTACTAGTCATAGATGCAGTTGGATAACGGCCTATTATTTTGTTGTAATGCTCGCATGAATCACATAGTAATCTTTATGTCTTGCATATGCACTATAGTGCAGCCTTCATTTCTATCAATTGCCCAGCTGTAATTTGTTCACCACACATGTTATTTATCTTTCACGGAGAGACACCACTAGTGAACTATGGACCCCGGTCCTTTTTCCTCATACTGATAAAACACCTACTGCTTTCATACTACTCTCATATTGTTCCTACTGTTTTCCTAGATTGCACACCATACCTTTAACCTCTTTGTGTTCAGCAAAACCGGTGAGATTAACAACCTCACTGCTTCGTTGGGACAAAGTGATTTGATTGTGTTGTGTAGGTTCCACGTTGCTGCTGAACCGGTAGTGCGCCCTGCCACCTCAGCTGCTTCAACCTTCAGAGACTGCTTGTCCTCCTACTAGTCGATTCAACCTTGGTTTCTTTTCTGAGGGAAAACTTGCTGCTGCACTCTTCTCAACCTTTCTCTTGGGGTTTACCAACGAGGGTGTCTACACGCCATCAAGGTAGCCTGCCCTGATGAAGCGCACAAGGTCGCGAAGGTGATGGTGGATCCCCACCATGTGCCTTTGGAGTGATGCGCCATTGACGCGGCGTCGGCGCACAAAGCGTCGAGTGTCTCCACGGGGAAGGGCGGCAGATTCCTGGACACCCGCCCACCCATGGCGGCCGAAGACAAAGGCGAAAGACGAGCATTACCGGCGAATCACGGACGGGCGAATGGAAGCAAAGAGGCTGGGGAGTGAAGCAATGGTGCGGAACCTCTTTGGTGGGGGGTTGCCCCCTCTTTTATAGCTGGGAACTGTCGCTCGGCCTCCCCCGCGGAACCGCTGCCACATGGGCCTCTCCCACATACGATCCCAAAACTATCGCGTGCGACCACAGAAGATTCAGGAGAAAGAATCGAGGCCTCACTGCCTCCGCGGAGAAACAATTCAGAGCGATGGGACGTGGCCCACGTCAGCCATGACCCCCATCATGACGTCGTCTGTCCAGTCGGTCCCGGCGGAGCAGGCCGTGACGGCCCAGCCGCGTGCCCTAGCCGTCAAAAGCGGAAGCAAAATAAATCAAATGCACGGGGAAGAACACGGAGAAGCCTTCTTCACCATGTCGGCTCTAAAATCTCCAACGTGTTCGGGGACTATTGTCGGGGGGATTGGCCCCTGATTAGGCTAATGATAAGATCAGAGAAAGATCAAGAAGATGGCCGACTGGTCTGGCCATTTTCCAGGTAGCTATTGTTAGGACGCTGGCCCAGGCTGGCTCGAGGCCTCAGCCGGACGTATCTGACAAAGCAAGGACATGCATGGGAAAAAAGGAGGCATGGGCTAAAGGTTCATGCGACAGTGCACAGATGTCAACTATCTTTCTACCGGCGCCATAGGCGACCGTAGCCGTGAACTTTGGCCACCTGCGTCATCATCATTGGTACTTCTGCTAGGGACATGCTGTACCATGTAGCCATACCCAAGGAGAAGTACACTGTGTATGACCCTAAGTGGGCCCCAACCGGCTGATCGTACATCCGGCCCCGCATGTCAGCCGGACTGTCTACCCCTATATAAGGCAGTCCGGAGCTCCTCTAGTTGGGGCGAATTCACCTAGAGACACATCTGCAGGAGCACATTGTAACATTCGATACCACCCCATAGTTAATCCTTGCGGGAGTAAGGACCTCACCCGCCTGAGGTCTCAAACCTGGGTACATCGTGTCTTGCCTGCTTGTGACCCATCCCAAAGGGACACCGATGTTTGCATCTTGTGGCTCCTCCGTAAACTCCATTGCTAATCGCAATGGTACTGTCGTGTATCATACCACTACATGCTCCGTATTTTTCCTTGGATAAACACTACTCTTGGCACGTACATAAGTAGAACATGGAGATGATGTTAAAACTCTACCCGGAATCGATAACTGGAAGGGAACAACTTACACTTCATATTATCGGGTGGGGTTTTGAACCTATCTTATTGACCAACTGAATGATAGTTAGAGTAATCACTTCAATTTATATTATTTTATCTGAAATTAATCAAGTTATCATTATGACTAATCCTTTATTTGTGTATGGATTCTGGTTGGATGTATGAGGGTTGTGCATGTCAAGAGTATTCGATGGTATTTTTGGATTTATTCGACTCGCAAAGTAAGGCTTGATAAACACCTGGGGGCACTTGATTTATTGTCCATGTAGCAAATGTTAGAATGTTTTATTGCATGAATACACATAAGAAATCGAAGAAAACTTCTTTTGAATGGTTTTGTAAAAAGAATATGGGATCAAATAGGATGAATATCTGGCAATGCATGAAAATAACCTGTAAAATAGAGCATCTCCCAATAATATTATTTTCGTAATAATCCTTATCACAACTTCCTCTGTATATCTAGTGAAAATGTGTTGATTTTTCAATTGTGTCATGCATATACCAACCTACTGTTACATAATAACGCAGCAAAAAGTAGATCAACGAAAAACAAGAACACTTATTTTATCGTGGAAAACCCTTAAAGGAAAAAAAATCACAGAATGCATGAAGGCGTATCACTATAATCGGGAGGAGTATTACAATACACGAGAGGACAAATCCTCCACGTGCTAATCTGGTGGATCTCTCTCTCTCTCTCTCTCTCTCTCTCTCTCTCGATCTCACGTCTATTCTATGACTACCTCGTACTATATATTGAGGTAAACGACTCTCTTTCTTGGCGGACACGAAACAAAGTTGTAGATGGGCTATGCCTAGCACGGTTGGCATGCCGTAGTTCGGCAGGACTCCAACTATAGTACAACACTTGTATGGGGATTCAGAACACGATAAAATAACACTCCACCTTCAGATGAAATTTCGTACACAAATCATAGATAGCTCCTCGATTAAAATCATCACAAGTAAACCTTGTGCCTTGAAAACGTTCGTAGGATTTATAAACTTCTCATGATGTCACATTGAGCAAATCAACCATATGTCGTCCATAAAATAACCCAGATGTCAACAAAGCAGACAAACGAGACTTGGGTCTCCTAATAAAAGTCTGAGTCTGTGTCACTGACATCAAAAACTGAAAAGTGCTCAATCACCAAATGACATAAGTCATCATATCTCCTGTGATGACTGAACGAGCGCATAGCCCGTAGTGCAACGTCTTTATGCATATAACATTGTGACGAACTTAATTTGAGCGTGCTATAAAACATAAAGCACAAACCTTGGCAAACAATACTCATGCAAGAGCATGCAGTACAGAGCGTATCACGTACACCAAAAACCGCCGTCTGGAAAATCCATGACATTGTTAAAAATTGTCCATGTAGAACAAGTGTTGGATGAAGAAACCTCCTGAACATGTAGTGGAGCTTAAACTCTGCATTAGATCACTCCTGAAAGAGCAAAGACAACTGAATTGCAATAAAACTTAATAGTATTAAATCTTGTAATATCTAGCAGAAACAAATCTCCATGTTGCATCTCAAGTGGTCCTCATCACGAACATTTATATCAAAACAAAACCTTCACATGCATAACAACAAGAACTCTGGAGAGTAAATAGTATATGCTGGCTACTAACTAGCTTATTAATTACCTCCTGCGTAACTTTTTCGTAATTCCTGATAACTGAGTTGTGTTCTTCAAATAACTGCAGCAATATTTCATCCATTATATCCCGACGGGCTATGATCCCGAAACCGCACCTTAAACAAAAACCTATATGGGTGCATCCTCAAAATCGGTTATCTAGAAATACCTTTATGTCACAATCCAACAACCAAAGCTGGTACTTCATGATAACCATAAGCAGATAATCTGTGTACAAAAAAGTACAAACCAAAGTAACATAAAATATACCGAAAGAAAATAATTAATGCGGAGCGCTAAACTAAAATAGAGAGCATCTGGTACGTGTAAGCTGTGTAGAATTAGGGAATTAAAGATCAACTGATTTAGAGCCACGTGTGAACTAAGCAGCGTAGCGGATTTTACTTTCCTCCTCGGGAGTCCAAGCCTCCAAGACTTCACCTAAAACCTTGCCTCGGGACTTGATTGATCTAAACGGACCGATCTAGTACTTTGCTGATCGGTGAGCTTCTTAGGCCTGTGCCAATGCCTGGTCTCTTGACACGTTATCATAGGTGTATTTAAAATTTAAGAAACAACTTGTACAATGGGTTGTTTCTTATGTGGTGTATCTAAATTTAATGATTTGAAGTACACGCATGTATATTATTGGTCTAGCACATATTTTTGCCTATGGTAACGTGCACGTGTTGTATCTTAGCTCGTCACAATGGGGAGTAACTAAGAGTGTAACATGATAGTGTTACTAGTCTAAGTTACTACCTCTATAGTGGGTAGTAACATATTTGTGGTGTCATGCATGACTTCATTTATAAGGCTTATAGACATATTTTCCCTTGGTATGTGTGATGTTACTAGTAACATAGCTAGTTACCACAAACACTTCTCTCTTTATTAAATATGTGTCACATGAGCAAAATTGCTTTGAAATGTGTGATAATACTATCTTAGTTACTCCCATTGTGGCCAGCCTTAGCTAAGATACAACCTCATTCTCTTTCTTCATTAAATACTATGACACGTCAGCAAAATGCCTATGAAAACGTGCTAAGAAACCTCCATTGGCACATGCCTTAGCAGATCGTTAGGACACAGTCGTGCGCGACACCTTTTCTCTTCAGAACGCGACCCTTTCGTTTGCTCCAACAGTAAATCCACGGTGCAACCCCTCGCTAGGAAGTAGTAATACCGACTAGAGGATAATATATGGCAGCAGATTGGAAGTCGTACCAAATACGTGGACTTGCAGACGGATGGTTCGGCAAAGGCGGCGCATAGGATGCCGAGCAAAAACAATGAATTCTTGATCTCGAATCTCATTTGAGAGACGATGCTTGTTCTTGATGCAGCTGCATGATGCCACGAGATTGACGTTGCACGGTGCTGCCCGGGAGCGCTGCGAAAAGTCTCCCGGGCAGCGAATCGATCTTGAAGGCTGAAGTTCTGATATCACTTGTTACAAAGTAGCGCAACGAAAAGTAGATCAACGAATAACAAGAACAAATTTTTTAACGTGGAAAACCGTTACGGGAAAAAACAACGGAACGCACAATGGCGTATCACTATAATTGAGAGAAGTATTATAATACACGAGAAGACAAACCCTCTACGTGCTAATCTGGTGGATATCTCTCTCGATCTCACATCTATTCTATGACTATCTCGTACTATATATTAGGACAAACAACTCTCTTTCTTGGCGGACACGAAACAGAATTGTAGATGTGCTATGCCTAGCACGGTTTGCATGCCGTAGTCCGGTAGGACTCCAAAAGTAGTACAACACTTGCATGAGATTCGGAACACAATAAAATAACGCCTTTTTTTCAATAGTGAATTTTATTTTTACCTAGGCAGACCTTGTGAATATCTTTACCATATTTTATTCATTATTTTTGCTAGATTTACCCTTTCGGTTGTGATCTAGTGATAGGTTTCATCTCATTTAATTACTTTTTAATACTGGTTACGGGGGCCCATGTGTTAGAATGAAGTTCACATCTTATAAAAAAATAAGCTTGCCCCCCTCCGGAGCTTCTCGTAGAAGCCGTCATGCTTATTATGTTAGGTCTACAGTTTTATTATGAGATAACTAGTTTAGAAACCAAAACTAATATGACTGACTTATGAGAGAAGCTGGCAAACCGGCTTTTTTTTTTACCGTCAAAAGAATAAGGCCATAAGAAAAAGTAAAAACCCAACAACGTAGATTTATGGAATCACTTACTATTCTTTTTTGTTTTGCATAGAAAAAAGAAGGGGAATATTGATATATATTAGAGGGTATTGATATATATTATGATCTGATGTGCTTTCTTGATATCCTAAATATAAGATTAATACTTCAAGTTGCTGAGTTGAGAAAGAGATGGTTGAATCAAAAGATTTACTTTTTTTAAGTTCAATTTTTATCAGAGGACAATATAAATATTATACCTTGTTCCATTAAAACACTCAAGGGGTTGGGCAATAAGGCTCACCTGTATTCCCGATTCTTCATTTCAGCTGCAGTCAACGACATGTGTTGCACAAGTAGAAATGAAAAATGGAAACCCCACCTTGGTGTAGGCTTCAATCTTCTAGTATGATATATGATCCGGCGGTTGCTCCTGCTGGTCTACCTCTAGTTCCAAGGTAGTGACCAGTCTCCCAGGCTTCCCAGGATCGCGCTCACGAGGGTACGTATTTCTCGCTCCTTCTTCAGTTATTTTTGCACACGCACATGACAGTATGTACACAAGGTGCGATTCCCTTTCTTGATAGACTCCACGGAATGTAATCTGCTGCCGATCAATCCGAAGATATGTGGAGGTGGACGAGGACAACGGCAGCAAGCTTTTCTACTACTTCGTCGAATCGGAGACCGGCGGCGAGAATGACCCTTTCATCCTCTGGCTCACGGGTGGCGACCACTGCACCGTACTCAGCAGCCTCGCCTTCCTTCGAGATCAATACATTTTCTCTGCATTCTCAAGCGAATCGCGATGCATATTACCCTCTACGCCGTACGAAAAAATATGACTCTCTACCTCGCCCTCGCATCATACATGAGCAAGTGCAGGTCCGTTGTAACTCGTTGTAGAGCCTTACAACGGCACCGTACCGAACCTGGAAGTCAATCCAAACTCATGGACGAAGGTCTGTCATGTTTTTCGCACTACTCTGTAGCTAGCCACTGTACATATCTTCAGGTTCAGTCCTGTCTTACCACGCTCATTCTCAGGTGGCACATATCCTCTTCGTTGATACGCCAACCGGGCTGGGTTTTCCTTTCCCAAACAACACCACAAGGTTACGTTGTTGGTGAAGTATCCACCTACTTCCAGCTCCATGATTTGCTCATTAAGGTGCTGCTGCATGCTACCTAACTGCACAATTACCAGCTACTCCAATCCGCCAATTTATTGCAATTCATTTTGCATTGATTGGCTGCATCCGCGTTTGATCTATGCGACCTTGTCTAGTGGCTCACCGAACACCCCAAGTTTCTCTCGAGTCCTCTTTACATCAGGGGAGACTCCTTGTCTGCAAGAATTGTGCCGTTCATCGCGCAAAAGATTTCAGAAGGTACAGACACTTGCTGTTTGTTTTCATCCATTGATCCGCGAGCGTGTGCTCACAGTCGATTGAATTTGCTGTGTTTACCCCATGGTCAACGTAGTTTGTCATCTCAAATTGAAAGCAGAAATGGTCGGATGGGTGCTCTTCATCTTGCTCTCGACCGCGCTAACTACGCGCTGTCAGCACGCCGTTGCCGCCGCAGCCTCCAGTTCCACGGTAGTGACCAGCCTCCCTGGGTTCCACGGCCTCCTCCCCTTCCACCTCGAGACTGGGTACGGAACTCCTCTAGCTCTTCAGCTATTTTTTTTCTACAAATTCACCATGAAAGTAGGAGGTGCGATCTCCCTGATTGAATTCATCGGATTTAATCTGTTGTCCTTGATCATTCTAAGATACGTGGAGGTGGATGAGTTCAACGGCAGCGAGCTGTTCTACTACTTCATCAAGTCAGAGGCTGGCGGCGAGAATGACCCTTTCCTTCTCTGGCTCACCGGCGGCGATCATTGTTCCGTACTCAGTGCCCTCGCCTTCGAGATTGGTACATTTGAGTTTACATTCTCAAGCGTTGACTCGCTATTACTCTTTATTCCATACATGTGTGAACTGCTGATGTGCACCACACCTACAGGCCCATTCCAATTCGTCGTAGAGCCTTATAATGGAACCGTACCGAGCCTGCAAGTCAACCCGTACTCATGGACCAAGGTCGGTTTCGTTCTGCTCTCTTCTGCACACTGCACCTAGGTAGCCATCTTAGTTACCTATTCAGGTTCTGTCTGTTTGGACGATGTCCATCTGCAGCTGGCAAACATCCTCTTTGTAGATACACCGGTTGGGGCAGGATTTTCCTTTTCCAGGCGGCCTGAAGGCTATGATGTTGGTGAAATATCTACATCTCTGCAGCTCCATGAATTCCTCATGAAGGTACTAGCTACTTCGAGTCAGAAACAATATTTTGAAAAGGATCCAGTATTCATTTGTTGCATTAGGGCTGCAAAAACAGCTTGAGCCGCTCAAGTTCAACTCTTTTTAGCTTGATTCGAGAAGTAATGAGCCGAGCATGAGCTTATCTTGTGGCTCAAATGAAAATTGTTTTGGTCGAGCTGAGTTTAGCTTTTTCTATCCGACATTTTTTTTCATAGACAAATCTGTTTTTAGAATAATCTATTTTTTTACAATGTGCGCTTTATTAATTAAACTCATAAATTAGCATCACGTTGAGACTTTGGAATAATCTATTTTTTTATAAAGGGCATTTATTACTTTAGAATAATCTTTTTTTTCGCGAAAACGCAAAAGTTTTGCGTTTCGATGCATTGATAGAAAAGGAGAGTTTATGTACAAGCCTTGGAACAGGCGACCCCACACCAAACAACTCAACCCACTACCTAGTCTAGGGGAGAAGAAGTCTGAGGCCGCGTGCTCCCGCGCACACCCAAGAACGAGCCTCGGTCTTGATAGTTCCTATCAAGGCGCCGACCGAGGGGTTTGCGTTGTCGAAGACGATTGCGTTTCGCTGCTTCCAAATCTGCCACGCCGTAAGCATAAGCAGTGAAGAAGTGCCCTTACGCCGCAAGCGTGGGGTGCTACGAAATCGTCCTCCACAACAGGGGGCCTAGCCGTGGATCGCAACCAGGAGAGAACGTCATGCCAGATTGTACGTGAAAACGATCACCCGGTGAGGATATGGCCCATCGACTCCAGTGATTGGTCACATAGCGGGCAACTAGCATGGTGTGGAAGTCCACTACGTGCCAGCCTCTCCCCTGTCCAACATCGGTCCAAACAAGCAAGCCAAATGAAGAATTTCACCCTAGGCGGGGCCCAAGACTTCCAGTTCAATCTCCACGATCATGACATTGTCGCTCCTTGGAAGAGCGGCTCGTAGCAAGATTTGGAGGAGTAAAAGGCGTCCAAGGTCCAACGCCAGATCAACCTGTCCGGCGTCTCCTGCAGCTGCACCCTTTACATCTCACCCCACACCCAAACATATTGGAGGAGAGCAATCGGTCATAGGGCTCCTCCGATGTCGGAGATCCACTGGCGGTGTAACACGGCCTCCCGGACCGTTCTCGACTTCTTGCGATGCTTGGGGATGAGAGCTGTTAGGTTAGGCGCAATGTCCTCCAACGACTTGCCTCCCCACCACTTATCCTTCCAGAACAGGGTCGTTGATCCGTCGCCAAGGACCATCTCAGTGGAGATACCAAAAATCTGACGTTCCTCGCGAGAGAATTGCATGTCCAGACCCCTCCAGGGCCTTTGCGGATCGGTGTGCAGCCACCAAAACCACCGTGTCCGAAGGCTCACCGAGGTACGGGCAAGGTCAGGAATCCCTAGTCCGCCAAGTCTGAGCGGCCGGAAGACCCTCACCCAGTTAACGTGGCAGTGACCCCCATTCACCGCCCCAGGGCTCGTCCACAGGAAACCGCGGAAAATCTTCTCAATCTTCTTCAGGACTTTCTTGTTAGCGCCGATGACCACAATTGGTGCAGTGGGATTGCCACCAGAACAACCTTTATGAGCGCGAGTCTCCCAGCTTTGGGCATCATCGCAGATTTCCATGTCGGGAGTTTGTCCGCAATCCGATCGACCAATGGTTGTATGGCTTCCCCAGGCAACCTTCGGAGCCCGAGCGGAATGCCAAGGTATTTAATAGTAAATTGGGCAAGCTGACACCCCATCGCCACATCCTCCCCGCACCCAATAGGAGAGACAAAGCACTTTGCGAAAGTGGTGTGGAGCCCAGAAGCGTGACCATAGAGCGCAAGGATCTCACAGAGATTATGCAGCTCTGCGGGGTCCGGATGGCAGAAGATCACCACATCATCTGTGTAAAGGGACACCGTGGTGACCAGGTCTTGGTGGGCCACCCTAGCAAGAATCCCGGGCTCGGCCTCCCAAGCAAGCACCCTTTTTAGAGTGTTAATCACCAGAACGAACAACTGAAAAGCGAAAGAGGGTCGCCTTGTGTCAGACCACGCCGGTGCCAAATGGGCAGACCAGGCTCGCCGTTGAGCAGCACCCTAGAACTAGGCGATGGACAGAAGGATGGGCACCCACTCACGGAAACGTGGACCGAACCCTACTTTCCGGAGCACCTCGAAGAGGAGTCCCCACGAGACTAAGTCGAAAGCTTGCGCTATGTCAAGCTTGAGCATCATCCTAGGCTCCTTGAGTCGATGCAGCAGTCACGCGGTTTGCTGCACCAACATGAAGTTATCATGGATGCAACGGCCACAGATGAATGCGCTCTGATTGTTTTGAATGAGGAGTTGCATCCGAGGTGCGAGGCGGAGGGCAAGGGTCTTCTCCACCAACTTGGTGAACAAGTGAATGAGGCTGATTGGCCGGAAATCATCGATAGCAGCCGCATCTGGGCGCTTAGGCAAGAGCACTATCAGGGCTTGGTTAAGCCCCTGGAACCCCCTCCCACACATTGAGTAGAACTTGTTGAAGGCTGCCATAAAGTCATCCTTGACAATGATCCACCAGGACTGTAGGAACTCCGCCGTGAAACCATCCGGGCCTAGCGCTTTCCACTGGAGTAGCTGCCGGACCACCTCCCAAACCTCTCCCTCCGAGAAAGGCTCCTCAAGGCGTGCGAGGTCGCAGGCATGCACCCCCAAGAAGTCAAGGTCCAGGGAGAAATCTCTCTCCGCCGAAGTTCCGATGATGCACTGGAAGTGGTGGAAGGTTGCTTGCGCCATCTCTGCATGATCAGACACCTCCACACCCTCCACGACGAGTTCCTGAACGACATTTTTACTACTTCGGTGCGTGGCATGATGGTGAAAGAAAGTTGTGTTGGCGTCGCCCTCCGCGAGCCATGCTACCTTGGCCCGCTGGCGGGCCATCGTACGATCCCAGGAGGCGAGGGCAAGATGGGCCATCTTCAGCTTGGCGCGCAGTGCGCGCTCAAGGTCTGAGACTTGGCGTGATTCCATGGCCACGTCCAGTCTAAGAACAACCTCCCGCGCTATCAAAAGTTGCAGCTTAACACACCCAACCTTCTTGTCACTCCATCTCATCAGACTGCGGGCAATGCGCTTCATCTTAGCATGCAACCGCTGAAAAGGATCCGGATCACCCTCGATAACCCCCCAAGCTGCCTCCACTGTCTCACGGAACCCGTCCAACTTCAGCCAGAAGCGTTCGAATTGAAACCTCTTCCGGGCCCCTAGCTGCGTCGTGCAGTCCAGCAACATGGGTGAGTGATCTGCCACCACGGAAGCCAGGCAACGAAGCGTGCAACTGGCATGCAGCTCCTCCCAATCCACCGAGCAGAACACCCTATCCAGCCGGACTAGGGTTGGTGGGTTCCTCTCGTTAGATTAGGTGTAGCGCCTGCCATGAAGGTAGACATCCTTAAGCTCACAGTCGCTCAAAAAGCGCCTCATCCTACCCATCATGCGACGGTTAAGGTTGCCTTTATTCTTGTCCTCATCCCGATAGATCATGTTGAAGTCACCGCATAACATCCAGGGGCCAGGACGTGCCACCCGGATACACCGCAGTTCCTCCAGGAAGGCGACCTTGGTCGTGTCATCCTGAGGGCCATACACCCCTGTAAACCACCACGGGTCCCACCGACCGTAGGAGTGACCCTGGCGGTTATAGAATTGGCGTCCACGTGGATGGTATCAAGAGTAACCTGAGAACCCACCCAGGCAAGGATGATACCCCCTGGTGCCGAGCGCCGGCAAGCAACAGTAACCATCAAACTCAGTGCCGAGGGTTTCATAGATAATGGAAGATGATACAGTAGCCAACTTAGTCTCCTGAATACAGACAATGGACGCGCCTGTGTATCTGGCCAGGCTCAGGACGTTAGAACGTCGCACGTTCAACACCAACACCCTAGGTTCGTACGACATAAATAATGCACACACCCTAAACACCACTCCCTAGGGTCAAACCTCCACGAGGCGACCACCCTGACGCTCAGCCACCGAGGGAGAGCACCCTCCCCTAAGTGTCGAGACCGTCCACCCGTAGAGCTCGCCAATGGAATCAACCATCCCCTCTTCTAGCGGAACCTCGAATAGAGCGTGGAAGTCCTCCACCCTCTCCGTTGACGGTGCCTCATCCTCCCTGATCAGACCCAGCTTGCGCATTAGGTTCCGCTGAGCCCGCTTTTCGGAGTTGAAGTCGCCTGGTTGTTTCGCAATCCTTGCACTACGACGAGGTTGGAAGTTAAGCTCCAACATTCTGGTACGCACTGCCGGTGTCTGCAGAACAGCCTCTGCGTGGGCCTTAGGAGCGGCCAAAAACCCTCCAATAGTATGAGGTATCTCCGCCTATGGTGCCTGCGGTGCACCCACCCTAGTACGTACGAATGTGACAGGTAGGGAGGCGAAGCGATTCTCCCCCTCCTATATTCGTAACAACACCCTCAACATCCTTAGTCGGCGGGGAGTCCGCCCTGATGGACTCTGGGGAAGACTCTGGGCTCGGCGAGTAGCACGAGACTGGGGAGGAGATAACAGGGGAGAGAGCCAAGTCACCCCCAGCCTGGCCCCACGCGGCAGGTGGACAAGGTAGGGGAGATGCATCCTCTCCAACGGCAGTCCCATCGGGCGGAACGGCCTGGAGGCCCAGGTATGATTCCAGGCCCGCCTCCAGGTTACGCTCCGTCACCTCCTCCGAATTACGCCCACCGAGCGGACCAGATGGCAGCCCAAGGCCTTGCTCGGACAACGGCCCTTTGAGAGGCAGAGGGGTCGCCCGCCCGCTCAGCCGCGGTCCAGCGCATGCTTGGTCCACCACCGGTCCGCAGCACGCGGCCAATCCCGCGTCACGACGAATCGTCAGCTGGAGCCCCTCAGGCGCTGCGGGCTTTACGAACAGGTCCTCCCGACCAAGCTGGCGCTCGCCTTCGTCCTCCTGTCGCCCAGTGTTGGAGATAGAGAAGAGAGAGCACGGTGCTGCGTCGGCCAGAGGGACAGGGACCATCCTAACCACCGCCAAAGGCGCTAGAAGCAGGTCGATCTGTCCTTGCCCTGCCAAAGCTGCGGCCCCAACCTCCAAAGTTGCGGCCCCGACCTCCAAAGACGCAATCGGCGCGTCAGACACGCCTGCTCCCCACCCGTTGGCGCTGACGCCACGGGGTTGGCCGCGCTGCGCTCTGTAGCGGCAGCGATCTTGGCAGCCTTCCTTTTGGCTTTAGCCCGGGCCCATCTCTTTTGGCGGCGCGACAAAGCAGGTGGGGCCACGACGGCGCCGGAGGCGAGCGTACGGACCGCACCGTGCGCGCGCGAGGAACCAGCGCCGCTGACAGGCGCAGCGTCGCGGTGTTCCTCGGAGCCACCAGCGTTCCCCACGCCCGGCGCCGCGCCCAAGGGCCCCTGCGCGTGGGAGTATCGGCGCGTGGCCGGCCACTCTGGCGTCGGTCCGCGGCCAGACCTTCCATGGTCACCCAAGCGCGGCGGTGGCCGGTTGTAGTCGGTGGTACGAACCACATTCACCTGAAGGGGGTAGAGAAGCGTCTTGATTTTGGGCGGGGACACAAGGTCCAGCGGCGCGGCCAGCATCTCCGACGAAGGCGGTTCTTCCGGCTCGGGCACATGGAAGTCGATGTTCCTCGGGAGAGCAGTGATGTTGAAGCACCACGCGGACAGACGGAACACGCTCAGGTCCTCCCGGGAGCGCGTTTGAGGGTGCAACTTTTCTACCCACGCCGCCGGCGCGAGCATCCTCTCCGCGGCGGCGAGGTTCCAGCAGTGGTCCGGGACCCAGCACCTCGATGTCGGCGTGGACATACAGCACCCTGGCGATAGCATGTGACCTGCGCGACCATGGCGACAATCGAAGGCGAACAATGGGCATGCGCATGAATGGGTCACGCATGGCGGCGGCCAAGTCCTGCCCTTCGTCGAAGAATACGAGTAAGGCTCCGTCGTGGTGCTTATGGACGGAGAAGGAGCCCGGCGGCAGCGAGTGCAGGTATGCCACCGCGTCGTACACCCGATGTTTCGTGAGGGAGCGGCGTGAACCGTCGTCAACGGCGATCACCGCGTTCTGCAGTTCGAGCTCGGCGTCGTCCACCCACTGTGAACGCGAGAAGATGCATGCCACGCGTTCCGGCCGCTGCGCCATCTCACCCCCGATGGCCACCAGCCGCGCACCCCGGAGAGAGCGCACTGTCACCTCCTCTTCTCTTATGTAACCGTGCGCCGCATCCAGGGCTCCGCGCGCAGCGCCCCTGTCAGAGCTCACCAGCGGCGGAGGCGGGGCGCGCAAACGCAACTCGACGAGTCCCCTCGAGCCGCGCCACCGTGAGGCGGCAGCGGAGCAACACCTCCAGAGGTCCGCAGCAGCGCCGCACCACCACCCACGCCTCGTGACCCTGCGCCCTGGCTACCAGCTTCGCCGTTGTCTGCGGCATGGACCGGCAGGCCGCTGTTCAGCCGCTTGCTTGAAGGCTCCTCGGTCACCCGCGTCCTCCAAGGCTCCCGACAGTCCCGCGACCAATGGCCGGCGATGTCGCACCGTAAGCACACCGGCCCCACAGTGCACTCCCATGCCTGGTGCCCCTCCTAGCGGTAGAGAAGGCAAACGCCTGCAAACGCGCCCGCCTCCCGCGCCGTGCGGCGACCCCGCTCCGCGAGCTGACGGCCGGCGTGCCGCCCGCGGGGCCTCTTCTTCTTCTTCTTGGGCTGCTCCCATGGCACCTCGTCCTCGACCTCCATATCGTCTAGTTCGTCGAACCCCACTGTGGGCGACTCCACACGAGCAACCTCCGAGCGCAGACGCTCCGCGTCCCCCGGTGACCCCGCCCTCGATGACCCAGACAGCGCGTCCCGATACGAGCGGGGAGAGAGCTCGCCATCCGAGTCACGACTAGCGCGCACGGACCGCCTCTTCCGCCGTGCACGCCGTCGTGAGGGAGGGGGAGAGGGAAGGGGAGTGAGAGGGCAAGGAGGAGGAGGCCGCCTTGTCGTTGGAGAGTGGACGCCGGCCCCTGGAGTGGGAAGCGGCGGGAAGGGGAGGGTGGGGAGCTCACGCTAGCCGTTCTTCGAATCGCAGCCCAGCCCTCTAGATTTAGAATAATCTATTAGCCTGGTAATATCGTAATGAGATTGATTGTGTCTTTTCTTATGTGGTTGTTGTGGACTAACATAGTGCAACATGCAACTAACCAAAATTCTCAAATGTAACATTGGGCCTTAAAGTGGCTCATGATTGATGTTGAAATAATGAGAAGTGTTGAGTACAAAATAAATCGGCTTGTAGCTTGATTTCTAGCAGTTTGGTTTGTTCAGTTTTGGTCGCTGCCACGCTTATTGTGTTCTAATTAATAGTCCTATCTTCTTGTCATTTGTTCTGGCTCACCTCAAATAAAGTTCTCTCTATTTTCGCACTGAGTTGATCTTTAGCTAAAGCTCAGTCCGGCTTGATAAAAGTCAGACACATTTATATCTGTAGCTAGTTGCATCTGCCTTATTATATGATCCACATGTCCATGTCTAGTGGTTCACCGACCACCGCGATTTTCTCGCAAATCCTCTATACATCGGGGGAGACTCCTACGCTGGAAAAATTGTGCCATTTATCGCACAAAAGATTTCAGAAGGTAGTACGAACATATCATTGCCAACCCATACAACAATGAGCAGCTGTACAATTAATTGTCTCGGTGATCAAGTCCCTCTTCATACTTTGTCCCTTCAGGTATTGATGATGGAAGAAGTCCCCTCCTTAATCTTAAGGTACACACATACTACAGTACTATTTCTCTTTCTAGTCCAAATGGCATCATGTGTGTACGTAATACATATAGTTAAGAGCTTGCACATTGTCATGCAGTCATCATTATGTCATTTTGTTAAAACGCTACTCCCAGGGCTATTTAGTAGGCAACCCGAAAACAGGTGACATAATTGATGCGACCTCCAGAGTGCCATACGCTCATGGAGTCGGCATAATATCAGATCAATTATACGAGGTAATTAAACTATTCTAGATCCGCTATGCCCAGACATCTGGAAGAATATATTTTTATCGCAACATAAGTGGTGAACATGGTATTAACATCCCCCTAGACTATAATGGGGCATTGCAAAGGAGAAGACTACAAGAATCCTACCAATGTGTTATGTGCTCAAGCTGGGAATAAGTTAGACGGGGTAAGAACGAGATATCCTACAAATTCACTTTGATTTGTTTATTTATTTATTTATTGATGAAGCTGTGTCCTCCTGTCTGATATACTACTTCTGTTCCTAAATATAAAAACCGTTTTGGTAGTTGGAACAGAGGAACTAGTATCTAACTAAGTACCCAAGGCTATATATTTACATATAGTACTGCATGCAATTCCAATTGCAGCTCCTACGCGAAGTTCGGGCATCTCAGATTTTGTTGGACAAGTGCGGTCTTGAATCGGCTGGACCGGGTACAGAAATGGACGGTGCTAGCAGGAAAATACTAATCCAGGAAGACGGAACCGAAATAGGGAAACGACTAAAACATCCACCACCCAGTCCGACAGTTGACTGCCAGGTAACGCTAAACTTCTGGCATGTATTGTGTTTCCTTTGCTTGAGTTGAACAAATCTTACTACATACACGATCAGACGACCTATGCCACCTACCTATCGTATTTCTGGGCAAATGACGAGAGCACCCGTGATGCCATTGGGATCAAAGACGGGACCGTGGAGGAGTGGCAGAGATGCCATAGCGGGGACCTACCCTACACCAGAGACATCAGCAGCAGCCTCAAGTACCACCGGAACGTCACGTCCAAGGGTTACCGTGCCTTGGTTTACAGGTCCGGGAAATGAAAGAAACCGGTTCATGGCTGCGTGTTTGCATTTACTGGAACTTTGAATTGATTGGATGAAGGAAAAGCCTTGAATTGATTGGCTTTCTACTGGTGTCGTGCATGGCAGCGGCGACCATGATATGATCGTGCCGTTCCTTGGGACACAGGCGTGGGTGAGGTCGCTCGGCTTCCCCGTTGCCGACGACTGGAGGGCGTGGCATCTTCATGGCCAGTCTGCCGGGTTGGTCATACTTTGATTCTCATTAGTCTTTCACTTTTCTGCTTGTGATTTGAACTTCCGCTTTATTATCTCTTCACGGTTTTCAGGTTTACCATAACTTACTCCAACAATATGACATTTGCAACGGTAAAGGTACCAAAATTAACACCCGTCTCTCTGCTTGAGTTTGTGGAGTGGTGTATGGTCCGTAAATTTTAAGTTGTTGCTCCTAACTGGGTTGCAGGGAGCCGGGCACATAGCGCCTGAGTATGAACCCGAGAGATGCTTTGCCATGTTCAGCCGTTGGATACAGAATCAACAACTCTAGTCTATCGTGCATATTTCCAGTTGGCTCTCCCAATAGATCGAGCTTAACTCTAAACCTACACAAAATGGCACAGGGTGCATACCCATTAAAGATAGTTGGGTCACTTCAGTCCGTCTTCCGTCAACGGAGACCCTCTCCGTGCAGATGTGCCACAACACGTAAACCAGGTGCTACTGCTACTCCGTTGTTTTCTACATTATCTGCTAGTTCTAGTCTGTTCTCCAGCACAAGCATTATTTGTAAAGTTTATGTAAAATGCATATGCTTCTGCTTCAATGTCCCCTCCTAAAAGATGGCTAAGATTGTTTCGTACCCTTCTGTTAACATGGACGGCTGCGAATAATTAAGTCGTATTAAGGCGTATGCGACCCTGAATAAACCTGTCGGGTTATTTTCATTACGTATTTTGAGTATAAGTATTCGCACAAATTAAATTCAACACGTCGTCGTGGGCACGTCGTTGCCTCGCACGTGATTAGCAGTGGTGGGCAAACAGTTTATAATTTGGGTATACGTGTATACACAATATGTCCTTATAGGGTATGGATGATGCATCGTATTAGAACAAAAATAAAATTTTAATATAAAATATCGATTATCTCCTTCCACCAAATTTGGGGAGGGGGAGGACACCAAAGCACAGCCTAAATGCATTTTTTTTAGACGGAAGGCTCGAGCAGAGCCCGGCTTTAAATTAATAAAGCCAACACCGGCCAAGAGTACAAGGAGGTCAAGCCTCAGGATCTAAACAACACCAGTACGAAATAAAAGAGAACACACCGCACGCAGGCGGGGGAGGCTACGCACCCGATCAAGGCCCCTACACTGATCAGGGAAGGAAAGCTACTACCACACACAGGGCCGGTCCTGAGATTTCTAGGGCCCCGGGGCGAAAACAAAATTTGAGGCCCCTTGCTATAAAATGCCAAACATTAATAAATTGCGTGAGTATGAAATTTTTCCAATGAACACATAAGTACATTCAATAGATCTCTTATATCAAAATGAAAAATATTTTTTCAATCCTAGATATAATATTAGTTAGAGGTAAAAAAGAGTGAGTGATGATGGTATCGATATAAGAAAACACACAATGACGGGAGAAGAATTATGCAACATCGGAGTAAGCATGGAAAGGGATATGCCTATGCATATACATATATATTTTTATCTAAGATGTAAAGTGGGTGATTATGGTATCAATATCAATTCCATCCAATAGTTTATTTTACTCTCAATAATTGAAGATGAGCACAAATAAAGTACAATAGTACTATCATACTAGATTAAATTAATTAAATGTTACGGGTTATCAGGTCGAATTCATAAATCTTAGAACATAAAAATATATATACCTCTAAATTATTATGTCACCGTCAGTCCAATAACAATGGTCGTACTGCAACAATGTAGACCTCTTTTTTTTTTACAGTGTAGACCTAATTTTGGGATTGGCCAAATAAAGAGATCACGGCGAACACAAATAGAACCGTGAGTGGGAGTGTTACGTTTTTTTTTAGAAGGCCTGTGCATCCTAGCACTCTCGCGAAGCTGGATCACTGCATGGTCGCGTGGTGAAGTCGTCTTTTTTTGTTTTCTCTTTCTACGGTCGTTGACCAGCTGCTTTGCTTCCTGCTGTGAATTTAGGCTAGGCAAGTCAGGGTAGACATATTTTTGGGCCCCCAAATATTTTGGGCCCAGGGCGGCCGCCCCTCCCGCCCTGCCCCAGGACCGGGCCTGACCACACAGACACAAATATGGAAAAGATACACACAGGAGATCTAGGTCTGTCGCACGATAGCCTGGAGCGCACGAATTCTGCTAATCGCGAGCTCCACCGCCTCTCTATCCTGCCGTCTAGCCACTGGTCGCCACACCTGTAAGAAAACCACCTCATTAAATCTGTGCACCCTGGGCCAGTTGATGTTGTCGTTGTTCTTGTCACGGGCGCCCCGGATCAAATTGAAATCACCGCCTAGGACGAGCGGAAAAGGGCATGCCCGCACGGCCGTCTCGAGTTCATCGAGGAACTCCTGTGACCTCCGGTGATCGGCCGGCCCATAGATAACAATCATGGACCAAGAAGTACGGTTATCTAGCTGGGTAACATCTGCCCTAATGAAAAAGGAGCCCCTAACATCTGGTCCTCGTTAACCCCCATAAGCATGCCACGGGAGTGACCATTGCCCGGGGTCGAGTGCTATAGAAACTTGCCAGCTGGATCAATGCTCCGCAGCTCGACAGGGATGAAGGTTGCCTTGATGGTCTTCTGAAGGCCAATAAAATCAAGGTGTTCCTTTGCGATCAACTCGCGGATTTGGCCACGCCGCCCCGGTTGCCCAAAACCACGGATGTTATAGAATCCCGCCCGCACTAAGAGCGGGTGGGTCTCCGCCTCCCACGGCGGGAAACCGCGCCCGTCTTATTTCTACCTAGGCTCCACTAGCCGGATCCTCACAAGAAGGTGCATTGGTCGACACAGCCCCAACCGTGTCAACTAAAGGGGTAGAATCCTGAGCCGAAGCCACCCTAATCGCCGCCATAGCCAACTCGGCCGGCGCGAGCTCTTTTGCTCGCACGAGAGATAACAGAGCCGGGGCCAAGCCCGACTCAATGGTGAACGCAAGGCCCGCGTCGTGAGCTACCGTAAGGAGGTGAGAGTCAGACAAGGTAGCGAGAGGAGTGAAGATAGAATTACATGCATCCTTGGCTTCCGCCGGGTCGATCGCCCGCTGCAACACCTGGGACGCCTCCACCCCCAGTAGCCTCGCACTCTTGCGCGTGGGGTCCGCAGCCACCGTCCTGGTCCGGCGACTCCTAAGAACCCTCCCTCCGAGCAGCGAGTCAGGCACCGTCGTCTCCCCGTCCGCCTCCTCTACAACTGTCTTGGAGAAGCACCCCGATCCGGTAGTGAAGGTGAGTCCGCAGGGGGGAAGAGCCCCCAAGCACGACGCTTCTTGTCGGTACCGCTGCCGTCTCCACCGCCTCCACCGTCTCCACCACAACGTCACGCTCCCTCTCCAGCGTCGCCAGAGGAAGAGGCCACTGGCGCCCCGAGAAGAGCTAATTGTTGCTCCCATACTGGTCGAGGCCCCCAAGCTCCGTCCCAATAGAGGAAACAGGTGCACCGCCGCCGCGCTGAGAGGACGTGGCGGGCGTCTTCTCCTTGGCCGCCGCGGGAGCAGGCTGGGACGCCCCCCGCGCCACGCCCCGATAGCGGTCACGATCTCCCATCGCAACCCACTCCTCCACAGTCGGGTTGCGGTCATCGAGGAGGTCATCATCATCGTCAGCCACGTCGTTGCCGTCGTTGTGCGGAGGGGAAGGGGGCGGGGGTGGCTGTTGTGGAGGAAGCTGTCGCACCCGGACTTCTAAAGGATACTCGTCGTTGCGTTGAACAGTAGTAGATTGGATTACGGGGCTTACCGGCACCCGCGTCCTCTTACGAGTAGGCCAACACACGTATGTGTGACAACCAACCCTTGTCTGTTCATCGTCGACGTAAGCTATCCCATAGAAATCAGGATACTACCATTGACGTACTTCATACCATACACACATGGTACGTCAACGGTTTGTAACAGAATGATAGCACAACATATCTCTAAGACACAAAAGATTGAAATAATTTGCAAATAGCTCTCACTAGAGCAGAGATAGCAAATACAATCATCCAGAGGACACATGTCCCAACATAACATCATTACATCTCAGCGGAAGCATTCAAAGGGTCCGAGTACAGACAAATCCAAATAGGCTTAAGAAGTCGGGAACTGAAAGAAAGACGGAGCCCATCCACGTAGTCTCGGATCCTGCCCGGGTCCGCTACCTACTCGTCAGCAGCCTCGTCAAACTCCACGTAGTAGCCGTCACTGGGATCCTCGTAAGCGTAGTCTGCGGAAACCACAGCCCCAAAGGGGTCAGTACATAAACGTACTGGCAAGCAAGACTCATAGTTCACCAAAGTGTAGCCCGTCAACACCAAGCACAGATGCCTTGGGTTCAACGGAAGAAAGGGGATATAAAAGATGCTGCAACTGGCTGCGCTAACCAACTACAGAGATTCTACCACTTCCGGCTAACAGAAAGAAGATAAGATAGCGTATCGTAACCAACTATCACTAACCACCAAACAAAACCCATCCTGGATCTCGCCCCTTATCCAAAGAAGCAATCCGAGGATAACTCACACAGTTGGATTAATGAATAATGGATCAAGTTGTTGTGTCAATAAGCCTATTACCAGTCAAGTTATCGATAATTAGGTGTAAGTTGTTCTGAGTACTTGTTAGCCAGTACTTTCACCAAGTCAACCATAACCGCGGAAAACACGGCTTCTCGAGAAGATTTATCCCTGCAGGGGTGCACCAATTTGGCCGTACACGTAAGAATAACCCGCCAGATGGGATGCCTCCCACCAAGCGGGGCACTCAACACAACTCAACTCTTCTTCGCATCAAGCCCAAAGCACCTTGGGCGCACGGTTAATCGAGCCCCGAAGAAAGGGGACCCTCATAGCACTCTAAGAACGTGTCCCCCTATATGCCGACTACAAAAGTTCCACCCTGCGCTGGGCTCGCAAAAACATGCATGCGGCAAATGGAAAACACGAACTAAATGAGGCGATTTGGACGAGATGCGAATCGAATCAAATTGAGGGGGGCGCCCATACACGCTTCCCACATGCGGATAGTGCGCTCATCATGGATCAGTAGACAAGACCCTTTTCCTATTAGGGTCGACACTAGGAGGCCTCAAAACCACATAGGGCCTCCTGCCGGTGCCTTATCAGCATATTATTATTAACAGGTTGATTGATTAACATCGAGCCCCCAGAACATAATAAAAATATAGTAACGGGTAACAGACTCGAGCAGAACAACCTAAGCATGCTAGTAAGACACTGGCTCAAATAATGGGGTTGTAGGAGTGGAGGTGAGGCAATTTCAGGGTTAAGGGATTCATGTGATAGGTTCGTAACAGAAGCAACGATACATATGGCTAGCATAAATAGACAACGGAAAGTATCGGTAACCAATGTTGAAAGGAACACAGTGGTTCATGTGAGTGATAACTTGCCTGCAAACTCAGCAGCCTGGTACTGAGCTAGATCCTCAGAAGGGGTGCTGTAAGTATCGTCTGTCTCAACGTCGTCGTCTATTCGAGAAGAAGCAAACAAACAAGACAGAAATATAAACAATCAATATCATGGCATAGTGCACAATCATGGGATGATGCATGTCAAGTTAAATGGATGCATCAAAATAAACTAGTGGACTTGGTAATTCAATTTAAATGGACTCATATGCAATTTTGAGTTGCATATGAAAAGCCCATGGATTTTGGTTGAAACAATTGTTTTCCAATTAACCAACAGTTGAAAGTGGATTAGTATGATGCATGGATGAGGAAAACAACAAAATAACAACAATAGAACCAATTGGAAATAAGGTTTACCAATTTAGAAATTTATTTATTAAATTAGGGAATTTTTGGTTCCTCAAAGGGATTACACAAATAGTTGTTGTTTTCACCAATTTAAATTGTGCAAAATAAATAAAAAATTCATATTTGAAAAGAATACAAAATTTTAGTTGGATTACATGTTTCAAATATTGAAAAAGGAATTACAATGATTTAATTATGAATTAAACAAGATTAAACAAGTTTTAAATGAGTTTAAAACAAGTTTGAATATTATTTGAATTTTATTTGTTCAAAACATAAATTCAAACTCACATTTGAAAAGTTTATACTTTTCTAGTTTGAAAACATATTTTGCATGTTAAAAAATAGTTTAATTGAGCAAGTTATGATTTTACCAAATTTAAATGATTTAAACAAGGTTTAAATTATTTAAGCAATTTTAATTATTCAAACCATGAAACAAAATTTATATTTGAAAAGGTGGTTTGAAATAGCATGGAAAACATATTTTATTTGCATTATTTGGATTAAGTATGAATTAGTTATGGATTTTAGCAAATTACAAATGAATTGTTTGAATTCAAATTTGGAATGCATTTGGAAAATTCAAAACAGAAAACAAATGTTATAAATAGATAGATAATTTAATTTAGAGCAGTGCACATATTTTATTTTTATTATTTGAGTTTATAAAACAAAAGTTATTAGGGTTTTAGTTTTAGGGGCTAATCTGTAATTAAAAGGACTTGTTTGTGAAAACAGCAAAGGTGGAAAACATTTGTTACCGCACAGATACTAGCCCAAGGCACTGCCAGGTGGGCCCTGGGCCAACGTGTGCTTGCGTGGCCACAGAGTGGCTGACAGGGGGGCCTCCCTGTCAGCGCATGGTCGAAAAAAGATGGGGTTTTTTTCCCCGCGGAGCCAGGACTCGAACCTGCGCCCCGCTGCGCGCTCGCAAGTGTGGTAACCAGTGCAGTATCGAAGCGTTCTTGTCACTTAAGGGGCTGCGGACGTGTTGTAGTTCAGTTAGGTCATCTGAATCTCAAATGCACGCGCGCTGTCTGAACTTAGCTGACAGAAACATGGTCGCCGGCGACGATCACCGTGGCTACTCGCGCGTGCTGGCGTGTGCGTGTGCTGCGTGCTTGGATGCGTGCGCTGTGAGTGCGTTGCGCAAGACAGAGAGGGAGGAGGAGAAGCACGGCGACGCTCACCCTCGGCTGGAGTCGAGCAGAGGCTCGGGGCAGACGGCGTGGACGGCGGCGTCGCGGACGGCGGCGTCTCTGTGGTGATCCTTCGCGGCTGCTGAGGTGTAGTCGAGGTAGAGGAAGGAGAGGTGGATCGATTTCGGTGGCTAGGTGGGGTGGTGGTGCGACGAGGTGGCGGTGGAAGCCATGGATTCAGAGGGAGCTCGCCGGGGTGAGTTTCAGAGAGGGGAACCGGGGCGGAGAGAGAGTGAGCGGCGGCGGCGCGAGGGAGGAGTAGGTGGTAGGTAGCTAGGGTAGGGCTGCGGGGCTCCTAGGGGGTAGATATAGAGGCCAGGGGGCGCGGGTGGCCGTCGCTGCGCAACCGCGGCGACGTGGCACCGGTGAGATTGCTGCCGTACAGGAGAAAGAAGAAGGAGGGGGCGCGAAGGGGTACGCGGGCCCGAAGCTGGGCTGGGCCGCGCGGGCTCCCCCCCTGGGTAAGTTTTCTCCCTTTTTTTCTATTTTGTTTTGCTTATATTTTTTTGCAGAAACTAGAATAGGAAGAAAAATATGATTTTGGAGTTAGCAAAAATTTCAGAAAAATTTGTGTCAACCCTTTGATGGAAAAGTAACCAAATGCAAGTTGGAATTTCAAAATTATTTGAATTGTGGTGCTGTTTGAATTTGGTGTGACTTTGAGTAAATTTTGTGGTTAATTGGTTATTGAAACAATATTTTAAATTAGGGTGATCAAATGATTTTAATTGGAACAAATGAGCACATTTGTTTTTGGTTATTTCATAATTTCAAAAGTGGGTACTGTTTGCAATTGAATTTGAAATAACATTAGAAGTAAATAATTGAAATAAAAACCACCATTTTATTAGTTGATCATTATGGAAATAATTGGAAACAAATGGTTGTTTTTATTTGAACTTTTTATTTAAGAGGTTGTAACATAACAAGTATGAATTAAATGTTTGAATAAAGTTTGAATTTCAATTGTGAAAACAGAGTAAAACAGAAGCAAACAAGTGGAAAACAAAGTAAAACAAATGCAAACAAAGCAATGAGCATGATGACATGATGCAATACTTTAATAAACAAGAAATCAAACATTCTAGGGGTGGTTTTCATACTTGGGATGTTACAAAACGCCCCCCCTTGAAGGAATCGCGCCCCGAGATTCCTTACTGAGAAGCGAAAAGGTTCGGATACTTCTTTCGAAGATCCTCTTCGGTCTCCCACGTTGCCTCTTTATCGTAATGATGAGACCACTGCACTTTCAAGAACTTGGTGCTCTTGTTGCGAGTCTTACGCTCGGCCTCATCGAGAATACGAACAGGGTGCTCCTCATAAGAGAGATCATCTTGCAGTTCAATGGAATCATGATCAACTGCACGATCTGGATCTTTGAAACACTTCTTGAGCTGTGACACGTGGAACACATCGTGCACCTTTGATAGTTTTTCTGGAAGTTCAAGACGATAGGCATTTTCCGCACGCCTTGAGAGGATGTTGAAAGGACCAATGTATCTTGGTGCAAGCTTTCCTTTCACACCAAAATGATGAGTGCCTCTGAGGGGAGTTACACGGAGATATGCTTTGTCACCAGGAGCATAGACCATATCCCTGTGCTTGCTGTCATAGTAACTCTTCTGATGAGACTGAGCAATCTTGAGATTGTCACGAATGATACGAACTTTCTCCTCGGCTTCCTTAACAATGTCAGGGCCTAAGAGTGAACGTTCACCAGCTCCAGACCAATTGATTGGACTCCTGCATCTGCGGCCATAGAGTGCTTCAAATGGTGCCATGCCTAGGCTTGCCTGGAAGCTGTTGTTGTAGGAGAATTCAACATATGGAAGGCAATCCTCCCATTTCATGCCAAAGGAGAGACCACATGCTCTGAGCATATCCTCGAGAATCTGATTGACTCTTTCGACTTGCCCCTGAGACTGAGGGTGATAAGCTGTGTTGAACAGAAGTTTGGTGCCCAATGCATCTTGGAAACTCTTCCAGAAATGAGAAGTGAATATGCTTCCACGGTCTGAGCTTATTTCCAATGGAACACCATGAAGGGGAACAATCTTTGTTGTGTAGAGCTCTGCTAACTGGCTAGCTGAGATTGTTTCTTTGACAGCAAAGAAGTGAGCTACTTTAGTGAGACGATCAATAACAACGAAGATTGCATCGTTGCCCTTCTTGGACTTTGGAAAACCAGTGACGAAGTCCATTTCAATCATGTCCCACTTCCACTCAGGAATTTTCAGAGGTTGGAGTAGACCGGCTGTTTTCTGATGGACTGCCTTAACACGTTGACAAACGTCGCATTCAAAAACGTATTGAGCAATTTCACGTTTCATGCCAGGCCACCAATACAGAGTCTTGAGATCCTGGTACGTCTTTGTACTTCCAGGGTGGATGGAGAGAGGAGTTTCATGAGCCTCCTTGAGAATGACATCTTTGAGACTTTGAATCTGAGGAACTGCAATGCGTCCTTCGAAGAACACAGTTCCCTTGTCATCAATTGAGAAGGACCTGAATTTATCATTGCCTTCTTTGATGTGCTCTACAATCTTCTTGATTTCAGCATCACGAAGTTGTTCAGAACGAATCTTGTCCTCGAGAGTTGGACTAGCTGTCAAGCTAGCAAGATAACCTTGAGGAACAAGACCAAGGTTCAGCTTCTGGAATTCTTCATGAAGTGGAGGTTGGCTTTCCATGATCATGAGATTATTGCAATACGACTTGCGACTGAGAGCATCGGCCATAACATTAGCCTTGCCTAGAGTGTAAGAAATGGTGAGATCAAATTCTTTAATCTTTTCAATCCATCTCCTTTGCCTGAGGTTTAGATCTGGTTGAGTGAAGATGTATTTCAGACTGTTATGATCGGAAAAGATTTCAGTGCGGTTACCCAACAAGTATTGTCTCCATTTCTTGAGGGCAAACACAACTGCTGCAAGTTCAAGATCATGTGTGGGATAGTTTTGCTCATGTGCATTCAACTGTCATGAAGCATAAGCCACAACTTGACGTTCTTGCATAAGAACTGCACCTAGACCTTGGAGAGATGCATCGCAGAATATCTGGAAAGGTTTGGTAGTATCTGGGCCAACCAGAACTGGGGTGGAAGTGAGTTTAGTCTTCAAGAGATTGAAACTCTCATCACACTGTGGAGTCCAAATGAACTTCTTGTCCTTCTTTGTGAGATCAGTGAGAGGTTTGGCAATCTTGGAAAAGTTTTGGACGAAACGACGGCAATAGCTAGCCAAGCCAAGAAAACTTCTGACTTGCTTCACCATCTTGGGAGGTTTCCAATCAACAATTGCTTTAACCTTTTCTGGATCAATTGCTATGCCTTTGGCAGAGATGATATGACCAAGGTAAGCAACTTCTGGAATCCAGAACTCACATTTGGAGAACTTGGCATATAGACGATGCTCGCGAAGTTTCATGAGAGTGAGACGAAGATGTTCTCCATGCTCTTCCTCAGATTTTGAGTAGACCAGAATGTCATCGAGATATACCACAACGAACTTGTCGAGGTATTCATGGAAGACAGAATTCATGAGTCTAGAGAATGTCGCCGGTGCATTGGTTAGACCAAAAGACATGACGGTGTATTCATATAGACCGTACCGAGTGGTGAAGGCTGTTTTTGGAATATCTTCCTTTCTGATCTTTATTTGATGGTAACCCATCCTCAAGTCCAACTTTGAGAATATTGAGGCTCCAGCAAGTTGATCAAAAAGATCATCGATACGAGGAATTGGATACTTGTTTTTGATGGTTTTCTCGTTGAGAGGACGATAGTCAACCACGAGTCTCTTTGTTTGATCCTTCTTGGCAACGAACAGAGTTGGGCAACCCCAAGCGGAGGAACTAGGCTGAATGTAACCTTTCTCCATGTACATATCGATTTGCTCCTTCAACAATTTCAGTTCAGGAGGAGCTATCTTGTATGGATGCTTAGAGATTGGAGCAGTACCTGGCTCAAGCTCGATCACGAACTCAACTGCTCTGTCCGGAGGCATCCCTGGCAACTCTTCTGGAAAGACGTCAGGGAATTCACAAACCATCGGAACATTCTCAATTGCAGGAAGAGGTTTTGCATCGAGAGTGCATAGCTGAATAGAACTTGATTCATATGGAGAATAGACTATCTGGCCAGAAGAGTGGGAAAGAGTTATTTACTTTTGAGCACAGTCAATTTTAGCTTTGTTGGTCTTCAACCAATCCATGCCGACGATGACATCAATGTCAGAATTTCCCAGCAACATGAGTGAAGCAAGGAATATGCGACCTCCAATTAGGATTTGATTGTCCATGCTTATCTTGGAAGTCAACATTTGAGATCCCGGAGAGTGAACAGTTATTTGATTGCTTAGTGGAACCAGAACTAGGTTGTACGTTGTTGCAAAGCTCTTTGACACAAAAGAATGCGATGCTCCGGTATCAAACAACACTTTAGCTGGAAAAGAGTTTACGGGTAATATACCGAGAACGACGTCAGCAGCTTCCTCAGCTTTGTCGGCCTTGATATGATTCACCCTCGCGGTCCTCCCGACAGGCCTGTTGTTGGAGTTGAAGGCTTTAGCCGGGGGAGCACGCACCATTGCCTGGTTGGTGTTGGGGCGAGGAGGTGGAGGTAGCTGCCTCTGAGTGCACTTATCAGCGTAGTGTCCAGTCTCCTTGCACTTGAAGCAAGTGACGACACGAGGAGGACCTGGCCTTGGCTGCCCCATTGGAACCCTCTGACCATGCATCTGAGATGGGTTGGGTGGGCGGGGAGCAAAGTGATGAGGGGATAGTAACCCGGTATGCCGACTCTCAGGTGAGATCCGGCCCAAACGACGGATGGATCAAATCCGGCTAAGGACAAAGAAGCTTCTAGAAGGCCCAGGACTTGTAAGGATCGTAACCCTGATTGTGGGTTACGGTAAAGAAAGTTAGGGTTCGTATGAAGAGTTCGAATAGGACTCAAGAAGCGCTTTGTAAGGCAAGTCAAGGGGGATATGAGTACTATATAAACCAACCCCTGGGCTTCGCCTAAGAGAGATTCAAGTCATAACTGTAACACCTATTATCGAGTATCCAGCATAATCATATCGAGATCCGGCGAGTTGTTTTCCGGCTCTTAGATTGCTTTTCGCCATGTCTTCCTTCGAGCTACACCCTCTCCCAAATACCTGTGTCGACTTGCCCCTAGATCAGTTACCCCCGGTAACATCTGCCGTGATTATCCCACGACAGTTGGCGCCCACCGTGGGGCCTGCGTCCAAAGGTGTTTACATCACGGGAGAAGCTCGGAAGAGCATGAAGAACCTCATCGTCGGAGAAATCTACGTCAACGGCAAAGGAGAGAAGATGGTAGACGATTCTGGCTGGGGGCCAGAGTCGGACCACCTCGAAACCGGATCCATCGTGACAGTCGGCAGCATCAACGTCTTCGTCGGTATGATATGTACTTCCAGTTTGAATTGTGATAATGTTGGATCTGATTCTATGTCAGGGGAAGACGCGTATGTCCGATCGGGAAAAGAAGAATCGATTGGAACAACGGGTCAGATAGAGAGGGAGGATGGTACCGAGTCTATACGGGATTTGTCGGAGGATCGATATGAAAGGGAAACCAGCGAGGAAGAACAGTACGAATCTACACCGGGCATCATGCGCCGGGTTGCAGTTTATGCGGCTCCCGCGACCAATCTCAATCAAGAAAACGCGGCCGCGGCACCAGCTGGGGCGGTTCAGGCAGCGGCTCAGCAGCAAGGACCAGTTGACCCGGTCTTGGCCCAAGTCGATGGAGAGTCGGCGTCTGTCACCAGTCGCCCAGCGGACGAGGAGCGACACGCAAATATGTTCGGGTTCCAAGCAAACCGGACACCGGGGGCCGGACCCTCAAACCCGCGTCACCCGGCTCTGTTTGATAATAACTTGATTTTGGACCCCACAGTCTTGGCCACAGTTATTACCCCGGAAAACGCGGCAGAACGTGTAAGAGACCTGGACGTAGCTCGTCGTGCATTGGAGCAGCAAAGAAGGCAAGTGGAAGCAGAAAGGCAGGGGATGGCCGCGCGGCAGCACGAATTGGATGACCGAGAAACCCGGCTCCGGGAGGAAACGACAAGGATGCACCAAAGGCACCGAACTATGCTGCCGGCAACAGGAGGGGTTATTAACCCGACCGCCCTGGTGTTCACGCCTCAAGATCAGCCGATTCCGCCGACGAACCAAGGGACCATACCGCGACCTTCAACGGGAGCACATCCGGTAAGCGCGCCAGCCGGGTTACCTTTGCCACAGACAGGGGCGACAGCCGGCAATACCATGCCGCCACCACCATCGCGATTCCGCACACCAGCAGGTCATTACAACAATCCCATGGACAACGTGTACGCAGCAACGCTCGCATTAAACCAGATCCCTGTGGGAGACTCGCCTCATGCGGAAGGAACCCGACGAGCAATCGATCTACTACACACCGCGGTAGCACAGCAAGCTAATTATCCGGATCATAGGAGCGGGATGCATGGGACGCCGTACGCCAGCCAGCAACAGGGCCATGTTCAAACGAATACGGCGCAACGAAGGGAAGAGCAGCAGCAAATGCCGCCTCCACCGCGTATCCAGACAGCACCAGTAGTATCAGCAGCGCAGGCGGTGGTGAACAGTTCCAGAGCCAGAAGAGCCGGGGCCGGGTCTGCAGCGCACGAGTTACCAGTGGTGCCGCATCCCGCGGTACCCCCAGCCGGGTCACGCGTTTCCCGGGCAAGACCGGCCCCAACCACCCTTGCGGGGCCAAAGTGCCTTTCGGACGATATCAGAGCAGAACCTTACCCGGAGAAGTTCAAAGAACCGGGGAAAGTAGTAAATTATGAGCCAACAATGGATCCAGAAACGTGGCTGAGCAGCTATGAGATGGCAATGTCAATTCGCAACGCATCCGAGAATCTCCAAGCCAAATTCATGTACTTAATGATGTCAGAGGGAGCAGCAAAGTTATGGTTCACCAACCTACCGGAAAAATCGATCAAATCGTGGGAGGAGCTAAAGACCGCATTCATCAAGCACTTTCATGGGACATGCAGAAAGTTATTTACTATTGATGATTTAGAAAGATGCGTTCAGAAGAAAGGAGAATCGGCACGCAGCTGGGTACGCCGGGTTATGGAGATACTCCACTCGTCTACGGATATCCAGCCTAAGGACGCGCTACAAGCTATGGCAAAAACATGTAAGTACGTTCCTTTGGTACAAAAGCTAACTCGCATGAAATCTAGTAGGAATGCAGCGGAGGTTACAATGGGAGAGTTAATGGATGCGTGCAACAAACACGCTGCAACGGATACCACAGAGGAGGAAGTTGACGACAAGAAAGCAAAAGCAAACGCAAGTAGCAGCGGGAAAACCGGCAATGGGTCGGCGCCAAACAATAATGGAAGTAGCCAAAACAAGCGCCCGTTCGACGGGAATTCCGAGTTTGTAGCCAACACGGAGGCCGGGTCTTCAAGACCTAGATCCGAAGGGAATTTTAATACTGGGAATCACAATGGGGGACACTACCAAGGACCTCCAAGACCAAGCAACAGTTGGGACATATTTAGGATGGCGTGCCCGAAGCATAGCAGGAATGGCAAGCCGGCCAATCATTCACTAGAGCAATGTGCCGACTTACAAAGGTGGAAGAACGAAGAAGTGAACAGAGCTATGCGAGGTGCGGGCCGGGGAGGAGGTCCGGGTCTAGGTGGAAACTTGGGTAATGGGCCGCCCCCAGCCGGCAATCCGCCAGCTGGAAATCAAGGTAACAATCAAAATGGAGCAGGAGGTTTTCAAGCTAACCCCAAACAGCTGGGTCAATATCATGTGCACACTACAGGAGGCTCTGACAAGGATAAGAAGATACTGAAACAAGCAGTTAATTCGGTCTCTTCCGCTGTTCCAAGGTATTTGAGGTGGTCAGAACAAGAGGTAACATGGAGCAGGAAGGATCACCCGGATAGAGTTGATCACCCGGGAGTCTTAGCTTTGGTAGTGGCACCACAGGTCAACGGCTACGAGCTGAAAAAAGTCCTGATGGATGGAGGAAGTAGTATCAATATCCTGTACTGGGAAACTTTTCTGCGAATGGGCTTAAAGGAATCGCAGCTGCAAAAGAGTACAACAGTTTTTCACGGGATAGTGCCGGGTCACTCAGCATGCCCTGAAGGAAAGGTGGCACTGGAAGTAGCTTTTGGAGAGTCAAAGGATAATTATCGAGTCGAGTGGCTTACCTTTGAGGTAGTAAAGTTGCGCAGTCCTTATCATGCATTGTTTGGAAGGCCGGCTTATGCCAAGTTCATGGCAAGACCGTGTTATGTGTACCTACAACTGAAAATCCCGGGTCCCAAGAAGACCATTACAATACACGGAAACCGGGATATAGCAGCTGAGTGCGATGAGGGAGACGCGGCAATGGCCGAGCAAGCCTGCAGGAAGGAAGAGCTCAAACATTACCGTTCTCAGGTAGACCTAGAAGAGAGGACAACGTCAAAAAAGCCAACCCCTGAGGGGGACAAAGCAAAAGTTAGGGCAGAACAAAACCCTAAGATGGTAGGCTTCATCAGGAGCAATACTTTCAAAACTCTCAGCAGGGAAGAAGAAGGCGTACCACCGTCCGCAGCTGATCACGTTCCAAGGAAGATATACCCGGACTGGCTAGCAAATCCGGTACTCATTACGAAAGGGCATAGCAAGTGGAGAATGTGCATCGGCCGTATCAACGCGAGGCCGATTCTCGAGAATAACTAAAGCAGTGTAATGGGCGGCAGGTTTCATACGCACTCTTTTCCTATCCAGGGTACCTAAGGGGACTGGAAGGTTTTTAATGAGGCGGCCTGCTGAATCAAAAAAGAAATTTTTATCAATAAAAGAAGATGGTTTCGAGTCTTATCATGGTCTTTGCTTCAGTTGCAAGTAAGTAACATTGTTACTATCAATACATCAGTATCATCGAAATACATTACATGAATATAGGTCTCCGGGGGGTGATCTGCTTCAATAAGTAATCACAAGACCCGGAGACCCGGCCATGATGCCTATAAGTTATGGGGGCTGATTACTCGAAAAAACGGGTACAGCTGCAATCCTATAACTGGACAAAGGAGCCAAATTTCTTGGTTATTCTTACTTAAGCTCGATGTGACTCGCACTAAAGTGGCATGATCTGTTCGCGTACGATCACAATCAAATTATGCAGCCCAGTGTGGCTTGCTTGATCTTGTTTTTCGTATAGACGCAACGACATGGTATCCACGCGAAAGCCGGCTTATAGTACAAGATAATCAAAAGGGTCATCTAAACCACAAGTCCATGCAGAGTATAAGGCTAAAAAAGCCGGAAACTCAACAAATATTAAGCATGACTTCAGTATTTATGTAAACAGATATTGGTATTCAGCTTGGTAAACAGCAGTATGTCATCTGAGAAAGGCCACGCCCCTATAGCTCGTACTTTGGGTCATGGGGACTGGGGACTTCGAAACAGAAACAAACTGTTTTAACTACCCAAGCCTGAAAACCTTAATTTCCGAGTATTGGGGACTTAAAGAAAGGTTCCTCTATCAAAACCTACGATACTCGGTTAGCCGAGTCTCAAAAGGAAACTGAAAACAAGAGTTCGAAGTATCGAGAATAAGCTTATAAGTAACACAAGGATCGAGATTATCAAAAGCCAGGGGAGGCAAAGAGTTATCATCAGATTAATAAGCATACAGTCATAGTATCAGCGTCAATGGTGCACAAGCGCACCACCAAAAATCATATCAGTCTCGAGAAACACAAAGCGTTGGGTAGCGTCCTACTCGGCGTCCTGAGAGTGGTCCTCCGGGTCTGAATCTTGGACTTGCTCCTTGGCCTTACCAGCAGCTTTACCCGGGCTCTTCACTTCTGGACGAACAGGCGGAGGCACGGCTGGGGTAGAGGTAGACGGCTTTACGCCCAGTTCTGCTTCCCTCTTTGCAGCCTCTTCCTTCCTCCTAGCCAGATCAGTCGACCATTTGTCCAACATATCAATAGGGGGAGGCGCCTCCACCAGGATAACCTTGCCCTCAGAATCATACGAGCTCATAATTGTGTTTAGATCCATCTTGTCGGCCAAAGCTGTGGCTGAAGGACGTACCGCAGATTGTATAGCTTTGAAATCCTGGGGCTTGAATTTGGACCCGTCAGCTTTAAATTCTGGGAACCCGGATACTATCTTTGCCGGGTCAAGCTTTGGAAAATAAGCCTTCGCCAGCGTTAAAGCCCGGGTCACCCCAATTCGGCAGGACGAACGCTTCAGTATTTCAATCCATCCAGGTGCTGTGGAAAAGGCCTGTATAAGGGTCTCCTCGCCCGGGTATACCTCAGAAGGCCACTTGATAGCATCCAGCAAAAGTTTCGTGCCGGCAAAAAACGTCCGGAGCACAGTTTTCAGAGTTTTTACTTGAGTAATGGCATTCTCCTCCGGAGCAGCAAGGTTAGCACCTGCAATCCAAACATGTGAAAGCATATCAGTCATGTTGGTTATTACAGCGGCAAGATAGAGGTACGCAAATTAATCGCAAATAGCAAACTTACTTAGCAAGATACGGTAAGTGTCCGTAAGCTGAGCCGACAGGTTATTCAGCGAGGACTGGGCAGCATGGTACTTCTTCTTGTATGAGGAGACATCTTTTTTCAAAGTCTTTATCTCCGCTTCAAGGGCCTCCCTACGCTTAACTTCAGCCAGCAAGAGCTGCTCAGCCTTAAGTAACGCTTCATCTGACTGAGTAATCTCTGCCTGCAAAGGCCGGGTGAAGCTGTAAGCCGGATATCGCGAGAGTATTTTATCTGAGGAAATGATTGCCGGCAAGTACTATGCGAAGTACCGAGGATAATTAAAAAAAAAAAAAAAAAAAATTATACTCGGGACTTGGGGACTGGATGTATAATAAGGAGTATCAAGTGAAAATTACCTGATGTGCTGCAGCCATACGTTCTAAGACAGTCCCTTCTGAAGCTTTCATGGCAAGAAGAGCGCTCATCAGCTGGTTAAAGTCAGCGTTATCCGAGTTAGATGGCTCGGGTACCTGGAAAGTGGGAAAAGGAGCATTTCTTGTAACAGGAGGTGGCACCCGGGTCATCCGAATGTCGGAGTCTGGTCCCCCTCCCGCGCTTGAAGCTGCCCCCTTCTCCTTCTCGCTCGTGTGCGAAGCGATTGGATACTCGGCGTCATGCCTAGCTGGCTCCGGTGGCGACATTTGCTCGTCGCCAGCCGTAGTGAAGGCATCATCAGCCAACTCGCCCTCGACCCGGACTTTAGCTTCGGTGTCCTCCTGGTCGCTACTAATAACCGTGGCTCTGAAGAAGGTGCAAAGGCGTAATTAATCTTTGGTTATGGAAAGAAAGGGGATGAAAGTTCGGTATAATATCCGGAAAAGGCGTTTACCCGGTGTTTACTGGGAAGTCCGAGGGGAAGCCGTCACTAGACCCGGAAGAGACTGAGAAATGGCAAGAGAGGTCTGGGATTACGTTACAAAGGAATGATTGGAAAGAAGTTTTGTTTACAACAAATACCAGGGTGTTGAACCGGGGGCGGCGAAGCAACCGGGTTAGGGGTCTCGTTGCCCGGATGATTCCGGGTTACTCGGCGCCTAGTCGTGGGTGGCTCCTTCAGTTATGATCAAAAGGGGTGAAGATGGGGTTAGCCCCGGAGTGACGTTATGGGAGCAAAAAACCAAAGTGTAAGGGGATGAAGTAAAAACCTGGAGGGCTATCCTCTGGGATTTCCTCTTTGTTCCGGTTCTGGTGGCTGGCTCCGGCTCTTCCTCCTCGCTGGTGGACCCGCCCCTGCTGTCCGTTTCTTCTTCTTCGCTTTGGTCCTCTCGCTCTGAGAAATGTCCGAGTTACAGCATAAAGAAGAAGAAAAGGCAGGATATAACGTGTGCAAAGGAATCAAGTAGGTACCTTCATTCGAGTCAACGATATCGTCTTCCTCCTCCCCGTCTTCGGAATTAGGAGTGGAGTCGACCGTCCAAAAGTCATCATCGGCCTGAGGAGAAGATGCCAGGATAGTGATTAATATCGAGTCAAGAGAAGCGAATAAAAGTAAGTGTTAGAAGTCAAAATCAAAAGGCAGAAAACTTACTCCAGGGGTTGAATTCTCGAGGGTAAAAGGGTCTAGTCCGGCTATGCTCCGGATTACTTCGAGCTTCTCTGTCAGGAAACCCTTAATTGTTTTGTTAATGTCACCCGGAGCAAGGGTGCGGGTGGAGAATCGGATTGGGTCCGTGGTTTGACCCGAGTATTCGCACATCAGCTTCTCACGAATGGAGTTTGGCTGAATGCGGAAGCTAACCCAGGTCTTCACCAGGTTTAGCCCGATGAGGCCTCGGGCGGACAAGATGGAGATCCTAGCTAATAAAGGCAAGATCGCCTCCCTGTCCGGTTCAGACGCGAAGGCGTTGAATTTCTCGGAGATGTCAAGTTGACCCTCCGAGTAACCCGGCAACTTCTTTTCGCCGGGTGGAGAGGTATCCTGGCAGTAGAAGTACGAAAGCTGCCAGTGCTTTACGTGGGAATTGAGAGAAATAGGAGGCATCAGGGAGTTCTTGCGGCGCTGGATAGAGACCCCGCCGCAAGTGAGAAGTGCGCCGTCGCCGCTTTCGCGACACGGCTTGCACTGAAAAAGTTCGACGAAGAGGGCTAGACTTGGCGGTGTGCACAAGTAAGATTCGGAAAGAACAATAAAATGGGAGATGTTCAAAATGGAGTTTGGACCTATATCGAAGATACGGAGGTTGTAATGGTCTAGGACGTCACGGAAGAAGGGGTGACCCGGAGGCCTAAAGCCCCGGGTCACATGTTCAACGAAGCATATTACCTCATTCGTCGCTGGAGAAGGCCGGGTTTCATTGCCTGGCACTCGCCAGTGGATAGACTCCTGTGGAGGTAGGGTTCCAAGCTCGACCAACTCCTCCAGCTTGGCCTTGGTGACGGAGGACTTCCCCCAATTGGCCGATATGGAGCTTGTGGATTTAGCCTTATTCGGCTGTTTCCCCTGCCTCTTGGGTGCCATGGGATTGACCTGGTAAAACATCAAAGGAAAGGACGTAAGGAACAAAAACTTGGAAGTTAGCAGGCAAGCAATTACCCGCAATTTGAACATAACCCGGCTATTGCCTCGCTGGGTCAAGAATGATTTATCCGGGTATCAAGTGACCTTACAAAATACATGGAGCTTTCCGTAAAAGCAAATGTTTGGAGGAGTTAGGGGGATGCTTATATGCTTACCATCTGCGAATGAGTCGGAGAAGTAAGATTTTCTGAGGAAGGAGAACAAGGGCGGAAATTTCAGATGGCCCGAGCTTAGATTGGGAATCCTATTTCTAAAATTGTGACCAGATTAACGATTACTGGAGTTAGGGGAGTAATATAAGCTATGAATCCTATCCATAGGAATGTTTATGGTAAGTATCGGTGAGTTAATCCGGCGCAGCCCGAGAAATTGCGGACCGCTCGATTCAGATCTAATTAGAGGAAGAACTAAGAAATTGCGGGGGTAAGTTGGAGGATGTAAGGGACTTACTGAAGGAGATTGGAGTAAGGCCTTGCGGAGACAGATGGCGCAAGATTCGTGTCCTTTCGTGGTCGTTGGCCGGCGAATCGGAGGCTTGACGGTGGATTCGGGAGCTGGTGCGGCTCGCGCGGCGGCGGAGCGCAAACGAAGGCGGATGGGCTCCGGCGAGATGCGTGGGGTTCCCGTGGTGGCGCTCTGCGAGCTTGAACTTGGGGAGAAGAGAAATGGGGAAAGTGAACCGTTAAGGGTTGAGTTTGCCTCCTGGGGCTTATTTATAATAAACCGGGTGGAAAAGCTTATCCTAACGGGCGAAACCCGGGGGTTGCGGAGTAATAGTTGGACATTTTGAAATTTGAAGACGTGCTTTATGTGCACTTAGATATGGTCCCGAGAAAAGAGAAGGGGGGAATCTCTTTCCTGGTATTAGCAATAATTATCGAAGAAGGTGCGAAGTCATGGAGTTCCTTACTAAAGCTCGAGTCTGGAAGATTAAAGGAGAACCCTTGAGGGAGAGCCGGGCTTTTACTTGGCTTCCTTGGTACCAGTCACGGCTATTCATCAGCGCGCTGCGTCCTGATTTTCATATGTTTGTGTCTTATATTTCTGTAGGGAATAGCCGGCGCTTCGAAGAGTAAATCTTGGAAGCCCAGGCTATTCTGGGGACTACTGATGAGGGGATAGTAACCCGGTATGCCGACTCTCAGGTGAGATCCGGCCCAAACGACGGATGGATCAAATCCGGCTAAGGACAAAGAAGCTTCTAGAAGGCCCAGGACTTGTAAGGATCGTAACCCTGATTGTGGGTTACGGTAAAGAAAGTTAGGGTTCGTATGAAGAGTTCGAATAGGACTCAAGAAGCGCTTTGTAAGGCAAGTCAAGGGGGATATGAGTACTATATAAACCAACCCCTGGGCTTCGCCTAAGAGAGATTCAAGTCATAACTGTAACACCTATTATCGAGTATCCAGCATAATCATATCGAGATCCGGCGAGTTGTTTTCCGGCTCTTAGATTGCTTTTCGCCATGTCTTCCTTCGAGCTACACCCTCTCCCAAATACCTGTGTCGACTTGCCCCTAGATCAGTTACCCCCGGTAACATCTGCCGTGATTATCCCACGACACAAAGCCTGGAGAAACTTGGGCATATGGAGCCCGAGTGACAGCACCATTTGGCACCCAGATGCGGCGCTTCTGCGGAGGGGTGGTCATGTTGGAGGAGGAACCACCCTCACGCGAGTGCTTGCGAGACTCCTCGAACGCCTTGCGCCCATTTTCTCCATTGAGCGCGGTGTTCACGAGCTCCTCGAAGTCTTTGCACTTGATGTTGGTGAGTGCGTACTTGAGTTCCGGGTTAAAACCTCGGCGGAACCTTGCCATCTTCTTAGCCTCAGTGGACACCTCATCACCAGCGTACCGAGCGAGACGATTGAACTCGTTCTGATAGCCGATGACGTCCAGCTTGCCTTGCTTAAGAGAGCAAAACTCCTCATGCATCCTTTCCATGAGACCATCTGGGATGTGGTGCTTCAGGAAGGCATCCTTGAAACAACCCCAGGTGATAGGATAGCCAGCTCTCATGGTCTGGTAGTTCTCCCACCAGGTAGCTGCGTGACCCTTCAGTAGGTAGGTGGCATACTTGACTTTGTCTTCCTCGGCAACGTGAGCAATGTCCAGAGCCCTGGCCATCTCCCGGATCCAGTCATCAGCATCCAGAGGCTCGCGTGTTGCCACGAAAGCTCTCGGACCCAGACTCAGAAACTCCTTGATGCTGACTCGTGGAGCATTTTGGTTGTTGTGCTGGTTAGTCTGGAACTGGGCCATCTGTGCCACGACCTGAGTGATCTGAGTCAACAGCTCCGTGATTGGCGGTGGCTCAGGCGGGTTGTTCCTTGTTGGTGGCATCCTGAATAGACATGCATTTTAGCACAACAACAGAAAAGGATAGACTTGGTAACCGAAAAGAGAGATTATTCCGACGCATGAATAGATAACCAACAGGTACATCATCACATGTTCAAATACATCAGAATATCCAACACACCAATACATGGTTCGAAAGCCAAAGGATAACTAAACATAGCTAGGAATGGATACATCGGTACTCCCATGCTCATCACGCAGGACGGCGGTGAGTAGTACGACGAGGGGTACGGTGAGGAGCACGCCCACGAAAGTAGGTAGAACGACGATCCACATAGATCTGACGTGGCCTGAGAGCGACTCTAGGTGTGGTGAAGTACATAGCGTCGACTCCCTGTGCTCCAAAGCGTGGAATCCCAGTGTAACCAGCACCGAGGTTGAGGAGTGGACCTCTGATCGGCTCGTAACCTCCAGCATCTGGCAGACGACGACCAACTGGCTGATCGAAACGTGCAAAGCGCTCATCTCCAACAAAGTCTGTGGTGTACGTCGCCAGACGAGTCAAAGCAAGGTAGAGCTGCTCTCTGACTGAGGCCAACTCCTGAGAAAGTGTGGTGGCAACTGCGTCACTGTGCCTCACAAACTGAGCGGTGGTGTGCAGCCTGGTGTTATCATGCTCGTAGACATCCAAGTTGTCGTAGAGAGTGAAGTGAGCTCCCTCCGAAGTGATGTAACCACGGGGGATGTGGCGATAGATAGAATCGTCAAACCCCCAGTAGTCAGCACGAAGGACGGTGAGACTCACATAAGCTGCCTGCTGCACGGCCATATCCACTGTGGAACCTACTGCCTCGTAGCGGTGGACAACGCTCATGCCATCATCTGACAGAATGTAGACGATAGCCTGGTAGTAGGTCTGGTCAAACTCTCGCTGCTGCTCGTAGACCTGGTACTCTGGTGCCCAACGGAACCCCAGATAAGTGACCATGTCTCTCAGCATCTCCGGATAACCGGCAGTGCTCTCACAACGAGTCATCCGAACCACCTGCGGGAAGAACCTGAGATCCATCTGCAGATGATCGGGGAAGTTTTGATTAGACGCCGGTAGAGAACTGAAGTGGAAAGCAACAACAAGATTTCAACGGACGATAAGGATGTTGAAAAGAACAGGATATTGAAGCAACATCGGGAAACACGAGACCAAAAACTCCTGAGGTACTACGGAAAACCCATCCGGGCTTCTAAAGGATCAATATCTACTGCTTAAGGAATAGAGGAACCTCCATCCCTATGGTCTAGTATATATAACTATCCTAGAGAAACCAGGATTCGTGAAATCCTAACTTGAAAGTTTAGGTGAGAAGAGAAAACAACGTTGCACTTCCTTACTAAAAAAGGGTGGGTGGGTGGGGAAAGAAGAAAAATGGCAGAATTCCTACTCTCACGTTTCATTTTTCCTATATAGCTACAAAATAGTTTCTAGACTCAACTGCGACCAGTAAAAGGGATCCTATAGGCAGACAGGCTCTGATACCATTTGTCGCACCCGGACTTCTAAAGGATACTCGTCGTTCCGTTGAACAGTAGTAGATTGGATTACGGGGCTTACCGGCACCCGCGTCCTCTTACGAGTAGGCCAACACACGTATGTGTGACAACCAACCCCTATCTGTTCATCATCGACGTAAGCTATCCCATAGAAATCAGGATACTACCATTGACGTACTTCATACCATACACACATGGTACGTCAACGGTTTGTAACAGAATGATAGCACAACATATCTCTAAGACACAAAAGATTGAAATAATTTGCAAATAGCTCTCACTAGAGCAGAGATAGCAAATACAATCATCCAGAGGACACATGTCCCAACATAACATCATTACATCTCAGCGGAAGCATTCAAAGGGTCTGAGTACAGACAAATCCAAATAGGCTTAAGAAGCCGGGAACTGAAAGAAAGACGGAGCCCATCCACGTAGTCTCGGATCCTGCCCGGGTCCGCTACCTACTCGTCAGCAGCCTCGTCAAACTCCATGTAGTAGCCGTCACTGGGATCCTCGTAAGCGTAGTCTGCGGAAACCACAGCCCCAAAGGGGTCAGTACATAAACGTACTGGCAAGCAAGACTCATAGTTCACCAAAGTGTAGCCCGTCAACACCAAGCACAGATGCCTTGGGTTCAACGGAAGAAAGGGGATATAAAAGATGCTGCAACTGGCTGCGCTAACCAACTACAGAGATTCTACCACTTCCGGCTAACAGAAAGAAGATAAGATAGCGTATCGTAACCAACTATCACTAACCACCAAACAAAACCCATCCTGGATCTCGCCCCTTATCCAAAGAAGCAATCCGAGGATAACTCACACAGTTGGATTAGTGAATAATGGATCAAGTTGTTGTGTCAATAAGCCTATTACCAGTCAAGTTATCGATAATTAGGTGTAAGTTGTTCTGAGTACTTGTTAGCCAGTACTTTCACCAAGTCAACCATAACCGCGGAAAACACGGCTTCTCGAGAAGATTTATCCCTGCAGGGGTGCACCAATTTGGCCGTACACGTAAGAATAACCCGCCAGATGGGATGCCTCCCACCAAGCGGGGCACTCAACACAACTCAACTCTTCTTCGCATCAAGCCCAAAGCACCTTGGGCGCACGGCTAATCGATCCCCAAAGAAAGGGGACCCTCATAGCACTCTAAGAACGTGTCCCCCTATATGCCGACTACAAAAGTTCCACCCTACGCTGGGCTCGCAAAAACATGCATGCGGCAAATGGAAAACACGAACTAAATGAGGCGATTTGGACGAGATGCGAATCGAATCAAATTGAGGGGGGCGCCCATACACGCTTCCCACATGCGGATAGTGCGCTCATCATGGATCAGTAGACAAGACCCTTTTCCTATTAGGGTCGACACTAGCAGGCCTCAAAACCACATAGGGCCTCCTGCCGGTGCCTTATCAGCATATTATTATTAACAGGTTGATTGATTAACATCGAGCCCCCAGAACATAATAAAAAATATAGTAACGGAAAGTAACGGGTAACAGACTCGAGCAAAACAACCTAAGCATGCTAGTAAGACACTGGCTCAAACAATGGGGTTGTAGGAGTGGAGGTGAGGCAATTTCAGGGTTAAGGGATTCATGTGATAGGTTCGTAACAGAAGCAACGATACATATGGCTAGCATAAATAGACAACGGAAAGTATCGGTAACCAATGTTGAAAGGAACACAGTGGTTCATGTGAGTGATAACTTGCCTGCAAACTCAGCAGCCTGGTACTGAGCTAGATCCTCAGAAGGGGTGCTGTAAGTATCGTCTGTCTCAACGTCGTCGTCTATTCGAGAAGAAGAAAACAAACAAGACAGAAATATAAACAATCAATATCATGGCATAGTGCACAATCATGGGATGGTGCATGTCAAGTTAAATGGATGCATCAAAATAAACTAGTGGACTTGGTAATTCAATTTAAATGGACTCATATGCAATTTTGAGTTGCATATGAAAAGCCCATGGATTTTGGTTGAAACAATTGTTTTCCAATTAACCAACAGTTGAAAGTGTATTAGTATGATGCATGAATGAGGAAAACAACAAAATAACAACAATAGAACCAATTGGAAATTAGGTTTACCAATTTAGAAATTTATTTATTAAATTAGGGAATTTTTGGTTCCTTAAAGGGATTACACAAATAGTTGTTGTTTTCACCAATTTAAATTGTGCAAAATAAATAACAAAATTCATATTTGAAAAGAATACAAAATTTTAGTTGGATTACGTGTTTCAAATATTGAAAAAGGAATTGCAATGATTTAATTATGAATTAAACAAGATTAAACAAGTTTTAAATGAGTTTAAAACAAGTTTGAATATTATTTGAATTTTATTTGTTCAAAACATAAATTCAAACTCACATTTGAAAAGTTTATACTTTTCTAGTTTGAAAACATATTTTGCATGTTCAAAAATAATTTAATTGAGCAAGTTATGATTTTACCAAATTTAAATGATTTAAACAAGGTTTAAATTATTTAAGCAATTTTAATTATTCAAACCATGAAACAAAATTTATATTTGAAAAGGTGGTTTGAAATAGCATGGAAAACATATTTTATTTGCATTATTTGGATTAATTATGAATTAGTTATGGATTTTAGCAAATTACAAATGAATTGTTTGAATTCAAATTTGGAATGCATTTGGAAAATTCAAAACAGAAAACAAATGTTATAAATAGATAGATAATTTAATTTAGAGCAGTGCACATATTTTATTTTTATTTTTTGAGTTTATAAAACAAAAGTTATTAGGGTTTTAGTTTTAGGGGCTAATCTGTAATTAAAAGGACTTGTTTGTGAAAACAGCAAAGGTGGAAAACATTTGTTACCGCACAGATACTATCCCAAGGCACTGCCAGGTGGGCCCTGGGCCAGCGTGTGCTTGCGTGGCCACAGAGTGGCTGACAGGGGGGGCCTCCCTGTCAGCGCACGGTCGAAAAAAGATGGGGTTTTTTTCCCCGCGGAGCCAGGACTCGAACCTGCGCCCCGCTGCGCGCTCGCAAGTGTGGTAACCAGTGCAGTATCGAAGCGTTCTTGTCAGTTAAGGGGCTGCGGACGGGTTGTAGTTCAGTTAGGTCATCTGAATCTCAAATGCGCGCGCGCTGTCTGAACTTAGCTGACAGAAACATGGTCGCCGGCGACGATCACCGTGGCTACTCGCGCGTGCTGGCGTGTGCGTGTGCTGCGTGCTCGGATGCGTGCGCTGTGGGTGCGTTGCGCAAGGCAGAGAGGGAGGAGGAGAAGCACGGCGACGCTCACCCTCGGCTGGAGTCGAGGAGAGGCTCGGGGCAGACGGCGTGGACGGCGGCGTCACGGACGGCAGCGGCGCTGTGGTGATCCTTCGCGGCTGCTGAGGTGTAGTCGAGGTAGAGGAAGGAGAGGTGGATCGATTTCGGTGGCTAGGTGGGGTGGTGGTGCGACGAGGTGGCGGTGGAAGCCATGGATTCAGAGGGAGCTCGCCGGGGTGAGTTTCAGAGAGGGGAACCGGGGCGGAGAGAGAGTGAGCGGCGGCGGCGCGAGGGAGGAGTAGGTGGTAGGTAGCTAGGGTAGGGCTGCGGGGCTCCTAGGGGGTAGATATAGAGGCCAGGGGGCGCAGGTGGCCGTCGCTGCGCAACCGCGGCGACGTGGCACCGGTGAGATTGCCGCCGTACAGGAGAAAGAAGAAGGAGGGGGGCGCGAAGGGGTACGCGGGCCAGAAGCTGGGCTGGGCCGCGCGGGCTCCCCCCCCCCGGGTAAGTTTTCTCCCCTTTTTTTTCTATTTTGTTTTGCTTATATTTTTTTTTGCAGAAACTAGAATAGGAAGAAAAATATGATTTTGGAGTTCGCAAAAATTTCAGAAAAATTTGTGTCAACCCCTTGATGGAAAAGTAACCAAATGCAAGTTGGAATTTCAAAATTATTTGAATTGTGGTGCTGTTTGAATTTGGTGTGACTTTGAGTAAATTTTGTGGTTAATTGGTTATTGAAACAATATTTTAAATTAGGGTGATCAAATGATTTTAATTGGAACAAATGAGCACATTTGTTTTTGGTTATTTCATAATTTCAAAAGTGGGTACTGTTTGCAATTGAATTTGAAATAACATTAGAAGTAAATAATTGAAATAAAAACCACCATTTTATTAGTTGATCATTATGGAAATAATTGGAAACAAATGGTTGTTTTTATTTCAACTTTTTATTTAAGAGGTTGTAACATAACAAGTATGAATTAAATGTTTGAATAAAGTTTGAATTTCAATTGTGAAAAGAGTAAAACAGAAGCAAACAAGTGGAAAACAAAGTAAAACAAATGCAAACAAAGCAATGAGCATGATGACATGATGCAATACTTTAATAAACAAGAAATCAAACATTCTAGGGGTGGTTTTCATACTTGGGATGTTACAGAAGCTCCACCCTCACCCCGATGTTGTACCCCTCATTCTTGTGGAACAGCTGCACCAAGCCGTTAAGGCGCGCCGGGTCTCGGCACGCAATCAACATCCTCACCGGGCCTTGCTGTGTCATGGAGGCCTCGTCAACTCGAAACGGGTGCCCAAGCATGCACATGCCAACCATCAACCGCTCCACCCAGCGCATCCGCCGGGGCAGTCCTGAGAGGCGAACCCACGTCTCTTCAAGGACCTCGGCCGGAGCCGGATCCGCATCCGCTAGATGAACAGAGGCCGAGGAGTTGCTCAGGGGAAGGAATAGATGGCCACTGTGCGTGCACATCCTGAGCATGTACCTGGAAGGGAAAACCACCCGGTACTCAAGCCTGGAAATCTGGCGCATCTGCCAGTCCCAATCACTTTCGATCAGGTGGCGCAGCTCGGCACCTAGGTCCGCTGCGGACAAGGCCATCCCCGAGAAGGAAAGAATTGCCGCGTTGGAATCCCCCCGGAGTCCTGGTCGTCCTCCTCGAAGTTGAGGTAGAAGAAGTTGCACGCCCCCTCGGGGACAGCCTCACCGTAGATGCTTAGCTTAGCCGGGGAACGTGGCACGGGCAGTCCGCCGTGTTGTGTCCCTCCTTAGAGCAAATGACGCAAAGGGGGTCAAACGTGCATGCGGACTGAAAGTGCCCCGTACGCCCGCACTTGAAGCACTCCATCGTGAAGGAGCTCGCGCCCCCCTCAGCCCCAACTGAAGGAGATGCACCGGGCCTCGCGTGCGGAGGCTTTCTGGCCTGAGTCGTGTTGTTGGGGGGACGGCCACCACCGCGGTTCTGCTCAGCCCCACGGGCGTCGCGCCGGGGAGGGTCACCGGCAGCCGCCGCAGCAGCCCTCTGGGCTTCCCTTTTCTTCTCCCGCTCGAGCCACCAGCGCTGGTTCGGTGGGGAGCGCCGAGCCGGCCGCCGTGCCCGCGCCCGAGCTGGCACCACCACCCGAGCCCGAGCCACCGCCTCCATGCGCCCTCGAGCTCCCGCCGGTCACCGGCCCCGCGCCTCCACCAGCAGACGCCCCGGAGCCGCCATCGGTCGCGGACCGCTATCGCTGGCTGTGCGCCTGGAGGAGGCGCGCCTGCGCATCCGCCTTCGTCCTAGCGTCTTCCACCGCCGACCGTTTCCCATTCGCGTTTCCCCCGTCCGCCCGACCACCTCCCCCCGCCATGACCGCCTGCGCGAAGGTTGCAGAGAGGGGAGCAGGAGGGGGTGAGATGGATCGTTCGCGAGGATCCCCGCCACCGCCGCACGTCGTCTTCGTTTGCTGGAAAACCTAGCGCAAGGGAACGAGAACCGGTCGGGATCCACCACCACTTAACCGTAGCAGGCCCCCGACCTACTGGGCTCGGTGATGGGCTCGTGCGCATGGGCCGGGGGCGATCGAGGAGGGAGTGCGAGTTGTTAAGCTCCGCCTCTGTCGCCTGGGCCGGGTCCAAAAGCGCCTCCAGTGTTTCCGCCCCTGGGTGGGCCTCCGTCTTGGCGGGGAAAGGAACCAGACACGGCCCAACAGCCGCCGGCCCGGTCCAAAGGGGGAGCGACGCCTCCAATCGAGGGTTCCGCTGCGCCGCCGGGCGCTTCCCCTCGACGGCGCCGACATCCGCCCCTGCCTCGACGGCGCCGACTTCCGTCCCTGCCACAACAGGCCGCTCCAAGGGAGAGCACCCGCGTGACGCCGGATGTCGAGGAGTCCTCGGGGCGAGCAGAGCCCCCTAGCTCTCCCGCCCCCTATCCTACGCCCGTCGCTCGAGGACGGAAACTGGGAACCGCGCCCGCCCGGCGCGAACGCCGTTCGCCTCCGCCTAGACCCACCGGAGTCCCTCAGCGCCACCGCGATGAAGTCACCTAACGTCGGGGGTCCCCCAGCTCCCGCCAGTGGGGAGGAAGGGGAACGAGACATCTCCGTCTCCGAGAAATCGCCGTCGTCCGCCGGGGCGTCCGCCTCACGAACCCAGAAGCGTCCCTTACATCCACCCCCGCGCAGGGAGGGGCGCGGGAGGGTAGACGGCGAGGTCCTAGCCGGCGGGAAGGTCGGTGAGGAAGTGGAGTCGCCGGCATCGCCGGCCAGCCGGTCGCGCGAGTCGCCCGTGGGGCTCCGCGGGATTCACTCATCAGTCCAGTATAGGGCGTACATCGATGATGCAAAAATGGAAAAAGGTCGTGTCAGCTGGAATTGATCGATCTCTGACCGGGAGCGCGCTTCGAGGATGCAGAAGAAATGGGCGAAACGAACGAGATCAAATGCGCCCTCCCGCGAGAAATCAGGCAAAGGGAATACTAGTCCATTAGAACGGATTGTGGCAGAGCACTCGCCTGTTCTTCACCGCGTATACCCGACGTCGAACGGTACAAGCGGCCGTGTGCCCCCGTGGGAAGGGAGACAGACGAGAACTCGTGCTCGATCGGGCTCGTGCAGTCCCGCCGCGTGGTTCGCCTTGAAGCGACTGTCGCGCGGCCCGCTCCACCACGCAATGCGCGGGTCCTGACTGTTCACACTTCAGTTTCCAAGAAATTTTAGCATCCACTCCGACCTCTGCTATTAGACTAGTCCCAACGGGGAGTATCATACACTAGTATCATGCACATGATACTAGTCTATGTTACTACTTCCACAATGAGTAATAACATGTTTGTGGTATCATATAGTGCTGCATTTATTGTGATATAGACTCATATTGTCTCGTAATGTGTTATGTTACGGTATCTACCTATGCCACCATCACCTCTCTCCTCATTAATTGTACTGCCACCTCAGCTTTTTGCCAACATGACATGCATGATACTACCTATGATACCCCCATTGTGGCTAGTCTTAAGAAGCAAGAATATTAAAAAGCATAATTGGGACAGAAACAATGTGATATTACGTGATTGCTTGCACGTTTGCGAAGTGACATGCTGAAAAATCCATTGTGTGAAACAACGCACAGCGTTTGATGACGAAGTTTCGTTTGTGGAGCGATGATCAATTGATCCAGGTCGCAAAAGGTTCTTTCATTGGAGACGATCCGTGTTGTGTTTGCCGCCGCACAAGGTTGTTCGACTGGAACCGGAACGGTTTGAGATGAGATCAAATAGGACGAATATCTAGTAATGCATAGAAACAACCTATAGAAATAGAGCATCTCCCAACAGAATATTATTTTCGTACTCCCTCCTATCCATAAAAAATGCCGCTCACCTAGTACAAAGTTTGTATAACTTAGTATAAAATATGCGACACTTTTTATGGATCGAAGGGAGTAATAATTCTTACCTCGAGTTCCTCCATATATCTAGTGAAAATTAGTTGACTTTCTATTGTGTCATGCATATACCAGTCTTTTTTTTTTGCAGGAGTGAATTTAATTTTTACCCCCTAGTTGGATCTTGTGGATAGCTTTACCATATTTTATTCATTATGTTTGCTAGATTTACCCTTCGGTTGTCTCCTAATGATAGATTTCATCTCATTTCATTATTTTTTAAAGCTGGTAAGAGGGGCCCATGTTTTAGAATGAAGTTCACATCTTAAAAAGTAAGTTGTCCCTCTCTGGAGCTTCTCCTAGAAGCCATCCTACTTATTCTTTTCGATTTATAGTTTTATTATGAGATAACTAGTTTAAAAACCAAAAGTAATATGACTGGCTTATGAGAGAAACTGGAAAACTTTCGGCTTTTTTTACTTTCAAAAGAATAAGGCCATAAAAAAATAAGTAAAAAACCACATGGCGATAAGGACCTGTATTACACATGTAGAAATGAAGGGGTCAAAAGACCCCGATGCTGCATTACTTCGAAACACGTGGCAGGTACAGATTACACAGTGGCCAAATTATATCTATCGCCCTGAGAAACCAAGATTTTGAAGATAAGGCCACCGTAGTTACAGAAAACACCCTAGGACTAAAAATAGAAAAGCAATCAGGTCTTGAGCATCTCCACCACCATTCGTCAGCGAACTCCAGGCATTAGAAGCACCGAGATCAGAGAGCGGGGCGCTCGGTTGCTCTCGACCGATGAAGAACCACTGCGACCGGTAGACATGCAACCGCCGGGGACAAACCACTTGGCAATTCCATGGCACCGAGCACCAGCAAAGGATTCGGAAGACCTCCGGAAAGGAGGAGAACGACGGGCCGCCATGCCGGCCGAAGATCATAGGGGCGCCATGTGCCCCCATGTGAGACGCACAGAACTGCAGCGAGGACCACCACTCCACAGCCGCAGGAGAAAAACAAGACCTCCTCTTCCACCCCTCACCACCACGGCCGGACAGGGGAAGAGAAAGCATCAGCTTCAGTTTCGTCATGGAGCAGCAAGGGAACCAACCGAGCGTATTTAAGCTGCCACCTCCAACTCCACCAACCACTACCGCCGTCCTCCATGAACCGCGGCCATCCAAGGGGAGAGGAGAATCTCCAACGCCGCTCGATGACGCCAAGAGAAAGTAGCAGCGCGGCATAACGCCAAGCGCCACATAGGAAAAACTCGAAAGCCAGCTAAAGCCTAATCCTACAGCTAAACACAAGTAGAGCACACCGCCGGATCCATCCTCCCACCGAGGCAAAGCCATCGGAGAGAGAGAGAGAGAGAAGGAGCTGGGCGGCCGGCAAAAAGCTCGGTGGACTCTCAACGCTGGCACGTGACAGGGAAAGGGGACACACTCTGGGTTGTAGTACTCTCTGACACAAATGAACGTCTCTTATCTCTCCGCCTTTGTGTACACTTCCCGGTCTATTCCAGACCGGCTGACAACAGCACCAAAGCAGAAGTCTGTACAACTCTCACAGCACAAGAAAGGGATAAACTCACTTTTCATCCTAACCTGTTGGTCAATTTGGCGGAGCGAAACGAGCGAGTTTTCCATGACAAAGAAGCGCCCGTCGCGCACCTCGGATCCTCTCTGAACACCACGACTAGATGTTTTTTACTTTTTATTTTTCCTTAAAAACCGTTGGTCAATGACCCTAGGGTCATTTTGTATCTTCTCCCTCTGATAATATAATTGAAGCCAGCAATTGCTGGATCTTTCAAAAAAAAAATGTGTCAGGTCGCTCTCCCTACAGTAGCCACCAGTTCCAAGGTAGTGTCCAGCCTCCCAGGGTTCCTCGGCCGCCTCCCCTTCCACCTCGAGACTGGGTCACTACAGGAACCTGACGAGATGCTGATGGCTGGCCACCGGCGGCTTATACGGCTACGCTATCAACGTAAGGCTAGCCCCACGGTGGCCGTTGGCATATCGATGTCGGCGTCCAGGTCCGTCGGTGTAGGTTGTTCCCCGCTAGCGTACAAATGCCCAGTCTATTGGTGTCCTCCATGGCAGCGGGGACCACGACAAGACCGTGCCATTCCATGGGACACAGGCGTGGGTGAGATCGCTCGGTTTCCCCATTGTCGATGACTCGAGGATGTGGCATCTTGATGGCCAGTCTTCCGGGTTGTTCATACTTTCATTCTTAGTAGCCTTTCACTTTTCTGCTTGTGATTTGACCCTCTGCTTATAATCTCTTCCACGGTTTCCAGGTTTACAATAACTTACTCAAACAATATGACATTCGCAACTATAAAGGTACCAAAATTAATACCCGTCTCTCTGCTTGAGTTTGTGGAGTGTATGGTCCGTAAATCTTAAGTTGTTGCCCCTAACTGGGTTGCAGGGAGTCGGGCACATGATGTCTGAGTATGAACCCGAGAGATGCTCTGCCATGTTCAGCCATTGGATACTAAATCAACAGCTCTAGTCTACTATATTTTTTCGAGTAACTAGCACCATCACTGCATATTTCCAGTTGACTTTCCCAATCGGTCGAGGTTAACTCTAAACCTACATAGAATGGTGTCATGGGCATACCCATCAAAGCTAGTTGGGTGTCTGTCTTCCGTTACTCCGTGCATATGTGCCACATCACGTAAACCAGGTGCTACTCTATTGTATTCTACATTATTCGCTAGTTCTAGTCTGTTCCCCAGCACAAACATTATTTGTAAAGTTTATGTAAACTGCATATTCACACTTCAATGTTCAAGAAATTTTAGCATACGCTCCGACCGCTAGTAAGAAGCAATCATATTATAAATCCTCGTTGGGACAGAAACAATGTGTGATCGGGTGATTGCTTGCATGTTTGCGAAGTGACTGGCTGGAAAATCCCTTGTGTGAAACAACGCACATGTTTGATGACGAATTCTCCTTTATGGAGCAATGATCACGTCGCAAAATGTTCTTTCATTGGGGACAATACGTGTTGTGCTTGCCGCTACACATGTTTGTTTGAACTGGAACTGTAACGGTTTGAGATGGGATCAAATAGGACGAGTATCTAGTAATGCATGAAAACAACCTATAGAAATAGAGTATCTCCTTATTCTTACCTCGACTTCATCCATATGTCTAGTTAGAATTTCTTGATTTTCCTATTATGTCATGTATATACCAATCTATTTTTTTTCAATGATGGATTTTTTACCTCCTAGTTGGACCTTGAGGACAAAGCCATAAGAAGAAGAAGGAGAAGCTACGCCCAGAAAAACCAGCTCAGATCGATGCTGGTTTTCCAGGCCGGGAAGCTAATAGAAGAATCCGGCAAGAAGAACCAGCCCAGATCCAGGCTGGATTTTCTGGCTGAGAGGCTGATGCGCGTGTAACACATGTTCGTTGGGAGACCCCAAGAGGAAGGTATGAAGAGCACAGTAGCAAGTTTCCCTCAGAAAGAAACCAAGCTTGAATCGAACAGTAGGAGAAAGAAACAATTTCTGAAGGTTGATGCAGCTTACAAGGTAGAGCGCACTACCGATTCAGCAGCAACGTGGAACCTACACAACACAATCAATTCACTTTGCCCCAACGAAGCAGTGAGGTTATCAATCTCATCGATTTTGCTGAACACAAGGAGGTTAAACATATGGTGTGGAAAATAGTATGCGAATAGTATGAAAACAGCAGTGGCAGTATGAAACAGTGGAAGCAGTGTGAAAACAGTGAAAATCAGTATGAGAAAATGGACCGGGGTGCACAGTTCACTAGAGGTGTTTCTCCATAAAAGATAGATAACATGTGTGGTGAACGAATTACGGCTGGGTAATTGATAGATAATGAAACATGCATGGAAAAATGATAACTATGAGATTCATGCGGGCATTACAACAAAATACATAGATCGTCATCCAACAACATCTATGACTAATAATCCACCCTCCAAATATCATTCGAACAAACGTTGGGTATTAAGTTGCAAGTAACAGATTATCGCAGTAAGCAGAGTGTGTAATGTAAACAATGTAAACGAAGTAAACATCGTTGTTTTCTCCCTAATGGCAACAACAATCCTCCATCCGTCACGTTTCTGTCACTCGAGCACAGATGCAAAGGAGGCATGAACCCACTATCAAGCATAAATACTCCCTTTTGGAGTCACTACCATCTACTTGGCCAGAGCATCTACTAACAACAGAGATCATGCAAGATCATAAATAACATACACAGGAAGACAACATGATAGATTGATAATCAAAATACATAGCATTCAATAATCATCGGATCCCAGCAAACACAACATGTAGCATTACAAATAGATGATGTCGATCATGTAAGGCGTCTCACGAGATCTAAACATGAGGCATAAAGAGGAGAGGACAACCATCTAGCTACTGTTATGGACCCGTAGTCCAAGGATGAACTACTCACACATCACTCCGAAGGCGGGCATGGTGGTGTAGACCCCTCCGGTGATGATTTTCTCTCCCAGCGGGGTGCCGGGGAGAACTCCAGAACCCTCCCGATCTCGGTTGACGATGACGGTGGCCTCGGATGTTTTTCGTGGAAAAATGATATATTTTTAGGTTTCAGGCATCAGGGGGATTATATGGGCAAAAGGGCGGTGCGCGCCCGAGGGGCCAACAGCACCCCCAGGCGTGGCCGGGGGGCGCGCCGCCCTATGGTGTGGCCCCCCTCCGGGCCTCTTCGGCACTCCGTGGAACCTTCGAGAATTCTAAGACTTCGGGTTTCGAATTTTCCAATTCCGAGAATATTTCTAGAACAACTTTTCTAATAATAAAAACGACAGAAAACAGGAACTGGCTCTGTGGCATCTTGTCAATAAGTTAGTCCCGGGAAATTGATAAATATGAAATAAAGTGTAAGGAAAACATGTAGTATATGACATGAAAACAACATGGAACATCAGAAATTATGAATACATTTATGACGTATCAACATCCCCAAGCTTAGTTCCAATTCGTCCTCGAGTAGGTAAACGATAAAAAACACATAATTTCTGAGGTGACATGCTACCAACATAAACTTGATCATCTAATTGTATAAGCATAAGCACAGCTGAGATCATAGAACTTTAACACAAGCATGTTAAATTTAATTCTAACAATAAAACATACTTATCACCTTGCATCATGAAAAGTAACACAAACAAAAGATCATGAATAATAATGCACTCGAAAGCTATACGTTTGTTTCAAGCATAAAAATAACATAGCAAAGTGATATTTCGCTTGTCCTTAAGAGTGGGGCAAAACATAAATGTCAGGACACCTTTAAAGTTCAAGTGGAAGACTAGAACAAATAATTTAAGAACAGACAATAACACATCATGAATCAATTAATAATGTTTTTGCGACAAATGCACATTAAACTCAGAATGGCAACCATGCTCTCTCAACCATGCATAAAGTTAGAAGATGGAGACTCAACATAAAAGTAAAAGAAAGGCCCTTCGCAGAGGGAAGCAGGGATCACTCATGTGCTAGAGCTTTTATTTTCTTAAACATAGGTATTGAAAACATTTTTAAGAGAGGTGTATGCTTATCTCAACGAATAGTAAACAGAAAATATAGTACGTCACAAGACAACTAGACTTCACAAGAGAGGCTACCATAGAAGGACGCATCTGGGTAGAAGGTCATCCCTCTTTATCTTTTGTTTACACAATTATGCTTCAACTGATAAATCAGGGACAAAAATAGTGAAGATAATTTGTTGTATTAATTTGAGGTTGGGCACCCCACTGCCAGCTCTTCTATCAATTTGATAAGCGGATGAAGCCACTAGTCCAGGGTGTGAAAGTCCAATCAACAAGTGAGATACATATTCTCTATTTACGTCCTCATGAGCTAAAACAGGAGCACAAAACAGAAATAATTTTGAAGGTTTTAAACGTAACACATGAGCAATTTATTTTGGAGTGGCAGTTAAATACCACATGTAGTAGGTATGGTGGACACATTTGGTAAACTTTGGTTTTTGGGAGTGGATGCACGAGTAGAGCTCATACTCAGTACAGGTGGAGGCTAGCAAAAGACTGAGAGCAATAATGGCCATAATCATGCATAGCGATAAAAACATCATTAATGAAAGCATAAGTGGTACTACAAGTTCAGAAACTAAATGATCATAGAGGCTATAAGTGACGTGTTCATAAACATGGTGTGAGCATGTGCCAGGTCAACTAAATAAAACATTCAAAGGAGAACACCACAAATTTATGCTTCAAAATGACAAGAACAACTCATGATTCTTTCAAAGGCACATTAAACACTCTCAGCTATTTGAAACAAATCATGCTACAAAAATAACTACTAGGCTTTAGAATTAAAATTACATCTATCATGACATGAAAAATTCTAGCCACGGTCTATACAAGATTCTAATTGCACCGTTATAAGCACGAAAACTGTGATACTGCTTTCCAACACCAAGCATTTCATAATAAACAAAAACTCTCCAAGAGATACAGCAATGAAACAATAGAGTACTAATACAACACTATTAAAACTAATAGCTCTAAATAAGAGATGCAAGGAAAACAGGAATTTTGCAGCAGCTAGAAGAAAAACTAAAAATACGAGCATAACAAGTATTCAACGAAAAAGCGGAGTGTGTATCTCTCCCATACAAAGAATGCTAGGTTCCAACTATATGATTGCAGCAAGGAAAACAAAAGAAAACAAAAAAAACGCTCCAAGTAAACTTCATATGATATGACTGAATAAAAATATAGTTTCACTAGAAGTGACCTGATAAATTGTTGATGAAGAAGTGATATGATATTCCCCTCTTTCATATCAATAACAGCACCAACAGTTCTAAGAAAAGGTCTTCCCAAAACAATTGGACAAAAAACATTGAATTCAATATTCATAACAATAAAATCAACGGGGACAAGGTTATTATTAACCATGATAAGAACATCATCAACTCTCCCCAAAGGTTTCTTTCTAACATTATCAATAAGATGAATATCCAAATAACAGTGCTCCAAAGGTGGCAAATCAAGAATATCATAAAGTTTCTTAGGCATAACAGAGATACTACACTACTAGAGAAAAGCCTATAGGAGGAAATGAGGGCTCGAGACGCATAATGGTATAATGCGTCTCCTATACATTATGCGAGACAAACGGCCAGCATGCGCCTCCTATAATGCATGTATAGGAGGCGCATGCCCAAAATATGCCTCTTATATTTTATGTGGGGACCACACCCTCTCGGCCCCAGGTTATGCGAGGCGCATATGGCGTTATGCGCCTCCTATAATGCATGTATAGAAGGCGCACTTGGGTGCAATGCGCCTCTTATAATTTATGTGGGCCCGGGTGGCGTCGGTGGCATCGAAGACGAGGCGCATACGACATTATGTGGCTCCTATAGTTACAGGTATAGGAGGCACATATTGAGCTATATGCGCCTCCTATAATCTGCAGCACGTTTTTTTGCTGCTTTTTAGCACATGGGAGCCACTACCACCCCACTCACATGCCTCACTTCTTCCTCCTCCACCAAACCTAGATCTGACCGTCCCCATCCTCCTCGAGATCGTGGTGATACTATGCGAGCTCGAGATGTATTCCCCCTCCCCCCCCCCCCCCCCGCTTTCTTCGACGTCATGGTTCATCTGCTTCTCCATGTCGTGGAGGATATCGTCCAGCTCGGTCCTCCGTTCCTGCGAAGCATGATGCCATTCGAAAGGCTCAAAGGACACATCACGGGATACGTTAAGAACATGTCCCGTCCAGATGGAAGCATAGCAAACGGCTTCCTGGCCGAGGAGTGCGTCTCTTTCTGCTCGAACTTTCTACAAAGCGAGGACACTCTCGGTCTGTCATTCAACAAGCACCCCGGGAGGCTCGCTGGATGGCGTCATAGTGAGGGCCGGCGCGTGAAGCATGTCGACTTCAAGAACTGAAGCAAGGACTACGAAAGAGCAAACCTGTTCACCCTGGTCGATCGATACATAGATGAGCACAAAACGTTTATCAAGAAGAGTTACGCTGACCGGGGGCGCCCGGCCCCGAGGGAGGAAGATGTCGTCAAGGAGCACAACTCCGGTTTTACGCGGTGGTTCAGGGAGAAGGTGCTTGCTAATCCACCGCAGGACGAGTACTCGGAGGAAGATAAACTCATATTAGCCTTGTCACAGGGCGCCTCGCGCAGCGTGATGACCTATCAGGCATACGATATCAACGGATACACGTTCTACACCGAGGAAAGGGGCAATAACTGTGATTACCAGAACTCAGGGGTAACGGGGATATTCTACACCGGCGATGTCCCGGAAAGATACTACAGAAGGATCGAGGAGATCTGAGAGCTCAGCTACGTTACGGAGAAGGTGCCGATGTTCCGTGTCAGGTGGGCCAAGAGCGTCCTGAAAGAAGGCCGGTATTTCACCACCATGGTTATACCGAAAAAGACCACCAGCGTGAACACACCCGCGAGCAACGAGCCTTGTGTTCTGGCTAGCAAAGTCGACCAATGCGGGTACATCACAAACCCGTCAAAGCCTAGCCGGGATTGTCGTTAGGAGAGGCAAAAGGAACATCATCGGAATGGACGGAGTCTCCAACGAGCAAGACTTTGACCAGAATGGCGACCCGAAGATGGAAGACGAATACGGTGACCAAGCACCGTACGCCACAACCCTAGCCAAGAAAGAAGTACTCCCGTTCAAGAGATGTAGTAAAGACGTACCGGACCTAACCTATGCACCCGCGACGAAGAGGAGCAAGAAGAAGATGGCGGCTAAGAAACGCTAGCTACCGCGCTTCGACCATTGTCAAGAACCGCGTGACATGTGTCTCCTATGTATCGAAAAATTCATAATTATCACTTTGTGTAATGTTATAATATTGCATTACGAATATTATGTATTGACGAGGCACATTCATAATTGTCAATTTTATGTTTTGAAACTATTTGGATAAAATACTTTCACTTTATTTTATAGATCATATTATGTTTCGATAATGTTTTTACATTAAAAATAGGCTTAAATAAAAAAGACTAAAAAATGTGAACACACCGGGATTCAAACATGGGTGGCCAGAGATGCAGCAGTCGAACCAAATGAGTTCGAATGCTTTTGTAATACAAACCACGCCCGCACTCTTTTGATTAGTTGCGTAAGTTATATGAGACACACTTTGCATATGCGCCTTGCGTAATATATAGGAGGTGCGCTTTTCATTATGCGCCTCGCGGTATTCCGAACCCTGTGGCTAAGGCCTTCCGTAATGCATTGTATCTTAGCGCGCTATCCTAGGTAGAAGAAAAATTTAAGAAACGACCACCCTAATGCATTGTATCTTACATGTTGTATCTAAATCAAGTAGTATTTAATGATTTTGGCCTAATACTTGTTTGTGATTGGCCTATCAATCTTTTTTGCCTATGATCTCGTGCAAGAGTTGTATCTTAGGGCATCTTTAACAGTTTGTTGGTTAGCTTGTTGGTAAAATTGGACACGTCATCAACCAACAACACACCTTATAACCACTCCAATGGTTGTATGTAGTTTTGCCAATTGGAGGTGTGAGAATATGCAAGACCTCTCTCTATTCTACCTCGGAGCTTGTGCAAGGGTTGTTGGTTAATCTACATACAACCTCACTCTCTCACATCATTTATTTTATGCCACATCATCAAAAATCCTATGTGGCAAAATCTACCAACGACTATCTTACAACTATTGGAGATGCCCTTATATAAGATAAAACTACAATCTCTTTCATCATTAAATAGGGTGCCACGTAAGCAAATTGCCTATGATCCCGCGTTAAGATACCCGCATTACGGAAGGCCTAATACACGCGCGCGTCGCCTTTTCTTTACCATTTCCTCCCCAATTTTTTTTGGGTCGCCCCAACCAAGCCCTGTCCGCTCCCCACGATAGACCACGGCGGCACCTCCAAGATCCGCGGCGCATCGTCCAACCCGCCTCACCGCGCCGCCCACGTGCCGGAGATCCGACCAGCACACGCGGGAGAGCTGCTGGCCGCGATTATCCTTATGCCGGTGGCCGCCGCCTTCCTTCGCCGCGTCTACTCCGCCGTAGCAGCGCCGGCCGGGAACAGACGGTGAGACACCTCTCTCTCGCACTCCACCACAACCTAAAATTCTAGAGGTTAACTGCGGTGGTGGTTAGCGACGGCTTCATGCCGCTTGCCATGGTGAGTGACACCAGTGGGCACTGAATCATGTGATTAGTTTTCATGACACCGCGTGGTTGTTGTTTCGTTGTCGATTACACTGCTGCTTGAATGATCGGAATATTTTTGGATGAGCTGATGCCTTGGTGTTCTCTGTTGAACTAAATCAATGTCAATTTAGCTGTTCAATTTCTTGCTCCGTTCATAATGCCCAGCAATAGGTTCGACTGCCTTTCGTGATGTCCCTAGCTAAATTTGCATTTCCAGATGTGTTGTGCTAATTCAGTTCATCACTAGTAACTGTGGAATTGGCCTCGGTTTATTCCAAGACCAGGATAGAAATTGGATGCCATTTAAATGTGTTTATCATAAACTCATAGTGATCTACCTTTTCTGTGTTCTTTTAAGATGCAAAATACAGTTTACAATTGATCCTTCTTAATGATGGTTTTCCCTTTCTCTTTTCTTCTTAAAAAATGCCTTGCTGTGGTTCTTTGAGGACTGTGTTTGCTGTGGCCGTCTCAACTGATTCATAAGATTTGGTCCAGGTTCTGTATCTGTATTGACCAATTGCACAGCACCAATGTTAGCTGCAAGTGTGTGTTCCATAAATTCGGTAGCTGTTCAATTGCTTGCTCCGTTCATAATGCCCAGTAATAGGTTCGACTGCCTTCCGTGATGTCCCTAGCTAAATTTGCATTTCCAGATGTGTTGTGCTAATTCTGTTCATCACTAGTAACTGTGGAATTGGCCTCGGTTTGTTCCAAGACCAGGATAGAAATTGGATGCCATTTAAATGTGTTTATCAAAAACTCATAGTGATCTACCTTTTCTGTGTTCTTTTAAGATGCAAAATACAGTTTACAATTGATCCTTCTTAACGATGGTTTTCCCTTTCTCTTTTCTTCTTAAAAAATTCCTTGCTGTGGTTCTTTGAGGACTCTGTTTGTTGTGGCCGTCTCAACTGATTCAGAAGATTTGGTCCAGGTTCTGTATCTGCATTGACCAATTGCACAGCACGAATGTTAGCTGCAAGTGTGTGTTCCATAAATTCGGTACTGGTGTTTCTGGTATCAAATTTCTCTTGTTACAAAAGAGTTTTGCATGTTTGGTTTAAATACTACTATATCAGGTACACGTGTAGAATCCATAGCTGACCAGGTTGTGTGAAGCTCTGAATTGTTTCTGTAATTCTTATATGAAATGCTTGGGTGATTAAAATGCACTAATTCTTATCTGAAATGCTTGGGTGATTAAAATGCACTTGGGACTTGAGCAAGGTTCTAATACGCAGTTAACCTCCAGAAAGCAGAATTAACCAAGGGACAGACTTGTTCTGTAAGCTTGCGAACAAGTAGATATTCTGATCCTACTTTGTGGTATGAACTTATCTACTGCTAATAACTTTATTTATGTGAAGAAAATAGTTATTCGGCGGCAAGATCTATTTCGTTCATGGACCGCTGGTTGATGCATATTTTCTTTGATCAGCTGGTTGTCGAAAAGCACTTTGTGTAGGTTCTTCTTTTTGAGATGCCAATGTTTCGCCGGGATGTCGTTTCATTTCCTCGGCGAATTTCTGGCACGCCTAGACATAGAAAATTAGCAAAGGTCATGCCCAAATTTTTTGTGAATTTTATACTTGGTAGTTTCATTTCTTTGTGTGTTTTTAGAAATGTCGAGGGCGCCAGGACCTTCAAGCATTAAGCTGGCCTATTGGGAGCTCGAGGCGGAGATGGAAGCCCGCGAGGACCCGGAATTCCAATCGCGGGACGAAGAGATGGAGGAGGCCGAGGAAACCTTGTCGGACAATGAGGAGATAGTGGTGGACGCCGAGGACGCCACTACCACCGATGGCAGCGGTGGTGCCACTACAAGCGGTGGTAGCGCCTCGAAGAAGGCCCGGAAGGATCGGACCTTGATCATGGTGGATGTCGGCACAAGGTCCATCATCACGAGTGTGAGCGCTAAAGGTGTTCCGGAGGAGCCGAAGAAGGTTGCCGCGGGTTACTCCCTCCAGCTCGCGTCAATCCTCCAGAACACCGTCACGATCAACACGGAGAACCTCGGGTCCGAAGCGAACATGGGTTTCCTCATCACGCTCTTTCGAAAGTTGCACGCAAGATACACGTTCCCGGGTGATGAGGAAAGCAAGTACAACAATGACGAATACAAAGGGAACTCGGTGAACAAGTACGCCCTCAAGACGATGACCAAGGCCTTGGGCAATTGGAAGACCCAGGTGAAGAAGCTGATTACCCAGGACAAGCTAAGTTACCCAGAGGTCTTTAAGAAGGAGCCTCTGGTCAAGGAAGAAGACTATAATCTCTTCAAGGCCAGCTGCAACTCGGCCTTGATCAAGCTTAAGAGTCCGAAGGGCAAGGATATGAGGAGCCTCAACATTGGTACCCACCATCTCGGCGCCGGCGGTTATAGAACCGCGATGCCCAAATGGGAGAAGGAGGACGCCGGATATCGCGAAAAGGGGTTGACACCACCCTTTGTCGACATAAAGGAGCCGCATGCAAGGAACTTTTTCAGGGCCCAACATTCCAAGCTGAAACTAAGCTCTGATTATTCCTCGGGGCCCACCGGCCCCTTCACTTCGAAGGTCAAGGACTTAATGGGAAACTATGTAAGTAGTTTACATGCAACTCGATTCTTTGCGTTCACGACTTATCAATGAAGTCGACTAATCGCGTTCCCTCGTGCGAAGGGCAAGGAGTGTAAGAGCTCATCCCAGGGGTTGGAGCCCTGTCGCCAAGTGGGACACCACTTTCAACAGGGCGCTGAACCGGACCAAGAATGTCGATCCCCTGAAGGGCCCCGTCGTCGGCTGGTCGTGTGCCCGGCTTCGGAGGCAAATCGTGGTCCGAGTACTATGGCGCCAACCCGAAGGGCAAGAAGGCCGAAAGCGCCGAGGTGAAACAGCTAAGGGAAAAGGTTGAAGCCTTTCCCAGTGTAGTAGAAGATGCCGTGACCAGGGCTGTGACGGCTATCGAGACGAAGTTCAAAGAACAAGTCTAGACAGAAATGCAGTCGCAATTGAACGAGAAGCTCATCACCATCCTTCCCATCTACATGGAGAGGTACAAGAGGTGGGAGAGAAGTGGTAAGAAGGGGCCACCACCTGTTCCCGACCTCGCGATCGGCAGCACCCAATCGGACAACATGCCGCTGCCGGAGGCGCTGGTGACTCCTCTAGCGGGACGGGTGTTGGTGGACACTCCTCCAGCTCCGGAGGTCGCTGCGGCGAAGGCGCCGACCCGTACCACCGCTCCTCCATCAGGAAGCCACTCCGCCACTTGCACACTCAAGCATGTCGGCGGCGGTCCCTCGCCATTGGCCGCGTTCGACGCCCTCAATGTAATTACTAAGTCATTAAATCGAGAGTTGAGAGGCTCAACCACACCGATGACTTGATCTCCGTTTTACTGACGCCCGGCCTGCATGTCTTTCGCAGGAAGACACTCCTTGCACTCTAATGCACTGGGTGGGCGGCCAGCTGAAGGATGTGGCCATGGGCTCCATCATTAGACCGGATAACCGCACATGGCACACTACCACAATGCCACCCGACATGATGAGGGTCCAATACAATATGGTGATATCCGGATACGAGCAATTGGAACCTCCCTCTCATCCTTTAGGATGGGAAAATGACGCTCCGGCGTCGATCCTCGGTACCGCCTTTGGCTACTTATTCCTATGGCCGAAGAGCCAGATCCGTTTGGGGACAGATGAGTACCCCCAGCCCAACATTATCACCGCGGATGCAGCACAACCAGCACATGAAGAAGCTTTCAACATGGCACAGGATCCAGATGATGATGATGATGTTGACCCCAGATTCGGCGACCAGTTCATTGGCACGAGAGTTTTAAGTGAAAAGTGGATTTCTCATATGTTTGAGCCGGCAGAGCCAGGGACGCGCCAAGTTGCCGTGACCCAACCGGCGAAACTCGCTTGCCATCTGCGACTCTTCCCAACTAGCCAGGACACGTCGCCACCCGCAACCTTCATCGAGCCTCCGAGACCAGCAGTTCCTTTGGCCACCCTCCATAGGGTGGTCGGTGAGACGCAACACGACTCTAGAAAGCCAAAGAAGGGTCGCAAAAGGCCATCAAAGAAGGGCAAGGATGCTCCGAATCCCGTTCTCCGGGCTCAGGATGGTGCTGCGTTCCAAGCCAACAGGCCTAAGGTGCACGTGGCAGGTGTAGGGATGATGTGTCCATCGATGCTCGACGTCGCGGGCTCTAATATGCGCAGTCTTCATCATATCTGTTTGTATATCAAGGAACACTGCATTAAAGAGAACAACCCGTCGTACCTGGTTATAATGGCTAAGGTGTCAGATAGGAAAACGTTGTGCTTCGTCCATGTACCCCTAGGGGATATCTTCTTCATGCGGCATACCGACATCTTCGACATGTTGAACGGGTTCCGGCTGCACGATACCCTGGTCCGGCTGTTCTCCCTCAATACTTCCATGGCGATTACCATAGACATCCTCCCGCTCCTGCAGGTAGTGGATCCCTACTTCTTTCGTGACACCGTCCTGGGAACTGAGGAGGGAATCAAAATGGCGACCGACTATCTGACGACCTTCATGCAAAGATACTCGGACAGGCTTGCGATTCTCGTTCCCTACCATCCCACTATGTAGGGTGCTTTGCAAGGCTGCGTGCTCATATGCTTGAACATGAGGCGCTCGACAACCTTGTACCTCGAGTCCAACAGTGCAATCCAGAAGGACTACACAACGATCAAGACTGTGTTTGATGGTGCTCTCACCGCCTACGTCGCTCAGGGAAGCACGCCACCGGAAACGACTCATGTAAGGTTCGGCACGCACGTCTTCAAGCACATGATGAAGTTCCCCTGCGCTAAGCATCCGACAAACAACAAGAAGAATGCCTTCTACGCCCTTTACCACATGAAGCGGTACGTCCATGAGATGGAGCTGCTAACGCTGCCAAAGGACGTCGTGAAGTGGGGTGAAAGGCTTGCAACCATGCCAGATCCCGCTCTCAGGCAGGCCTTCTTCGAGATCCAGGAGGATATCGCGACTCTCGTGCATAACGGAGTCGTTAGATCAGGGGGCATGTTCTATGCTGGCAATCAACCGCCCAATAGAGTCATAGACGAACGCTTGGCGATGCAGGGTGACGACGGGTCCATGATGATGCTGGCGAACAATATGAAGGGCTTGCTCCATGCCGGCCCCGACAAGGCGACGACGTCTCAAAAACAGGCGAAGAAGTCTTGATGCTTGCATTAGCTAGATAGCTAGCTGTTAGTTCCGAACTTGTGTTGTAAACTCTTTATCAGTATGTTAAACCTGCCTAGTAAATCCGTTGAACTTGATTGTGAGCGACACTAGTAATTTATTTGTGTTATGGACTATTCTAAGTGCTCTGTTGCTTTTCATTCGTTGCTGCCGCTCTATTTCTTATGGTTTGCTTTTTTTGGTCTTTCTTCGAAATGCCGATGATTAGAACGTGTTCTGGCGTTATGTGTGATGACAATGTCGTTGTTTGCTCTCGTGTGCCAAGTAGACTAGTAATTTAGGCATATATTCTATTTTCCGCACAAGATCAAACAGCGACATTGTCATTTTTCGTGCCCAACCTAAGTATGAGGCACGAATCCAAGTCATTCTTGGTTTGCATTCTTTCGGTCTTTCTTCGTAATGCCGGTGATCATCTTGTTGCACCATATATATTCATGACTCTATCTTGTGAACTGCTAGCTATTTTTGCTATTTATTTCCACTGACATGTAACTAATATCATATTTCTTTGTGTGTGTAGGAGATGACGAAGAAGTGCTATGTCGTGTACATCGGTCGGGTTCCAGGTGTGTACGAGGAGTGGGAAGACTGCGCGAAGCAAGTGAACACCTTCTCGGGCAACCTCTACCAAGGCTATGCGAGTAGAGAGGTGGCGGAAGAGAAGTGGAGGAAGTGGAGGAGGTGACGGAAGAGAAGTGGAGGCACGGGAGGAATAAGTGGAGGAACTTCATCGTGATCATCATCGCCTTGTTGCTATCCATGGTAGGCTATGTGTTCTACTCTCACCTAAGTTAGCTAGAGCTCCGTCGTCGGAGTTGTAACGTGATTGTGAACTTGTACTCGAAGGTGTGAACTTGTGGCACAAACACTTGGTGTTGTGTGATGTACTTCATATAAATGAACTTGTATGTATGTGGCGATTGATTCAAGTTGATGTGCATGAGATATACTTATATTCATGGTGATTCCAGTTTCTAGAAATTCTAGACCGTTGTACTGTATTTCTGCATCTATATACATGTATATTGTGTATTCTAGATTGTGCAGTAATTCTGCAAAATTTGAAAATCGAAAATGTTATAGGAGGCGCATATTGGGAGTCATAGGAGGCCCATATTGGGAGTTATAGGAGGCGCATTCATATACACACGCGAGGCGCAACTAATATATATATGCGCCTCGCATAACCATATACGCGAGGCTTGGCGCTGGAGACGCATTATATATGCGCCTGGAATGCAAAAAAATGCGCCTCCTATAAAGTTTTCCGTAGTAGTGCTAGCACCAAGATCACATAGAGCATTGCAATCAAAATCATTCACTTTCATTTTAATGATGGGTTCCCAACCATCATCTAACTTCCTAGGGATAGAGACTTCACACCTTAATTCATCCTCTTAATTTGCATGAGAGCATTTATAATATGTTTTGTGAAAGCCATATTCATAGTACTAGCATTAGGACAACTAGCAAACTTTTGTAGGAACTTAATCACTTCAATTATGTTGCAATCATCAAAGTCAAGATTATTTTTATCAAAGGTAATGTGACCATTGTCTCCCATGTTCCTGAAAATTTCAGCACTTTTATCACGAACATTTTTAGTAGTTTCAGACAGTTTTGCATTTTTAATAGCAGAAGTGGGAGTATTGCCAAAACCAATAACTTTACCATTGATAGTAGAATGTTTACTAGCATAGAAGCTTCAGTTTAACAAGTGGTGGTCATGGTGCAAACGTTAGCTATATTATTCTTTCTAGCTATTTTATCTTCTCTTTTCCACCTAACATGCAGTTCAGCTAATATCCTAACATTATCATCAATTCGAATTTGGATGACATTTGTAGCAGCAAAAGTCTTCTCATGTATGGTTTCAGTTTTAGCATTCATTCTATTGATCAAAGAAGATTGAGCTTTAGACATGGACGAAATAGAAGTTTCAGCACGAGCAATTTTAACTTGCAAATCAGATATTTCTCTATTTAAACTCTCAAGTTGATAACTGATTTTCTTTACCATAACAGATTGTTCCTCCATAGACTTAGTAAATAGTTTATTTTGCTCATATTGATTTTGCATAAAGTCTTTAGTGTCTCTTTCAACTTTTGAAATTCTTTCATTAGGCATCCCAGTTCTATCATTATTACCACTATTAAAAGGATATGGCCTCTAATTGTTGCTACCAAAATTATTCCTATAAGCATTGTTGTTGAAATTATTATTTTTAATGAAGTTCACATCAATATGCTCTTCTTGAGCAACCAAAGAGGCTAAAGGAACATTGTTTGGATCAATAGGAGCATGACCATTCACAAGCATAGACATAATAGCATCAAACATATCACTCAAGGAAGAGGTTTCTTCAAAAGAATTTACCTTCTTACCTGTTGTAGCTCACACAGTGTGCCATTCAGAATAATTTACCATCATATCATCAAGAAACTTTGTTGCTTCCCCAAAAGTAATGTACATAAAGGTTCCTCCAGCAGCAGAATCCAGAAGGTTTCTTGAAGAAAAATTCAGACCTGCATAAAAGGTTTGGATGATCATCCAAGTAGTCAGTCCATGAGTGGGGCAATTTTTTTACTAAGGATTTCATTATTTCCCAAGTTTTAGCAACATGCTCATTATCAAGTTGTTTAAAACTCAGGATTACTGGTTCAGCAGCAACGTGGAATCTACACAACATAATCAATTCACTTTGCCCCAACGAAGTAGTGAGGTTGTCAACCTCACCGGTTTTGCTGAACACAAAGGGGTTAAACGTATGGTGTGGAAAATAGTATGAAAATAGCACTGGCAGTGTGAAAATAGTGGAAGCAGTGTATGTATTATGAGTATGAGAAAATGAACCGTGGTCCACAGTTCACTAGAGGTGTCTCTCCATAAAAGATAGCTAACATGCGTGGTGAAAAAAATTACAGTTGGGATAGATAATGGAACATGCATGACAAACAGATTACTATGAGTTTCATGCGGGCATTACAACAAAATACATAGATCGTGATCCAACTGCATCTATGATTAATAATCTACCCTCCGAATATCATCCGAACAAACGTTGGGTATTAAGTTGCTAGCATCAGATTATCGTCGTAAGCAAAGAGTGTAATGTAAACAATGTAAACTCGGATGGCAACAACACATCTTCCACCTGTCACGTTTCTGTCACTCGAGCACAGATGCAAAGGAGGCATGAACCCACTTGATGGGGGGATGATAACCCGGTAGGCCAAACTCCAAGGAGTAACCCGGCCCAAAGGACGCTGCGCAGGATCCGGCTAAGGATAAGGAAACTTATGGAAGGCCCAAGCTTGTAGGCCCAGTAACCCGGATTATTACGTCAGCGAGGTATTATCAGAAGCAAAGCAGCGCTATCCGCATTGGCAAAAGTTGGTGTTCGGGGTCTTTATGGCTAGCCGGAAATTGAAGCCGTATTTCCAAGAACACCCCATAACAGTGGTTAGTTCAATACCAATGTCGGATATCATCAGAAACTCGGATGCGACTGGAAGAATAGCCAAATGGGCGATAGAGATGGGGGATTATCACATCAACTACGAACCCAGGTCAGCAATCAAATCTCAAGCTTTAATTGATTTCGTTAACGACTGGACACATACAGGCATGACTACGACGGTTCCAAATTCCGAATCATGGATCATGCACTTCGATGGATCTAAGCAATACGAGGGATCAGGAGCTGGGGTGGTGCTAACGTCACCCAAAGGAGATAAATTGAGTTACGTACTACTTGGCTATCGAAGTTCGAAAGACCCTACCATCCGAGTCTTGGGGACTTAAAGAAAAGTCCACTTATCAAAGCCCCTGGCACTCGGAAAACCGAGTCTTACGAAGGGAGCCAAAAAGAGAGTCGGGTATCGAGAACAAGTTCAAAGAATAGACAAGTAGCACGATTATCAAAAGGCCAGGAAAGCCGCAAAGCATATCACGGACTAAAAGTACGTTGCAAGTTACTACATCAGTATCAGGGGTGCACAGGCGCACCATCAAAAGCATAATAGTGTGAATACAAAGTATCATGTGATCAAGGTATTATGATGGCATTGCCTTATTCGGCCTCCTGAGTACGGTCTTCCGGTTCTTGGTCCTGGGCCTGTTGCTTAGCTTTCCCGGCAGCATTACCCGGACTCACCGCACCAGGGCGGACAGGTGGAGGGACAGCTGGTGTAGAGGCAGACGGCCCCGATCCTAACTCGGCCTCCCTCTTCGAAGTTGCCTCCCTCTTCCTGGCCGAGTTAGCAACCCACTTCTCCAAGATATCAAAGGGCGGGGGTGCTTCCTCCGTAACAATTTTGCCTTCAGCGTCGTATGCGCTCATAATCGTGTTTAGATCCAAACTATCGGCTAAAGTGGTAGCCGAGGGACGCACTGCGGACTGTATGGCCTTGAAATCCTTGGGTGTAAATTTGGAACCATCCGCCTTGAATTCTGGAAACCCGGATATTACCTTTGCCGGGTCAAGCTTCGGAAAGAAAGCCTTGGCCAGGGTAAAGGCCCGGGTCATACCGATCTGGCATGACGAACGTTTCCAGATTTCAATCCAGCCAGGCACCGTGGAGCAGGCTTGAATGAGATTTTTCTTCACCCGGATATACCTCCGTAGGCCACTTTACGGCATCCAGTATAAATTTTGTGCCGGCAAAGAAAGTCCGGAGCACGGTCTTTAGGGTTCTAGCCTTGACAATGGCATCCTCCTCTGGGGCCGCAAGGTTGGCACCTACAGTTGAAACAAAAGAAAGAACGTATTAGTAATCCCGAGTATCATATAATGAAGCAAAGACATGAAGCCAATCGGCAGCAAAAACTCACTAAGCAAGATCTGATAAGTATCGGCGACTTGGTCCGATAGTTTCTTCAGTGCGGTCTGAGCGGCATTGCACTTCTTCTTGTATTTGGAAACATCCTTCTTCAAAGTTTTCATGTCATCCTCAAGGGTTTCCCTTCGTTTTACCTCAGCAAGAAGAAGTTGTTCGGTCTTAAGTAAAATTTCATCAGACCGGGTTATCTGCGCCTGTAAGTAGCAAGGAACGCAAGTGTCAGTTGGATATTATGGTAAGCTGAATATTGCGTAAAGTACCAAGCATAACTTTAGCAAGTCATGCTCGGAACTTGGGGACTAGGTATGCACTATGAGATATCAAGTGTCACTACCTGGTGCTCTGCAGCCATGCGCTCCAAGATCTTGCTCTCCGAAGTCTTCATAGTGAGGAGAGTGTTCATCAATTGATCAAAAGTGTCTTTACCCGTATCAGAGGACCCGGGGCCTTGGAAATTCCGAGAAGGAGCTTTCTTCTTAGTGGGAGGCGGCACCCGGGTCATTTGTATGTCCGAATCCGATGCTCCTTCTTCTGCACCCAAGGTTGTGGCTCTGTTCTTCTTGCTTGCATGGGAGGCAATCGGATACTCGGCTTCTTGTATGTCCGGGTTTATCGGCGACGCTTGCTCTTCGTCGCTAGACGCGGCCGTAGTCTTATCAGCCGGGCTTCCCTTACCCGGGCCCTCGGGTTCCATATCCTCTTGGTCGCTGGTAACGACCGTGGCCCTATAGATGTTATGAGTAAGCAGCTAGTATACAACCAGGAAAGGATGATGAAGCGTGGTAGAGCATCAGGAAAGGGATTTTACCCGGTATTCACCGCGAAATCCACAGGAAATCCGTCACTGGACTCGGGAGAGGCTGGAAAGTATCAAGTAAGATTTCGTAAAGGAATGGTTCAAGGTGAATGTTTCGTTCGAGAAAGGATAGGGTAAATACCCGCCCGCCGAGTCGGAGTCGATGAAATACCCGGGTTAAGAGCACCATCACCCGGGTGATTTCGAGTTGACCTGCGCTTGGTCATGGGCGACTCCTTCAAGCATGGCCAGTGGAACAACGTCAAGGTAGCTCATGTATATCATTAAAGGAATGCGAATTGAATGCGAGGAGGTGATATGAAACCTTGGAGGTGGCCTCTTGAGTCTTTCTCTTTGATCCGACTTTGACTGTCGGCTCCCGTTCCTCCTCGTCGCTGGCGGATTCTACTTTGCCGTCGGAGTTTTCTTCTTCGTCATCTTCTTGTTCTGGATATCATCAAAGTTATAGTTGGAAAATGAAGGGGTTATGATGAGCTTAAGGGAACCAAGTAAAAGCCGGAGAGCACCTTCGTCCGAATTAACGGCTTCTTCTTGCTCCTCTGGACTTTCGGAGCTAGGAGAAGTGTTGGTCTTCCAAAAATCATCATCAGCCTGAAAAGTATCAGTATAAGGGTCATCAACTGTATCGAGTGGAAAGAGCAAAGGTAAAGACATCAAAATTAGGTTTTCACCTTGGGGGCTGGGTTCTCGAGTGTAAAGGGCTCTAATCCGGATATGTTCCGGATTACCTCAAGCTTTTCCGTCAGAAAACCCTTGATAGTTTTATGAGTGTCACCAGCCGCGAAGATGTTGTCAGAGTACCGGAGTGGGTCTGTAGATTGCCCCGAATACTCGCACATCAACTTTGTGCAGATGGAATTGGGTTGGATCCGGAAGTCGACCCAAGTCTTCACCAGGTTGAGCCCGATGAGACCTTGGGCCGTGAGAGTGGTGATTTTGGCTAGCAGAGGTTGAATGGCCTCCCTGTCCGAGTCAGGGGAAAAGGCACTAAATTTTTCGGAGATATCAAGAAGGCCCTCTGAGTAACCCGGCAGTTTCTTTTGGCCGGGTGGGGAGGTGTCTTGGCAGTAAAAGTATGAGAGCTGCCAGTGCTTGACATGGGAGTTAAGAGTGAGGGGTGGCATTAGAGAATTTTTGCGGCGCTGGATAGAAACCCCGCCGCAAACGAGAAGCACCCCGTCACCGCTTTCGCGACACAGTTTGCACTGAAAAAGCTCAACGAAAAGAGCCAGACTCGGCGGAGTGCACAAGTATGACTCGGAAAGGACGATGAAATGGGAAATATTTAATATAGAATTAGGCCCGATGTCAAAAACGCGAAGGCCGTAATGGCTTAGGACATCACGGAAGAAAGGGTGACCCGGCGGACGGAAGCCCCGGGTCACATGTTCCACGAAACAGATTACCTCGTCTTTCGTCGGGGTAGGCCGGGTCTCCTTGCCCGGCACCCTCCACTGGATATCCTCTTGAGGGGGAAGAACTCCCAGCTCGACCAGCTCCTCCAACTTGGCCTTGGTGACCGTAGACCGCGCCCAGTTGGCGGATATGGAGTTGGTGGCTTTGGCTTTAGTCGGAGTTTTTCCCTGCTTCTTGGGAGCCATGTGGTTGACCTGCAAAGCACAAGGTAGGAGGATAAAAGGAATAAGACACGGAAGATGTGAGCCGGCCAAGTATCGGCAAGGTAATATTGAGGCATGAAGATTGTGTATTATCCGGGTGTCAGTTTGCAGAGTGAAGTTCGAACTATCCGGGTATCAAGTATTATAGCGAAAATTATGGGGATCTAAGCGTTGAAGGAGCTTTTGAGGACGATGGATGGCTGCACAGGCACTTAGCGCGAATAAAAGGAACTGGAAAGGGGAGGACTAGCCGGGTGATTGAGGCAAAGGCGGAAATTTTGAGTGGGTCGAGCCCAGATTGGAAATTCCATCTTCAGATTTGTGGCGAAAATAATAATTGCAAGTAGTAGGGGAGTGGATTGGACTATATATTATCTATTGGGCGAGCTAGAAAGAATATTAGTAACCTAATTCGGCATGGCCGAGAAATCCTTGGCGGGCTGATTTGGATCTAATCTGAGGTGAAATCAAGAAATTGCGAGGGCAAATTAATGGGTGCAAGAGGCTTACTGGAGGAGATCTGAGTGAAGCCTTGCGGAGGCAGATGGCGCAAGCCTGGTGTCCTTTCGCGGTTCCTGACGGGCCGGATGGAGATTTGCCGGTGGATCTTGGCGACGGCGCGGGGTGAGCTGTGGCGGAGCGCAGCCTCCGGCCGATGGGCTCCGGTGATGCGCGCGGGATTTCCGTGGTGGCGCTCAGTAAGGATGAGCTCGGAGGGAGAAAGGAAGCAGAGTGGGGGGAAATGAGCCGTTAGGGTTCGGGTTACCCCCAAGGAGCCTATTTATAGCGCGAGTGGATAAGCCCGGTTCAGCGAGCGGGAGCCGGGAGTTGCGGGGTAAACGGCTATCTATTTGAGTTTTGGCGAGATGCGCTTTAAATGTTGAGCAGGGTATCAGAACGAAAAGGAGAAAGAGATCCATTCCGTGATATCAGGTCAATTATCAAGTATAGAATCTTGACATTTTGGGGTTTAGACCTAGAAAAGTAAGTTACGTAATTGGGGAAGAGCCGGGTTACTATATGGCCACCATGGAGTAAGGCCTAGCTATCTATTTGAGGCACCTTAACCCGGCCTCCACATACTCGTGTGTTTGATATCCTTGCAGGGAATAGCGAGCGCTTCAAGGAAGGATCCGTGAAGCCCAGGCTATTCTGGGGACTACTGATGGGGGGATGATAACCCGGTAGGCCAAACTCCAAGGAGTAACCCGGCCCAAAGGACGCTGCGCAGGATCCGGCTAAGGATAAGGAAACTTATGGAAGGCCCAAGCTTGTAGGCCCAGTAACCCGGATTGTGGGTTATGGTAAAGGAAAGTTAGGGTTTGTGCGTCGTGTCCGGGTAGGATCCAGGATGCGCCTTGGAGGGTAAGCCAGGGGGTACGGGTGCTTTATAAACCGACCCCCAGGTTTAGTTTAGACATAGATCTAAGAACCCTAGCAATATCGCCTGATATCGAGCATCTAGTGTAATCCCAGAGTTGAGTTATTATATCGAGATCGGAGACTCGGCGACTTTGATTGCCGGCTACCAGATCGAGTTGCATCATGTTTTCCTCTGAGCTAAACCCTCTCCCAAACACATGTGTCGTCTTGCCCCAAGATCAGTTACCCCCGGTAACGTCTGCCGTGATTATCCCACGACACCACTATTGAGCATAAATACTCCCTCTAGGAGTCACTAGCATCTACTTGGCCAGAGCATCTACTAACAACAGAGAGCATGCAAGATCATAAATAACATACACATGAAAACAACATGCTGGATTGATAGTCAAAAGACATAGCATTCAATAATCATCGGATCCTATCAAACATAACATGTAGCATTACAAATAGATGATCTTGATCATGTGAAGCAGCTCACGAGATCTAAACATGAGGCATAAAGAGGAGAGGACAACCATCTAGCTACTGCTATGGACTCTAGTCCAAGGATGAACTACTCACGCATCACTCCGGAGGCGGGCATGGTGGTGTAGACCCCTCCGGTGATGATTTTCCCTCCCGACAGGGTGCCGGGAAGAACTCCAGAATCCTCCCGATCTCGGGTTGACGATGACAGCGACCTCAGGTGTTTTTTTTGTGTGGAAAATGGTATATTTTTAGCTTTCACGCATCAGGGGGGATTATATGGGCGAAAGGGCGATGGCGGTGGGCGCCCGAGGGGCCCACACCACCCCCAGGCGCGGCCAGGGGGCGCCGCCCTATGGTGTGGCCCCCTGTGGCCCCCCTCCGGGCTTCTTCGGGACTGCGTGAAACCTTCGGGAATTCTAAGACTTCCGGGCTTCGAATTCCGAGAATAATTCCGGAACAACTTTTCTGAAACTAAAAATAGCAGAAAACAGGAACTGGCTCTGTGGCATCTTGTCAATAGGTTAGTCTCAGGGAATCGATAAAAATGACGTAAAGTGGAAGGAAAACATGTAGCATATGACATGAAAACAAATGAAACATCAGAAATTAAGGATACGTTTATGACGTATCAGAGGCTAATAGATAAATTCGGCCAGGAAAACTAGCCATGCCGGATTTGTAGGCTGGTTTTCTTGCACCTGCGTGAAAAGAGGAATATTCCTTGTTTTTCCTCCCCCAACTATCCCTTTGTACCCGCTACTATAAATAGGACACCTATGGTTCAGATCTAGGGTAATAGTTGATGTGAGATAGAATTGGGCTTTGTACTCCCCTCCCATGTGGAGAAGCTCCCCATGGGATTCATGGCAACTCCATAGATTCATCTATTGGATTGTATCAAGATTCCTTGGTGATTGATATTCTTTCCGCTTGGGAATCAGTTAGTGTCACTCCAACCTCCCTCAACTGACCCTTGAGCATCTGTTGGTACGATGGACCGTCCGTGAAGGTAAATCTATTCCAATTAGCGTGTCGTTGACTTGGATTTGCGATCCCTCGTAGGCTTCACGAGTTATCCCTCTATGTGTGTGTGTGTTCTTTGTGTTGTTCGTCGTGTTCTTCGTGTTCTCCCACATATCCTCTCCCCACGTTCGTCAATCCGTGAGATCGAGCCAACCTAGAGGCCAAGGCTCTAACATTTGGTATCAAGAGCAAGGTCGCGGCGGATTTGACACCCTCTTCCCCTAAAAAATTTCTTGTTCTTGCCTAAATTCGAAAATTTCCACAGAAATGGCCCCAAATTGCTTTTGAACTGATATGTGATTCTCATGCATTTTGGTAGGTTTTAATCCATAGATCCGCTGCTATACTTGTTGATCTACCTTCCTTTGCGTTTCCATGGCCTAATTCCACTTATCTCCCCTTCGATTTGGTGATTTTTGGAGCAGTTTTTCGCCCAAAAAAGGTCAAAATCGGGAAATTTTTGTGTCCAAGAAAACCAGCCAGGCCGGATTTCAGGCCGATTTCCAGGCCGGGTTATTCTGTTACCCAACCGGCCTAGTTTCAGGCCGGATTTCCTGGCCGACTTTCCTGAAAACTGCGTCACCATTCACCGTTTTGGCCATAACTTTTGACTCTGGACTCCGTTTTGAGTGATCTTTGGCTCCTTTTGTATCCACAAACATCATCGACATCTCCATTGCAGGAGATCCATCTTCCATTGAAGCCAAATTTCGTGAGAAAGCATGAAAGTTTCCAGCCTAAAAGGATTGAAATCGTCGGGGAGAGGTATAAAAATCTCGAATCTTCTCCCTCTTGCCATTCCTTCGTGAGCCAACATACCTTGTGGTTAACTTACCTATTGAGGCTAGTTCAAGAATATCTTTACCGTATTTTATTAATTATTTTTACTAGATTTATCCTTCCACTAGTACAGAATCTAGCATCCAAGACCCTAGCTAGAGGCGGTTAACCCTAGAAAATAAATACCACCTATAGAGATACTCCACAGACGGATGAAATTTCAATACCGGATGGGATACTATCTCTGACAGCTAGTAGTCGTGGATGTCTCTAAAATTATCTAAAGTACGGCCGGGTAGGAAAAATATCCGTCTCTAAAAACTTTTCTGGCCGTCTGTAGGCAACTATTTAGAGTTGGTGTTTATTAATGGCCACCTCTCTTATAAATCTTTTGATATGGTTAAAAGTAATAGCCGTCAGAGGTGCTCTAGATGTCTATATCCATTGATCGATCAGGTAATTCAGCGATATAGGAGAGGTGCTTCCATTCACCAAATCTTTTGACAGCCACCAAATCGAGGTTCGATCGAGGTCCGCTTCCATTAACTAAATCTCTTGTCCATATTACTTATGTACAAATTTTGACTTAATTATAAACTATTTTGTGCATCTAACAAATCCTAACATAGATATTATAACCGCGACTAAGATAGCAATAGCACCGAATATATATCTTAGATTTGTTTCTTGTTGCACAACATATTTTTCTATCTCCTTCATCTGTATCCTACCTGATTGCGCCTTGATGTTTTGTCCATCAACAATATCGGCCAATTGCAACTCTAGTTCTATTTTCCAATCTACAACTTTCTGCATCATTTCCTCCAACTTTCAAATCTTCTCTTCAGTTAGCCTTAACTTCTTTTAGGCCTTGTTTCTCTCTTCATCGGATTTCCTCTTCTTTTCCTTTGTAATGTTTAATTCTTCTAAGAGCAAGATCAACTATATTTTATGAATACAGAGATGCACTTGGAGTGCAATCAAAACTTATGCTTCATCCTTCTCCAATTTCCATCTTGCCTCCTTACTTGCAGGTTGTTCAACGATGATCATAATCAAACACTCCTTCTGATCAGAAGTTGTTTCATATGAAAAAATATCAAGCAAATTTTTATTATAATTATTGTGCTGAGAATGAGCTACTGAGATAGTTATAGCCTGACACCCTATAGTCTGGGAGGATAAAAATACACAGTAGTTGGTAAGTAGCAAAAAAAATATATCAAAACTAAGTACAGACATATGCAAGAATAGTTAAGAAAATCAAACTAATATATAAAACACTACTATCGAACTGAAAAAACAGACATCTAGTACCAGAAGGTAGAAGGCGCAATACCAGCCGGCTTTCGAAATGTTAGTCGTTATCCTATAATAACCTGGGAGAGAAGAAAATATTGGCGATTACCAACAGCAAGTGGGTAGTATCGCGATTGTGGGGAAGGAAAATTGAGCATGGACGTGCACGCTTCCTAAACTGAATCGTTAAATCTCGTTGCACTAATATAAATATCCATTGGTGGCTTGACATTGGTGTTAGGTAAATCAAGTGGAGACAAACACAGTTAAACAGAACTCCTGCAACCATCGGCATAGAAATCATTATCCTAGATTGCCTATACATATTACAAATTCCAAGGTGATTGCTCGTGCCACTAACACACCCAGTAATTGCCGACGCTAACTGGGAAAAGCAAAAAAAAAAAAAAATTGCATCTATATATGCTTGATAGATTAAACAATTAAAATAATGCAAATCCACGTACTCGGGTATGAACGAAGAAAAAGACCTAGCGACCATGCAACAAAGGAAGAACACTAACTTCACAATTTATACTAAACACCTCATGATTCTGAGTTAGAATATTGTATTCAGAGTATATTTAATTGACCTAAAGTGACCATCAAATAGAATAATGTAACCTAGTAAAGATTGTATAGAATTAAAAATGACAAGCATTCTATTTAATCCACAGACATGAACATTGATTTTTCTTCCATAGTGAAGAAATCTAACGGAATTTTGCATGGTTTTAAGAGCATCTCTAGCAGACTCTTTATCCTGTCAATCTATAAAACGAGGATGAGGGACGGAAAAAAACGCATTTTAAGGGATGGTTTTGGCTGCGGTGGAACGGACCCCGCAAATCGGTATGGTAAAACAGTATATTCTCGGAATATTCTTTGTCTTCTTCTTCCTCCAACACCACAGTAAATTCTCCAATCCCCTTCGCCACATCTATGACTGCTGAAATATTTGGGCCCAATACAAGTGAGCCCAATAGCAAATGCTGAAATCTCAAAATGGCCCATGTGTACAAGTGAGTGGTTGGAGTGGGAAGTTTAGTCCCACATTGGAAGTTTGAGTAGTTGCACACCACCTTATAAGATGGAGTGTTATAGGGATTGTATGTCAGTGAGAACAAGAGAGCCTCTCGCGCATTCCTCCTCCTCCGCCGCTCGCTCGTCTCGACTCGACACGACACGACACGTCGCGATCGCGTCGCGTGAATCGAGCCTCGAGCCGAGACAATACTTATCTTTATTTTGCTGTTTTGAAAAACCGATTTCGTAGTCGTGACGGACGCGTCACAGCTGAGGCGGTTCGGGTCGCTCCCGTATCGCGTGCTGCAACCGACTCGGACGTGCGGCGTGGGCCTCTCACGTCGCACGCGTTAGGGTTTTCCGAACCGCACTATAAAAGACGCGTGCCGTGGGCGCTGTACATACACCGAAAACCAATCTAGGTTTGCCACACCTCGTTCCTTGAGCCGCCACCGTAGTCTACTCCATCCCGAGCGCCGGCGTCCACCGGCGAACGGGAGAGCAGGTCTCCGGAACCAGTCGTCTTTGTGATCCTGTACGGGAGAGGGCGAATTAGGTTTTTGGGAAGCGCTTCGCGCGACTGTTCGCTGCTTCCACGACGGCTCGTCTGCCTAACAAGTCAGGCAGTGCTGCGTACCGTCGCCTCAAGCGTCGTCTACTCCGACCCGTCATCGCCAACGTTGTCATCAACAACGTTACTACAAACGATCGGTACGGAATCTGTGTCCTGGTCTGTCTGTTTAACATGTCTACTGTTTACATGTTTAGAGAGATCGTGTTGCTATTATTCATGTTGTCTGCTGCATCTAGAATGTTCGAGTTCCACATGTTAATAGCTGCTTTTGTCATGATTTATATTCTGGAATTAATCGTGAAATTATGCCTAATTATTCAACAATCCAAAAACCTAATTGTAGGCAATTTCCTGAACTGACTATGGCCCACTTAAGTGATTCAATGAAATCGGAAAGGTTCAATGGTACCACCTTTAAGAGATGGCAACTGAGAAGCCAACTGTGGCTCCAGTCCATGAAAGTGTGGGACATTATTATGAATGGCCTTCCTGAAGGAGCTTATGACGAGGTTCAGAATAAGTTCAAGGAAGCCAATAATAATTTCAGAGGCTGTATTCTGAGTGTCCTGGAGGGACGTCTGTGCGATGTGTATATGCACATCGAAGACGCTAAGGAGCTCTGGGATGCACTGAATACTAAGGTCGGTGCGTCCGATGCTGGCAGTGAGCTGTATATCATGGAGAGCTTTAACGACTACAAGATGGTGAATAACCGTTCTGTAGTCGAACAGCCACATGAGATACAGTGCATTGCGAAGGAGCTTGATCTGCTCAAGTGTGTGATTCCTGATAAGTTTGTGGCTGGATGCATTATTGCAAAGCTGCCTTCTTCATGGAGGAATTTTGCCACATCTCTCAAACATAAGAGACAGGAGATATCGGTTGAAAACCTGATAGCGTCTCTTGATGTTGAGGAGAAAACTCGGGCAGAAGACACAACTGAAAGAGGTGGTGATTTGCAGTCTAGCGCCAATATGGTGTAGAAAAATCATCACGTCAAGAATAACAGCAAGAACAAAGGGAACTATAAGCCCCAGTTCAATGGTCCTGTGAACACTACTGCCTTTAAGAATAAGAAGAAGAAGAACGAGGTGCTGAACAAACCTGGGCTCGAGTGCTTTACGTGTGGAGCGCTCGGCCACTTTTCTGTTGACTGCCCAGACCGTGCAGACAAGAAAGGGAAGAAAGGCTCCAAGAATATCAACGTGGTGACCGCTAGCAACACTGTCGGGTAAGGTAATATACCGATGGTACTTTCAGTTTTTCAATCTCCATGTTGGTGGATTGATATGGGTGCTAATGTTCATGTGTGTGCTGACATTTCTATCTTCACTTCTTATCAAGTCGCACGGGATTCTTCCGTCCTAATGGGGAATGGGTCACATGCTTCTATTCGTGGTGTTGGCACGGTAGATCTAAAGTTTACTTCGGGGAAGATCGTGCAGCTGAGGAACGTGCAGCATGTCCCTTCTATGAATAAGAATCTCGTCAGCGGCTCCCTTCTTTGCAGAGATGGGTTTAAAGTAATGTTTGAGTCCAATAAAGTAGTTGTGTCGAGATTTGGATAATTTATTGGTAAAGGCTATGAGTGCGGAGGCTTGTTCCGCTTTTCTCTTTCCGATTTTTGCAATAAGTCAGTAAACCATATTTGTGGCAATGTGGATTCAGATGCTAGTGTTTGGCACTCTCGTTTATGTCATGTTAATCTTGCTTTACTGTCTCGGCTATCCAATTTAAGTTTAATTCCGAATTTCACCATTGCCAAAGGTTCTAAGTGCCATAGTTGTGTGCAATCTAAGCAACCTCGGAAGCCTCTCACGGCAGCCGAGGAGAGACACTTGGCACCTCTAGAACTCATACATTCTGATCTATGCGAGATGAATGGTGTGTTGACAAAAGGTGGAAAGAGATATTTCATGACACTCATTGATGATGCTACTAGATTCTGCTATGTTTATTTGTTGCAAACTAAAGATGAGGCTTTAGACTACTTTAAAATCTACAAGGCTGAAGTTGAAAATCAATTAGAGAGAAACATCAAGCGTTTTAGGTCGGATCGTGGTGGAGAGTATTTCTCTAAAGTATTTGATGAATTCTGTGAGGAACACGGTATTATTCACGAGAGGACGCCTCCCTATTCGCCACAATCAAACGGAATTGCTGAGAGGAAAAATCGCACACTGACCGATTTTGTGAACGCCATGTTGGACACTGCTGTTTTATCTAAGGCATGGTGGGGGGAGGCTCTGTTGACTTCGTGTCATGTCCTGAATAAAGTTCCTAACAAGAATAAAGAGAAAAACCCTTATGAGGAGTGGGTTGGGAGAAAACCATCACTTTCCTATTTGCGTACTTGGGGATGCTTGGCAAAAGTCAACGTTCCAATTCCAAAGAAATGCAAACTTGGACCGAAAACAGTGGATTGTATCTTTCTAGGTTATGCTCAGCGTAGCATTGGTTATAGATTTCTAGTGGTTAAATCGAGGTACCTGATATGCATGTTGATACTATTATGGAATCTCGCGATGCAACATTTTTTGATAATATGTTTCCTATATGCATAGCTTTGCTAAATTTTCTTCTGAATTAATTCTGGAATCTAGTACATCTAGTGATCATATTGAACAACCACATGATGAGAACGTCCTTGAGAAGGATGACAATGAAGCTCCTAAACGGAGTAAGAGACAGAGGATTGAAAAATCCTTTGGTGATGATTTCGTTGTGTACCTTGTGGACAATACTCCTACGTCTATTGCAGAGGCATTTGCATCTCCAGATGCAGATGACTAGAAAGAAGCTGTCCATAACGAGATGGACTCCATTCTTTCTAATGGGACGTGGGAGTTATCTGAACGACCTTATGGTTGTAAGCCAGTGGGCTGTAAGTGGGTGTTCAAGAAGAAGCTAAGGCCATATGGTACTATTGAGAAGTACAAGGCACGGCTTGTAGCCAAGGGCTACACTCAGCGAGAAGGCGAAGATTATTTTGACACCTATTCACCTGTTGCTAGACTGGCCACCATTCGTGTACTACTTTCCCTGGCTGCCTCTTATGGTCTTATCGTTCATCAAATGGACGTAAAGACAGCTTTCCTTAACAAAGAGTTGGAAGAGGAAATTTATATGGATCAGCCTGATGGGTTTGTGGTAAAAGGTGAAGAGAGAAAGGTGTGCAAATTGTTAAAATCTTTGTATGGACTGAAACAAGCACCTAAGCAATGGCATGAGAAGTTCGACATAACTTTAACTTCTGCGGGCTTTGTCATTAATGAGGCTGACAGGTGTGTATACTACCGCCATGGTGGGGGCGATAGTGTTATATTATGCTTGTATGTTGACGACATACTGATTTCGGTACAAGCATAATTGTGATCGATGAGGTCAAGTCTTTTCTATCAAAGTGTTTTGATATGAAAGATCTAGGAGAAGCTGATGTAATTCTGAACATTAAGCTTATTAAGGATGAGAGTGGGATTACGTTGACGCAATCACACTATGTTGAGAAGATCTTGAGCCGTTTTGGCTTTATTGATAGCAAGCCTTCTCCAACACCTTATGATCCTAGTGTGACGCTTCGAAAGAACAAGAGGATTACGAAAGATCAATTGAGATACTCTCAAATAATAGGTTCACTCATGTACCTTGCGAGTGCGACGAGGCCTGACATCTCTTTTGATGTGAGCAAATTGAGCAGGTTCATGTCAAACCCGGGTAATGATCATTGGCATGCACTTGAAAGGGTCATGCGCTATCTGAATGATACTATGAGCTATGGGATTCATTATTCAGGGCACCATGCTGTGCTTGAGGGATATAGTGACTCCAACTGGATCTCAGATGTAGATGAGCTCTACGCCACAAGTGGATATGCATTTCTTCTTGGAGGTGGCGCAGTGTCATGGAGGTCTTGTAAACAGACCATATTGACGAGGTCAACCATGGAAGCAGAACTTACTGCTTTAGATACAGCCACTGTTGAGGCAGAATGGCTGCGTGAGCTCTTGATGGACTTGCCGGTGGTTGAGAAACCATTACCGGCTATCCTCATAAACTGTGACAATCAAACGGTGATTCCAAGGTGACCAGTTCTAAGGATAATGCGAAGTCATCAAGACACGTCAAAAGACGTTTGAAGTCTGTCCGCAAATTGAGAAACTTCGGAGTAATTACTGTTACGTATATTCAAACAGACAAAAACCTGGCAGATCCCTTTACGAAGGGACTATCACGTAATGTGATAGATAGTGCATCGAGGGAGATGGGTATGAGACCTGTGAGCGTTACACCATAGTGGTAACCCAACCTATGTGGAGATCCCGTGAATTAGGACCTGGGAAGAACAAGCTAGTGGTTTACTGAGGAGAGTATTTGGTAAACCCTCTCTAAGTGATGATGCATAACTCTCAAAGAGCTGTAAGGCAGGTTGGCAACATGCCTTAATGTGTTTATGTTGGCTATTTATAGTAAAGATGCTGTCCTACAGAGCATTCTTGAAAGAACACACCTATGTGGGTCCGACTGTAAACGTCGCAGTCTATGAGATTTGGGTGATCTCTAGTAAACTCATGAAGAGACCACGGAGTATGACGCATATGCTCCACCCGCGGGTTACGCTACTGGCAGCCAGGTACTAGTTAAGACTTTGGGTAAAGTCTATTGGCACAAAACTTGCAATTCAAGGCATAGTCCATTGTTCAAGTTGCTGATAGATGTAGCTTAAGGCTCTAGGCGGAAGTTCAACTTAACAGTCTCTGCTGAAACACTAGTATATAAACAAGTAGCGAGGATTGGCGAATCTTCAAATGGGCATTTGAGATCCGGTGGGGGATTGCTGACATATTTGGGCCTAATACAAGTGAGCCCAATAGGAAATGCTGAAATCTCAAAATGGCCCATGTGTACAAGTGAGTGGTGGGAGTGGGAAGTTTAGTCCCACATTGGCAGTTTGAGGAGTTGCACACCACCTTATCAGATGGAGTGTTGTAGGGATTGTATGTGAGTGAGAACAAGAGAGCCTCTCGCGCACTCCTCCTCCTCCTCCCCCGCCGCTCGCTCGTCTCGGCTCGACACGTCGCGATTGCGTTTCGTGAATCGAGCCTCGAGCCGAGACAATACTTATCTTTATTTTGTTGTTTTGGAAAACCGATTTCGTAGTCGTGACGGACGCGTCACAGCTGAGGCGGTTCGGGTCGCTCCCGTATCGCGTGCTGCAACCGACTCGGACGTGCGGCGTGGGCCTCTCACGTCGCACGCGTTAGGGTTTTCCGAACCGCACTATAAAAGACGCGCGCCGTGGGCGCTGTACACACACTGGAAACCAATCTAGGTTTGCCACACCTCATTCCTTGCGCCGCCACCGTAGTCTACTCCATCCCGAGCGCCGGCGTCCACCGGCGAACGGGAGAGAAGGTCTCCGGAACCAGTCGTCTTTGTGATCCTGTACGGGAGAGGGCGAATTAGGTTTTTGGGAAGCGCTTCGCGCGACTGCTCGCTGCTTCCACGACGGCTCGTCTGCCTAACAAGTCAGGCGGTGCTGCATACCGTCGCCTCAAGCGTCGTCTACTCCGACCCTTCATCGCCAACATTGTCATCAACAACGTTACTACAAACGATCGGTACGGAATCTATGTCCTGGTCTATCTGTTTAACATGTCTACTGTTTACATGTTTAGAGAGATCGTGTTGCTATTATTCATGTTGTCTGCTGCATCTAGTATGTTCGAGTTCCACATGTTAATAGCTTCTTTTGTCATGATTTATATTCTGGAATTAATCATGGAAATTGTGCCTAATTATTCAACAATGACTTCGTGGCCGATTGCATCACTCAGCCGTGACAGTTTCACTTCCTGCCGTATGCCGCGTCGCGGAAGACCGCGTAGTACATGAGCTAGCTTATTCACAAGCTAGCTAGCTTGCTTGCCTTGGATCCATCGGTAGCTAGCTCGAAGCCCCCGCGCGCATCGGGACGGAAACCCGCGGCAGCAGCACAAGAAGCCCCCGCGCCGCCGGAAGCCCCCCGCGCCATGACCTGTGCGGCACAAGAAACGAAGCCCCCACGCAACGAGCAGACGAAGCCCCTCGTGCCATGAGCAGACGAAGCCCCTCGACGCCCGCTCCTCCCGGCAAGCCGTGGCCCATTTGCGAGCTCCTGGTTCGGCCATGGTTGTCGCCCGATTTCCGCCTAAATTGATGACGTGGTGACCTTCGTGAGGCCAACTGTGCGGGATTTTAGAGTGTTCTCAAGGATCCTGGAAGTTTTTGGAGAGGCGTCTGGGCTACGGGCCAACCTGGACAAATGCTCTGCGCATTTAATCAGATGTGGAATTGAGGAATCGGAGATGGTGGCTCAGGAGCTGCAATGCCCTATTTTGCCGTTTCCCCTGCGATATTTAGGGCTGCCGCTATCCCTCAGAAAGCTCTCCGCGGCTCAACTACAATATATTGTGGATAGTGTGGCGGGTCATTTAACAAGTTGGAGGGCAAATCTTCTGAATAAGGGAGGAAGGCTGGAACTGGTCAAAACCACGCTTTCTGCGGTCTCAGTCTTCTCTATGATGTCGTTGGATCTGCCATCCAAGACGGTGGTAGACATTGAGAAAATCCTTCGGGGTTTCTTGTGGAAAGGGCGTAAAGAAGTGCACGGGGTACACTGTCTGGTGGCCTGGGATAGGGTTTGCATGCCCAAGCACCTGGGTGGTCTAGGCATCCCGAACCTCCGTCTTCTGAATCAAGATTTGAGGGCTAGATGGCTCTGTCTTAGGAGGGCGGATACCTCCAAGCTGTGGAATGAGTTTAACATCCAAGTTCCGAGGTCAGTGACACATTTGTTTGAGGCAGCAACTACATCTGTGCTTGGCAAGGGTGCCACCACTCTTTTCTGGAGCGACAGGTGGTTGGCCCGAGGGAGAATTAAGGACATTGCACCCGCTTTGCTGAAGAGAATACCCAACAGGGCCCGTGCTAGCCGCAAGGTAAGAGAAGGCCTAGGGGGAGTCTGGCTGGAAGATGTGCCTCCAAATTTGAACGAGCTCGAGTTACGCGAACTTTTTACCTTGGCAGATCACGTGGCAGGGAGTGCCCCAGGGAGGGCGTGGAGGACGAGCTCCGTTGGAACTGGGAGGCTAGCTATGCATACTCGGCTAGGTCGGCCTATAGAGCGTTGTTTGCTGGTAGGGTGGGCCTCGCAGGTACAGAGCAAATCTGGAGGTCCCGGGCCCCAAACAAATGCAAATTCTTCATGTGGCTAGTTTTGAAGTACAGGTGCTGGACATCGGATAGACTTAGACGGCGTGGATTGCCACACCCAGCGGCTTGCCCGTTCTGTGATCAGCACGATGAGAGCATCGACCACCTTTTGCTAGGGTGCGTGCTATCCAGGCAGGTGTGGACGGTGCTGCTGGGAAGTTGGGGATTTGCTGAGTGGATCCCGAGTCCTCTGGACAGGGTTGAGAGCTGGCTCCCAGGACGTACGACAGATGTAAGGGACAAAAAGGATCTTTGGAAAGCAATTACCCTCATTTGTTGTTGCCTGTGGAGACACCGGAACAGTGTGGTGTTTGAGGGGCAGCAACCATCAGTGGAGAGAGTGCTCAGAATGGTGGAGGCCGAGGCGGCCCTTTGGTGCGCAGCCGACTTATTCCAGGGTAGTCTTCGTCAGGTAGACCGGTGGAGGTTTGGCGAGTAATCCCGTACGTTCTACGGTGTGTGAGTGGGTTGCGTCCTGTGCGCCTGTGCTAGACGCGTTGTACCTTGGCCTCGGCCTTTCTTCTATGAAACCGATACGTCTTTCAGACGTATCCTTAAAAGTCGGAACCGGCTGAGAAGTGTCGGGGAGCGATTCCATGTTAAGTTGGAGCGTAGACGGTCGGTATGGCCCGAATACATCTCCGGCGGCGACGGAGTCGGGAGGAACTGTAGCTGAAATTTCCCTCCCGCCAACTGTTTTTGATGGTACAGGTCACATTCGGGTCGGCCGCCGAGCCCCCGAATCAAAAGGTCGAGGGGGGAATTTTTCGGTGGCCTTTAATTTTTTTCAAGAGTTGGCGGGTTTTGCTGCCACTAGTAGAAACTGCCTTTCTATGTATGCCTTTCTGTCGCGCACCATGAAGCAATGCGCCATAGAAATATACTTTTGTGGCACACAGAGCATTACTGTGGCGCACAGAGCTGTTGCGCACCACAAAAACGTCGTGGGGCCAGCACCAATCATTGTCATGGCTGTCCGAACAGCCCTTATTATGGCGCAGGGTCCACGGTGCGCCAGAGAATATGGCTATTCTGTGGCGCATGCTTGGTGGTGCACCACAGAAAAGTTATATTCTGTGGCGCATGATTGGTGGTGCGCCACAGAAATGTCATATTTTGTGGCGCACAGTCTCGAGTGCGCCATATAATATGGCATTTCTGTGGCGCACGACATCGTGCCACAAAATAGGTTCCTGCTGCGCAACAAAATGTTTCGATATGTGCACATAAAGGTGGCAGCCCCCCTCTTTATCCCCTCCCATTTCATTCACAAGTCTTGCTAACTCGACCCCCCTTCTCTCCCCTCCCATTTTACCAATTCAATTCTCCATTGTTGGTAGGTGAACCTACTTTGATGGATATATAATTGTTGGTGAGGTTTCTTGTTGTTGAGGGAAAGCCCTATCCTCCATCTATACTCCGATCCCTCCTTCCTCACTCTTTTCGTCTCGGTATCGAATCTACTAGATGAGTATAGTTGGAGGTGCATATGCACGTCTTGTGTGGCCATCGGTGTGTATGGGTGCTTGTCATGTAGGTGAACCGATTGTCGCGCGCGGGCGGCCATGGTGCATGGATGTTTGCCGAAATGTTGATTCATTTCCATTTCGTCAAACATTTGCATTACCCATATGTCCTACTTATAGGAGAGGTCATGCCGAATTTTTTCGGAGGCCATGTATGTGTGTGCATGTTGCGGTTCTAATTTTCTGCTCTATGCGTGTGCAGGCAACCATGGTCCTCCAAATGAGCTATGCTCGAATCGGTAGATACAAGAAAGACGAGAAGGCGGACATGAATTGGTGCAACATGCGGCAGATAAGATGTCCGTGTAGATCATGCAAACTCGTGCGCTGGATTGGCCCTAATTCGGACAATTGGAGAAGCACCTTCTCATACGCGGTTTCATTGACGACCCCAACCAGCTCGCACCGGCAACAAAAGGTGTGCATGAAGACGAGGGCGAGCGAGATGATGAAGGAAATGGTGGCGGAGAAGATCATCATGAAGAAGGATATGTCAGCGGAGAAGATCATCATGACGATGAAGGCGTGAACACGGAGACCCCGCTAATTTCGGCCTTGCGGGACTCTCATGTTCAGGATCTGCTGCTGAAGGAAACGAGCAACGACAGAGCTGCAGCCAGGGAGAAAGCCAAGCTGGCGCAAATGGAGATAGATGGGGTGACTCCGTTGTTTCCTGGGTGCCGCCCCGAGGATACGCGCTTGCATGTAACGCTTGTTGCTCTGAAGATGAATACGCAAAACAAATGGACCGATTCGAGCTTCAACAAGAACATGAAATTCTGGCATGATCGCCCTCCCGAGGGGAACATGTTGCCAAGTAGTCTCAACGAGACCAAGAAAGTCGTGTGCCCTCTTGAACTACCGCACGAAAAATACCACGCCCGCATCAATGATTGCGTAATTTATCGGGGCGAGTATAAGGACAGATCCACATGTCCGAAGTGCGGCCACGGACGATACAAGAGTGGAACCAATAACAACAAAGTTCCTCGAAAAGTGGTATGGTACTTTCCTATCACTCTCCATCTTCAGCGGTACTACGTGGACCCTAAGGAAGCAAAGCTCATGCAATGGCACGCAGAGGGAGAAGCCCAAAGAAGATCCGGAGAAGGGCTATATCATGACACACCCTGCAGACGCTGCTCAGTGGGAAGCATTGGACATAGCTTTCGGCAACCAGAGTAGCATGCATAACAGCTGGCCCGTGTTTGTATGGCCTTACAACCTACCCCCGTGGCTGTGCACCAAGCAAAAGTACATACACATGAGTATTCTCATTCAGGGGCCAAAACAATCAGGTGTCGACATCCATTTGTATCTCGGGCTACTGATAGACGAGTTAGACACGTCGTGGAAGACGCCACCCCGTACGTGGGATGCCTACACTGGAGATTATTTCCATATGAGAGCCGTGTTGCTCACGACGGTCACGGACTATCCTGGTTATGCGTGTGTATATGCGCAGGTCGGCCACGGATTCTGCGGCTGCGTGAAGTGCATGGACGGGACCCCGCGTCTCCAGCTACCAAGGGATCCTGGGTCTTCGTAAACCGTGTACCCATGGGCTCAAAGGTGGCTTCGCTTGGATCACCCATGGAGAAAACGCGGTGAGTTGTTCAATCGTAAGGATAGATATATGTCAAGTACGTATATATTGCATTGATCTAATTAGATAATTAAGCCAAATGGGTTCACCTTAATTTCCTTTTGTCTGAAGGAGGATGAGTTGCAGAAGGCTAGTACGACTGGCCCGTCGTCCGAATGGTCGACGGAACGGTGGGAACGCATATAAGAAACGGCCGTTGGAGGAGCCACCGACATCAGCTGGCCATATGTTCGGCTTTGGACTAAACATGAAGGTAGCCGAGTACTACGCATCAGACGCCAAGTCATCAAGAAAGGAGAGGAGGACGACGACTAAGGAGAAAGCCGAGGTTGAGGAGCTGAAGAAGAAGGTGGCGTTTCTAGAGAAGAAACTTGGGACCGGAAATATGACAGTAGACCCCGACAAGCTTAACCATTCAGTGGAAGAGAGACTTCGGCAAGTCATCCCCCTGGGTTGATGGAGGGGTTAGCTGCTTGGAATGCGTCGGGTCAAAGGGGGCCGATCCAACTGCCCAGCTTCATCGGCAACAACTCAAGCATGAACCAGCAAGTGCCGCCGGAACTTATGACCCCCCAGACGCCGCTCCTCCTTGTCGCATCGACGCCCCCTTTCGCAGTAGTGCCGAAGAATGATAGGCCGGTCGCCGGCACCGACGCCCTTGTCTCGACACCCGCCGAGCTCGACGCCATCACCAAGGTAACTAATTAGTTAGTCGTGATCTGCGCCATATTCCTTAACTATGACTTTCATGATGACTGCCATCTCATGATGCCCAACACAACCCAGAGGGAACCGGCGGTCGTTGCCACCACCACCCAGAAGGAACCGGCGGTCGTTGCCACCACCGCACGCCACCAACAGTTGTTGGGAACGATACCGCAACGAACGGACAAAAGATCAAAGGCAGTTGTGCCTCAACCGCCGGCATCATAGCCGCCACCACCCAAGGACGTGAACATGGCGCTTGCTGGAGACGGTGACAACGACTATGATTATGATGATGACAGTGTCGACATCAATGCCTACCTCAACATGGGATGCAACCAAGATATGTACATGCCTGCTATGGATCGTGACGATGAAGCCTTCCGCAATCACGACGATCAACCTACGCGTACTGAAGTCTTGCAGCGCCTGACCTTCCAGCAGGGTACAGTTTTCAGCCCTGGCACACTGCATAAGACAGTCGTAGGGTCGCCCCGAGCACCCCCACCCGCAACCCCGCGAGCACCCCTGTCGGATATATACCAATTAGGGGTATGTTAGATAGTGGTCTAAAGTGCCAGATTACCAGGGTGTCCTAAATGGTAATGGATCATGGTCTATTGGGCGGCCCAGTAAGCTGACGCACGGAAGCCGGATTCTAGAAGAACCCGGATCACGGCCCGCGCGATACGGCTTGGAGTAGAAGGCGGATTCCTTGCTTTCCAAGTTAGCACATACCGTAGTCTTCTAGGTTTCCTTTTCTGTAATCCCTAACCCGGATATTATATAAATCTGGACGGGAGATAAGAAACATAGACAAGAAGCTAGAGGCTAACTCGCCGAGAGGTGGATCCTTGTCGAGTAGCTAAACCTAACCTCACATTGTACTCTGTTTACTCCAGGCTTTAGTCCTGAATAGTGAGATTGCAGGAGTAGGAACGCCGCATTACTGCGATGTACCGAACCTGGGTAAAACCCTGTGTCATTGTTCATCATATGATCACGTCGCCCCACTTCTCTATCGGTAGTCTCATGGCACCCCCGTCTATGAATTCTACTACGATGTCTCGACAGTTGGCGCCCACCGTGGGTCCAGCGACGTCAGGCGTTATGTTTCGATCTGGGATACTTGGCGGAATCGGCAGTACCATAACTGTCGGAAGCTTGGAATTCGACAACGACGTCGGGCGCTTCCTCGACAACGGATCATACATGCCAGCGCGGAATCATCTGGTAAGTGCCTGTGTTCTACCGATTGGTTCTGCAAACATATTTATCGGACTAACTGCAGAAGCAATGGGGTTCCATGGCGAAAGCAAATTTATCCCACCCGCCCTATACCCAGTCGAAGACGACTATGACACCGGATTTTGCTCAGAGCGCCGATATACTGCTGAATCGCACTTTATCGGCATGGTGCAATCCGAGATCGCCGAAAACACGGATGAAAATAATCCCATGGAAAAGGTAGAAAACAACAATCCCACAACAGAGGTGGAAGATCCGACATCTGTCAATATAACGACAATCTCGGAAGCTGATTTTGTGTTAGCCGCCATCGAGGCGAGATTAGAGTCGGAACCCGGATCGGATCACTTTGGTACCGAAGACGAAGATGAAGACGCTTTCGAGAGAAAGGTCAAATCCTTCCAAGAGGGATTCTACGAAGTACTGATGGCAAAACCGGCTGAAAACACGGATGCCGACAGTCAGGAAAGCCCTAGAACGCCTCCGCCAGAGGAAGAGAGAGAAGAAGGAGAAACCTCTCCAAAATACACCGATGTCAAGGAATTGACAGAGGACAAACCTGGTAAAAAACGTCACTCTTCCAAGAAAAAGCACAAAGCTTCCAAAAAACTCCAGTACAAGCTTCGGAAGAAAAAATTGGACGATCCAGCCAATGAAAACCGGGAAGAAGGAGGAGGAAGCAGAGTTAAACCCGTGGAGAAGAAAACGAAGGAAATCTCTGTTCCGGCTATGTCAGAACAAGACGAACAAGATTTACTTCAAACACCAGTGGGACCACACGAGCCCCCTGAAGTGCTGGAAGCGCGGAGACAAGCTCTCCAAAGGCAACATCAACATCTATTCCGAACTCGAGAACACCTCCAAAAAACCCAGGCTGATATTAAGCTAAAGCAGAAAGAAATTGAGGAATACGAGAGAAGGAATAGATCTGGCATTAAACCTACATGGTTAACCAGAATCGCAAGACAGGAAGTATTGCCGCCATAGGAAAGGTTTCACAACCCATCTTGGCAAAAGCAAGTAAACGGCAAAGATGCCAGATGCAAGCCAATATACAAAACCGCAGAAGAAAACGCGAAAGCAGCGTTCGCCATCCTCAACAACGATTTGTACTCCAATGGTGAAAAACTTCAAGGGGTGTATGATTTCCTAGGAAAAGCATTGCAACAACAACAGCGAGGGCAAGAGCGATCAGGGAAGTTGCACGACAACTCCGCCCTATGCAAAACAGCTACATGCGCCGCTGGGGCACCTAGACCGGAAGAACCTGGAGAAAGGACAAGAAAAATCCTGACAACAAGGATGCAGCGTTCAGAACCGGATCCCATCTCCCGAAAGATGGAATTAATTCCCGAGATCGGGAAGAGCAAAACCGGAAGGACGGAAAAACGATGCCGCCTCCGAGACGCCCCTGCTGAAAAAGCTGGAAGACAGGATATACCTCACAGGCGTGAGAGATCCCGAACGCCCCCCAGGAATAAGGAAAGACACAGGAGTAGAACTCCACCTTATACCAAAGGGCACGATCACGGAGGCAATAGAGATAATCTCGGAAAAACGCGTCCACGTCACAATGGAAAAGAAAGGAGCAGATCCCCTTCTGTCCATTCAGCCGGCAGATACTCCGCACACATTGACAGAGCGGAAAGAGATGATTTATACTTTGGACCTAAGTGTTTTACTGACAGGATCCGAAGGATAACTCTGCATTCTGGCTTTTCTAAACTTGGTTCAACATATCAAAAATATACCGGTAGCACAAACCCGGATACCTGGCTCTCAGACTATTACACAGCCGTCCAGATCAACAACGGGACAGACCTGGAGGCAGTAAAATTCCTCCCCCTAATGTTACTGGATGGAGCTAGGGATTGAATAAATGGCTTACCATCAAGAACTGTCGACAGCTTGGATGATATGGCTAGAGTTTTTACTCAGCATTTCCGGGGAACTTACAAGCGCACGAATAGCATCAACCAGCTAAACCGTTGCACCCAATTTGAAGATGAACCGTACGTGGATTTTATCTCAAGATGGACTGCAATGAAGAATAGTTGCTCTGGAGTAACTGACGTACAAGCAACGCATGCTTTCATCAATGGCTTAAAACCCGGACTCGTACCGTTCATGATCGGTTCCAAAAAGCACAAAGATCTCGGATCTATGCTTACGACCGCCAATGAGCACGCAGCGGCCGAAGACGACATCAGAGCGAGAGGCGGCAATATCGACACTTTGATCCAAGCCAAAAAGACCCCTCGCCCTGAGAAAAAAGCAACTTCCGAGGCAACGCAAAATCCCAAAGAAGTTAACATAGCCTTCAGAAGAGAAAATGGGAGCAAATGGAAAGGACGAAGCACAGAGCCGATAAATTACACCAAAGAAGAGTGGGAAAGAATAAAGTCAGAAAACTGTGTCCACCACTCGCAATTTGGGAAACCCACCCATACTAACGCACAATGCCGGCTAAACAAGCATATGAAAGGCAGTGCAGGATCCGGAAGCAAAGGGAAGAACTCCAAGAGGAAATTCTCCAAGCAAAAGCCAGAAGCTGAAAAAGAAGACAGTGAATCGGACACTGACGAAAAAATCCAGGAACAACAGCGAAAAGGCGAACCTAAGTTTCCGAGAGTTGATGGAGAATGCAACCTAACTTTCCTGGAAACTCCCTCAGCAAAGGTGGCAAAGCGAACACTTCGAGAAATAAACGCGGTTGTTCCTGCAACCCCGAAATTCTTGAAGTACTCAAATACACCAATTACCTGGGATCAGTCTGATCATCCCGGAAATATCCCAGAACCCGGCACGCAAGCTCTAGTTGTAAGTCCTATTGTTCAAAACACTAGGCTAAAAAGAGTGATGATGGATGGAGGATCTAGCATTAACATAATGTACCTGGATACACTGAAGCACCTGCGAATCTCCGAGACCCAGCTCAATCACAGCAACATACGTTTTCACGGCATCGTCCCAGGCAGACAAGCACGATCCCTAGGATAAATTTCCCTAGATGTAACCTTTGGAGAGAAAGATCACTTCCGTCAGGAAAAAGTATCCTTCGAGGTTGTGCCGTTCGAAAGCGTGTATCACGCAATACTCGGACGCCCAGTTTTCGCCAAATTCATGGCAAGATCATGTTATATTTATAACAAGCTGAAGATGCCAGGGGCCAAAAGGAGGAGTAATCACGATAAGTGGAGACTTCAAATTGGCAAACGAGCTGGAAAAAGAAAACGCCCTTTGCGCAGAAAAAGTGATAGCAAAGGAAGAACTGTAGGAGCTGGCCAAAGAGGTATCGCCGACAGAAATGCTGGCAGGAAAAGAAAGCCGGAAGCCAGGCAGATAGCTTCAAAGCTTCCGAGAATACAAGACAGGTAATCCTAGATCCTAAAGATCCGACAAAGTTTGTCGTAATAGGAACTGGGATGTCCGATAAATAGGAAGGCGAGCTCATCAAGTTCCTCCGTGAGAACTGGGACATTTTCGCATGGTGTCCAGCTGACATGCCAGGCGTACCCAGGGAACTTGCTGAGCACCAACTTAAGGTGTTTCCAGGATCTAAACCCGTCAAACAAGGTCTTCGTCGTTTTGACGGAAGAAGACGGAAGGACTATTGGCAAGGAAATTATCCAGCTTTTAGCAGCAAACTTTATCCGGGAAGTTATACATACTGAATGGTCCGCAAACCCAGTATTAGTCCCGAACAAAGACAGTACTGCCCTTAGGATGTGTATACATTATACTGGCCTGAACAAATTGTGTCCAAAAGATAGATTTGTGTTACCACGAATCGATCAAATAATAGATGCCACTGCTGGCTTTGAGATTTTAATGTTTTTGATGCATATTCCGGGTAGCATCAAATACGCATGAAGGAAGAAGATCAAATCAAAACCTCCTTCATAAACCCATATGGAACGTACTACTACATAACCATGCCGTTTGGCCTGAAGAATGCAGGTGCAACTTACCAGCGTTGCATGCAATGATGTTTGCATAGTTAGATTGGAAAAAATGTCCACGTTTACGTGGACGACATTGCCGTCGTTTCCAAAGAAAAAGACACACTCCTTGAAGATTTGCGAGAACTTTCGACAATCTACGCACTTATACGATGAAATTGAATCCTTTAAAGTGCGTATTCGGGGTTCCCTCAGGTAAACTTCTGGGTTTCATCGTTTCTCATAGAGGAATAGAAGTAAACCCGGAAAAGATCAAAGCAATCTTAAACATCTCAAAGCCCACGTGCGTAAAAGATGTACAGAGATTGACGGGTTCTGCAGCAGCCGTTAGCAGGTTTATTAGCCGGCTAGGGGACAAAGCTCTGCCATTATACAAATTGTTGAAGAAATCCGACAAGTTTGTATGGATAGAAGAAGCAGATGCAACATTAACCCAGTTGAAAGAAATCTTGATGAAAGCTCCGATTTTGGCATCCCCAAAAGACGAAGAACCCATGTTATTGTACCTCACAGCTACAAACCGGGTTATCAGCGCCGTAATAGTTGTGGAAAGACGGAAAGATGATCTAAGCATACCAGATCAGCATCCGGTGTATTATGTAAGTGAAGTTTTTTCCGAGTCTAAACAAAGGTACCCACACTACCAAAAACTGGCATATGGCGTATTTTTCGCATCCCGGAAACTTCGTCATTACTTCCAAGGACATTCCATAACAGTGGTATGTAAATCACCACTAGGGGATATAATAAACAATGCGGACGCAACAGGCCGAGTAGCCAAATGGGGCATCGAGCTAGCTGCGTTCGACATTAAGTACCTAGCCCGGACGGCGATAAAATCTCAGGTGTTGGCAGATTTCGTCGCCGATTGGACAGAAGCAATGGAAAACACACCAATGCCGGAGTCAGAATACTGGGTCATGCACTTTGACGGATCCAAGATGAAGGAAGGCGCGGGAGCTGGTGTAGTCCTAAAATCCCCTGAAGGAGACACAATGGAGTGTATATTACAAATACATTTCAATGCCAGCAATAACGTGGCAGAATACGAAGCTCTTCTTCACAGCTTGCATATTGCAAAAGAAATATGTGTTAAAGGCATCTTGTGCTATGGCGACTCAGATTTCGTACAACACCAGCTCAACCAAACTTGGGACGCCAAAAGTCCCATCTTGGCCGAATACCGGAGAACGGTGGACGAGTTTGCAATTTGTTTCCTAGGATTTGAAGTGCTTCATGTCAAAAGAGAAGAAAATTGGAACGCGGATGCATTAGCCCGCATGGGATCAGAAAGGGTGAAAATCCTACCACCAGGTGTGTTTGTCCAGCATCTGTACGAACTGTCGTGGGATAATCACGGCAGACGTTACTAGGGGTAACTTATCTTGGGGTAAATCGACTCTGGTGTTTGGGAGAGGGTTTTGCTCAGGGGAAATCATGGTGATGAAACGATCTGGTAGCCGGCAATCAAGTCGCCGAGTCTCCGATCTAGATCTTATTATCTCAACTCTGGTATTACAAAGGATACTCGAATAGCTAGTGAAACTCGTGTGTCCCTAATCTAACCCTAGGAGCCGGCTTATATAATATCCGGACCCCCTGGCTTCCTATCCAAGGCAGACTCGGAGTCCTACCCGGGTACCGCTTACAAACCCTAAGTTTCCTCATCGAAACCCACAATCCGGGTTGCGAGGCCTACACTCTTGGGCCTTCTAGAAACTCTTCTTTCCTAAGCCGGGTCTTGCGCAGCTACCTTTGGGCCGAGTTACACCTTGGCGTTAGCCTACCGGGTTATCATCCCTCCATCAGTAGTCTCCAAAATAGCTTGGGCTTCATGAGATCCTCCCTGAAGCGCATGCTATTCCCTGTAAAAACAATAAACATACAAATTCACAAAAGGCCGGGTTAGGTTGCTTCGATAAACAGCTAGGCCTAACTCCACTGGCGGTCCATATAGCAACCCGGCTTTCTCCGAATCCTCTTTCATTTTCCCGGGTCAATATTCCGAGGAAAACACAGAAGACCCGGCTCACTCCGCTCGTTCATCAGTCCGAATATTGCGGAAGTGATTTGCTTCTGATCCTTTCCGGATATCGCGCACGGGTACTTTAATGCCTATCCCAAAAAATCCGGACGGGTAGCCCTCCCGAAATTTTGGCTCCCGCCTACTTAACCTAGGCTCCCCCACCCGTACCTATAAATAGGTGCCCTAGGGGGTAACCTAAACCTAGCGTTCCATTTCCTCTCCATCTCCTTCACCTCCCGGCGCTCTTCCGCTCGAGCTCACCACTGCGCCACCACGGAGCCCACGGACGCGCCGCCGGAACCGAGCCGTCGCCGTCTGCGATCGTCCTCAACTCGCGCCGCGCCGCCGTCAGCTTCCGCCGCCGCGCCCCCGAGCTGCCCGCCGGAAGATCTCGCCGGCCATCGCGGCTGCGTCATTTGCCACCGCCGCAATCTCCTCCGGACCTTGCCGGTTAGCTTTCTTCCTCCATGAATCTTATTCTCAAGCTTTTTGCTCGAATTAGGCTAGATCTAGATCCGCCCGTGGGTGATCTCCTTGCTCTGTGTCGATTTGGATCTCTCATGCCTCGCTCTTTTTCACTCAATCACTTAATCTAGGCATGGTAGCACTATTCTATCACTCGTGGTCATAAATTTCTTCGTAGATTTCTCCGTAAATTCCATCGCCTAGATGCAATCTGTCAAGAATTTCGTAACTGTCTCTTAATACTCGGATAACCTGTAAATTCCGGGTCTCTTAGCTGCTCTTTGGTCAACAGGACAACCGGTCATTTCCGGGTCTTGATAACTTACACTCTGCACTTTTTATCCCCTGTCTTGCAGCCTGCACACATGGCTCCCAAGAACAAGGGAAAACAGCCGGCGAAAGCAACGCCGACTCAGTCTATTTCGGCCAACTGGGCAAGGTCCAGCGTGACCAATGCGATGCTAGATGAGCTTGCCGAGTCAGGCGTCCTCCCTTCTCAGAAGGAGATCCACTGGCGAGTTCTGGGAGACGAGACCCGGCCCTCCCCTGGTCCGGATGAGGTAATCTGTTTCGTAGAGCACGTGATCCGGGGATTCCGTCCCCCGGGCCACTCCTTTTTTCGCGAACTTCTTAGCCACTATGGCCTCCGAGTCTTTGACATAGGGCCTAACTCTATGTTAAATATAACCCACTTCATAGTCCTCTGTGAATCATACCTGTGCATCGCCCCGAACCTTGCTTTATTCCTTGAACTGTTCCAATGCAAACCGTGCTGCGAAAGCGGTGACGGGGCCCTCTTGACCTGCGGTGGAGTCTCTATCCAACGGCGAAAGAATTCGCCAATGCCGACTCTGAGCCTTAACTCTCATGTTAAGGACTGGCAGAAATCCTTTTTCTATTGCCGGGACACCTCCCCACCCAGCGAAAAGAAGTTGTCGGGTTTCTCCGAGGGTCTCCTAGATTTATCCGACACTTTCAATGCATTCGCTTCTGAGTCGGATAGGGAATCCATCCAACCCTACCTAGCCAAACTTGCTGTCCTCTCCGCCCAAGGTCTCCTTGGGCTTAATTTAGTCAAGACTTGGGTAGATTTCCGAATCCAGCCCAACTCCATCCGGCCTAAGCTGATGTCCGAGTATTCCGAACATGTTACGGATGCGCTCCGCTACTCTTCGAGGAATTATCCGGCTGGTGATACGAACAAGATCATCAAAAGTTTCCTTACTGAGAAAGCGTAAGTGATCCGGAATATAGCCGGGTCAGAGCCATACACCCGAGAAAATCCGGCTCCCGCGGTAAGATCCGTCACTTACTCTTCTACATTTGTGCTTTTACTTGATGCAATCACTAACCTTTTCCGTCATATCTTTATTTCAGGCAGGCAGCGCCTTCTGGAACATCGAGACTCCCCCCACCTCCAAAAACCCGGAAGAGGAAGAAGAGCCGGCTGACACCGATGAAGGTATCATCCGGGTTTCACCCGTTTTACTTTCTGTTAACTTGTTTTCCCACACATTTCTTTTTCCGAATGTGTACTATGCTTCTCAGGAATGGAGGATAGGGAGGACAAGGACGACAAGGAAGACCCGGAGGAAACCGAGAGCGACGAGGAGGAGGCAGAACCGGAAGCTGTGGTTGGGGCTAAGAGGAAACCCCGAGGAGTTGTATTCAAGGTTCCCTATTCCTCCATGTCTTCAAAGCCGTATTCTTTTGCTAATATGCGTGAGCTTAATCAACAATTATCCAATTCACCACACTTGAAGGACCCACCTCCAGCCAAGCGCAGGGTAACCCGGAACTCCCCGGGTGAGGATCCCCTCAACCCGGGTATCCCAACGTCCCAAGTTCCCCGCGCCGGTACTTCCCAATCTTATCCTTTCGATTCACTTCAAAGATGTCCTTCTCCCAATCACCCCTTGCGCGGGAAACTCCAAGTCTCACTTTCTCAATCTTTGTCAGGCTCGTCCGGGTCTAGCAACGAGCTTCCACCGGACTTCGTGGTAAACACTGGGTAAGCCATATTCCTTGCTATTCGATACACTGGCACTTTCGATAACTTTCGCTCATTAATACTAACCATTTTTTCTTTTACTTTCCTTAGTGCCCAGGTCACGATCAGTGACCCGGACGATGTGGACAAGGATAACCCGGCAATGGAGAAGCCGGTTGATGATACGAACACCACCACTGGCGGCGCTGAGGAGGAAGAAAACCAAGGGAAGGACCCGCTGACAGACTCGGCCAGGCAAGAAGCCGGGTCTCCCAAGCTATCAGATGGGCCCGGGGATGACGATGTCGAGGTCCTGGGCGCAAGGATGGGTACTCCCAAATCCGACACTCAGGAAACCCGGGTTTCTCCCCCAAAGCCGGAAAAGACTCCTCCTCCGAATGACCCGGCCGCCGGCTCTTCCGGTACCAAACCTGAGGACACGAGCTTTGCCCACATGCTTGATGCTCTGCACACCCTGAGAGCTGATGAAGAAAACATTCTGGAAGCCTTGATAGCCAAGCACGAGGTAAATTCAACTTGATCTTGCTTGTATATCTGCCTAGTCCCCAAGTTCCGAGTGAACTTATGCATAATTTGCTTGGAACTTTCATAGTATATCCGACTGATATTCCTTATGTTTCCACGCAAGCATACGTAGCCCATTCTGAGGAAGTGTTGACTAAAACCAACAAACTCCTTGATGTGGAGACGAGGCTGCGTGAATCGGTTGAGGCTGATGCCAAGAAACTGGGTAAGCTGGCAAGAAAATATAGAAAGAGAGCTCACGCTGCAGAGGATGAACTGAACAAGCTGTCTTCCCGAATTGCCGACACTTACCGTGCTTTGATTGGTAAGGATTCCCGACTCACTAATCGTAACCCGGATTTTCATTCTGATGAACACTCGAAATTTCTTATTTGCACTTCTCTGTTTTTCTGTAGGGCCGGATGATGAAATGCCGGATGAAGATGATGTGGCAAAGCTGAAGACTATAAAGAGCACCATCCGGCAACTCTGTGCCGGCATCAAATGGGTTCTTCAAGCCTTTAAGTGGCCGGGTACTGGGGCGTGGTGGTTTGAGCACGCTGCTTGATGCGTGCTCCACCATCCCCGAGTGGATCGAGCACTGGAAACGCTCCTCATGCCGGGTTGGAGTAACCCGGGGGCTTGCTCTGGCTAAGGCGTATTTTCCCAAGCTTGAACCGGCAAAGCTCGTTGGCGGGTTTCCAGAGTTCAACACTGACGGCTCCAGGTTTTCAGCCAAGAACTTCAAGGCCATCCAAACAGAGGTTCGACACTCGACTAGCCTGATTGCCGACAGTCTGGATATCAGTCGGATTGTTACCCCCTATGACGCTGAAGATAAGCCAATTCAGTCGGATCCTCCCAAGCCGTATGACATGCTGGCACGGTGGAAGGCGGAAGCTGCTAAGGCGAGGGAAGAGGCCGCGAAAAGGAAGGCTGAGGCCGATACTGCACCCACTACCTCCACGCCAGTTGTTCCTCCTCCTGCGCGCGCCGGTACTGCTGCTGACCCGGATGCTGCTGCCGCCAAGACCGTTGAAGAACAAGTCAAGGACCAAGACCCGGCTGCCAAGGGCAAGGGCAAGATGGACGACTCGACCCAGGGGGGCGAGTGAACTTTTATCTGCTACCGTCTCAAACACTTTATTCGGCCAATGGGCCTTTTAGAACAATTATCCTTTTGATAGTGCGCCTGTGCACTTTATGATACTACTATCCTGGTTTGTAATACGCTTAAAACCTTAATATCTCTCGTGGCCTTTCTGGCCTTTGCGTGAATTTGATATTTCTTAGCTTTGATCTTTTTCATTACTGGTTTTTCGATTTTTGCTATGGTTCCTTTGTGAGACTCGGTTTCCGGGTCTCATGGGTTTTGACAAGTGGACTTTTTCTAAGTCCCCAAGTCCCCAAGACTCGGATTTTTGGGTTTTTGAACTGAATAGCTAGAAAATTTGCTTCTTTTTTCAAATTTCCCAGTCCCCAAGACCCGAATTTCCGAGTCTAGGGTGTTGGATTTTTCAGAAGAACAAATTGTTTAGCTAAGGCCCAAAACCTAGAGCTGCTCGCATAGGTTTGAAGTTATGCTTAATATATCTTGAGTTTCCGGGTGTTAGCCTTGTACTCTACATAACTTGTGGTTTAGATGACCCTTTTGACCTTCTTTTACTATAAGCCGGCTTTCGCGTGGATGATCAATGCTGCTATAGCTGTATAAAGACAGGTGATGGAGGGATGATAACCCGGTAGGCCAACACCAAGGTGTAACTCGGCCCAATGGACGCTGCGCAAGATCCAGCTAAGGATAAAGGAGCTTCTGGAAGGCCCAAGTTCGTAGGCCTCGTAACCCGGATTGTGGGTTACGGTAAGGAAAGTTAGGGTTTCTCGTATGCGGTGTTCGGGTAGGGTTCAGGGTGCGCCTTGGAGGGCAAGCCAGGGGGGTCCGGGTGCTTTATAAACCGGCCCCTCGGTCTAGTTTAGAGATCCAAGAGTTCTAGCAATATCGCTTGGTATCGAGCATCCAGTGTAACACGAGCGTTGAGTTTATATATCGAGATCGGAGACTCGGCGACTTGATTGCCGGCTTCCAGATCGAGTATCATCATGTTTTCCTCTGAGCTAAACCCTCTCCCAAACGCCTGTGTCGTCTTGCCCCAAGATCAGTTACCCCTGGTAACATCTGCTGTGATTATCCCACGACAGTTGGCGCCCACCGTGGGGCCTGCGTCCAAAGGTGTTTACATCACGGGAGAAGCTCGGAAGAACATGGAGAATCTAGTCATCAGCGAGATCTACATCGACCACGAAGGAGAGAAGATGGTGGACGATTCCGGCTGGGGGCTAGAGTCGGATCACCTCGAATCCGGATCTATCATGACAATCGGCCAGATCAGCGTCTTCATCGGTATGGTACGTACTTCCGGTTCGATCCCTGACGACTTTGGGTTTGATTCTGTGTCAGGGAAGACCACCTATATCCAATCAGATGGAGAAGAATCAGTTGGGACAACAAACCCGACAGAAGAGCCCACCACGAAGTGGGAACAGCCGGAGGAGCCGGCATGGACCCCACGTGGCCGGGTCGAGAAAGAAGATGATACCGAATCTATCCTGCATCTACTGGAGAACCGCTACGAGGAAAACAGCAGCGAAGAGGAACAGTATGGATTCGCGCCAAGCATGGTGCGCCGGGTTGCGGTTTACACGGCTCCCGCGACCAATCTCAACCAAGAGAACGCAACCGCGGCCGCAGCCGGGGCAGCACAAGCATTGACCTGGCAGCAAGGACCGGCTAACGGACACACGGTTTTGGCACAGGTTGACAGAGAGTCGGCATCGGTTACCAGTCAAGCGCCAGAAAACGAGTTACACGCGAACACGTTTGGATTCCTAGCAAACCGGACACCAAGAGCGGGTCCTTCCAACCCTCAACACTCGGCCCTGTTCGACAACAATCTGATTCTAGACCCCACAGTTCTCGCCACCGTTATTACTCCAGAAAACGCGGCGGAACGTGTTAGGGATCTGGACGTAGCCCGTCGCGCATTGGAGCAGCAGAGAAGGCAAGTAGAGGCAGAAAGACAAGGGATGGCCACGCGACAACGCGAGCTGGATGCACTGGAAACCCGGCTCCGAGAGGAAACAACTAGAATACATCAAAGGCACCAAACCAGATTGCCAGCATTGGGAGGAGTCATAAACCCGGCTGCGCTATTTATCACGCCTAGGGATCAGCCGATCCCAGCGGCAAATCAAGGAACCGCCCCTCAGCCGACAACCGGAGGAGTACAACCGGTAGACACGCAGGCCGGGTTACCCGTACCACAGACTGGAGTTACTACCGGCAATACTGTACCACCAACACCACCATCACGTTTTCGCACACCAGCGGGTCATTACAACAATCCCATGGACAACGTATACGCGGCAACGCTTGCACTGAATCAAATCCCCGTGAGAGAGTCACCCCACGCAGAGGAGACCCGGCGGGCGATAGATATGCTGCGCACTGCGGTGGCACAACAAGTTAATTACCCGGATCACAGAAGCGGAATGCATGGGACACCATATGTCAGCCAACAGCGAGGTAATGCCGGCAATATCCAGACAAGTTCGGCACGACGGAGGGAAGAGCAGCAGCAAATGCCGCCTCCTGCACACATTCAGGCAGTACCAGCAGCATCAGCAGCACAGGCCATCGTGGATAGTTCCAGAGCCAGGAGAGCCGTGGCCGGGTCTGCGGCACATGGGCCACTAGCAGTACCGCGTCCAGCTGTACCCCCTGCAGGATCACACGTTTCCAGGGTAAGACCAGCTTCGACCATTCTTGCAGGACCTAAGTGTCTTTCGGATAGCATCAGGGCTGAACCTTACCCGGAAAAGTTCAAAGAACCGGGTAAAGTAGTGAATTATGAGCCGACTATCGATCCGGAAACATGGTTGAGCAGTTATGAGGTGGCCATGTCGATTCGCAATGCGTCCGAGAATCTTCAAGCCAAATTCATGTATCTAATGATGTCAGAGGGAGCAGCAAAGTTATGGTTCACCAATCTACCGGAAGGATCTATCAAGTCATGGGGAGAATTGAAAACTGCGTTTATCAAGCACTTTCACGGGACGTGCAGAAAGTTATTCACTATTGATGACCTAGAGCGATGTGTTCAGAAGAAGGGAGAATCGGCGCGCAGCTGGGTGCGCCGGGTTATGGAAATACTTCATTCATCTACAGATATTCAGCCCAAGGATGTGCTGCAAGCTATGGCAAAGACCTGCAAGTACACACCTTTAGTACAAAAGCTAACTCGCATGAAATCTAGTCGGAATGCTTCAGAGGTTACGATGGGAGAACTGATGGATGCATGCAACAAACACGCCGCAATGGACACTACGGAAGAGGAAACTGACGATAAAAAAGCAAAAGTAAACACAAGTAATAATGGAAGAACCGGCAATGGATCAGCGCCGGGTAACAACGGAAACAGCCAGAACAAGCGCCCGTTTGAGGGAGGCTCCGAGTTTGTCGCCAACACTGAAGCCGGATCTTCAAGACCCAGGGCAGAAGGAAATTTCAATACTGGAAATCACAATGGAGGAAACTATCAAGGGCCACCAAGGCCGAGTAATAATTGGGACATCTTCAGAATGGCATGCCCGAAGCACAGCAGAAACGGTAGGCCAGCTATCCACTCCTTGGAGCAGTGCGCCGACCTACAGAGGTGGAAGAATGAGGAAGTGAACAGAGCCATGCAAGGTGCAGGTCGGGGAGGAGGACCGGGTCCAGGTGGAAACCCGGGCAACGGCCCACCCCCAGCCGGTAACCCGGCAGCCGGAAATCAAGGTAACAACCAAGGGGGAGCTGGAGGTTTCCAGGCCAACCCCAAGCAGTTGGGTCAATATCACGTGCATACTACAGGAAGTTCCAACAAGGACAAGAAGATACTGAAACAGGCGGTAAAGTCGGTGTCCTCGGCTGTTCCAAGATACCTGAGGTGGTCAGAACAGGACGTAACATGGAGCAGAAGGGATCACCCGGAAAGAATAGAACACCCGGGAGTTTTAGCATTGGTAGTTGCGCCGCAGGTCAATGGGTATGAACTGAAAAAGGTCCTGATGGACGGTGGAAGTAGCATCAATATACTATATTGGGAAACCTTTCTACGCATGGGTCTCAAGGAGTCTCAGCTACAAAAAAGTTCAACAATTTTTCATGGGATAGTGCCGGGTCACTCAGCGTGCCCCGAGGGAAAAATCGCATTGGAGGTAGCTTTTGGGGAATCAAAGGATAATTATCGAGTTGAGTGGCTCACTTTCAAGGTGGTCAAATTGCGCAGTCCTTATCACGCGCTATTCGGAAGGCCGGCTTATGCTAAATTCATGGCTAGGCCGTGTTACGTGTATCTACAGCTAAAAATCCCGGGTCCTAAACAGACCATCACCATACATGGAAGCCGGGACATAGCGGCTGAGTGCGATGAAGGAGATGCAGCAATGGCTGAACAAGCTTGTAGAAAAGAGGAACTCAAATATTACCGGGCTCAAGCAGACTCGGATGACAGAACAGCCTTGAAAAAGCCGAGTACTGAAGGCGAAAGGGCAAAACTCAAGGCAGCACGAGATACCAAGATGGTGGCTTTCATCAAGGGTGATTCACTCAAACAATCCACCACAAGAGAAGAAATTGCGCAGCCATTCACAGCCAGCCGCGTCATGGAAACGCCTTATCCGGATTGGCTGGCAAACCCGGTACTCATAGTAAAAAAGATCAACAAGTGGAGAATGTGCATCGATTACGTCAGTTCCGGACAGAATCCCAAGAAGAACTAAAACAATGTAACGGGCAGCATGTTTCAGACGCACTCTTTTCCTATCCAGGGTACCTAAGGGGACTGGAAGGTTTTTAATGAGGCGGCATGTTGACCCAAAACTTTCTCGTATCAATAAAGAGATGGTTATCAAGTCTTATTTTGTTATGATCTTCACTCCGGTTACAGATAAGTATTATTTATTGCTACCAGTACATCAGTATCATCAAGTATGTTGCATATATATAGGTCTTGAGGGCTGATTGCTTGAATAGCACAGTTACAAACTCAAAGACCTGGCCTTGATGCCTATGAGTTATAAGGGCCGATTACTCGCAAACGAGTACGGCTGCAATCTTATAACCGGACAAAGGAGCCAAATTTTCTTGACTTTTCTTACTTAAGCTCGATGTGACTCGCACTAAAGTGGCATGATTTGCTCGCTTACGATTACAATCAGCCATGAAGCCCAATGGGACTTGCCTGACCCTGTTTTCGTATAGATGTAACAACATGGTATCCACGCGAAAGCCGGCTTACAGTACAAGATAGTCAAAAGGGTCATCTAAACCACAAGTTATGCAGAGTACAAGGCTAATAGCCGGAAACTCAACGTTTATCAAGCATAACTTTATTACCTATGTGAAACGGCTCCGGGTTGGGGCTTAGCAACAACAAATTTGTTCTCTTTGAAAAAACCACATATCCCAGACTCGGAAATTCGGGCCTTGGGGACTGGGGATTTTGAAACAGAAACAAGTTGTTACTAAGCTCGAAAAACCCTAACATCCGAGTCTGGGGGACTTGGGGACTTAGCGAAAAGTCCGCCTGTCAGAGCCCACGATGCTCGGAAACCGAGTCTCACAAAAGGAACCATAAAGAAAGTCGGATATCGAGAATAAGCTCAAAAACCAGATAAATATCAAGTTCATCCAGAGGCTAGAAGAGGCACGAGGTATATCAAGGAATTAAAGTACGTCACAAATCTCGGTACTAGTATCAAAGGTGCATAAGTGCACCAACAAAATAATATCTGTTTCGAACAAGAGCATCAAAATGGCCAAGGTATCGTGATGGCATTTGTTTACTCGGCTTGTTGAATAGGGTTCACACCCTTGCCCTTGCACTCCGGGTCTTGGTCCTGGGTTTGCTCTGTAGCTCTCCCGGCATCGTCACCCGGATTCTTCGCATTAGGACGGACAGGCGGGGGGACAGCCGGTGTAGAGGTGGTTGGCTCTGATCCTAACTCGGCCTCCCTCTTCGCGGTTTCTTCCCTCTTCCTGGCTGAATCGGCAGCCCATTTCTCCAAAATGTCGAAGGGTGGGGGTGCTTCCTCCTTCACGATTTTGTCTTCAGCATCGTACGAACTCCTAAGCGTACGAAGATCCATACTATCGGCCAAAGTGGTTGCCGAGTGACGCACCGCGGATTGTACGGCCTTGAAGTCCTTGGGCCCAAACTTGGAGCCATCCGCTTTGAATTCTGGAAACCCGGATATAACCTTTGCCGGCTCAAGCTTAGGGAAGTAAGCCTTAGCTAGCACAAAGGCCCGGGTCATACCAATCCGACATGCCGAGCGCTTCCAGATCTCGATCCATGCAGGCACGGTGGAGCAGGCTTGGATAAGATTTTCTTCACCCGGATATACCTCAGTTGGCCACTGCACGGCATCCAATATCCACTTGGTGCCGGCAAAGAAAGTCCGGAGCATAGTCTTTAAAGTTTTAGCCTTGGCAACAGCATCTTCTTCTGGGGTTGCAAGGTTAGCACCTGCAGTTGAAAGAAAGAAAGGCCATATCAGTAATTCCGAGTATCATGTAACAAAATAGAGGCATGAAAGCAGTCAGCAGCAAGAAACTTACTAAGCAAGATACGATAAGTATCGGTAATTTGATCTGACAGCTTTTTCAGGGCGGTTCGTGCAGTGGTGCACCTTTTCTTATATTTGGAAACATTTTTCTTCAAAGTTTCCACTTCATCCTCAAGGGCCTCTCTCCGCTTTACCTCGGCAAGCAGCAGTTGTTCGGTCTTGAGCAAAAGTTCATCAGACCGGGTGGCCTGTGCCTGTGAGGAACCAAAGTATGAGAAATAGTCGGGTATCATGGCAAGCCGAGTATCGCGCAGAATACCGAGCACAATTTCAACAAATTATACTCGGCACTTGGGGACTAGATGGATAAGAAGAGATATTAGGTTATAGTACCTGGTGCTCCGCTGCCATGCGCTCTAGCACATCTCTCTCCGAGGCCTTCATAGCAAGGAGAGCGCTCATCATCTGGTCAAAAGTATCATTGCCCAAATTAGAAGACCTGGGATCTTGGGGACTTGGAGAAGGGGCTCTCTTCTTGAAAGAGGGTATCCGGGTCGTCCGAGTATCGGAGTCTGGTGCCCCTCCTCCCGTGCCCAAGCCTGCAGTTTCTTCCTCCCCGAGTACGTGCGAGGCTATGGGATACTCGGCCTCTCGGTCGGCCGGGTTTATTGGTGGCACTTGTTGTTCTTCTCCGCCAGCTGCGGCATGCATATCATCAGTCAGGTTCTCCTTACCCGGGTCTTCAGTTTCCATATCATCTTGGTCGCTGAAAGTGATCGTGGCCCTACGGGCAGTATAAGTAAAGCAGTTAGCGTACAACTGGGAAAAAGTGATGAAAAAACGATAAAGCATCAGGAAAGGAATTTTACCCGGGATTCACCATATAGTCCGAGGGGAACTCGCTGCTGGACCCGGACGAAACTGAAAAACATCGAGAGAGATGTGGAATTGTCCCGTAAGGGGATGGTTCGGGAAGACTTTGATACTTAAGAAAGGATTAAGAGAATACCAGCGCGTCGAGCCGGAGACGACGGAATACCCGGATTAAGAGTGCCATCACCTGGAAAGTTCTGAGTTATTCGGCGCTTGGTCACGAGCGGTTCCTTCAAATACGACCAAGTGGATAATTTCCGGTTTAGCTCGTGCATGTTATCAAAGAAATATGGTTTAGAGGCAAGGAAAAGGTATGGAACCTTGAAGACGACCCCTTGGGGTTTCCTCTTTGTTCCGGCCTTGACCGTCGGCTCAGCTTCTTCCTCGTCGCTGGCGGATTCTACCTTGCCTTCAGCTTCTTCTTCTTCATCTTTGTCCTCTTGTTCTGAAAATTATCAAGGTTTATAGTTGGAAAATGACGAAAGAGCAACGACGAGCTTAAAGTAACTAAGTAAAACTCGGAATGTACCTTCATCCGAGTTAATGGCGTCCTCTTTCTCCTCTGGGCGCTCAGAGTTAGGGGGAGTATCAATCTTCCAAAAAGCATCATCGGCCTGAGATGAAGACGTAAGAATGAAGGTTAACAACAGTATCGAGTGGAAAGTGTGAAGGTAAGAGTATGAAAGTCGGATATTTACCTTAGGCGCCGGGTTCTCACGAGTGAAGGGTTCTAACCCGGCTATATTCCGGATTACCTCCAACTTCTCTGTCAAGAAGCTCTTGATAGTCTTGTTGGTGTCTCCGGCTGCAAAGCTATTGGTGGAGTATCGGAGCGAGTCCGTGGTATGCCCCGAATACTCGCACATTAACTTTGTGCGGATGGAGTTGGGTTGGATCCGGAAATCGACCCAAGTCTTTACCAGGTTGAGTCCAATGAGGCCTTGGGCCGAGAGAACAGTTATTTTGGCCAATAAAGGTTGGATTGCCTCCCTGTCCGAGTCAGGGGCAAAGGCGTTGAAGGTCTCGGAGATATCGAGGAGGCCCTCTGAGTAACCCGACAACCTCTTTTCGCCGGGTGGGGAGGTGTCCCGGCAATAAAAGTATGAGAGTTGCCAGTGTTTGACGTGGGAGTTAAGAGTAAGAGGTGGCATTAGAGAATTCTTGCGGCGCTGGATAGAGACCCCGCCGCAAGCAAGAAGTGCTCCGTCACCGCTTTCGCGGCACAGTTTGCACTGAAAAAGTTCGATAAAGAGAGCCAAACTTGGCGGAGTGCACAAGTATGACTCGGAAAGAACGATGAAGTGGGAAATATTTAACACAGAGTTATGCCCTATGTCAAATATTCGGAGGCCATAGTGGCTCAGAATGTCTCGAAAGAAAGGATGACCCGGAGGACGGAACCCCCGGGTCACGTGCTCCACAAAACATATTACCTCATCATCCGCAGGTGTGGGGCGGGTCTCGTTACCCGGCACCCTCCAATGGATATCCTTTTGAGAGGGGAGAACCCCTAACTCGGCCAGTTCTTCTAACTTGGCCTTCGTAACCGTGGACCGCGCCCAGTTGGCGGATATGGAGTTGGTGGTCTTGGCCTTGGCCGGCTGTTTCCCCTGCCTCTTGGGAGCCATGGGATTAACCTGCAAAGCACAAGATAGAAGGGTACAAGAAATAAGACTCGGAAACCATGAGTCGTCCGAATATTTGCGAGCGATATCGAGAAAACATGGAAGCAAAAAATTATCCGAGTATCATTCTGTGGAGCAAGGTTACAAGTTATCCGGGTATCAAACATCGTTACAAAAACTATGAAGGGTTTACGTGTTGAAAGGTGTTTGGGGAAGATGGATGGTTACCCATGTATCTACTGCAAACAAAAGAGCCGGAAGAAGAGAATCTTCCGGGTGTCAACGGCAAGCGCGGAAATTTTGGGCGGCCCAAGCCTAGATTGGAGATTTCATTTCCAGATTCATGGTGAAATTAATGATTATAGGCAGTAGGGGAATGAAATGGAATCTATATTCAATCCATTGGATGAGCTAAAAGGAATTTGAGCGACCTAGTTCGGCGTGGCGAGAGAAATGACCGGCGGGTTGACTTAGATCCAATCTGAAATAAATCTAGAAATTGTGAGGTCAAGTTAATGGATGCGGGAAGCTTACTGGAGGAGATTGGAGTAAAGCCCGGCGGAGGCAAATAGCGCACTCTTGATGCCCCTTTGTGACTCCCGGCGGGCGAGTCGGGGGCGAGGCGGCGGATCTTGGTGGCGGCGCGGGGCGCACCATGGCGGAGCGCAGCCGGCGGCAGATGGGTTCCGGCGATGTGCGTGAGGTTTCCGTAATGGTGTTGTGCGAGCGCAAGAGATGCGGAAGCGAAAAGAAGAGGAAAAGGGGGAAATGAGCTGTTGGGGTTGGGTTCACCTCTAAGTACCTATTTATAAGGGCACGGGTGGGCAAACCTAGCTCAACAAGCGGGAGCCGGAAATTTCGGAGTAACGGCTATCTGCCTAAGTTTCGTTGGATATGCCTTAAGTGCTGGACGAAATATCCGGATAGACATAAGAAAGAGATCTCCTCCGCAACATCAGTATCAATTATCGAGTAAAGTAAATCAGATCTTTAAACATTCTTATCAGGGTGTTGATCCGGAAAAGCTGAGCAAAGGACTTGGAGAAAGCCGGGTTATTATATGGCCACCTTGGAGTTAGGCCTAGCTGTTTATTAAAGCAATTTAACCCGGCCTCCATTGAAGTCATAAGTTTGATAATTTTGCAGGGAATAGCGTGCGCTTCAAAGAGAATCTCGTGAAGCCCAAGCTATTCTGGGGACTACTGATGGAGGGATGATAACCCGGTAGGCCAACACCAAGGTGTAACTCGGCCCAATGGACGCTGCGCAAGATCCGGCTAAGGATAAAGGAGCTTCTGGAAGGCCCAAGTTCGTAGGCCTCGTAACCCGGATTGTGGGTTACGGTAAGGAAAGTTAGGGTTTCTCGTATGCGGTGTTCGGGTACGGTTCAGGGTGCGCCTTGGAGGGCAAGCCAGGGGGGTCCGGGTGCTTTATAAACCGGCCCCTCGGTCTAGTTTAGAGATCCAAGAGTTCTAGCAATATCGCTTGGTATCGAGCATCCAGTGTAACACGAGAGTTGAGTTTATATATCGAGATCGGAGACTCGGCGACTTGATTGCCGACTTCCAGATCGAGTATCATCATGTTTTCCTCTGAGCTAAACCCTCTCCCAAACGCCTGTGTCGTCTTGCCCCAAGATCAGTTACCCCTGGTAACATCTGCTGTGATTATCGCACGACAACAGGGTCAGGCAAGTCCCATTGGGCATCATGGCTGATTGTAGTTATAAGCTAGCAAAGCATGCCACTTTTGTGCGAGTCACATCGAGCTTAAGCAAAAAAAGTCAAGAAAAACTGGCTCTATTGTCCGGTTATAAGCTTGCAGCCGTACTTATTACAAGTAATCGGCCCTTATAACTCAATGGCATCACGGTCGGGTCTTTGAGTTTGCAACTGTGCTATTCAAGCAATCAGCCCCCAAGACCTAGATATATGCAATTTACTAGAAAAACTAGCATACTAAGAACAACAAATAATACTTATCTGGGAAGAAAATAGAAAAACAACAGGAATATAAAAACTTGACAAAGATCATACAAAAAAGAACAAAATATTGTTTAACCATCTCTTTATTGATATGAGAAAAGTTAGGTCAGCAGGCCGCCTCATTAAAAACCCTCCAGTCCCCTTAGGTACCCTGGATAGGAAAAGAGTGCGTCTGAAACCTGCTGCCTGTTACATCGTGTAATTCCACTTGTGAATCTAGTCTTTTCTAAGTGTAGTAGGGACGCAGCTGAGCCACGTTCCATGGTCTCTCTCTTTCTTGCATAGATAAAGTTGTATGGGTGGTGTCATTGACAGTAGCCGACGCTTCCCTTGCATCTACCAAGTAATACGATCCATTGTGTAGATTCCGGCTTATGATGAACGGTCCTTCCCATGGTGGGGATAGCTTGTGTTTTCCTTCCTTTGACTGTACCAGGGGAAGAACCAGGTCTCCTTCCTGGAAGACCCGGGTTTTGACTCTCCGGCTATGATATCTCCTCAGATCCTGCTGGTATATGGCTGATCTCTCCAAAGCTTGTTCCCTGTGTTCTTCTAACATATCCACGGCGTCCTGCCAGGTCTTCTCGTTCTCCACCTCGACGTAAGCCGACACTCGAGGCGAGTCATGGATAATGTCACTCGGTAATACCGCCTCTGCACCATAAACCATGAAAAACGGTGTCATCTGAGTAGATCTGTTAGGTGTGGTGTTAATTCCCCAAACCACTGAAGGTAACTCCTCAACCCATGCTCCAGCAACTCTGATGCATGGTACTCGTAGACGTGGTTTTAATCCACGAAGTAACTCCTGATTTGCCCTTTCCACTTTTCCATTAGCTTGTGGATGGGCTACTGAGGCTATGTCAAGCCGGATTCCATTGTTCCCACATAATTTTTCCATCTCGCCTAAGGACATGTTGGTTCCATAGTCCGTAATTCTCCTGTGAGGATACCGAACCGGTAGATAATCCTTTTCAGGAACTTGACTGCCGTAATCGCTTCACAATTGGTAACTGGCATAACTTTAACCCACTTGGTAAATTTATCAATACCACCAAGAGATGTGTCTTTTTGCAAGGTGACATGTAAAAGGGGCCAACCATGTCCATACCCGAAATGGCAAACGGCCAGGTTGAAGGAATTGTTTGCAACTCCATAGCCGGCACATGGATTTGGCGGGCATACCTTTGACATCCATCGCACCTTGCCACCAAGCGTTCCGCGTCTGCTAAGGTTGTGAGCCAGAAGAAACCGTGCCTATATGCTTTGGCCACAAGGGATCTTGTGGATGCGTGATGCCCACAGTCGCCTTCGTGGATCTCTTTCAGGATCTGCCGGCCTTCTTCTGGTGCCACACAGCGCAAAAATACTCCTGCAGCACTCCTTTTATATAACTCCCCATTGATGATGGAATAACCTTTTGCTCGCCTCAGAATTTGCCTTGCTAATACCTCTTGCTGTGGTAACTCGCCCCATGATAGGTAAGCCAGAAACGGCTCTGTCCACTCGGGAACAGTGCGTATTGTGGCCACGAGCTCCAAATCTGGGTCTTTGTTAGCCACCTCTTCCACAGACTCGGTTTTTACTGATGGCCGCCATAGCTCGTCCAGGAAAACGTTGGGTGGAACCGGCTCTCTGCGCGAGCTGAGTCTTGCGACTGCATCTGCTGCCTCGTTCTTTCGCCTGTCAATGTGCTCCACCTCATACCCGAAAAAACACCCAGCAACCCTGTCCACCTCTCTACGATATGCTGACATAGTTGCATCCTTCCTGTCCCAGGTTCCTGAGACCTGCTGCACCACAAGATCCGAATCTCCATAGCATCGTATCCGCCTGATGTTCATCTCCTTGGCTATTCTTAATCCATGCAATAATGCCTCATACTCGGCCACGTTGTTGGAGCAATCAAAGTGGATTTGCAACACGTAGCTCAGTTTATCTCCTTTAGGTGATGTGAGTACCACTCCGGCTCCTGATCCCTCGTATTGCTTGGAACCATCAAAGTGCATTACCCAAGACTCGGAACTTGGTGTCATTGTGGGCATGCTAGTGTGAGTCCAATCATTAATGAAATCAACTAAAGCTTGAGACTTGATTGCTGACCTGGGCTCGTAGTTGATATGATAATCTCCCATCTCGATGGCCCACTTGGCTATTCTACCTGTTGCGTCCGAGTTTCTGATGATGTCCGACATTGGTATAGAGCTAACCACTGTTATTGGGTGTTCCTGAAAATAAGGTTTCAATTTCCGGCTGGCCATGAAGACCCCGAAAACCAACTTCTGCCAATGTGGGTAGCGCTGCTTTGCCTCTGATAACACCTCGCTGACTTAATAAACCGGCCTTTGAACCGGGTGATCTTTCCCATCCTCTTTGCGCTCAACGACAACCACTGCGCTAACTGCCCGGGGCTGCAATATATAGTAGCATGGGCACTTTGGTACCTGGGGCTGCTAAAACTGGTGCCTCAGATAACTGCTTCTTTAGTGCCTCGAACGCCTCATCCGCCTCTTGGTCCCAAACAAACTTATCAGATTTCCTCAAGAGCCGGTACAGGGGTATTGCCTTTTCTCCGAGTCTGGATATGAACCGGCTCAGTGCTGCTACGCACCCTGTGAGCTTCTGAACATGCTTTAGGTTTTCCGGCTTTGTCAGGTTCTGGATAGCTTTGATTTTGTCTGGGTTTGCCTCAATTCCTCTCTCGAAAACAATGAATTCGAGTAACTTTCCTGCTGGAACTCCAAACACGCACTTTGTAGGGTTAAGTTTCATCTGATACCTTCGCAAATTCTTGAATGTTTCCTTTAGATCATCAATGAATGTTTCCGCTTTCCTGGTCTTGATCACCACATCATCCACATAGGCGTGAACATTGCGCCCAATCTGGTCCTCAAAGCACTTCTGTATGCATCTCTGGTAAGTTGCGCCAGCATTCTTTAGCCCAAAAGTCATGGTTTTGTAACAGAAGGCCCCAAAAGGGGTTATGAACGATGTTTTCTCCCAGTCTTCCTTCTTAAGCTTGATCTGATGATACCCGGAATATGCATCCAGGAAACATAATAGGTCACTTCCAGCCACTGCATCTATAATCTGATCAATCCTTGGGAGGGCAAACGGATCCTTTGGACAGTGCTTGTTGAGACTCGTGTAATCTATGCACATCCTCCACTCATTACTCTTTTTCATCACGAGAACCGGATTTTCCAACCAGTCCGGGTGAAATACTTCCATGATAAAGCCGGCTGTCAATAGCCGAGCAATTTCCTCCCCTATAGCTCTTCTTCTTTCCTCATTCATTTTTCTCAGGCCCTGCTTCACAGGCCTGGACTTGGGATCAACGTGCAAACTATGTTCCGCTAACTCTGTAGGAATACCCGGCATGTCGCTGGGCGTCCAAGCAAAAACATCTTGATTTGAACGAAACTCCACGAGTGCTTTTTCCTGCTCATTGTCCAGGTTAGATCCTATAGCAAATTGCTTGGAGGGATCACCTTCGACAAAGGCCACCATCTTGGTATCCTGGGCTGCCTTGAATTTCGCTCGCTCATCCTCCGTATTCGGCCTTTTTAACGCTGTTCTGTCATCCGGATCTATTTGAGACCGATAATACTTGAGCTCCTCCTTTCTGCAAGCTTGTTCGACCATCGCCACGTCCCCTTCGTCACACTCAGCCGCTATATCCCGGCTTCCATGTATGGTGATGGTCTGCTTGGGACCCGGGATTTTTAGCTATAGGTATACGTAACACGGCCTGGCCATGAACTTGGCGTAAGCCGACCTTCCAAACAATGCGTGATAGGGGCTGCGCAACTTTACCACTTCGAACGTGAGCCACTCCACCCGGAAATTATCCTTTGACTCTCCAAAAGCAACCTCCAAGGTAATCTTTCCCTCAGGACACGCCGAGTGACCCGGCACAATCCCGTGAAAAACGGTTGAACTTTTCTATAGCTGAGATTCCTTGAGGCCCATGCGCAAGAAAGTTTCCCAATATAAGATGTTGATGCTACTTCCGCCGTCCATTAGGACCTTTTTCAGCTCATAACCATTAACCTGTGGCGCAACCACCAATGCTAGGACTCCCGGGTGTTCTATCCTTTCCGGGTGATCTCTTCTGCTCCATGTTACATCTTGCTCCGACCACCTCAGGTACCTCGGGACAGCCGAGGAAACCGAGTTTACCGCCTTTTTCAGTATCTTTCTATCCTTGCTTGAAGTTCCCGTGGTGTGAACGTGGTACTGGCCCAATTGCTTGGGATTGGCTTGGAAACCTCCAGCTCCTCCCTGGTTATTACCCGGGTTTCCACCTCCTGGGTTGCCTGCTGGGGGTGGGCCATTGCCCGGGTTTCCACCCGGACCCGGTCCTCCTCCCCGGCATGCGCCTCGCATAGCTTTGTTTATTTCTTCGTTCTTCTATCTCTGTAAATCCACACACTGATCCAATGAGTGGTTAGCCGGTCTACTGTTCCTGCTGTGTCGCGGGCACGGCATCTTGTAGACATCCCAGTGGTTTCCCGGCCTTGGCGGACCCTGGTAATTTCCTCCATTAAAGTTTCCTCTGTTGAAATTTCCTTCTGCTCTGTGTCTCGAAGACCCGGCTTCTGTGCTGGCGACAAACTCGGAATTCCCCTGAAACGGGCGTTTATTCTGGTTGTTTCCATTATTTCCTCCATGGTTACCCGGCATGGATCCATTGCCGGTTCTTCCATTATTACTCGTGTTCGCTTTCGCTTTCTTATCATAAACGTCCTCTTCTGTGGTATCGTAGCAGCATGTTTGTTGCATGCGTCCATCAACTCTCCCATAGTGACCTCTGAAGCGTTTCGACTGGATTTCATGCGAGTTAGCTTTTGCACTAAGGGTGTATACTTGCATGTCTTCGCCATAGCTTGCAACGCATCCTTTGGCTGAATATCTGTAGATGAATGAAGTATCTCCATAACCCGGCGCACCCAGCTACGCGCCGATTCTCCCTTCTTTTGCACACACCTTTCTAGATCGTCGATAGTGAACAACTTCCTACATGTTCCGTGAAAGTGCTTGATAAATGCAGTTTTCAATTCACTCCAAGATTTGATAGATCCTCAGGTAAATTGTTGAACCACAGCTTTGCTGCTCCTTCTGACATCATTAAGTACATGAACTTGGCTTGAAGATTTTCAGATGCGTTGCGAATCGACATAGCCATCTCATAACTGCTCAACCATGTTTCTGGATCCATAGTCGGCTCATAATTCACCACTTAACCCGGTTCCTTGAATTTATCCGGGTAAGGCTCAGCCCTGATATTATCCGACAGACACTTAGGTCCAGCGAGATTAGTCAGTACTGGCCTCACTCGGGAAACATGCGATCCTACGGGGGGGCGCGGCTGGGCGCGGCGCTGCCGCAGGCCCGTGTACCGCAGACCCGGCCGCGGCTCGCCTCGCTCTGGAACTATCCACAATAGCTTGTGCTGCTGATGCTGCTGGTGCTGCTTGGACGCGGGGAGGAGGCGGCATTTGCTGCTGCTCTGCCCTCCGTCGCGCTGAACTTGACTGAATATTGCCGGTGTTGCCATGTTGCCGGCTGATATACGGCATTCCATGCATTCCACTCCTATTATCCGGTAATTGACTTGCTGAGCCACTGCCGTGCGTAATAAATCTATCGCCCGCCGGGTCTCCTCCGCATGGGGTGACTCTCTTACGGGGATTCGATCCAACGCCAATGTTGCCGCATATACATTATCCATTGGGTTGTTGAAGTGACCTGGTGGCGTACGAAATCGTGATGGTGGCGGTGGTGGCGCTGCATTACCAGCTGCAACCCCTGTCTGCAACGTGGGTAACCCGGCTTGTACGTTTGCCGGCTGTGCTCCTCCGGTCACGGGCTGATGTACAGTTTCTTGATTCGCGGCCGGGATTGGCTGATCCTGGGGGTGGTGAACAGCGCAGCCGGGTTTAGAACTCCACCTGTGGCTGGTAACCTTGTTTGGTATCTCTGATGCATCCTAGTTGATTCAACCCGGAGCCGGTTCTCCAACGCTTCCAGCTCGCGTCGGCGCGTGGCTACCCCTTGCTTTTCTGCTTCCACTTCTCTCCTTTGCTGCTCTAATGCACGGCGGGCTACATCCAGATCCCTAGCACGTGCTGCTGCGTTCTCCGGGGTTATCACCGTAGCTAGCACCGTGGGATCCAGGATCAAGTTATTACTGAACAGGGCCGGGTGTTGTGGGTTTGAGGGACCCGCCCCTGGCGTCCTGTTCGTCATGAATCCAAACATATTCGCTTGCAACTCGCTATCCGCCGCCCGGCTAGTGACCGAGGCCGATTCTCCGTCGACCCGAGTCAGAACCGGATTTCCGTCAACCGGATTTTGCTGCTGGGCCAGCGCTCGCGCCGCTCCAACCGCGGCCGTAGTCGCGTCCCCCTGGTGAAGATTCGTACTCTTCCTCATCAAAGCTATCCTCCTCGTACCGGTCCTCCAACAAGTGCAGGATAGACTCGGTATCATCTTCTCTCATGACCCGGCCACGCGGGGTCCATACCGGCTCCTCCGGCTGTTCCCTCTTCATGGTGGGCTCTTCTACCGGATCCACCGTTCCGACCGATTCTTCTCCATCCGACTGTACGCAGGTCGCTTCTCCTGACACAGAATCATAATTGAAATCATCAGGGATTGAACCGGACGTACGTACCATGCCGATGAAGACGTTGACCCGGCCGATCGTGACAACAGATCCGGATTCAAGCAGATCCGACTCTGGCCCCCAGCCAAAATCGTCCACCATCTTCTCTCCTTCGGGGTTGGTGTAGATCTCGCCGACGACGAGGTTCTTCATGTTCTCCCGAGCTTCTCCCGTGATGTAAACACCCTTGGACGTAGGCCCCACGGTGGGCGCCAACTGTCACGGGATAATCACGGCAGACGTTACCAGGGGTAACTTATCTTGGGGTAAATCGACTCTGGTGTTTGGGAGAGGGTTTTGCTCAGGGGAAATCATGGTGATGAAACGATCTGGTACCCGGCAATCAAGTCGCCGAGTCTCCGATCTAGATCTTATTATCTCAACTCTGGTATTACAAAGGATACTCGAATAGCTAGTGAAACTCGTGTGTCCCTAATCTAACCCTAGGAGCCGTCTTATATAATATCCGGACCCCCAATCCGTCTAATCTAACCCTAGGATCTTCCTATCCAAGGCAGACTCGGAGTCCTACCCGGGTACTGCTTACAAACCCTAAGTTTCCTTATCGAAACCCACAGTCCGGGTTGCGAGGCCTACACTCTTGGGCCTTCTAGAAACTCTTCTTTCCTAAGCCGGGTCTTGCGCAGCTCCCTTTGGGCCGAGTTACACCTTGGCGTTAGCCTACCGGGTTATCATCCCTCCATCACGAACCATCCATAAAAGGTGGAGATGTCGACTATCCTCTGGTTTCCGAGTCAATTGAAGTCATGCTCGTTAACCCGGAATGGACAATTCCATATCTAAACTTCTTAGTTAATCAGAAGTTCCCGGAGGGAGCAGACGAAGTCTTGCAAAGACAAGTACAGCGTCGATGCAAAGGATACACGGTAATAAACGGTTGCCTGTATAAACGCAGTACTACCGGAATTTTTCTGCGATGTATTTCGCCGGAAGAAGGACGAGAAATTCTGCAAGAAATCATGCTAGAGATTGCGGACATCATGCTCAATCAAAAAGCATAGTCAAAAAAGCATTCTGTGCAGGGTTTTTCTCGCTAACCGCCAAGACAGATGCTGAACGCATAGTAAATACCTGCACCGGATGTCAGTATTACGCCAAACAGACAAATTTGCCAGCTCAAGCACTCAAAACTATCCCTATTACATGGCCGTTTGCGGTCTGGGGGCTAGATATGATAGGGCCATTCAAAACTGCAAGAGGCGGTCTTACACATCTACTCGTTGCAGTGGATAAATATACCAAGTGGGTGGAAGCTAAACCCATCAAAAAACTTGACGGTGCAACTGCCATAAATTTCATCATCGACTTAGTCATGAGATATGGCGTTCCACATAGCATAATAACCGACAACGGGACAAATTTCTCCATTGGAGAGTTGTCAAAATATTGCCGACAAACGGGAATTCGCCTAGATCTTGCATCTATGGCACACCCTCAATCCAATGGACAGGTTGAAAGAATGAACAGCTCAATCCTGCAAGGAATACGCCCAAGACTCGAATCTCCTCTTCATAGAGCAGCTGGAGCATGGGTGGAAGAATTACCCTCTGTGCTTTGGAGAATTCGGACGACACCAAATAGGTCAACAGGGAAAACCCCGTTTTTCCTAGTTTATGGTGCGGAAGCAATTCTTCCAACGGACATGATCCATGACATCCAAGAGTGCAGGATTTCGATGACTCGGATGCCGAAAGTGCACGACAGGATGCCGTCGACCTCTTAGAAGAAGAGCGAGAGCTTGTGCTTCAAAGATCCGCCATATATCAGCAAGGTTTGCGACGTTATCATAGTCGGAAAATCAGGCATCGTTCTTTTAAAGAAGGTGACATAGTGCTAATATTGGTACAACAAAGAAAGCACAAATTGGCCCCAGTATGGGAAGGACCATTCGTCATTAGCAAAGCTATGAAAAATGGATCATACTATCTTGTAGACATTCGAGACACGAAAGATGATCGAGAGAAGCCGAATCGCAAAAGAAATAGAAAGATAGATGATGAACTGGGAGAGACAAAGAGGCCATGGAGTATCCAGCAGTTACGTCCCTTCTATACTTAGTTCAATATCTATGTAAACATCTTTGAGATCATGAAATAAAGTTGTCGGAATTCATACTTCTATGTTTTTACATGTTTATTATAGTAAAGCATATTTCCACCTTATCTATTTCCCAATGATCTTTCAAAATATTCAATGTTAGCCCGAATTGTGCCTGCGTGCTCGGTGTTAAAAAACTGAATGATTTTCAGCCTAAAAACGGCTTAAGGAAACCCAGATTGTGCCTGCGTGCCTGAGTTTCATACAAAAATTCCTTATTGTTCTCTAAATATTATCTTATTGTTTTTGTGCTGGGTCACTGGAGCTAGTAAGCAAAAATGTCTTTAGCATGATCCATGTATCCGAGTTCAGACTGATCAGTTATACCCAGTCGCTTGGCATGAAGATTAAAACGCTATTGAGCCATTTCAAGCACTAAGGACAGCTAAAGCATACAAACCAGAGAATTTAGAAGATAAAGGAATAATAATAACCCGAAAAACTTGCAAAATAGTTAAATAACATTGCTGCAGAAGGCGGAGTACTTGTTCATTAAAAAGAATAGAAGCATTACAATAATGTTTACAACATAAGTTCGGTAATGCCCCTATTTCCTATCTACCCAGGACCCGGAATTATCCTTCAAGCATCTGAGTCGTCTTCGCTGGAGGACTCTTCGGGAGTGTCCGGGATTGCCTCCTCCGGATAGGAGATGGAGATGTTGACCTTGGAAGCAATCTTGGTGGCGTGACCTTTGATCTCATCAAAGATGCTGGTCCGCTGGGCTTCCGTGTACCCTTGCGGGATGCCGGACGCCACACGCCAAGATTTGGCAGAGGGGTAGTGCATGCGCATGAGCCCTAGAGCCATGCGCGCACCACCACGTGCCGCGGAGCGCAGGCTGGATTCCTTGGACTCCGCCACCTCCACGATAGCTCCCGGAAGTTTCTCAACTTCCGAGAATTCCCCAGTCCTAGCGGGAAGGAACTTGTTGATAAGAAACATCCCGGCCTGCGGCCTTGAGCGCGGTGAAGACCTTCCCAAAGGCTCGGATCTTTTCAATCCGACTAGAATACTTACCGAGAATTTTATCCATCTCGGAGCCCTCCTCCAGGCGAAGGGTCAAGGCATTCTCCAGGTCTCGGATACTTGCCTTATCCTTCTCAGCTCGGTTGGAAGCATTAGATTGAGCAATGCCAACAGCTAGCTGGCTGGCCTCCAGTTCCTTCTGAACCCTCATAATTTCCTTATGAAGGTCCATGTTCTCCCGCCGGAGGTTCTCAGCACTGCCGGCATCTTCAGCAATTTGCTTGGCTCTCGCCAAAGCAGCTGAAAAGCAAGTAAAATCCCGAGTTAGAACAACTCGGAAAAACACTTAGGAAAAGGCATACAATTAAAACATAGAGAAATTACATACCTGTCGTTTCCTCCAGCTGACGCTGAGATGATTCCAACTCCGCCTCCTTAACGTCAAGAATAGAGAGAAGGTTTCTAACCTTCTTATTCTTGACGGTAAGTTTGCCAAAAACTTTCAGGTTTATGCTTTCAGCGGTTTGCTGAAACACGGAAAAGAAACAAAAAACTTAGGTTAGCAGCAGTCATAATAAGGATGAAAGCATTAAGTTAAAATCATGCCTTTGACTTATTGCTTGGGGGCTAGAGATATTACCTGGCTCATCTGCTGCAAACCTGACTAGTTATCGTTGAATTCTTTTACATATTCAGAAAAAAGAATTCCAACATGGTGCAGGCCGTCTTGGATGACCTGACGAGGTGAAAACACGAAGTTATTTCGGACAATTAGTCCGCCTTGTGGCCAAGGACGGATCAGGGGAGCACGAGCGAAGAACTTATTAGCTGTCAGACGAATGTATCCGAGATCGTCAAACGGTCCTCCTTTACCTTCAAGTCCTTGTCGAAAGTAGGAACGGGCTCCTCCTCAGGTGTGCGAGAAGGAACGCCCATCTCTGGTTCCACCCTTTCCCTCGCATCCACAGTGGATGCAATAGGTTGGCTGGTCGGCAGGGCTTGTTCCTCCGGTTTCTCGGATTTATCTTCCCTACCAGGAGTAACTGGAGTAGGAGGAGTCGCAGCTGGAGACGGCGCTCCCTCGCCAACAGTAGCTTTGTGCTTTTTCAGTTTCTTTGATTTCAAAGAAGCTGGAGCAAGGCTAAAAGGGGAAAGGGATAAAGGAAAAATCCGAGAAGTGAATACCTCGAGGAATAAAAAAATGCTTGTAAAACAAATCAGCCAAAAATATGAAATCCCCAGAAGAATACCTGGATGCAGCGATAGGAAGTCAAGGTTTATCACTTCCTCCGTGATTATTTGCCTCTTGCGCTTCCGACCGCCATAAAAATTGGCATGTAATTCGTCGAGTTCGGCGCCGGACGCAAGGTCTTTTTCCGTAAGAGCATCGAACTATGGAAATGGCAAAAGATCCGACTAAGTTAGGGAAATCCGGGAAAGACGAAAAATCCGAGAGAATGCCCACCAGAGAAAAATAAAATACCTCGGGAACCGGGTTTTCCTCGTGATACATTCCCAAGCTTTCCTCGTACGGATTGCGAGTAGCGATCAACTGGTTGACCCGCTTCTTAAAATCCCTCTTTGTAAAGGCCTTATCCGTCCCTCTCATTCCGTCTTCCGGAGCTTCGTATTTACAAAGAAGCCGGGATCGAAGGGCAAGAGGTTGGATACGACGTCCGAACCAACACAAAATTGTGTCTGTTCCAGTCAAGGGAGGTTGTGAGGAAGTAAGTTTAGCGATGCACCGTTTGATCTTTAGCGAATCTTCCGGCAAGGTTTGCACCGCTTCGACGGCCCAGCTGTCTTGAGGGATAGCAGCGGAATTGACGAATGGAGGAACCCCGTTCTCTTTTCCGGGAAATGGGTTGTCTTGGTGATAAAAGAAAGAACCCGTCAAAAATTTGACGGATTCTGATGTTTTTATTTTTGGGTACCAGTCCTCCCTGAACCTTCTAAGGGTGAAAGAAATAGTCCCACAGGTTGGAAGAACACCTTCGGTAGGGTTTCGCTTTACTCCGAACTAGTATTGCCAGAAGTCTAATCTAGGTGCTATTCCTAAATATCCCTCGAAAAGGGCTTGGAAGCCAGCTAGATATAGAATGGAGTTTGGTGGAAGATTGTGGGGTTGAATACCGTAATGATTGAGGATTTCGAGAAAAAAGGCCGAAGGCGGGAGTCCCATACCTCTAGCAATATGAGATGTTAGGAGAACGCGTTCCCGGCTTTCGGCAAAGGCTCGGACTCTTCTTCTGGGCTCCGCCATTTTCCCTTCAAGATTAACCCCTCTTTCTCCATTGTCGGGAGAAGAGAGGAAGGGATACTACTCTGGCTCCAATTGCCGGCATTTTCCCCTTCATCCTCGGCCCTGGCGGCGGCGGACACGGCAGCGAGCTCTTCTCCGACGAGAAGTATTTTTCCTCCGTCGTCTCGGGAGCGAGAGGAGGGGATGGCATGGAGGAGGACGCGTTCATTTGTGGCAACGAGAGGTGGATCTTTGCTAGCCTGGTCTCTGGCGTTTTTTTTCCGTCTTTTCGCCAGTGGCGCGGAGGGGCGAGTCCACCATGGGGTCCATGGTGTTGATGATCTCGTCAATCTCCGTCACGACGGAGCGGTCCGGGGAAGCGTTCGGAGATGCCATTCCTGGGCAGCGCGAGGGGAAATCCGTGCGCTCCGGCGAGGTTTGCGAACGGTGCGGTTGCGAGCGCGTGCTGGGAACTTGCTTTGCTCACGGTGGCTCGGGCGCTGAGTGCTTGAGGCGTAGAGAACTGGGGAGTGGAAGGTTTGCCGGAGAAGATGGAGATGGCTATTTATAGCCGGAAACCCTGTCGCGATACATGCTAACGACTCTTTTGACCGTTGGATGATCAACGCGTGTCACTCGCCGGAAATTCCGGGAAATGAGACGACGGGTGATTATTGCTATCTCCTCGTTTCCCGTGAGAATCTGTCAGAGATACGTTTCAGGGTTTCGCGCTCGAAACCCAAACGTCCCAGACGTCAACATGATGAAAGCGCTGACGTATGGGGTTCCTTCTCCGCAAAGGCTCGTGGAAGAAAAGCCGGATTTTCCGAAATCCGAGTTTCGCGTTATCGCATGGTTTAAAGGAAAAGAAGAATCAAGACAGAAAGCCAACATTTCTCGGAGATAATGCAAATATGACGAAAGATGGCAAATCGAAGTCTTAATCCTTCTTGGGGGCTACTGTCGGATATATACCAGTTAGGGGTATGTCAGATAGTGGTCTAAAGTGCCGGATTACCAGGGTGGCCAAAATGTTATGGATCATGGTCTATTGGGCGGCCCAGTAAGCTGACGCACGGAAGCCGGATTGTAGAAGATCCCGGATCATGGCCCGCGCGATACGGCTTGGAGTAGAAGGGGGATTCCTTGCTTTCCAAGTTAGCACATACCGTAGTCTTCTAGGTTTCCTTTTCTGTAAGCCCTAATCCGGCTATTATATAAATCTGGACGGGAGATAAGAAAGATAGACAAGAAGCTAGAGGCTAACTCGCTGAGAGGTGGATCCTTGTCGAGTAGCTAAACCTAACCTCACAATGTACTCTGTTTACTCGAGGCTTTAGTCCTGAATAGTGAGATTGCAGGAGTAGGAACGCCGCATTACTGCGACGTACCGAACCTGGGTAAAACCGTGTGTCATTGTTCATCATACGATCACATCCCCCCACTTCTCTATCGGTAGTATCATGGCACCCCCATCTATGAATTCTACTATGATGTCTCGACAACCCCAGCTCCCGCAGCAGATCAGATCACCGCCAGCAAGAAGCCTAGGAAGAGAAGTGGTAAAAAGGGCCAGCCTCCTGCTAATAAGATCTTGGTCGATGTCGTGGTACGACTCCCTAAGGATGGCTTGACCCGTTTGCATGAAGGTGACAAACCGATATTGTCTCCGGACGAGATACACGGGGCAACTAGAGCAATGCTCACTTTGCAGAATATGATCGTGATGCTAGAGGGCCTCCTTCTTAAAGACGAGTGTCCAAATTACCCGGTGTTCGTGGTCAAGGTGCCAGAGGACCCGTACTTCGTCTATGAAGACCCCGCGGATCGATTCTTCATAGTGTGCGAGGATATCTTCAATCCTTTTCACTCGAGACGGCTGGACTATAACTTGGTCCGCCTATACACGCTCAATGCTCAACAGAAGATCCAGCAAGATTTACCCCCGTACGTTGTGGTAGCTGATCCCTACTACATGCGTGATAGCCAGCTGGTCGAAGGATCAAGTACACGGACCAAGGCAGCGAAGTACCTCGAGAGCTTCATGTTGAGAAATAGTGAGAAGAGGGACATTCTTTTGCCTGTCTTTCCCAAGTAAGTAAACATCCGCTCGCGGCCGTCGTAACTAATGTTTTTTTTATAGATTTCATCCATTGCCGATCCTCACCGACACTCCGTTTCAATTGCATGTGTTGAGTAGGGACACATATCGCACACTCATCGTGCTTTGCCCAAAGTGGTCACTAGACCAGTACTTCGACTCGTCGAATCCGACGAAGAGGAAAGAATACACCAGAATAAAGGGTGTTCTCGATGAGGCTATCAATGGCTACGCCCAACATGGAGGCACCTTCGAAACGAAACAGGCATGTATCAGGCCGGCTAATGGCAAATACGGGTTCAGACACAAGACTGAGTTCCCCTGCATCAAGTAGCTGGCTTGGAGCACGAAGGAGGCCTGATGACTAACGTTGGTAGACCCCAAGTGCAAGGTGTGAAGAGTGCAGCAACAAGTTTTACCTCAGAAAAGAATCCAAGGTTGAATCGACCAGTAGGAGAACAAGAAATTCTGAAGGTTGAGGCAGATGAGGTGGCAGGGCGCACTACTGGTTTAGCACCTACGTGGAACCTACACAACACAATCCAATCACTTTGTCCCAACGTAGCAGTGAGGTTGTCAATCTCACCGGTTTTGCTGAACACAAATATGATAAACGTATGGTGTGGAAAATAGTATGAGAACAGTATGAAAGCAGTAGCAGCAGTATGAAAGCAGTAGGTGTTTTGTCAGTATGAGGAAAAAGGACCGGGGTCCACAGTTCACTAGTGGTGTCTCTCCGTGAAAAATAAACTACATGTGTGGTGAACAAATTACAGCTGGGCAATTGACAGAAATGAAGGCTGCACCATAGTGCATATGCAAGACATAAAGATTACTATGTGATTCATGCGGACATTACAACAAAATACATAGATTGTTATCCAACTGCAACTATGACTAATAATCCACCCTCCGAAAATCATCCGAACAAACGTTTGGTATTAAGTTGCAAGCAATAGATTATCCCCGTAAGCAAAGTGTGTAATGTAAAAAATATAAACTAGGTAAACACCATTGTTTTCTCCCTAATGGCAACGGCACATCCTCTATCCGTCACGTTTCTGTCACTCGAGCATAGATGAAAAGGAGGCATGAACCCATTATCAAGCATAAATACTCCCTCTTGGAGTCACTAACATCTACGTGGCCAGAACGTCTACTAATAACGGTGAGCATGCAAGATCATAAATAACATAAGCATGAATATTAAATGATCGATTGATAATCGGAAGACATAGCATTCAACATTTTTCAGATCCCAGCAAACACAACATGTAGCATTACATAAAGATGATCTTGATCATGATAGGCATCTCACAAGATCTAAACATGAGGTACAAACTGGATATAACAATCATCTAGCTACTACTATGGACCCGTAGTCCAGGGATGAACTACTCACGCATCACTTCGGAGGAGGGCATGGTGATGTAGACCCCTCCGGTGATGATTTCCCCCTCCGGCAGGGTGCCGGGGAAATCTCCAGAACCCTCCCGACCTCGGGATGACGGTGACGGCGGCCTCGGGTGTTTCTCGTGAAAAGTGCGATCCCTTAGGGTTTACGTCTCGGGGGGATTAAATAGGCGAAAGGGCCAAGGCGGTGGAGGCCTAGGGGCCCACTCCACCCCCCGGCGCGACCAAGGGGGAAGGGCGCCACCCTATGTTGCGGGCCCCCTGAGGCCCCCTCCGGGTCTCTTCGAGACTCTGTGGAACCTTCGGAAATTCTAAGACTTTCGGGCTTCGAATTTTCCAATTTTGAGAATAGTTCCAGAACAACTTTTCCGAAACTAAAAACAGCAGAAAACGGGGAACTGGCTCCGTGGCATATTGTCAATAGGTTAGTCCGGAAAATCGATAAAAATGACATAAAGTGTATAGCAAACATGTGGGAAACAATAAGAAAACAACATGGAACATTAGAAATTAAGGATACGTTTATGACGTATCAAGGCCTTCTATGCCCTCCATCACATTAAAGGGATTGCCCGCGATGCAAATAACTTGAATCAGCCTGCTAAACTCCGAGACTGGTCCAATAAAATGGCCGGGGAAATCTCGCAGGATGATCTTATTGAAGACTTTCATCGCATCAAAGTCAAATTGTCGGAGATAATCGTTGAAGATGTCAACAAAAAAGGGCGGTCCTTAAACCAGCCCATAGGGTTATGTTAGAGGGATATCCAACAACTCCTAGAGAGGCAGGGTGATCGTAGGACGTGGATGACGAAAGACTTATATAAGCCGTTTCCGGCGTCGCTGCCCCCGTTCCCTCTGCGGAAGAAGAGGTCTAATTGATCGAGGTGTGCCTACCATTACTTTGTTTAACAGAACTTGCTTAATTAGGTCGAAACTTAGGCCTAGCTGTTGTTGGCTTCAACTTATGCTTAGTTAGCTTGAACTTGTGTGATATCAATGTTGTATATCTTTGAGGTTTATTATTGTTTCCTTGCTCTACTTTTTGTGAACATATATGCCTTGTGCCTAGCAGTTTTTGCATTACATACTAATATGCCTTGTGTCTATCTATACAGATGACGTACTACGTGGTTTTCGAGGGTCGGGTTCCAGGAGTCTACGACGAGTGGAAGGACTGTAAGACACAGGTGCATAAGTTCAGTGGCAACTGCTATCAAGGATACAAGACTAGACAGGAGGCGGTTGCCAATTGGAGGGACCACAAGTCGAACAAGAAGAATAACATGAAGACCTCCGTTGTGCTCCCGCTCTTGCTCGCCATCGCCGTGCTTGTAGTCTATTTCATCCTAGCTTAGGCGGTGACCATCTAAGTAATGTGATGTAAGACTATGATCCATGAACACTATGTGTTGTAACTTGACATGATCGATGAACACTATGTGTTGTGTAAGACTAACTTTGAACCCATTCGACTTGTCGTACTATATGTATATACACCATTCTAAGTAATGTGATGACTCTATGTTTTTCAAATATCAGTGTCAAATATCACCGCTGCCTGTATAAATCCTATATATAAACCAGAAACAAATTAAATTTTGATACTGCATACTTATTATGTGGCGCACCTGACACTATTTCTGTGGCGCACTACTAGCTTATGCGCCACAAAATCTCACATTTCTGTGGCGCACGGGAAGGGCGCGCCATAGAATTGTCTTTCTGTGACGCAGTGAAGAGGTGCGCCATAGAATTGGCTTTTCTGTGGCGCAGGGAATGGGTGCGCCATAGAACTACAATTTAGTGGCGTGGATTCTGTGGCGCACCCCTGCGGCCCCAAGGTGCGCCACAGAATCCAGAAAAGGTGCGTCACAGATGAGCCTTTCTGTACTAGTGTGCTTCTGTTCTAACCATTTTTTCGGACTAAAACTGTAAAAAAAAAAGCCGCTATTTTACAGTTCGGCGCATTATAAGGGGTCTGCTAGAGATGCTCTAACAAATTGATCATCGAAGACAGACTAATCTTTAATTTCTAATAAGAGAGCAATCTATAAGGGAGAATAATCACCTAAGGAACGTCAGACTTCAAAAAAATAACCTAAGGAACGTGCGTAATCGGTCATTGTTAGGCTAAGCATCTATACATCATGAGGGCACGTACATTTTTTTAGAAACACAGTATAAACGCAAGAGTTCACATACACGCGCATACACTCACCCCTATGAACGCACACACACATACTCTACCCCTATGAGCACCTCCGAGAGACTGAGCCGGCGGGTCTTGAGATTGACGAAGTCACCACAGCCGCCTCGCCGTCGACGGGAACGTCGCCTCCCACTGAAAAAATATTCCGCCTAAATGCGACACACAGGTGTCAAACTTGGGGTTTAAACTCTAGTGGGCTGAGGGTACAACCACCCTCGTAACCATCCAACCATAGGTTGGGTCACTACATTGCAATTTGCAAGGCGTTTAGATAGACGCTTACGTGCAAAAAATTAATACGTACGAAAAAGAAAATCAGCCAAGCGCTTTGTTGACGCCGACCGTGGGGACGACGGGCGCTGGATCACCGGCATCTTCGGCTTCATCGACAACCCACTCCCGTTGGAAACCATCTCGTTGGCGCGGCCCGCAGCTGGCTGGAAAGAATACCAAGATCTTGTTATGCATCATGGGATGACTTGCACCGCGACTTTTGCAAAAATTTCAAGTCGACCTACAAGAGGCCGGCCACCATTGAAGACTGCGAGCATGCAAGCAGAAAAGCGGTGAGTCTACCCGCGAATATATCCAACGGTGGACCACACTCAGGAACACTGCGGGAACCATCTCGGAAGAAGTGGCGATTGAGGCCTTTGCGAAAGGCGCCCGAAGAACTGCTTTCAGAGAAGAACTAGGCAGGGCTGCACCCAAAACTATTGGAGAACTAATGATCATAGCCGAAAAGTGGGCTAACGGAGAAGACGCAGTGCACAACGAAAGGGCATCATCACTTGCGCACGATGAAGACCGTCATGGCCGGAGGAAAAGGAGGAAATATTACGATCACGAGAACCGAGCGGAGTTGGTAGCGGCGGAATTCACGCGAAGCCGCGACTCCGGTCGCCGTGGGAATCGCGAGTGGAGACCAAAGGCTGAAGAAAAATCACCTGAGGAAGACCTCGATGGATACTGCTCGCTACATCTATTTACAGATAAGCGCACGGGCAAAACTAAGGCAACGCACCTTCTTAAGGATTGCCGAAAGTTTATGGATATCTCAGAAGCACTCGCCAGAAAAAGATCTGCAGCCACTCAAAATTACCCACCGCTTCCAGGAGGAGGCCACCAACGATTCCAGCCGCCACAACCCCTACCCCCACCAGCAAATCCAAACATGGCATTAGCTGCGCTACCCACACCACCTGCACAGAACTCCGGGGCCAATGCATACCCGAATCCAGCAGGGCAACTCGCGATGATCCAGAAGGTATGTCCATCCCGTAGCGCTCAAAAGACTAACATGAGGCAATTATGCATGGCTGTGCAGACACCGCCAACAAAAACAGAGTACTTGAAGATGGCAGACCAGCCGATAACATTCTCGATGAAGGACCACCCGCCACGAGTCTATCGACCAGGACATGCCGCCCTTGTCATCCAAGCACAAATTGGCAACTATGACTTGGCCCGCGTATTCATGGATGGTGGCAGTGGCAACAACATTATCTACGCGGGTACACTCCGTCGGATGAACAGGAACTTGGACGGCCTCCAAGAATCAGAAACATCCTTCCACGGGATAGTTCCAGGAAAGGCAATCCGTCCACTCGGAACAATCAACCTAGAAGTTGTGCTGGGCACTAAGAGCAACTACAGAAGAGAATTCCTCGACTTCGAAGTCGTCGATTGGCCTTCACAGTACCACGCCAATCTTGGTCGAACAGCGTTCGCCAGATTCATGGCAGTACCGCACTACGCCTACCTGAAGCTCAAATTACCTGGAGAATATGGCGTAATCACCATCGACGGAGACTTTCAGAAATCTAACAAGTGCGACATTGAATTCAATGAGATCGCAAAATCTTTCGGGATGCAAGTAGAACTTCAAGAGCTGGCAAAAACCACGGATCACTCCGTGATGCCCCTCACGAAGAAAAACGCGCCTGAACTGGAGTTCAGCGCTAACAGTGACACCCGAAAGCATCAAGTGCACCCGACAGATTCTGCGAAGACAACGATGGTCTCCACCACCCTTCCGCAAGCATAGGAAAGCGCGCTCGTCGAACTCCTCCGTGAGTACTGGGAAATTTTCGCCTGGCAGCCATCAGATATGCCAGGAATACCCAGGGAGTTTGCCGAGCACTCACTCGAAGTCTTTCCAGATGCCAAACCTATCAAACAAACTACTCGACGATTTTCAGAACCCAAGCAGAAGGCGCTTGGAGAAGAAGTAAACAGATTGCTAGCAGCAAAATTCATCAGGGAGATCAAGATATCCACTTGGTTAGCAAACCCGGTGCTGGTCCCCAAAAAGAACACGGACATCCTTCGGGTATGCATCGACTACACGTCGTTAAACAAGCACTGTCCCAAGGATAACTTTCCCCTCCCGCGAATCGACCAGATCGTGGACTCTACGGCAGGTTGTCAACGCCTATCCTTCCTGGACGCCTATTCGGGATATAATCAGATCCGGATGAAACGGGAGGACGAAGAAAAGACAGCATTCATCACACCACACGGTGTATACTGCTACACGACAATGCCCTTCGGGCTCAAGAACGCAGGCGCAGCATACCAGCGCTGCATGCAAAAATGCCTCGCCAAGCTCATTGGCAAGAACGTACAAGTGTAGGTTGACGACATAGTCATCAAGACTCGAGTTGAGAGCACACTCCTCGAGGATATTAGAGAAACATTCGACGCCCTCAACGCATACAGGATCAAGCTCAATCCGACAAAATGCGTCTTCGGCGTTCCAGCAGGGAAACTTCTCGGGTACCTGGTATCCGCCAGAGGCATCGAAGCCAACCCAGAGAAAATACAAGCAATCTTGACAATGAAGGAGCCAACCAATCTACGCGGAGTCCAACAGCTCGCAGGGCGACTAGCCGCCCTGAGCAGGTTCATCGCACGATTATGAGAGCAAGCGTTACCCTTCTACAAACTGCTGAAGAAGACGGACAAATTCGAGTGGACACCAGAAGCTAAGCAAGCATTCGCGGACTTAAAGCGGTCGCTGCAAAGCAGGCGAGTCCTTGCAACACCGCAAGAAAGGGAGCCACTCTACTTGTACCTAGCCGCCACAAACCAGGTCATCAGCACAACAATCCTAGTCGAACGACCTGAGGAGGGCAAAGCGTACGGAGTTCAGCGACCAATCTATTACATCAGCGAAGTGCTCTCGCCATGCAAGCAACGATATCCTCATTACCAGAAGCTCGCATATGGAGTTGTTCTTACAGCCCGAAAACTCAAGCACTACTTCCAGGAACACGCCATCACAGTGGTTAATGAAGCGTCACTCGGGACAATCATGAACAACCCCATGGCATCCGGAAGAATAGCCAAATGGAGCATCGAGTTGGGCGCTTGGGACATCACTTATGCAGGACGCAACGCAGTCAAATCCCAGGTACTCGTGGAATTCCTAAGCGAGTGGACAGAGCTACAAACGCCAGGACCGCCTGAGTACACGAGCAACTGGATAATGTACTTTGACGGGTCCAAACGAAACGAAGGAGCAGGAGCTGGAATTGTCCTCATATCGCCTAGGGGAGATAAGCTGCAATATGTCCTACGATTGGACTTTCCACCCGATGATCCGGCATCAAACAATGACGCAGAATATGAAGCTCTGTTGCATGGGATGAAGATAGCATTCGCCTGTGGAGCCACCCGATTAATGATCTACGGCGACTCCAATCTCATCGTACAGCAAACAATGAAAGAATGCGATGCAGTTGCCGGAAACATGGTCGCATATCGCGACATGTACAACCTACTCGAAGGAAACTTCAAGGGATGCGAGCTGAAGCACATTGCGAGATCCAGCAATGAAGAAGCAGATAAATTGGCAAACATGGGTTCTACAAACACAACCATACCGCCAGGATTATATTTCGAGAGGATGACCAAGCGCTCTGTCAAAGTCAAAAAAGCTGCAGGAACACCCACAACACAAAAAACAGAGGTCAGCCCGCAAGTCGCCATCATCGAGCTTATTCATAACATTTCATGACAGGTTTTTCTGGTCGAGCCAGTCTGGACGCAGAAATACCTCGACTACCTATCCACCAAACAGCTCCCGGCAGATCCTCGTGAGGCTCGACAGATAATCAGATGCAGTAAATCCTTTCGGGTAATCAACGGAGAATTATACAAGCAAAGCATCTCAGGTAAACTTCAGCGCTGCATCGTACCCGAAGATGGCAAAGAGTTACTCCAAGACATCCACCAAGGAGACTGCGGGCATCACGCTAGCTGGAAAGCAATCATGGGAAAAGCCTTCCGAGCGGGATTCTATTGGCTCACAGCAGCCACCGACGCAAAGGAGCTAGTCGAACGATGCGATGATTGCCAGCGATTCGCGCCAAGACCACATGCACCTGCTACGGAACTGCACATGATACCCATCGCCTGGCCCTTTGCGCAATGGGGGCTAGACATGGTAGGACCATTACGCAAATCCACACCAGGTGGATATACACACTTGCTGGTCGCAATCGACAAATTTATCAAATGGATCGAGGCCATGCCAGTAACTTCAGCTAGTGCCCAATGCGCAGTCAAGTTCCTCGACTCCATCATATGCAGATTCGGGGTACCACATGACATCATTACAGACAATGGCACAAACTTCACAGCAAAGGAAACACAACAGTTCTGCGAGGAACAGGGCATCAACTTCAAGTTTGCTTCAGTTGCCCACCCGCAAACGAACGGACAAGTCGAAAGATCCAACGGCTTAGTTTCAGCTGGAATCAAGAAACGTCTACTCGATCGTCTACACCCAGCAGCCGGACATTGGGTCGAAGAGTTACCCTCCGTGCTATGGAGCCTCCGCACGACTCCAAACCGATCCACAAACTACACGCCATTTTTCATGGTATACGGGGCAGAGGCAGTCCTTCCCGAGGATGTTCGGTTCAGCGCCCCACGAGTTGTGGCTTACAGCGAAGAAACCTCAAACAGGGCACTCGCGGAAGATATGGATGCACTCGATGAGATGCGCGATATAGCGCTCGCAAGATCCGCAGTATATCAACAATCACTGCGAAACTATCATAGTCGTCGTATACGCCACAGAGCATTCGCGGTTGGAGATCTAGTGCTGCGACTCAAGCAGAAGGAAGGACACAAGCTCGAGCCACCATGGGAAGGACCCTTCATCATACACGAAGTCATCCCAGGTGGATCCTACAGGCTGAAGAATCCATCGACTGGAAGAATCCATCGAAGGAAGGACACCTCCGCAAATTTTATCCCTACATTTACATGTTCTCACAACAAATAAGGCTATACTAGCCACTCCTGTAGCCCGAATACATGACTTCTTAGTCATAGAAATAAAATACATGGTTTCTCAACCATATTTACTCGAAGATTATTCATTCTTGCATGCTAAATAGTTACAGGTACACACCCCATAAACACACGGGGGCTACGCCTACAACTAAGCATCACAAGAAAATTTATACACACAAGGTTACACACCTTACAACAGTTTTTACAAACTATACAGCATCACAGAATGTCCACATTCAACAATCAATCATGGCGATAAGCATTCTCAGTCGCCAACACTCTATCTACTTCCTCAGAGGTTAGTCGAATGATCTTCTCCGCTGCAGGACGAACAGCATCGTAATGCGGAGAAATATCATCGATTGGACCATCTGTAAGCCTAGCTACGGAGTTAAAATTTACTTCAGGATGCCATATTCGGACAAAGGAGAGAGCCACCACCGCGCCGCAAGTCATCTGATTGCGCACGCACTCGCGAATTTCTCCCTCTTGCCGGAAGAGCCTGAGGAGATAGTTCCAGTCTTCAGGACCCCTTTCCAGCGGGTAGAATGCAGCATTCATCGCGATCAAGACCTCGTGAAAAGAACTCACGAGAACTTTTACCTGGGAGACATGGAACTTCAAAGTAGCCAACACAAAACCTCGGCTGCGATCAGACCAAAAATTATTTGCATGAGGCCTTGAGCTGCCAGCTTCTTGAAGAATGTGGTTTTCTACCCACTGTTTTTCTCCCTATCATCCGGTTTAACAACTGAAGAACAAATATGCGATATTAGGTAAGGAAACAAGACAAAGAAGACCTGGGGGCTGTATTACTTACACAACAGTTCCCTAGCAAGGGAAGCCAACTCGTCCATCACAAACTGCTCGCGTTCAGTCGCCAGTTTTTGCTTGGACTTCGCCACATCGGCTACCCCACGCAACGCTTTCAGCCTGCGCTCACCATCGGCTACACGATCACGGAGACCCGCCAAAGTCCCAACAGCGGCAACAAGTGGATCAGCTCGGGCAGCAGGTCCACTTGAGGGTTCTGCGACCACCTCGGCTACCTGAAGATCAAAAAGAAGATTAAAGGAATAAGGTGCCCTACTCGAGATATATTCACCACCTATTCAACAGGTGCTCGGGGGCTACTCCCATCGGGAGAAGACAAACAATTGCAAGAAGCATTTTCAGAAGAACACCTCGATTAAAGACAGTGAAAATACGGGAATACATCCCAAGGTTCATTACAATCAAGCTGGTAAAGCAAAAGAAATACAAGCCTAAGAAGCTAAAGTGGTGCTCCCACTCGCGGCAGTCGTCCCTCCCTTAAGTCGAGCAAACAGCTCAGACAGCTTCCGAGCAAGGATGGCGGCTGGCTCGCCAAAACGAGAGAGTCGTACCTTTTTGCCCGTGGAGGGGTCGACTGGGAGATCCGAATAAGCCTCCTCCAAGCCGCTAACTCCATGCGCCAGCGCGAACTGGATGGCCGTCTTCGCCCCAGACTCCGACTGAGCAACCACGTAGGCATCCAGGAGATTGCTCTCCGAGAAGATCTTCAGCAGGTCACCTAGCACGGATGGAGAGAAAGCATTGATGAGAAGACGACCATGCAGCTGCGTCAACACTTGAGTGGCGTTGCCAACCAAGGAGCAAATTCCTTCGGCATGCCTCCTGAGCTGGGCGAGGGAATCCGTCAGCGCGTCCACCCGCTGGATCCCTGGAAGCTCCAGAGGAACACCCAGAAGACCTACAAAGAAGAAGAGCGTCAAAAATCAAGACAGCAGAAGACAAATTATAAACCCAAAATAACTCACCCGCAAAGCGCCCGGCAAGGGGACGGATAAAATCGACAAGATCAGCATCCGCCTTGGTGATGGCCGTCTCCAACTTCTTCAAGGCCTCTTGGGCAGAAGCAAGTTTCCCTTCGAGGTCAGCCGAAGACATGCGGGAGGATTCCAGATCTTGGCGAACAGCCGCCAGCTCAGCCTCCAGAGCTATTGCCCGAGTAGAAGCATCGTCCTTCTCGGTCTTCGAAAACTCAAGTTGAGCTGCACGACAATATCTATTAGAATCGAAGAACTAATGGGAAAGGTGCAAACAGAAAAAGAAAGGGGGCTGAGCTTACTTCGAAGAAGCTCGTTTTCAGAAGTAAGTCGACTGCGCTCCGCTCGAAGGAACGAACAGTCAGATTCGGCGAGGACAACACGGCGCCCAATCGCCGCAAGGGAATCAATGAGCGACTGCAAGAAATTCAGAGATAGAAAAATTAGAAGAGAAGAATTGGAGCCTGTACCCGATTACAATCAATCGACTACGGCCTCGGGGCTACTCCCATCGGGAGCACTACCGTGCACCCGATAAAATAAAGAAGAAGGAAAAGACAGTTTTTGAGCCTGTAGCCGATCACATGTGATCGACTACAGCCTCGGGGGCTACTCCCATTGGGAGCATTGTCGTGCACCCGATAAACAAATTAAAGACAAGTAACAGAATTTACCTGGCCCTTGGCACGGGAGAGGGGATCTGCGGAGCTACCCAACACCTCCTTAGAAGCTGAAGCCCCGACAGCTAAACTAGGGGTTTCATGTTCCATAGTCGCTGCCTTGGGGGCTACGCTGGGCGAATTCTGGACGGTGCCTGCAGTGGGAGCCTCATCCGCAGCTCCTGCCTTATTCTTCCTTTCGGGAGGAAGAGAAGAGGCGTACCTGCGAGGACTAATGGTTTGCAGGTTGCGACAAAAGACAAAGCGTCAACACAGATGCAAAGGAAAAACGTTCGATTAAGAACGAGGAGAAAAACTTACTCATCGTCTTCATCCTCATCCAGCATATCCGCATTCCAGGCGGTCTGGATAACTGGGAATGAGGAAGAAGGGGCGCACGTTTGCAGAGGAGTAGCGTGGATGGGCTCCTTCCCGGGCGACTCTTCCAAGGAGTTGTCCTTAGAAGTGGACTCATCGCCTTCTACCCGACGACGTTTATAACGATCACCACCCGAGTCTCCTGCGTCATCCGAAGAATCTTGGTCGGAGCTCGAAGAAGCGTCGGCGACACTGGTGTCGGCTGGGGCATCCAAGTTACTCGCCAATAACTCTGAGGCCTCCGCCCCAGATACAGGAGGGTATCAGGTGGCCATGGACAAACTCTATGAAAGAAGACAGAGGAACGCAAAGGAAAATTCAATCGACTGAAATTCAGAACAAGCAAGGAAATAAAGAAGATAAAAGAAGGGAAGAAGAATAAACTCACCGCGACTGGCGGAGGCTTCGACGCGTCAAAGGCCGCGACTGTGCACTCGGGGAATTTCTCTCCCACCTTCAGGCTAGTGATAGCCGCGACCTTCTTTTCGAACTCGACGTGCGAAAGCTCTTCGCGACTCACTCGGCTAGGATCCTCAGAGCCTTGATACTCCCACATCGTGGAAGGCCTGAGGTGCAAAGGTTGGATCCTGCGCTTCAGAAAGGTACTCGCCAGGTGCAGCCCGTTGAGTACAACTCCAGCAGTTTGATCACGGAGGGCTGTCACTCTTGCGAGTAGCGGCGCGACGACCTGGGCTTCTTCGGCAGACAACTTGTGCGACCAGGACTTCCGTCTCTTCAAAACAGCGAACGGGTGGAATTCTACGATCCCACCCGAGCTGTTGTCGATGACGTAGAACCATTTTCTCCTCCAGCCCTGCGCGGAGTCGATGAAGTACATGCTGAAGTAGCTGGTCTCCGATCTTGCTTGGATCCCAAAGCCACCCATACGTAGCGGCTCGCCGGGCTCGGAGTCTACCCGCGACTTCTCGCGGAAGATCCGGACTTTGAAGAGGGCCTTCCAGAGCGCCCAATGTGGGCGAATGCCAAGGAAACATTCACAGAACACGATGAAGAACGATATGTGCTGCACCACGTTCGGAGGAAGATCGTGAAGCTGTATGCCATAGACATACAGCAACCCGACAAGAAACGAATGGAGGGGAAAGGAAAGACCGCGAGAGACGTGGTCCGCGAATACCACGCGCTCGTTTGCTTGCGGATTGGGTACCTCTTCCTTCTTTCCGAGGCGCACCCGCTTCTCGGACTCCGCCGGCAGCAGCCCCTCCCGCTGCATCTCCTTGATGCTCTTCGCGGTGGTGTTGGGCGAGCGCTAGTCGCCCGAGCGCGGCGCAGTTTGCACGGAAGCTTCCTCGGATGCGGAGATGGTGGGGCCACGTCTTTTGCCTCCAGCCATGACTGACAGCACGAGCTCGAGCGCGAGGAAGAAGACGAGTGCAAGGAAGAAGATGGATTTGAGATGGATGCTGGGAAAGTTTTACCGCAGCGCAAACACCCGTACTTATACACGGAGCGAATCAATCCTGGCCATTCAACGCACCACGTGTCGCTCATAGCTGCCACCACGTGTGAAGATGAAACGAAGAGGCGGTGAACGCTGTTTCCTGCCACGATCTCAACAAAAGATTGTGCGCCTTTACTGCGCGGTTTGCGTAAAAACCGGGAACGACGTCTCGTTTCCCGGTCAAAAAGCTGAACATGTGGGCCAACCCATCTGCTCGCACTCCGTCACGTCCCATCGGGAGGAGAAAAGTGCGCCATGACGTCATAGCGTGCATCATCAAGACAAAGAAAGTTCCGAATGGAAAGTTCGAACGCGAAAATTACTTCGTATGAACGAAACTCCTTTGAATAGAAACAACCTTCTCATGAGCAGATCATGAAGGCAAGACTCCTTACAACAGTAAAAAATACCCTGCACACGAAAACTCTTTCGTATGGGCACGATCTCCCAAACATGAAAATTCTTTCATACGGGCATAAAATTCCTAAACACGAAAACTCTTTCGTATGGATGTAAGAACTATTCGCTCGAAAATTACACGAGTAGGCAGAACCTACTTTTTCTCACTCGCATGAAACTTTCACATCATAAAAACCTGGATTGTTCAGCCGACTAGGCACATCCGGATGCCATATTCTTCGAATATGAAGGTAAGACCCGAAAGATCTCTCTTGAGGGCCTGGAATCGCACTCGAAGCTGCGTCCTCCAGCATGATTCCGTGCCAACAACACGAAGAAAAATCCTAGCGGACGCGCCGGGTACCCCCGTAGGTTAAGTTCGACTCGATAAGATCACAACGGCCCAGTCGCAACAATCACCTTACCGGGTTCGAGTCGGAGGTCTCGAATCTGTGTAGGCCAGAAATGTTTTTGCCCTAGTCGCAATTAATTGGCCCTGATCTCTCGGGAGAGCCAAGCTACTGCGCCGCATCCTTCTGCGATAAAAAGCCATAAAAACATGCACTTGCTTTACTCGATACTCGAGTATGAAAACAGGGTACACGCCCTCTAAAACAGGAAAACAACCGAGCTGGTTATCCGCAGGAAAGAAAGGACAAGATTCGACCGTCTACTCGACTGGAAAGAACCCTGTCGAGCAAACGCTCGGGGGCTACTGACGAAGGCATGGATCCTGGACCCTGCGGGTAAGGACACCCCATCTCAGGCCCAAGGTTAAGGCCCAAGAAAAGGAGCCCTTGGAGTATTCTAGAGGCCCACGTGAAGCCCACCCGCATTAACTTGCGGGTTAAGTTTGGAAACTTGTAACCGACCTAGGGTTAGAGTTCGAGTCCTCTCCGGGCAAGGTTTGAGACCTGGCCACCTATATAAGGCCAGGAGAGCCACCGGTAGAGGACCAAGCAACACAGCACCATCGAAACCTTGAACTCGAGACCTTACTCTCGATTCGAGTACCACCATTGTAACCGATCTTCTCATCAATACAGATCGACAAGAGGCAGGAGTAAGGGTTTTACCTCTACGAGGGCCCCGAACCTGGGTAAATCTCGCCCCCTGTCTAGCCGACGATTCCACCAGCGCTCATGAGTTATCCTAGTCGAAACCCGATAGGGTCACCTAAGGATTTGTAGAGTCAGAGATTCGACATTCGTCCTATATCGCTAGCCGCTAACCAAAGCGCTAAAATCTAGCATCGGCTGTTGGGAAATAAACGTTTTTCTTAGGAGAAAAAAGCAGAGCGACCGAGGTATCCTGAAGCATCGACGCAATCCAGATTCCCAGCCTTGACCAGGAATTGAGCATAACAGTAGGGATTACGACCCTAGCGCCCATGCTAAGGGTCCCCACTATAGATGCCCTGAGGGACCATCAGGACCTTTGAGTGAGATCTGCTACCGCCCACATTTAAACCATGTTCAGAATGCAAATCATCCTTACCGGACGGAATCTCTTCATGTCTCTCATGGAACTCGTATATTGTTGGACATTTTATTGTTTGAAGCTAAAACAAGGTACTTATCAATCCTTTCTGGAAAATCTCAAAGCACACGACCACATGAAGACCACATGAACACATCCAATTCATCAGATAGAAGAAGAGAGACACTTACCAAGTTATCATCAAGATGGAGTCGAGTTGCGCCTACAGGTTGTCTTGGCCATAGGGTGGTGGATGGATGCCGTCGCTAGAAGGTGCATCGCAGCGGCTTCGTGGGGCATGTGGGGAGGTAAGTCATGGAGGAAGGCTAGTGGGGCGTCGGCAGCGCGCCGGAAGGGGTCCTAGCGTTGGGATTTTCGCAGAGGAAGGGGAGGGCGACGGACGGTGGCTGTTGTCATGTTGTGGAAGAGGAGATAGACGGCAGTGGAGCTGGCCTTGTTCGGACGGGGAGGCAGCGTGGTCCATGGACGATGGCCGAGCGGCAAGCTCCGACGTGGCAGGAGAGGACGAACGGCTACCGTAGACATCGCATGGGGGATGATCCACAGCGCAGCTTGCGCCATGCCCATCTGGATGTCGTTAATTGGGACGGTGCGCTCGGGACGGAGCCGTCCATGGAGGGGCGGAGGTTGTGGGAATCGGCTGGATCCAGCCGGGAACTGTTGTGGCCCGGAGGCGACTTGCAGTCAGCCGACGGGAATCGAGGCTTGGTGGAAGTGGCTCGCCCTATTTGGTGTGTTACGCAGGTGGCAGCGAGACGGCTAGAAGAGGCGAGCGACAGGTCAGCGAGATCGAGCGGTTTTGATTCATGGCGGAAGCTCTATAGCATCTCCAGCAGCAGCTGGAAACGGAAACCGCCGTTTTACCGCGCGTCGCGGCCTAATTGGCGCGTTCCAGCAGGGCTGGGATCCTCTGCGGTAACTGCAGTTATTGTCACTGACATGTGGGGCCGGACCCACCTGTAAGTGATAATAACTGCACTGCAGTTACTGTAGAGGGTCTGAACCCGTTCCAGCAATCGCACGAAATTAGCGCGCGCAGATGCGCGGTTCAGCGCGGCCTATATAGTGCGCCGCATCTAGCGCGCTGAACAGCCACGCTCCGCGCAACCGCTCGGAAATCGCTCTCGCGCTCGCCACGAAACCATTTCAACTTTCCCCTCCACCTCTTCTCTCCACGCGCACCGCCATGCCGCCGCGCGTCCGCCACCTCAGCGGCTACCGCGGCGTCCGCGCCATGCCCAACGACAACTTCTACGCCGCGATCCGCTCCGGCGACGAGCGGATTTCGCTCTGTACATTTGGTACCGCGCACGAGGCGGCGCGCGCCTACGACGCAGGTGGCGTGACAGCTCGGGCGCTCGCAGGCGCAGATGAATTTCAGCGATGCCCGCAACACGCAGCACGCTCGGGAGCTGGCGCCGCCGCCGCGTTTGGACATGCTGGAGGACCGTTGCGCGAACCGCCGGACGTAGACGCAGCTCCTCGTCGCGGAGAGAGAAGCGCGAGTCGTCGCGGACTGGCCGGCGAGCCACCCGGCAGAAAATGCCGCCGAGGAAGAATGCTGGGCGAGGAGGGCGCAGCTTAGGGAGCTACGCGCGGCGGAGCGGAGGGCCGCGGCTGATGCGCAGCTCTACGGCGTCACCACCTGGGACGATAACCCCCGTTGGGATGACCTGTGGAGCGAGAGCGACGACGAGTCCTCGAGCGAGGAAAACGACAAATTTTAGTTGATTTTTAGTTAAATTTTAGTTGTATAATTTTTTTTTAATTTGAATGAAACGTAGTTTGAACCTCTGCAATGCGCACGCTGCAATTTAGCACGTCTGCTGAACCTCTGCAATGCGCACGCTCTATTTTCGTGCGACTAAAAAAACCGTTTGGTCACGTGGCGCTGCAAAAGCGCTGGAAACGGGATTTAGCGCGGGGGCGTTTTCATCGCCTGTTGGAGATGCTCTTATGAAGCACGGGAGCAGAGAAGAAGCGAGGGAGACGCGGGGGAGGGGGGCTTTTGTTTTGTTTTCTGAGGAAAAACAAGGAAGTGTCATAGCCCACTTGACCAAAACGAAGAACCAAGACGGACAACGCGCAGCGGCAGCATATGCCTAAGAACCCACAATTAGAGGCACATAGCGACACAGGTGCCCTGAGAACGTTCGAGTTTACAGCTGTAGTTAATTAATTAATTATTTAACGAAAGCTTATGCTATTTTCAACCCAATCGTGGATGCTATGTCCGTCATACCTCTATTTTTTCTATTAGCCTTTGTTTGACAAGATGTTGTAAGTTTTCGATGAAATATTTAATACTCTGTCTGCCAAATTGAATGATGTATTCATTCAATGTGAATTACAACGAGAAATTCTAGTAGCAAGGCGACAAAGATGACAGCACTTAAGGTGAATGTAGATGCAGGTTGGGATAGCTCAAACATGAGAGATGGACTAGGCATAATTATAAGAGACCACAGGGGTTAGACTATTCTATCTGAATTTTTTTTTGAACTTTTAACCACTCATATTATATAGAGTAACAAGATACATCACAGTGATTAGTACAATAGTCATCTGAAAACAGGCTTGTCTAGCTGAATACAAATATAGAAAACTACTGAATAAACATGAAGTTTATGCGGAAGAGCACAACAGGAGCCTGCCAGGGGGTCCGTCGAGAACCCAGACACAACAATCCCGCAATTGTACTCCTCGGGGGCCTCTCGCAATCTTATCAACCTTAGAGCCAGCGGCTCAACCAACAATCGAGTTGACAGACGCCTATGAGGTAGAAGTTGGAGCAGTAGATTTAAAATGGCCCATCACCGAGCTCAAATCAGAGGGGAGGTCTTTGCCGTTGGATCTGGGAAGCCGCAGCAGAGGCGCTTGATGTCTACGCACGCCTCTATTCTTGTAGACAATGTAGGCCTCCAAGTACAGAGGTTTGTAGAACAGCAGCAAGTTTCCCTTAAGTGGATCACCCAAGGTTTATCGAACTCAGGGAGGTAGAGGTCAAAGATATCCCTCTCAAGCAACCCTGCAATTAAGATACAAGAGGTCTCTTGTGTCCCCAACACACCCAGTATACTTGTCAGGTATATAGATGCACTAGTTCGGCGAAGAGAGAGTAAAATGGAAGAAATATGGATGATAAGAAGTGATAATAGCAATCTGAAATAAAAATGGCAGCAACCAAACATGTAGCAGAACAGGCGGAAAATGGTGTTTCAATGCTTGGAAATAAGGCATAGGGCTCCTACTTTCATTAGTGGACACTCTCAACAATGATCACATAAATGAATAAATAGATAGCTTCTCTCACTATGCTACCCTTAACCCTCTCCGGTTGGATAACGAACACTAATCATTGCGTAGGGCTGTAACAGCACTCCTCAAGTTTGTATTCTCATGTCTAGTTAACCCCACGCTGTCACTATGAGCGCCCTAGAAGGTACTAAGCAAACTCCAGGAGACACACACGGCATGCACACTGTCACCTTCACACCGCAGGACAAGGTGACTCCAAAGTTCATATTAATAAAGCACTTGCGTAGCAAAAGATGAAGAGTAAGATCTACGAATTCAAATAGATTACAAACCTCATGATCACATATAGATCACACCATGGGAGAGAGAGATGAACCACATAGCTACCGGTAGAGCCCTCAGCCTCGGGGGAGAACTACTCCCTCCTCATCATAGGAGACAGCAACGGCAATGGAGATGGCGGTGGATTCGATGGAGATGGATGATGCGTCATAAAATGTAACATCCCAAGTATGAAAAACAACCTTTAGAATGTTTGTTTCTTGTTTTATTTATGTTTTGCATCATGACATCATCATTGCCTTTGTTTTGGCATTTGTTTTCCATTTGTTTTCATCTGTTTTCCTTTGTTTTCCCAATTGAAATTCAAAAAAAAATTCAAATATTTGTTTCATACTTGCTCTGTTACAATTTTCAAATAAAAATATTCAAATAAAAACAGTCATTTGTTTCCATTAAAATAGAAAGCTCAAACTATTAAATTGTTCTTTTTAATAATTCACTTAATTCAAATTTCATTCAAATTCAATTAAGTTTCCAAACATCAACCATTTTGAAGTTTATGAAAATTACAAAACAAATCAATCATTTGTTACCATTACACTTGAAACTAAAAACTTTTAAATTGTTCTTTTCATCTAATGAATTAATACCAAAAAATTAACTCAAATTCAAATGAAAAACAAACAGCAACTAATTTGAAATATTTGAAAAACAGAAGTTTGCAAATTGTTGCTGTTATCATAAATAACCTATAACAATTTTTCCTAATTTTTTCTAACCCTTAAAACCCTATCTTTTTCTTCCTTTTCCTTTTCAGCAAAAAAAAACAGAAAGAAAAATTAAAAAGAAACGCAGAGGGAGGCGGCAGGCCCAGCCCACCTAACCCACGACCTGCTACCCCCCTCCTTTCTCCTACCTTCGTACGGCGCGCATCTGCGCGTGTCCACGTCGACAGCAGCGAGCAGGGAACGGCCACGAGCTCGCTCTCCCCCTCCTTATAACCCTAGGCCGTGAGCCCACCCTCTGCCCTAGTCCTCCCTCCTCTCTCCCTCTCTCGCCGCCGTCGTTCCCCCCTCTCTCCCGCTATTCTCTATCGCGGCACCACCCCACCTCTAAACCCACCGCACCACCGCCACTATACTCCGATGATCGCCACCGAGTTGGCCACCTCCAGGCCTGGCTAGCCACGGGAACAAAGCCCCCACGGCTTCCTCTACTTCCTCGACACCACAGCGAGCACGGAGAGCTGCTGCAGCGCCGCCGCCGTCCAGCTCGCTGTCGCCGTCGTCCACTGCCCCGAGCACCTCCCTCTGATTTTCCTCCTGGTGAGCACCATATTTTCCACCCCCCTTTCCCTCTCTCTGCATCACGTCACAAGCACGCGCACACCCACGAGCACCAGCGCGTCCACCGTGAGCAGCAGCAGTGCAGCAGTCACCGCCGGCGAGCACCGTTCTATCGACAGGTTCAGTCAACTGAATCAAATTCAGTTTCAGTTAGTAGCGCTAACTGAACCATATCCTCCTGCGCCTCCCTTACTGACAAAAACGATTCGCCACCGCAGTGGCAACAGCACACGCACGCGCTCACAGGGTCGAGGGTTCGATCCCTGCCCCTTGCGGAATAAACCACCAATTTTTGCACCGCGAGCGCTGACAGGTGGGCCTCCCTGTCAGCGGCACTGCAGCCACGCGCACACACGCGGGCCACCGTGGCCCAGGGCCCCTCTGTCAGTGGCCTGGGCTAGGCCACTGCGGGGTGTAAATCGTTCTGGCTATTTTTCTTTTAAGTTTCAGTCCATTTTATTCACAGATTGGTCCCTAAATTCCAAATGCAAATATCTTTTGAATTTCAAATCCAAATAATACAAATAAAATATGTATACTGAACCAAATTTAATTCTCTATCTGATTAAATCATTTGTTTGCTGTTTTGAACATTTCAAATGTTTACAAAATTCAAATTCAAACAAATCAGTTCAAATTTGGTTAATTTCATAACTAAATCAAACTTATTTCAAATAACCCATATAAAATATGTTTTCCATGCCAAATTGAACCACCTTTTCAAATATAAACTTTGTTTCATGTTTTGAATAATTAAAATTGGTTAATTAATTTAAACCTTGTTTAAATCATTTAAAATTGCTAAATTAATAACTTGGTCAAATTAATTTCTTTTTGAACTTATAAAATATGTTTTCAAACCAGAAAAGTATAAACTTTTCAAATATGAATTTGATTTAATGTTTTGAACAAATAAAAATTCAAATAAATTCATACTTGATTTAAATCCTTTTAAATCTTGTTCAACTTGTTTAATTCATAATCAATTCATTATAAATCCTTTTTCAATAAATGAAACATGTATTCCACCTAAAATTTTGTGTACTTTCCAACTATGAACTTTTTTATCTATTTTGAGCAATTTAAATTGGTGAAAACAACAAATGCTTGTGTAACTACTTTAAGGAGCCAAAATCTCTTAACTTAATAAATACATTTCCAAACTTGGTAAACTTCATTTTAAATTGAACCTATTGTTGTTTTCCTTTTGTTTTCCTCATCCATGCATCATGCTAATCCACTTTCACATGTTGGTTATTTGTAGATCATCTAATCCAACCATAATTCATGGGCTTTCCATATGCAACCCAAATTGCATATGGGTCCATTTAAACATGTTACCATGTCAACTAGTTTATCTTTGATGCATCAATTAAATTGCCATGCATCATCCCATGATTGTGCACTATGCCATGTTATTGATTGTTTGTCTCTCTGCGTTGTTTGTTTGCTTCTTCTCGAATAGACGACGACGTTGAGATAGACGAGGTTTACGACACCCCTTCTGAGGAGTTAGCTCAGTACCAGGCTGCTGAGTTTGCAGGCAAGTATTCACTCACATGAACCATTGTGTTCCCTTCCACATTGGATACCGATACTTTCCATTGTCTATTGTCGGGGGGTTACCCCCGAGTAGGGTAAAGACGGGTGGTAAAGGCCGCTTACAGAAGAGAGGTTTGGTCGAGTAGCCGACTACCGGGTACTCGCTACCCGGTCGACTGCTACTCGGTCTCACCTCAAGATGACCAGAAGGAGATATCAGTCAAGTTCTACCCTGTCGAGTAGAAGGTTTGGCCCGAGTACAATTGGCGGGAACCTTTGGCGGGAAACTACTCGAGCAGGAAGTCAAAGGAGCCGTTCTGACACAGGATCCCGCGTATCCTGGGTCCGTACTTGGCAGCATTCGAACTACTGTTCACGTGGGGACGGTCTGTCTGACAGTGACAGCATGGAAGCAGGCCGTGGCAGGATAAGGGGGGCCTACTCTGTGACTAGGTACAGTGATACCAGTCTGTCCCCTAGTTTTGCCCAACGACTTTACAGAAGCAGCCAAGACCAACGACCAAAGCTGTCAGCGGGTACTCGGAGAAAGGACAGTGTGCACACTGTGTCGACACTTGTCTAGGATTTGGACGTATCCGGCTGGGCACCGTGTATATAAGGTTCCCCGCCGCCTCCTGCGCGAGGCATGCTCTCACATGCTCCCATAGTGGTTCACTGGAAACCCTAGAGACCCTAGGTTCTTGACCTAGCTCTACTCGGAGAGGGGCAAGGGGCTACTCGGTAGCGTTACTATTTGTACTGTGGCTACTCGGTGAGACACCGTAATACATAGAGAAAGGCAGGAGTAGGGGTTTTACCTCCTCACGAGGGCCCTGAACCTGGGTACATCGTGTTGTTTGTGTTGTGTAGATCTCACCTCACGCGGCTACTCGTCGCGTGATCCCTCCCCGGACACCTCCAGCGTCCATCGTCCCCACATCTTTAGCCATCCCATGGCATCTGCCGTGACACCACCACGACAGTTGGCGCCCACCGTGGGGCAACCAGCGGCGCTGGCTGGAGTTACTGTTCGGACGGGATCTTCATCGGCGGAGCGCGTAGTTTGTGGCCTTGTCCACAGGTTCGGCTCCTTCGACTTCGTCACCGACAACGCCGGCTGTTTCGGCGGCATGGCCATGCCGGAGGGCGGCTCGGTGATCTCCTTCGGCTCGCATCTCGTCTACGTCGCCACCGTCGCCAGCAGCGCCTACCCCGAGCTGGTGCAGGACGCGGAGGATCCTCCTGCGGTGGTTGCTGCTCGCGGAAGGCCTGCATGCAGCTCCACATGCTGCGCTGAGGTGATGGTGACGGGCTTGGCGGCGAACACCGGCGCAGCTGCTACTGGCGCTGCGGCCGTCGTCGAGGAGGTTGACGACCCGCCCGCGGGTGGCAGGACCCACCGGCCCTACGAGAAGGAGAGCAACTTGCCACCTTCCACGTCTACGGTCATCCCCGCGTCAGCTGCGCGAACCGGGATGCCCACTCCCACCGACCTCGAGCTCCTAGCCGCGAGGGAGCAACTCGAGCGACAACGCCAGGAGCTGCTCGCCGAGCAGGCGGAGTTGGAGAAGATCAGGTTGGAGTTGAGTCTAGACCAGCTCGAGTACAACAAGGCTCACGGCTTCACGCCGGTTGCCAGGAGGCCCAGCAGAGTGGGTGCTACGCGGCGCAACCTGGGCGCCGAGATGGCGACTGTTGCGGAGGAGCCCGCGCAGTCCGCTACCGCAAACACCTTCACAAGGCCAAGGTACAGCACACCCGCCAAGACGCTCAGGGCTGCGCAGGCTGTGGCTGCCGAGTTGCCGCGCCTAGATGGAGAGGCGCGTCTCAGGCAGCAGGAGAGGCTCAATGAGCTGGTGTTGGAGGCCGCCAGGCAGAACGAGGAGTTCCGCAAGGCCAACCCGGGAGCTGGAGCTTCGCAGGTGGTTCACTCGCACGCGGCTAGATCTAACGATCAGGCCTCGTCACCACATCCGAGCCGCGAGAAGAGCCGCAGCGGGCGTTCGGGTAGAGACAGGCAGATGCAGGTGTATGACCCGGCTGCTGCCGCGAAACAGGTTGCTGTGCCGCAGCAGCCCGGGCAGGAACACAACGCTGCAAGAGCAGGCTCTCAAGCCCATCAAGCTCAAAGCCGCGTCCGAGAAGCCGCGCGTCCGGGTACTTCTCGGCAACCCGCAGCTCCGCCTACTCGGCAGAGGCAGCAGCCGCGCCCGATGGCACCAGTCGCCAACCCGGTGGAGCAGCCTGCAGCCATGCAGATGGATAGGTATGATGATGGCTACTCGGCTATGGAGATGGCCGGTTATGACATTCATGACCGTGTTGGTGAGCGCGTGTTGGCGCCTGGAGATGCAAGGCATCAGCTGGACCGTATCAGCTTGTCGGCGCGGCTTGAGAGCACGGGTCCTCCTGGCCCCGAGTGCTTTGGCCCGCGCATCATGAACGAGCCATCCGTGAAGGGCTTCCAGCTTGCAAGAGGCACCAAGAGCTACAACGGCAGCACCAAGCCTGAAGATTGGCTCAATGACTACGTCACCGCGGTCCATATCGCGAACGGCAACAGGAGATGGGCGGTGCGCTATGTGCCGCAGATGCTAGAGGGTCCAGCTCGCACTTGGCTCAACAACCTGCCCAAGAACAGCATTAACTGCTGGCTGGACTTCTCGGATGCCTTCATCAGCAACTTCACCAGCACCTACAAGAGGCCGAATAGGCCACAGCAGCTCTCGGCTTGCAGGCAGCGAGAAGACGAGACGGACCGCGAGTACCTTACTCGGTGGAGTACCCTGAGGAACACCTGTGAGGGTGTGAATGAAGCGCAGGCTATCACTTGGTTTGCGCAGGGTTGCCGACATGGCAGCATGCTTTGGCAGAGATTGCAGAGGGAGATGCCGAACACCTTGGCCGAGACCATCAAGATTGCGGATCAGTACGCACTCGGAGATCCTACTCAGCCACTGATGGATTCCTCTGAGCCGAGAAGAAACTTCAACAGCAGCAAGCGCAACGAGTTCCGCAACAAGCGCCGAGTAGATACTCGGTATGATCCCGAAGAGGTGAACACAGTGAATGTCGGAGGCGGTGGTGGCCAAAGGCAGAAACCTGCTGGAGCCTACGGGCAGAACCAGAACCAGGGCCAAGGCAACAAGAAACCGTTCCGCACTGCGCAGCCGAGTAGCGAGAACTCCGAGCAGCCGAAGAAGTTTGTCTTCGATGACATGAAGGATGGCCCATGCAGCTTTCACACTCACCACCCCTCAAGGCCTGCGAACCACACTACTCGGCAGTGCGAGTGGTGGGATGTGATCAAGAGTGATGGCTTGCCTCCTCCTCCTCCTCTGCCAGCTGCCAATGCTACTGTTCAGCCTACTCGCGCTCCCGCAACTCGGCCGCCAGTTTATCCGAGAAGAGAAAATGTAAACCAGGTGGCTTTAGGAGCCAACCGGAACTTCAACAACGAGAGATACCGCAACAACAACAACTACTACAACCGCAACAACAACAACAGAGGCAACAACAACTATCAGGGCAACAACAACGGCAACAATGGCAACAACGGGAGCAATGGCCCTAACCAGTACCAAGAGCACCACGAGAGCTATATGATCTTCACTTCTGAGGCAGTCGACAAGCAGTCACAGCACAGGCGGGCCATGGAGGTCAATGCAGTGATTCCGGCTGTTCCTCACTACATGTATTGGTGCGACCAGGAGATCAGGTGGACTCGGGCAGATCATCCCAAGGTGATGCCCAATCCGGGTACCTATGCCTTGGTGCTGGATCCCACCTTCCTGGGCCCCGAGAAGAATGTGAGATTCAGCAAGGTGCTGATCGACAACGGCAGCAGCATCAACATTGTGTACAAGGATACACTCGAGAAGCTTGGCCTGGCCGAGAACATGATGCTGCCCAGCAAGACCACTTTCCATGGCATTGTGCCCGGGATCTCTTGCAACCCGATTGGCCGAGTGTGGATTGATGTGCTATTCGGTACTCGGGAGAACTGCCGCACTGAGCGCCTGCAGTTCGAAGTGGTGGATCATCAGAGCCCCTATCATGCCCTACTCGGCAGGCCTGCTCTGAGCAAGTTCATGGCCTCCACCCATGTGGCTTATCTGAAGATGAAGATCCCTGGCCCCAATGGCATCATCACCATCTCGGGAGATTACAAGAAGTCCATGGAGTGTGCCTCTGCAAGCTCTCAGCTGGCGGAATCGATGATGATTGCGGCCGAGAAGAAGAAGATGTACGAGGTGGTGGCCATGGCTCAGTCCGCACAAGCTGGCGCACAAGGTGTGCCGAGTACTCAGCATGGTACTGCTTTCCAAGCTGCCAAGGAGACCAAGACTGTCCAGGTTGACCCCGAGTTCCCGGAGCGCGTGGCCATCATTGGTGCCGGGTTGGCGGAGAAATAGGAAAGCGCGCTCATCCACTTCCTCCGTGAGAATCGGGACGTGTTCGCCTGGACCAATGAAGACTTACCAGGAGTCCCGAGGGAGTTGGTTGAGCACTCTTTGCATGTGCGTCCTGACGCCAAGCCCGTGAAGCAGGCTTTACGCCGTTTCGGGGATGAGAGAAGGAAGGCCATCGGTGATCAAATCACCAAGCTGCTGATCAGTAACTTCATCATGGAGGTGCTGCACCCAGACTGGTTGGCCAACCCGGTCATGGTCGAGAAGAAAAAGGAAGATCCCAAGGCTGCCACCGCATGGCGCATGTGCGTCGACTACACCGACTTGAACAAGGCATGCCCCAAGGATCCTTTCCCGCTACCTCGCATCGATCAGGTGATCGATTCCACTGCCGGCTGCGAACTGTTGTCTTTCATAGATGCCTACTCTGGTTTTCACCAGATTGCACTCAACCCTGCTGATCAAATAAAGACTGCTTTCATTACCCCGTACGGGGCTTATTGCTATCGTGTCATGTGTTTTGGCCTGAGGAATGCGGGTGCAACCTATCAGAGATGCATGCAGAAATGCTTGCATGACCAGCTCGGCAAGAATGTGCAGGTGTACGTAGATGACATTGTCATCAAAACGAATAAAACACATACTCTGCTTGCCGACCTGGAGGAAACCTTTGCTAACCTACGCAGGTACAAAATGAAACTGAATCCGAGTACGTGTACCTTTGGTGTACCAGCTGGAAAGCTACTCGGTTTTCTGGTTTCTAGTCGGGGCATTGAAGCCAATCCGTCTAAGATAAAAGCTATTGAGAGCATGTCTTTGCCGAGATCATTGAAGGATGTGCAGAAATTCACGGGTTGTCTGGCATCTCTGAGCCGCTTTCTTGGCCGAATGGGCGAGAAGGCTTTGCCTCTGTACCAGCTGATGAAGAAAAGCGACAAGTTTGTCTGGACTCCGCAAGCGGACGTGGCATTCAATGAGCTGAAAGCAATGCTGGCTAGTGCTCCCGTCTTGGCTAGTCCGCTACCCAAGGAGCCTATGCTGCTGTATATTGCCGCGACTAACCGAGTAGTCAGCGTGGTGATAGTGGTGGAGCGAGAAGAAGAAGGCAAGAGTGTGCAGCGCCCAGTCTACTATCTCAGTGAGGTGCTGTCCAGTTCCAAGCAAAACTATCCTCATTACCAGAAGATGACATATGGTGTGTACCTGGGCGCCAGGAAGCTGAAACATTACTTGCAAGAGCACCCCATCACTGTTGTGAGCTCTGCTCCCATCTCGGACATTATGGGAAACAAGGAGGCGAGTGGCAGAGTAGCCAAGTGGGCGATTGAGCTAGCCGCGTACGCTCCCGCGTATACGAGAAGAGAAGCAATCAAGTCTCAGGTATTGGCGGAGTTTCTTGTGGACTGGGCCGAGATGCAATATGAACCTCCTGCTCCAGTTTCCAACTATTGGAAGATGCACTTTGATGGCTCAAAGGTGAAAGAAGGCCTTGGTGCTGGCGTTGTGCTTACATCACCCAAGCGGGATCAGCTCAAGTATGTGTTGCAGATTCATTTCAAGGCATCCAACAATGTAGCCGAGTACGAGGCAGTGGTGCATGGTTTGCGAGTAGCAAAGGAGGTTGGTGTGCAGCGCATTATCTGCTATGGCGACTCAGATCTGGTGGTGCAGCAAGTCTCAGGTACCTGGGATGCTTTGGATGCCAACATGGCATCGTATCGCTTCCTGGTGCAGTCAATGACTGGGTTTTTCGAAGGCTGTGAGTTCCAGCACATTCACCGAGCAGAGAACGAAGCGGCAGACGAGCTATCCAAGTTGGGATCTTCTCGGCAGTCCATCCCGGCAGGGATTGCCTTGGAGCATTTGAGGAAGCCATCCATCAAGCCTTCCCCCAACTCGGAATCCATCTTTGTTCCTTCTCTGCCAAGTGAAGAATCTGACCCAATGGAGATTGACTGGGAGAGTGCTGCAGGGAACCCGGGGACTGCCGTCCTATACTCGGGGACTGCCGTTCCCTACTCGGGGACTGCCGTTCCCTACTCGGGGACTGCCGTTCCCTACTCGGGGACTGCCATTCCTTACCCGGGGACTGCCACTCCCTACTCGGGGACTGCCACTCCCTACTCGGGGACTGCCACTTCCTACCCGGGGACTGCCATTCCTTACTCGGGGACTGCCGCCCTCAACCCAGAAGCTGTTGCATTCATCGAAGAAGTTCTCGCCAATCGATCTGGGCTGCAGAGAAGCGCTCCCACTCCTCCTGTGCAACCACCAGAGCCTGTCCCAATGGAAATGGACGAACCAGTGTTTCCCGTGCGGGAGACACCGAGTTGGGCAATGCCCATATTATCCTTTCTAAGGGACGGTACTTTACCTGAAGATGAGGTGACTGCGAGGCAGATTCAGAGAAGATCCAAGGGCTACGCCATAGTCCGAGATGTGCTGCACAAGAGAAGTGCCACTGGTGTGCTGCAACGCTGTGTGAGCCCAGAGGAAGGAGAAGAAATCCTGGTGGAGATACATCAAGGGGAATGTGGGCATCACGCCTCTTCTCGGGCTTTGGTCAAGAAAGCTTTTCGGCATGGCTTCTACTGGCTCACTGCATTGCAGCAAGCTGAGGATATTGTGAGGAAGTGCGCCGGCTGCCAGATGTTCGCAAGTAAGATTCACATGCCAATATCCGAGTTGAAAACAATTCCTATCACATGGCCCTTTGCTGTCTGGTGCTTGGATATGGTTGGTCCTTTCAAGCCGGCTAAAGGCAACATGACACACATCTTGGTCATGGTGGACAAGTTCACCAAGTGGATCGAGGTGAAGCCTATTCGGAAGTGCGATGGAGTCACAGCTGTGAAGTTTGTGAAGGATGTGATCATGAGATATGGCTACCCGCACAGTATCATCACCGACAATGGCACCAACTTTGCAGAGGGGGCAATGGTGCGATTCTGCAGAGATAAGCATATCCGACTAGACGTTGCGTCAGTCGCGCACCCTGCCTCCAATGGGCAAGTTGAGAGAGCGAATGGGATGGTACTGGCAGGGATCAAGCCGAGGCTGATCGAGCCACTGCTGAAAACACCTGGGTGTTGGCTAGAAGAGTTGCCAGCGGTGTTGTGGAGTCTAAGGACTACCCCTAACCGGTCAACCGGCTACACGCCATTCTTCTTGGTATACGGGGCTGAGGCCGTATTGCCAATAGACTTAGAGCATGACTCCCCCCGAGTAGCCCTCTACACTGAGGTGGAGGCGAGAGAAGCTCGAGAAGACGACGTTGACCTGCTTGAAGAAGCAAGAGAGCTGACTCTGTCACGTTCGGCTATCTACCAGCAAAACCTGCGGCGCTATCATAGCCGAAAGGTGAACCCAAGGGTTTTCCGAGAAGGAGACATGGTCCTTAGGCTGGTGCAACGCACAGCCGGGATGCACAAGTTGTCTCCTCCATGGGAAGGGCCTTTCATTGTCAGCAAAGCGCTGCACAATGACGCGTACTATCTTGTAGATGTGCGCCCATCGCAGGCGAACAGGGCAGATAAAGCTGGAGAGGAAACCAAGCGCCCCTGGAATGTAGCTCTACTTCGTCGTTTTCATTCGTAAGCAAAGATGTGTATGTACCCTCTCATCCGAGTTGAAATTCTACTCTGCAATCTAAAATTGTTCTCGGGGACTGCCCTCGTCCAAAATTGCTCTAAGTGTTTGTCTTACTCGGTTTGTTCCTTGGTCTATTCGGTTGCTCCACTTCAGAACTCATAAGTGCATTGAGTACTGTGTTTAAACCTATATGCCAACTCTTCGACTCTGCTGCTGTCCGAAACCCGGCTTCATGGCAAGCAAGAGAACAAGCAAAAGGTCAATGAGCACACGAAAATCACTAAGGAAGAAAGAGTGCAGGAACCGAGTAGATTGTGTGTTACTTTTTGTTCCTTGTTTTCGTCTTCTCGGCTAGGTGGTGGGCTGCGTTATCATGATTGCTTCTAGCGGCTAAGTATTTGCAGCCTTGTTCCTCGATTCTTGTGACTCGAATACCAAACAAGCGACAAGTCGCAGGTAGAGCAGAGATGAAAAGACAGGGTGAATAAGAAATGCTACTCGGGGACTCGCATGGAAACGCAACTCGGCATTAAGCTAGTGTCGTTCAAATTGATTAATGACAACATAAACAAAGTGGGCATAAAAACTGAGTAGCAAGCAAGATAAAGGTAGTCTGTTACATCTGCTCCCGGCATTCCGGGGATCTGATAAAGTGTTCAAGTGAAAGAAAAGATTGCAGGTTGCTTCAAGATGAGGAGGCGTTGTTCTCGGCGCTGGCCTTGGCTGATGTTTCCTCGGCGGCGGTCCTTGCAGCAGCCTCTCCGGTGGCAGTCGTGGCGGCTGTTCCTTCGGTGCTGGCGTGGGCGGCATCCGCCTCCGTCTGCACGGCGGCGGATTCCTCCATCTCGGCATCCCCCTGGGTGGCCGCCTGCTCAGAAGTGGCCGTGGCCACCGAGACGGGTCCTGGAGCCGAGGAGGAGCAGGAAGCGTGGCCAGGAGGGGGCACTGTGTCGTCGAGAGCAGCACCTGAGGAGGTGCCGAAGTCGAGTGGCTCGCTGTCGATGTGAGCCCCTTCGTCTTCATCGCTACTCGCGACGACGGTGGCTTTTCCCTTTCCAGCCTTGCCCTTGGGAGATTCGAAGAAGTCACCAAGCTCTTCCTCCTCGTCATCATCTTCTTCGTCCTCGTACTCGGTGTCGGGTTCGGGGACGCCATCGATGTAGACCTCCGTCTCGGCGCATTCTGCGACATCATATGCAATCTGCTTGCGCAAGGCCACGCTATCGGCATCAGTCTCCCACTTGGAGTTATTGCGCTTCCCGCGGATAAGCTGCATATCCAGGTTCTCATACCAGGACGCAATGCAGAGAAGCATCACGTCCGCACCAGCACGGGCTCCGGAGGCTCGCCACTTTTTCAACTCGGCCTTCACGTTCTCCAGCTTGAGGGCGAGCTCCCGCATGCTTTTTGGCTCAGGATCATGAGGCCAGAACAGCCGGTGGAGCTCAAAGCCCGCATGCATCAAATCAGTCCCGCAGCCGGCCAACTGTTCGAAGTAACCTTTGAGCACCAGCAGGCTGTCCTCGATATCAGCCCTGGTGTCAATCGGCTCACCCAGCGAAAGGCGAACTGCTCGGGCCTTGGCTATCGTGGGCGCAGAGGTAGACTCAAGACGAGGCCAGATATCTGAAATAGCAAGTGGCAAGATCAAAAACCGAGAAAGAAAAAAGGAAGCCGAGAAGGAAAGAGACCGAGAAGAAAAGATGCAATGAAGAAAAGAACTTACCGATCAGTTGGCGGCGCAGCTGGTGCAGCTTGGTTCTCCAAGATTCCTCGTTGCTAATGTGCTTTGATTGGATCTGGCGCAGGGTGTCCATCTGAGTGAAAAGATCAGCATTGGTCTTCTTCAGAGTCTCGCATTCAGCCTCGAGGGCCCTCTCCTTGGCCTTGAAAGTGGTCTCGGCCTTGGCTTTCTCGGCGATGGCCGTGTCCCTCTCGGCGCCAATCTTCACGGCATCTTGGAGTGCGTTCTGAAGCTGGACCTGCAGCTTCTCCATCTCGGTGGTGTGGTCCTTCACCAGGGTAATGGCCTGGTCGGATAGCTGCTTCTCCACCTCCACTGGCTTGACGCAATCTTGGTGCGCCTCAGCAAAGGACTTATAATCTTCTGCGAAAAGATAAGATGAGGTCAGTAAACGGGCAGAGAAGAACCGAGTTCAGGGTCACACCGAGTAAACAGCAAACTCACCTTCAAGCTTCTTTATGGTGGCCTCGGCGTTCGCCACGAAACTGCGGCATTTCTCATGCTCATCGGCCAAGGCCTTCAGTTTGTCTGTAGAGAAGGAAAGGTCAGCGCGTGAAAAAGCAGAAGCGGGCGTAAACATAAAACGCAGAAACCGCGTAGCTAAAGGCGTACCTTGCACTTCAGCTAACTGTTGGGTGCTGGTGGTAGCATCTTTGCTAGCGGCCTCGGCCATTGCTTTCTCCTTCTCCAGTACGGCGATACGCCTCCTGGCGATGGAGTGGTTCCAGAGAAGGATGCGGTATAAGTTGGTCCGCTTAAGAACGCTATCCTGAAAACCGAGAAGAAAATGAGTTAGGCAAAGCAGAGAAGATTCGGACCGAGTAGGAGGCTACTCGGAGAGTATCCATCTACTCGACCCAAATCTCGGGGACTGGGGGTGATGGTAAGAAAGAAGAAAGGCGAGTAGAAGAGAAGAAAATTCAACTCGGAAAAGGTAAAAAAGACTTACTGCGTAGCTCTGTTCGATATCTTCGGCGTTCTTGCGGTGCAAGAACATCTTGGCTGCGAGGGTTGCGGTATCAGTGGAGACAGACATGGGCTGGTGTCCCAGGTCGATCTTGTTCCACTCCACGCGGTAGTGGTCGATGGAGCCAAGGGTCAAGCCGTGCCACTTCTCCTCTCCGAGAACCCTGCTGTCCCACTTGGCGCTGATGTGGCCAACAGTGTCCAGTACCTGCTCAAGACCCTTGGAGGTTATTGGCTTGTCTTGGGCTCCCCGAGAAGCAATATTGACGGGTTTGTTTTGAGCTGGATCGAAGGGAGGTGTATTCCTGGCTACAGCTTTCCTCCCCTTCTGAATAGCTACAGCTTTATCTTGGGGAGGGAAGCCGATGGTGTGCTGTTGGCTAACCTCGATCATGTACTCCGGGTAGCAAGGCTGGCCAGCAGCGCGAGCGTCCGCAGAGAGCGCAGCAGGAATCGGGCCGGAGTCGCGGATCACGAGTGCTCCGCCTGCGGATGCGCCTTGCTCTCTGGCCCTTTTCTTCGTTCGCTCCTTCTCGATTTCCTGCTTCTCGAGATCCTCGGGTTTCTTCCCCTTAGTTTTGGCCTTTGCCTTCTCGGCGACTGCTTTCTCGGCAGCTTGCTTCTCGGCCTTCTTCTGCTCAGTCCTGGTTTTCTTCTGCTCGGCCTTGGCTCTCTCAGCAGCTTCTTTCTCAGCTTTGATCTTCTCGGCGGCTTCCTCCTCGGCCCTGGCCTTCTCAGCAGCCACCTTATCGGCAGTCTCCTTCTCAGAAAGGCCTTTCTTGGAACAGTAATCCCTCAGAGCATCAAGGGCCTGTTGCTTGGCTGCTCGCCCAGGAGGGCTGGATGTGTCCTTGCTCTATGGAGACGAGGAGGAAGTTGGTGGTGTAGGGCCTTGCGCAGTTGGTGGCGTAGGGCCTTGCGCAGTTGGTGCCGCCGCTGCAGCTCCAGGCAGAACACCACTCGGCGCGCTGCCTGGCAGTGGGTAGACATCTGCTACGGTAGCATCTGCAGCGGTGTCGTCTGTCATCAGCTGCTCGGCAGTGATGTTATCTTGTGCAGCAGCCTCGGTGGTGGGCTGCTCTACTTCTGGCCGCTCAAGGGCGGCGGCGTCTTGCTTTTCTTGTTCTTGGTTCTCCTCGGCGTTGCTAGCCGGAGGAGAAGGGGGTCTCTCGTCGTGGACGGCGGTGTCCTGTGCTGCTGGTTCTGACGCTGCTCCTTGTGCTGGATTGGCAGCAGCAGCATTGGCGTCGCGATCCTCATCATCATCGTCCAGGTTGACCAGAGGTACTGGTTTCTTCTGGGCTTGGTCGGACGCGAGGGCTGCGTTCGCATCCATGGCAGGACTGCAGAGAAGAAAGAAATCAGGGATTGGAAGAAGATTTGGGAGAAACCAGTACTACGCGAGAAGGAGGGCAAACGAGAAGAGAACTCACGCAGTGGTGGATTTAAGCTGTCGTCGGGGTTTCTTTACAGTAACCTTCTTCTTCTTCTCGGCGGCCTCCTCCTTCTCGGCGGGCTTCCTCTTCTTGGCTGGAGGTGCCTGTGCTTCGCCGCCGGTCCGCTTGCGGGTTTCGGGAGGGGCAGTGGACAAAGGTTGGACGACGAGGGGCGCATCGCCCTCGTTCTCACCCTCATCCTCGTCGTCCTTCTCCGCAGCGGCCTCATCTGAGAAATTCAAAAGAGAAGAAGGAAGAATCAGAAACAGCAATGCAAGGGGTTAGTGTTTCTCGGAAGCAAACAAGATGAAAATAACAATACCATGAGAGCCTTCATCCGACCAAGTGCGGAGAGCATCGCGCTTGTCAGGAGCGGGGCTGCTCTGTTCCGCGTCATCAGAGGGCAGCATGTCATCCTCCTCGCGATCGGCGAACCAGTTGTCCTCGAAAACTTCACGACTCTCAACCAACTGTCGAGTAAGAGTCTGAAAGACAGAGAAGGATAACAAGTTAACCGAGTATCAGGATGGGACTCTACTCGGATAGGCGTGCAAACACAAAGCACATTAAGCCTATGTAGTTTTCTAAGTATTCTACTCGGATAGGCGTGCAAACACGAAGCACACCAAGCCTATGCAGTTTTCTATGTGTTCTACCCGGATAGGCGTGCAAACACAGAGCATACTGAGCCTAAGCGCGAGTCGACTACGTGCTCTACTCGGTGCATCAGGTGGCTGCTAGTCGGGGCGGAAAGAGAAATTATTTACTCGGGAAACAGAGGCGAAAGCAGAGTAGGAACAGCGTACCCGGGCAATCGGTTGCGTGCGGCTATACGGGACGAAGCCATACCGCCACTTCTCGGTAAGGCTTGTCTTCAGCATGTTCCTGGCATGATAGGCAACATCGGCGTCGTCGATTTCGATGGTGGTGGTCCTGGTGCAGTCGCGGGGGCCTCCCATGTAACACATGAGATGGCAGCGCTCCTGCAGAGGGAGCACTCGGCGCTTGATCCAGCACACCACCGGGTCGTCATTCTTGAGGCCCAGCTTTTTCAGCTCGCCGAGTCTGTCTTCTATCTCGATGGCGATTTCGTCGATGTTGGGCTTCTCCTTCCAGTTCGACCCGAGTGGAGCACGATTCCTCCAAGCGGGCAGGTTGATTCGATCATCAACCGCACCTCCTTCCGTGGCGGGGACATTCTTGACATAGAAGAATGTCTGCTGCCACATTCGGCAGGAATCCAGCCCCTGGATGCGGGGATGATTCGTCCCGGTCCGCTGCACCATCATGGCACAGCCCGTGTCGGTGGCGCGGCCGATACCTGCACCGTCTTTCTTCCCGACTGACTGTTGGCGGAGATTGAAGTACCTGAGCCACGTATCAGTCGTGGGCCTGATGCCGAGGAAAGCCTCGCAGACCACGGCGTGGTAGGCGAGGAAGACGACCGCGTTGGGCGGCAGATGATGCATCTGCAGCCCGAAGTGGTCGAGGAACTCGCGCAGGAAGTTGGAGGCGGGCAGTCCAAAGCCGCGCTCGAAGTGCGACATGAAGACCACCCGCTCGCCGTCCCGCGGAGTTGGCACGACCTCGTCGTCGGGTGCCCGGCACTCCACGCCGGGGGGAACCCTTCTGCTGGTCACGAGCCAGGCGAGATTGGCCTTGGTGATGGAGGAACCCGACCAGCTAGCCTTGGCCATCGTTGCGAGTGGGAGGAGTGGATGATTTTCGAGTGGAGTTGCTCGGTGGAGTGAGTTCGCGGCGGCGCGGAAGCTTGCGCGGCGGCGGAGGGCTCGGTGGCGAAGAAGAACAGGAGGCAGAAGGGGAAAAGTGCAGGGAAGGGGAAAAGGAAGTTACCGCGGGGGTATTTATACCTCCCTCGCGAGAATACCGTTACCACCGCGGAAGTGGGATCGACTGTGGCGTGTGGTGGGTCCTGTGGCCGGCTAGAAACGCACACAAGCGCGGGCTGCGCGCGTAACGGCCGCATTGGATCCCACCATCAGATCGTGGCCAGTAATTGCGCGTGATGGGACATGACGGCCGGTGGGCCCACAGCGTGAAAACTGGACACGTGGCGTCGTGTCCTGGGCAACCAAACGACGAGGTCGTGGATGCTTGACACGTGGGCAGTGCCGGCGTGAAGGGCTGGATGTTGCCCTGCGCTGCAGAGGCTCAGCTTGCGAAATTTCGCTAAGTCTTTTTACTCGGCTACAGAGTTGGAAGCAAGTGCTACTCGGAAGAGAGGAAGCTCAAGGTACCTTCCGGATAGCTACTCGGAGGACCTACTCGGCATCTTGAGGTTCGATGGCTGAGATACAAAGGCTGGTTTTAAGCTGGCAGAGCCTAGTGAACAAGTTCGCAAGACTCAACCAGCTTCGGGGACTGCTGTCGGGGGGTTACCCCCGAGTAGGGTAAAGACGGGTGGTAAAGGCCGCTTACAGAAGAGAGGTTTGGTCGAGTAGCCGACTACCGGGTACTCGCTACCCGGTCGACTGCTACTCGGTCTCACCTCAAGATGACCAGAAGGAGATATCAGTCAAGTTCTACCCTGTCGAGTAGAAGGTTTGGCCCGAGTACAATTGGCGGGAACCTTTGGCGGGAAACTACTCGAGCAGGAAGTCAAAGGAGCCGTTCTGACACAGGATCCCGCGTATCCTGGGTCCGTACTTGGCAGCATTCGAACTACTGTTCACGTGGGGACGGTCTGTCTGACAGTGACAGCATGGAAGCAGGCCGTGGCAGGATAAGGGGGGCCTACTCTGTGACTAGGTACAGTGATACCAGTCTGTCCCCTAGTTTTGCCCAACGACTTTACAGAAGCAGCCAAGACCAACGACCAAAGCTGTCAGCGGGTACTCGGAGAAAGGACAGTGTGCACACTGTGTCGACACTTGTCTAGGATTTGGACGTATCCGGCTGGGCACCGTGTATATAAGGTGCCCCGCCGCCTCCTGCGCGAGGCATGCTCTCACATGCTCCCATAGTGGTTCACTGGAAACCCTAGAGACCCTAGGTTCTTGACCTAGCTCTACTCGGAGAGGGGCAAGGGGCTACTCGGTAGCGTTACTATTTGTACTGTGGCTACTCGGTGAGACACCGTAATACATAGAGAAAGGCAGGAGTAGGGGTTTTACCTCCTCACGAGGGCCCTGAACCTGGGTACATCGTGTTGTTTGTGTTGTGTAGATCTCACCTCACGCGGCTACTCGTCGCGTGATCCCTCCCCGGACACCTCCAGCGTCCATCGTCCCCACATCTTTAGCCATCCCATGGCATCTGCCGTGACACCACCACGACATCTATTCTGCTAGCCTTATGAATCGTTGCTTGTGTTCGATCCTATCACATGTTATCCTTTAACCCTGATATAGCCTCACCTCCACACCTAAAACCCCGTTGCTTGTTGCCTGTGTCTTACTAGCATGCTTAGGGTTGTTTATGCTCGAGTTTGCTGTCTGTTATTTCTGTTATCATATTTTATCATGTTCTGGGGCTCGATGTTAAACAACAACCTGTTAATGTTTGAGGTAATGCTAATTTGATGATAAGGCACCGGCAGGAGGCCCGACGTGGTTTTGAGGCCTGCTAGTGTCGACCCTAATTAGGAAAAGGGTCTTGTCTACTGATCCATGATGAGCGCACTATCCGCATGTGGGAAGCGTGTATGGGCGCCCCCCTCAATTTGATTCGATTCGCATCTCGTCCAAATCGCCTCATTTAGTTCGGGTTTCCATTTGCCGCACGCATATGCAGGTACGAACCCGAGGCCAGGGTGGAAACTTTTGTAGTCGGCATTTAGGGAGACACGTTCTTAGAGTGCTATGAGGGTCCCCTTTTCTTCGTGGGGCTTGATTAGCCGTGCGCTCAATTGCACGGGGTTCTTTGGGCTTGATGCGAAGAAGAGTTGGGTTGTGTTGAGTGCCCCGCTTGGTGGAAGGCATTCCATCTGGCGGGTTATTCTTACGTGTACGGCCAAATTGGTGCATCCCTGCAGGGTTAAATCATCTCGAGAAGCCGTGTTTTCCGTGGTTATGGTTGACTTGGTGAAAGTACTGGCTAACAAGTACTCAGAACAACTTACACCTAACTAATGATAACTTGACTAGTAATAGTCTTATTGACACAATAACTTGAACCATCATTAATCCAACTGCGTGAGTTATCCTCGGATTGCTTCTTTGGATAAGGGGCGAGATCCAGGATGGTTTTGTTTGAGGTTAGTTATAGTTGGTTACGATACGCTATCTTATCCCTTTCTGTTAGCCGGAAGTTGTAGCATGTTTCTGTAGTTGGCTAGAGCAGCCTGCTGCCGCACTTTTGTATCACCTATTCTTCCGTTGAACCCAGAGCATCTGTACTTGGTGTTTCCGGGTACACTATGGTATCTTGTGAGTCTTGCTTGCCAGTACGTTTATGTACTGACCCCCTTGGGGCTGTGGTTTCCGCAGACTACGTTTCCGAGGATCCCCATGGTGGCTACTACGTGGAGTATGACGAGGCTGCTGACGAGTAGATAGCGGACCCGGGCAGGATCCGAGACATCGTGGATGGGCTCCGTCTTTTCGTTTCCGGCCTCTTAGGCCTATTTGGATTTTGTCTGTACCCAGACATTTTGGATGCTTCCGCTGTGATGTAATGATGAATTGTTGGGACATGTGTCCTCTGGATGATTGTATTTGCTATCTCTGCTCTAGTGAGAGCTATTTGCAACTTATTTCAATCTTTTGTGTCTTAGAGATATGTTGTGATATCACTTGTTCAAATGCCGTTGACGTACCATGTGTGTATGTTATGAAGTACGTCAACGGAAGTAGTCGGATTTCTATGGGATGGTTTACGCAGACGATGGATAGTAGAGAATGGTTGTCACACGTTTACGTGTTGGCCTGCTCATATTGAGATGCGGGTGCCGGTATGCCCCGTAAGCCATTTGCTCTACTATTTAGCGGACTGTGAGTATCCTCTAGAAGTCCGGGTGCGACAAATGGTATCAGAGCTTGTCTGCCTGTAGGATCCCTTTTACTGGTCGCAGTTGAGTCTAGAAATTATTTTGTAGCTATATAGGAAAAATGAAACGTGAGAGTAGGAATTCTGTTCTTTTTCTTCTTTCCCCACCCACCCTCCCTTTTCTGGTAAGGAAGTGCAACGTTGTTTTCCCTTCTCATCTAAACTTTCAAGTTAGGTTTTCACGTATCCTGGTTTCTCTAGGATAGTTATATCTACTAGACCATAGGAATGGAGGTGGTTGTGACATGATTTATCATGTTGCCTACTCACGATTGAGAACGAGGCGTGTAAGCCCCGGAAGCAGATCCTCTATTCCTTAAGCAGTAGATATTGATCCTTTAGAACCCCGGATGGGTTTCCGTAGTACCTCAGGAGTGTTTGGTCTCGTGTTTCCCGAATGTTGCTTCGATATCCTGTTCTTCTCAACATCCTTTTCGTCCGTTGAAACCTTGTTGTTGCTTGCCACTGCAGTTCTTCTACCGGCGTCTAATCAAAACTTCCCCATCATCTGCAGATGGATCTCAGGTTCTACCCGCAGGTGGTTCGTATGACTCGTTGCGAGAGCACTGCCGGTTATCCAGAGATGCTGAGAGACATGGTCACTTTTCTGGGGTTCTGTTGGGCACCAGAGTACCAGGTCTACGAGCAGCAGCGAGAGTTTGACCAGACCTACTACCAGGCTATCGTCTACATTCTGTCAGATGATGGCATGAGCGTAGTCCACCGCTACGAGGCAGTAGGTTCCACAGTGGATATGGCTGTGCAGCAGGCAGCTTATGTGAGTCTCACCGTCCTTCGTGCTGACTACTGGGGATTTGACGATTCTATCTATCGCCACATCCCCCGCGGTTACATCACTTCGGAGGGAGCTCATTTCACTCTCTACGACAACTTGGATATCTACGAGCATGATAACTCCAGGCTGCACACCACCGCTCAGTTTGTGACGCACAGTGACGCAGTTGCCAGCACACTATCTCAGGAGTTGGCTTCAGTCAGAGAGCAGCTCTACCTTGCTTTGACTCGTCTGGCGACTTACACCATAGACTTTGTTGGAGACGAGCGCTTTGCATGTTTCGATCAGCCAGTTGGTCGTCGTCTTCCAGATGCCGGAGGTTACGAGCCGATCAGAGGTCCACTCCTCAACCTTGGTGCTGGGTACACTGGGATTCCACGCTTTGGAGCACAGGGAGTCGACACTATGTACTTCACCACACCTAGAGTCGCTCTCAGACCACGTCAGATCTATGTGGATCGTTGTTCTACCTACTTTCGTGGGCGTGCTCCTCACCGTACCCCTCGCCGTACTCCTAGTCGCCGTCCTGCGTGATGAGCATGGGAGTACCGATGTATCCATTCTTAGCTATGTTTAGTTATCCTTTGGCTTTCGAACCATTTGTGGTGTGTTGGATATTCTGATGTATTTGAACATGTGATGATGTACCTGTTGGTTATCTATTCATGCGTCGGAATAATCTCTTTTTCGGTTTCCAAGTCTATCCTTTTCTATTGTTGTGCTAAAATGCATTTCCATTCAGGATGCCGCCAACAAGGAACAACCCGCCTGAGCCACCTCCAATCACGGAGCTGTTGACTCAGATGACCCAAGTCATGGCACAGATGGCCCAGTTTCAGACTAACCAGCACAACAACCAGAATGCTCCACGAGTCAGCATCAAGGAGTTCCTCAGTCTGGGTCCGAGAGCTTTCGTGGCCACACGCGAGCCTCTGGATGCTGATGACTGGATCCGTGAGATAGCTAAGGCTCTGGAGATTGCTCACGTTGCTGAGGAAGACAAGGTCAAGTATGCCTCCTATCTGCTGAAGGGTCAGGCAGCTACTTGGTGGGAAAACTACCAGGCCATGAGAGCTGGCTTTCCAATCACCTGGAATTGTTTCAAGGAAGCCTTCCTGAAGCACCACATTCCAGATGGTCTCATGGAAAGGATGCGTGAAGAGTTTTGCTCACTCAAGCAGGGCAAGCTGGACGTCATCAGCTATCAGAGCGAGTTCAATCGCCTCGCTCGTTACGCTTGTAACATCCCAAGTATGAAATATCCCTTAGAATGTTTTGTTCCTTGTTTTATTTCAAGCAATGCATCATGTCATCATCTCATTGCATTTGTGTTATTTTTGTTTGCAATTGTTACTATTTGTGTTGCATCTGTTTTATCTTGTTTTCATAATCAAACTCAAACAAATTTCAAATGGTTATTTCATACTTGATCTGTTACCACTTTTGGAATAAAAATAACAAATAAAAACAACCCTTTTATTCCTTGTTAATCACTCATTAAATTGTGGGTTTAATCAAACCATTAATCAATCAATTAGTTCAATCAATAATTTCTAAATCATTTCAAATTCAAACCAATTCTCAAATCAGTACCTTTTTGAATCCATAAAATTCACCACACATTTGTACTCTTTAAATCATTCTAAAAAACCCTAGGGGTAACCCTATTGAAAATGATTCTGTTTTCTAATATAATTAATATTGGAAATTTCATTCAATTTGGTTTCAAATATAAACAACATTTTAAATTTCAAACTTTTGAAAATCCACCTTGGCAATTGGTTGCTATTGGTATAACCAACCTAACCTAATTTTTCCAGAATTTTTACTGATTTAAAAACCCTCTTTTTCTTCCAAAAGCAAACCTACAAAAAAAAACAGAAAAAGGAAAAATAAAAAAAGGAGAAAACGAGCGGCAGCTAACCATCTAACCTAGCCCAAGCCCACCTAGCCTAGCGCGCGCGAACCAGCCCACTCTACCCCGCTCACTTACCGCTTCGAGATTCGTGCGGGTCTTCTTTTTGAAGTACGGCAGGCACCTCCGCGCGCCACCCCGACCGCGCGCGACTCCGGCGGCCGCCCCTGTCCTCCCGTGCCTATAAGAAGCCCTAGGGCACCCCTCAGACCTAAACCCTAGCCCTAGGTTCTTTTCCCCTCGCTCGCCGCCGCCAATCTCTTCTTCCCCGACGAGATCCCCCTCCTCTGAATCTCTCACCGGCGGCCACCGTCTGAAAATCTACTCGCCGCCGTCGCCATGGCGCTCGTCCACCCTACCTAGACCTTGGAACCACGTCACCGTCGTTTCCTCTCGCCGTTGGACACTCAATCGCCATCGGTAAGCCGATGATTCGCCGCCGCGATCCTTTTCCTCTCCGGCCACCGCTCCTCCGTTTCTGAACCCGAGCTTCCCGTCTTCGTAGCCGAGACTATCGACGCCGATCGTTCGCGGGAACCAGCTCGCCACTCCCTCCTCTACGTTCTGGACACCGGAGCCACGCCGGAGGATCACTGCAACCTCGCCGTCGACCTCTTCCCCGCCGCCGTCGCCTCCGACAGCTCGCGTCACCGGGCCGCTGCCACATCTACAGAACGGTGGTGAGCATCCGTCGCCTCCCCTCATCTCCCCTCTGTTACACATTCATGGTCTGCATACGCACGCGTCCAGTAGCTTCCACGGCGCAGCACAACGGTGATCAACGCCGGCGAGTCGTTGTCTGTCAGTCGAGCAACACTTGGGTCGTCAGTTTCGTCAGACTAACACCGGGTTCTGAAACTCAACCTCAGTGCGTGCCTGTTACTGACAAGAAACGCGCACCAGCTGCACTGGTTTCAGTCAAGCGCACGCGAGGGAGAGGTGCTGGGTTCGATCCCCAGCACCCGGGATTAATCCCTCTCTTTTTTCGCTGGAAGCGCTGACATCCAGGGCCCATCCGTCAGCCCCTCTGGTGCCACGTGGGCACAGTGAACCACGGGGCCCCCCTGACAGTGTGTGTGTACGTTCCAGTGGGGTAACAAATGATTAAAACAAATCTGTTCTATTTACTGTTTCTTTTAAATAGCAGAATAAAGCAATAAAGTTTAAAAATCAATAACTTTTAAACCATAAGTCTAATAAATAAAAATTGTATATGTTTATTGCTCCAAATTTCATAATCTTTCCAAATAACCTAGTTGTGTTCTGTTTTGAGTTTTCAAAATACATTTAAAATTCCAATTTGAATAATTCAAATGTAATTTGCAATAATTCATAAATAATTCATACTATTTCCATATAGGGCAAATAAAATATGTTTTTCACACCATTTTGAATATGCTATTCAAATAGAAAATTTGTTTCATTGTTTGAATAATTTAAATTGCCTAAATAATTTAATACTTGTTTAATTCAATTAAATTTGATAAAATCATAACTTGCTTAATATAAAATATTTTTGGACATGCAAAATATGTTTTCAAACCATCAAAGTGTGAACTTTTCAAATGTGAATTTGAATTTATGATTTGAACAAATAAAATTCAAATAATATTCAAACTTGTTTTAAATTCATTTAAAACTTGTTTAATATTGTTTAATTCATACTTAAATAATCCAAATTCCAATTTCAATATTTGAAACATGTAATCCAACTAAAATTTGATGTTCTTTTCAAATATAAATTTTGTTAATTGTTTTGCACACTTTAAATTGATGAAAACAATAATGGTTTGTGTGACATGTTTAAGCAACCAAAATTTTCCAAACTTAATAAATAAGTTCTAAACTTGTTTTATTCCTTTTCCTTTGCATCTATCATTGTTATTTGTTGTTATCTGTTGTTATCTTGTCATCATCATCATGCATGCATCATGATAACAACTATCACATAATAAATAATTGTAAATCATTTGTTCCACTTATTTCAATGTATCCTTTTCCATATGCAACCCTTGCATGTGGGTCCATTTAATTTGTGCTATCATGTTAGTCAGTTTATTTTTGCTGCACTATTAATTTGTCATGCATCATATTGATTGTGCACAATGCCATGGCAATGATTGTTTACATTCCTGTTTTGTTTGTTTGCTTCTTCTCGAATAGACGACGACGTTGAGACAGACGACCTTTACAGCACCCCTTCTGAGGATCTAGCTCAGTACCCGGCTGTTGAGTTTGCAGGCAAGTTATCACTCACATGAACCATTGTGTTCCTTTCAACCCTGGTTACCGATACTTTCCGTTGTCTATATCTTGCTAGCCATAGTGGTAGATGTTTCTGTTATGAACCTATCACATGAATCCTTTAACCCTGATATTGACTCACCACCCTCCTACAACCCTGTTGATTGAGCCAGTGTCTTACTAGCATGCTTAGGTTGTTATGCTCGAGTCTGTTACCCGTTACTTTCAGTTACTATTTCATTATGTTCTGGGGGCTCGATGTTTAATCAATCAATCAGTCATGCTAATGTTATTACTGTTAATAATAATTTGATGATAAGGCACCGGCTGGAGGCCCTGTGTGGTTTTGAGGCCTGCTAGTGTCGACCCTAATAGGAAAAGGGTCTTGTCTACTGATCCATGATGAGCGCACTACCCGCATGTGGGAAGCGAGTATGGGCGCCCCCCTCAATTTGATTCGATTCGCATCTCGTCCAAATCATCTCATTTAGTTCGTGCTTTCTATTTGCCGCATGCATGTTTTTGCGAGCCCAGTGCAGGGTGGAACTTTTGTAGTCGGCATATAGGGGGACACGTTCTTAGAGTGCTATGAGGGTCCATTTTCTTCTGGGCTCGATTAGCCGTGCGCCCAAGGTGCTTTGGGCTTGATGCGGAGAAGAGTTGAGTTGTGTTGAGTGCCCCGCTTGGTGGGAGGCATCCCATCTGGCGGGTTATTCATACGTGTACGACCAAATTGGTGCAACCCTGCAGGGATAATCTTCTCGAGAAGCCGTGTTTTCCGCGGTTATGGACTACTTGGTGAAAGTACTGGCTAACAAGTACTCAGGACAACTTTAACCTAATGATTCACAATCTCACACCCCATGATTAACAATTTGACTAGTAATAGGATTATTGTCACAATAACTTGATTCATATTAATCCAACTGTGTGAGTTATCCTCGGATTGCTTCTTTGGATAAGGGGCGAGATCCAGGATGGGTTTGTTTGATGTTATCTTTCAGTTGGTTACAACACTCGATCTTATCCCCTTTCTGATAGTTGGACATGATAGAATCTCTGTAGTTGGTTAGCGCAGCCAGTTGCAGCATCTTATATATCCCCTTCTTTCCGTTGAACCCAAGTCATCTGTGCTTGTGTTGACGGGCTATACTTTGGTGAACTGTGAGTCTTGCTTGCCAGTACTTGGATGTACTGACCCCGTTGGGGCTGTGGTTTACGCAGACTACGACTACGGCTACGATGACCACCAGGATGGCTACTTCGTGGAGTTTGACGAGACTGCAGACGAGTAGTTAGCTGGACCAGGGCTGGATCCAGGACCTACGTGGATGGGCTTCGTCTTCTTTATTTTCTCCGGCTTCTTAAGCCTGTTGGATTTGTCTGTACCCAGACACCTTTGATTGCTTCCGCTGATGTAATGAATGCTATGTTGGGACATGTGTCCTCTGGATGATTGTATTTGCTATCTCTGCCTTAGTGAAGGCCATTTGCTACCTTATTTCCATCTTTTGTGTCTTAGAGATAAGTTGTGATCATCATTCGTTCAAAGCTGTTGACGTACCGTGCGTGATTGATATGAAGTACGTCGACAGTAGTGCCTATGACTTCTAGTGGATAGTTTACATCGACGGTGGAATAGCAGGGCTTGTGTTGTCGCGCATAAGCGCAGGCCTACCAGGAAGCTGGGACGTGGGAGCAGTTATGCCCCATAATCCAAGCACCTGCTATCCAGTTCGTACGATGAGTATCCCTTAGAAGCCAGGGTGCGACAAATGGTATCAGAGCCTGTCTGCCTGTAGGATCCCTTTTTACTGGTCGCAGTTGAGTCTAGAAACTATTTTGTAGCTATATAGGAAAAATGAAACGTGAGAGTAGGAATTCTGCCATTTTTCTTCTTTCCCCACCCACCCACCCTTTTTCTGGTAAGGAAGTGCTACGTTGTTTTCCGTTCTCACCTAAACTTTCAATTTAGGATTTCACGTGTTTTGGGTTCTCCATAGTACCTCAGGACTTTTGGTCTCGTTTTCCCGATGTTGCTTCGATATCCTGTTCTTTTCAACATCCTTTTCGTCCGTTGAACCTTGTTGTTACTTTCCACATCAGTTCTCTACCGGAGTCTAATCAAAACCTCCCAAATCATCTGCAGATGGATCTCAGGTTCTACCCGCAGGTGGTTCGGATGACTAATTGTGAGAGCACCGGTTATTCGGAGATGCTGAGAGACATGGTTACCTATTTGGGGTTCCATTGGGCACCAGAGTACCAGGTCTACGAGCAGCAGCGAGAGTTTGACCAGACCTGCTACCGGGCTATCGTCTACATTCTATCGGATGATGGCAGGAGCATTGTCCACCGCTACGAGGCAGTAGGTTCCACAGTGGATATGGCCGTGCAGCAGGCAGCGTACGTGAGTCTCACCGTTCTCCGTGCTGACTACTGGGGGTTTGATGATTCCATCTATCGTCACATCCCCCGTGGTAACATCACGGCAGCGGGAGTTCACTTCACTCTCCACAGCAACCTGGATACCTACGAGTCTGATAGCTCCAGACTGCACACCACTGCTCAGTTCGTGAGGCACAGTGACGCAGTTGCTTCCACACTTTCTCAGGAGTTAGCCTCAGTCAGAGAGCAGCTCCACCTTGCTCTCACCCGTCTGGCAACGTACACCACAGACTTTGTTGGAGACAAGCGCTTTGCACGTATCGTTCAGACAGCTGGGTTACCGCTGCCAGATGCTGGAGGTTACGAGCCGATCAGAGGCCCACTTCTCGACCTCGGAGCTGGTTACACAGGGATTCCCCGCTATGGAGCACAGGGAGACAACGCTTTCTACTTCACCACACCGAGAGTTGCTCTCAGGGCAGTCCCGCTCTACGTGGATCGTCGTCATACCTACTTCCGGGGGATTCCTCCGCACCGTATCTCTCGTCGTACTACTCACCGCCGTCCTGCGTGATGAGCATGGGAGTACCGATGTACCCATTCATAGCTATGTTTAGTTATCCTTTGGCATTCGAACCATGTATTGGTCTGTTGGATATTCTGATGTATTTGAACATGTGATGATGTACCTGTTGGTTATCTATTCATGCTTCGGAATAATCTATCTTTCGGTTACCAAGTCTATCCTTTTCTGTTGTTGTGCTAAAATGCATTTATGTTCAGGATGCCTCCAACCAGGAACAACCCGCCTCCGCCACCACCAATGGGGGAACTGTTAGCTCAGATGACCCAAGTGGTGACACAGATGGCCCAGATCCAGGCTAACCAGCACCACAACCAGAATGCTCCGCGAGTCAGCATTAAGGAGTTTCTGAGCGTGGGGCCGAGAGCTTTCGTGGCAACACGTGAGCCTCTGGATGCTGATGACTGGATCAGGGAGATGGACAGGGCTCTGGAGATAGCTCATGTTGCTGAGGAAGATAAGGTCAAGTATGCCACCTACCTACTGAAGGGTCAGGCAGCTACTTGGTGGGAGAACTATCAGACCATGAGAGCTGGCTATCCTATCACCTGGGGATGTTTCAAGGATGCCTTCCTGAAGCACCACATCCCGGATGGTCTCATGGAAAGGATGCGTGAGGAATTCTGCTCTCTCAGACAGGGCAAGCTGGACGTCCTCGGCTACCAGAACGAGTTCAATCGTCTCGCTCGGTACGCTGGTGACGAAGTGTCCACTGAAGCCAAGAAGATGGCAAGGTTCCGCCGAGGTTTTAACCCGGAACTGAAGTACGCTCTCACCAACATCAAGTGCAAGGACTTCGTGGAGCTCGTGAACACCGCGCTCAATGAGGAGAATGGGCGCAAGGCGTTCGAAGAGTCGCGCAAGCACTTGCGTGAGGGTGGTTCCTCCTCCAACATGACCACCCCTCCGCAGAAGCGCCGCATCTGGGTGCCAAATGGTGCTGTCACTCGGGCTCCAAATGCCCAAGCTTCTCCAGGCTTTGGTCCCCGCCCACCCAACCCATCTCAGATGCAGGGTCAGAGGATTCCAATGGGGCAGCCAAGGCCAGGTCCTTCTCGTGTCGTCACTTGCTACAAGTGCAAGGATACTGGACACTACGCTGATAAGTGCACTCAGAAGCAGCTACCCCTACCTCCTTGCCCCAACACCAACCAGGCTATGGTTCGTGCTCCCCCGGCTAAAGCCTTCAACTCCAACAACAGGCCTGTCGGGAGGACCGCGAGGGTGAATCATATCAAGGACGACAAAGCTGAGGAAGCTGCTGACGTCGTTCTCGGTATATTACCCGTAAACTCTATTCCAGCTAAAGTGTTGTTTGATACTGGAGCATCGCATTCTTTTGTGTCAAAGATTTTTGCAAAAGCATACAACCTAGTTCTGGTTCCGCTAAGCAATCAAATGACTGTTCACTCTCCGGGACCGCAAATGTTGACTTCCAAGATAAGCATGGACAATGAGATCCTAATTGGAGGTCGCATATTCCTTGCTTCACTCATGTTGCTGGGAAATTCTGACATTGATGTCATTCTGGGTATGGATTGGTTGAAGACCCACAAAGCAAAAATTGACTGTGCTCAAAAGTCAATAACTCTCTCTCACACTTCAGGCCAGATAGTCTATTCTCCGTATGGATCAAGTTCTGTTCAGCTGTTCAACCTCGATGCCAAACCCCTTCCGGCAATTGAAAATGTTCCGGTGGTTTGTGAATTCCCTGACGTCTTTCCAGAAGAGTTGCCAGGGATGCCTCCGGATAGAGCAATTGAGTTTGTGATCGAGCTTGAGCCAGGTACTGCTCCAATCTCTAAGCATCCATACAAGATAGCTCCTCCTGAACTGAAATTGTTGAAGGAGCAAATCGATATGTACATGGAGAAAGGTTACATTCAGCCTAGTTCCTCCGCTTGGGGTTGCCCAACTCTGTTTGTTGCCAAGAAGGATCAAACAAAAAGACTCGTGGTTGACTATCGTCCTCTAAACGAGAAAACCATCAAGAACAAGTATCCACTTCCTCGTATCGATGATCTTTTTGATCAACTTGCTGGAGCCTCAATATTCTCAAAGTTGGACTTGAGGATGGGGTTCCATCAGATAAAGATCAGAAAGGAAGATATTCCTAAGACAGCTTTCACCACTCGTTACGGTCTATATGAATACACCGTCATGTCCTTTGGTCTCACCAATGCACCGGCAACGTTCTCAAGACTCATGAGTTCTGTCTTCCATGAATACCTCGACAAGTTCGTTGTGGTATATCTCGATGATATTCTAGTCTACTCCAAATCCGAGGAAGAGCATGGAGAACACCTTCGTCTCACTCTCATGAAACTTCGCGAGCATCGTCTGTATGCCAAGTTTTCCAAATGTGAGTTCTGGATTCCAGAAGTTGCATATCTTGGTCATATCATCTCTGCCAAAGGCATTGCCATTGATCCGGAAAAGGTTAAGGCAATTGTTGATTGGAAACCCCCTAAGACGGTGAAGCAAGTCAGAAGTTTTCTTGGCTTGGCTAGCTCTTGCCGTCGTTTCGTCCAAAACTTTTCTAAGATTGCCAAGCCTCTCACTGATCTCACAAAGAAGGACAAAAAGTTCGTTTGGACTACACAATGTGATGAGAGTTTCAACCTCCTGAAGACTAAACTCACTTCCACACCTGTTCTAGTTGGCCCCGACACCACCAAACCTTTCCAAATTTTCTGGGATGCATCTCTCCAAGGCCTAGGAGCAGTTCTTATGCAAGAACGTCAAGTTGTGGCTTATGCTTCACGTCAGTTGAACCCACATGAGCAAAACTATCCCACTCATGATCTTGAACTTGCAGCAGTTGTGTTTGCCCTCAAGAAATGGAGACAATACTTGTTGGGTAACAAAACTGAAATATTTTCCGATCATAAGAGTCTGAAATACATCTTCACTCAGCCAGATCTGAACCTCAGGCAAAGGAGATGGATTGAGAAGATTAAAGACTTTGATCTCACCATTTCGTACACTCCAGGCAAGGCTAATGTTATGGCCGATGCTCTCAGTCGCAAATCCTATTGCAATAATCTCATGATCATGGAAAGCCAACCTCCACTTCATGAAGAATTCCAGAAGCTGAACCTTGGTCTTGTCCCTGAAGGATACCTTGCTAGCTTGACAGCCAGTCCAACTCTCGAGGACAAGATTCGTTCTGAACAACTTCGTGATACTGAAATCAAGAAAATTGTAGAGCACATCAAGGAAGGCAATGATAAATTCAAGTCCTTCTCAATTGATGACAAGGGAACTGTGTTCTTCGAAGGACGCATTGCAGTTCCTCAGATTCAAAGTCTCAAGGATATCATTCTCAAGGAGGCTCATGAAACTCCTCTATCCATCCACCCTGGAAGTACAAAGATGTACCAGGATCTCAAGACTCTGTATTGGTGGCCTGGCATGAAACGTGAAATTGCTCAATACGTTTCTGAATGCGACGTTTGTCAACGTGTTAAGGCAGTCCATCAGAAAACAGCCGGTCTACTCCAACCTCTGAAAATTCCTGAGTGGAAGTGGGACATGATTGAAATGGACTTCGTTACTGGGTTTCCAAAATCCAAGAAGGGCAACGATGCAATCTTCGTTGTTATTGATCGTCTCACTAAGGTAGCTCACTTCTTTGCTGTCAAGGAAACTATCTCAGCTAGCCAGTTAGCAGAGCTCTACACAGCAAAGGTTGTTCCTCTTCATGGTGTTCCATTGGAAATAAGCTCAGACCGTGGAAGTATTTTCACTTCTCATTTCTGGAAGAGTTTTCAAGAAGCATTGGGCACCAAACTTCTGTTCAGCACAGCCTATCACCCTCAGTCTCAGGGGCAAGTCGAAAGAGTCAATCAGATTCTCGAGGATATGCTCAGAGCATGTGGTCTCTCCTTTGGAATGAAATGGGAGGATTGCCTTCCATATGCTGAATTCTCCTACAACAACAGCTACCAGGCAAGCCTAGGCATGGCACCATTTGAGGCACTGTATGGTCGCAGATGCAGGAGTCCAATCAATTGGTCTGGAGCTGGTGAACGTTCACTCTTGGGCCCTGACATTGTTAAGGAAGCCGAGGAGAAAGTTCGTATCATTCGTGACAATCTCAGGATTGCTCAGTCTCGTCAGAAGAGCTATTATGATAGCAAGCACAGGGATATGATCTATGCACCTGGTGATAAGGCATATCTCCGTGTAACGCCCCTCAGAGGCACTCATCGTTTTGGTGTGAAAGGGAAGCTTGCACCAAGATACATTGGTCCTTTCAACATCCTCTCAAGACGTGCAGAGAATGCTTATCGTCTTGAACTTCCAGAAAAACTATCCAAGGTGCACGATGTGTTCCACGTGTCACAGCTCAAGAAGTGTTTCAAAGATCCAGATCGTGCAGTTGATCATGATTCCATTGAACTGCAAGATGATCTATCTTATGAGGAGCACCCTGTTCGTATTCTCGATGAGACCGAGCGTAAGACTCGCAACAAGAGCACCAAGTTCTTGAAAGTGCAATGGTCGCATCATTCCGATAAAGAGGCAACGTGGGAGACCGAAGAGGATCTTCGCAAGAAGTATCCGGACCTTTTCACATCTCAGTAAGGAATCTCGGGGCGCGATTCCTTCAAGGGGGGGCGTTTTGTAACATCCCAAGTATGAAATATCCCTTAGAATGTTTTGTTCCTTGTTTTATTTCAAGCAATGCATCATGTCATCATCTCATTGCATTTGTGTTATTTTTGTTTGCAATTGTTACTATTTGTGTTGCATCTGTTTTATCTTGTTTTCATAATCAAACTCAAACAAATTTCAAATGGTTATTTCATACTTGATCTGTTACCACTTTTGGAATAAAAATAACAAATAAAAACAACCCTTTTATTCCTTGTTAATCACTCATTAAATTGTGGGTTTAATCAAACCATTAATCAATCAATTAGTTCAATCAATAATTTCTAAATCATTTCAAATTCAAACCAATTCTCAAATCAGTACCTTTTTGAATCCATAAAATTCACCACACATTTGTACTCTTTAAATCATTCTAAAAAACCCTAGGGGTAACCCTATTGAAAATGATTCTGTTTTCTAATATAATTAATATTGGAAATTTCATTCAATTTGGTTTCAAATATAAACAACATTTTAAATTTCAAACTTTTGAAAATCCACCTTGGCAATTGGTTGCTATTGGTATAACCAACCTAACCTAATTTTTCCAGAATTTTTACTGATTTAAAAACCCTCTTTTTCTTCCAAAAGCAAACCTACAAAAAAAACAGAAAAAGGAAAAATAAAAAAAAGGAGAAAACGAGCGGCAGCTAACCACCTAACCTAGCCCAAGCCCACCTAGCCTAGCGCGCGCGACCCAGCCCACTCTACCCCGCTCACTTACCGCTTCGAGATTCGTGCGGGTCTTCTTTTTGAAGTACGGCAGGCACCTCCGCGCGCCACCGCGACCGCGCGCGACTCCGGCGGCCGCCCCTGGCCTCCCGTGCCTATAAGAAGCCCTAGGGCACCCCTCAGACCTAAACCCTAGCCCTAGGTTCTGTTCCCCTCGCTCGCCGCCGCCAATCTCTTCTTCCCCGACGAGATCCCCCTCCTCTGAATCTCTCACCGGCGGCCACCGTCTGAAAATCTACTCGCCGCCGTCGCCATGGCGCTCGTCCACCCTACCTAGACCTTGGAACCACGTCACCGTCGTTTCCTCTCGCCGTTGGACACTCAATCGCCACCGGTAAGCCGATGATTCGCCGCCGCGATCCTTTTCCTCTCCGGCCACCGCGCCTCCGTTTCTGAACCCGAGCTTCCCGTCTTCGTAGCCGAGACTATCGACGCCGATCGTTCGCGGGAACCAGCTCGCCACTCCCTCCTCTACGTTCTGGACACCGGAGCCACGCCGGAGGATCACTGCAACCTCGCCGTCGACCTCTTCCCCGCCGCCGTCGCCTCCGACAGCTCGCGTCACCGGGCCGCTGCCACATCTACAGAACGGTGGTGAGCATCCGTCGCCTCCCCTCTGTTACACATTCATGGTCTGCATACGCACGCGTCCAGTAGCTTCCACGGCGCAGCACAACGGTGATCAACGCCGGCGAGTCGTTGTCTGTCAGTCGAGCAACACTTGGGTCGTCAGTTTCGTCAGACTAACACCGGGTTCTGAAACTCAACCTCAGTGCGTGCCTGTTACTGACAAGAAACGCGCACCAGCTGCACTGGTTTCAGTCAAGCGCACGCGAGGGAGAGGTGCTAGGTTCGATCCCCAGCACCCGGGATTAATCCCTCTCTTTTTTCGCTGGAAGCGCTGACATCCAGGGCCCATCCGTCAGCCCCTCCGGTGCCACGTGGGCACAGTGAACCACGGGGCCCCCCTGACAGTGTGTGTGTACGTTCCAGTGGGGTAACAAATGATTAAAACAAATCTGTTCTATTTACTGTTTCTTTTAAATAGCAGAATAAAGCAATAAACTTTAAAAATCAATAACTTTTAAACCATAAGTCTAATAAATAAAACTTGTATATGTTTATTGCTCCAAATTTCATAATCTTTCCAAATAACCTAGTTGTGTTCTGTTTTGAGTTTTCAAAATACATTTAAAATTCCAATTTGAATAATTCAAATGTAATTTGCAATAATTCATAAATAATTCATACTATTTCCAAATAGGGCAAATAAAATATGTTTTTCACACCATTTTGAATATGCTATTCAAATATAAAATTTGTTTCATTGTTTGAATAATTTAAATTGCCTAAATAATTTAATACTTGTTTAATTCAATTAAATTTGATAAAATCATAACTTGCTTAATATAAAATATTTTTGGACATGCAAAATATGTTTTCAAACCATCAAAGTGTGAACTTTTCAAATGTGAATTTGAATTTATGATTTGAACAAATAAAATTCAAATAATATTCAAACTTGTTTTAAATTCATTTAAAACTTGTTTAATATTGTTTAATTCATACTTAAATAATCCAAATTCCAATTTCAATATTTGAAACATGTAATCCAACTAAAATTTGATGTTCTTTTCAAATATAAATTTTGTTAATTGTTTTGCACACTTTAAATTGATGAAAACAATAATGGTTTGTGTGACATGTTTAAGCAACCAAAATTTTCCAAACTTAATAAATAAGTTCTAAACTTGTTTTATTCCTTTTCCTTTGCATCTATCATTGTTATTTGTTGTTATCTGTTGTTATCTTGTCATCATCATCATGCATGCATCATGATAACAACTATCACATAATAAATAATTGTAAATCATTTGTTCCACTTATTTCAATGTATCCTTTTCCATATGCAACCCTTGCATGTGGGTCCATTTAATTTGTGCTATCATGTTAGTCAGTTTATTTTTGCTGCACTATTAATTTGTCATGCATCATATTGATTGTGCACAATGCCATGGCAATGATTGTTTACATTCCTGTTTTGTTTGTTTGCTTCTTCTCGAATAGACGACGACGTTGAGACAGACGACCTTTACAGCACCCCTTCTGAGGATCTAGCTCAGTACCCGGCTGTTGAGTTTGCAGGCAAGTTATCACTCACATGAACCATTGTGTTCCTTTCAACCCTGGTTACCGATACTTTCCGTTGTCTATATCTTGCTAGCCATAGTGGTAGATGTTTCTGTTACGAACCTATCACATGAATCCTTTAACCCTGATATTGACTCACCACCCTCCTACAACCCTGTTGATTGAGCCAGTGTCTTACTAGCATGCTTAGGTTGTTATGCTCGAGTCTGTTACCCGTTACTTTCAGTTACTATTTCATTATGTTCTGGGGGCTCGATGTTTAATCAATCAATCAGTCATGCTAATGTTATTACTGTTAATAATAATTTGATGATAAGGCACCGGCAGGAGGCCCTGTGTGGTTTTGAGGCCTGCTAGTGTCGACCCTAATAGGAAAAGGGTCTTGTCTACTGATCCATGATGAGCGCACTACCCGCATGTGGGAAGCGAGTATGGGCGCCCCCCTCAATTTGATTCGATTCGCATCTCGTCCAAATCATCTCATTTAGTTCGTGCTTTCTATTTGCCGCATGCATGTTTTTGCGAGCCCAGCGCAGGGTGGAACTTTTGTAGTCGGCATATAGGGGGACACGTTCTTAGAGTGCTATGAGGGTCCATTTTATTCTGGGCTCGATTAGCCGTGCGCCCAAGGTGCTTTGGGCTTGATGCGGAGAAGAGTTGAGTTGTGTTGAGTGCCCCGCTTGGTGGGAGGCATCCCATCTGGCGGGTTATTCATACGTGTACGACCAAATTGGTGCAACCCTGCAGGGATAATCTTCTCGAGAAGCCGTGTTTTCCGCGGTTATGGACTACTTGGTGAAAGTACTGGCTAACAAGTACTCAGGACAACTTTAACCTAATGATTCACAATCTCACACCCCATGATTAACAATTTGACTAGTAATAGGATTATTGTCACAATAACTTGATTCATATTAATCCAACTGTGTGAGTTATCCTCGGATTGCTTCTTTGGATAAGGGGCGAGATCCAGGATGGGTTTGTTTGATGTTATCTTTCAGTTGGTTACAACACTCGATCTTATCCCCTTTCTGATAGTTGGACATGATAGAATCTCTGTAGTTGGTTAGCGCAGCCAGTTGCATCATCTTATATATCCCCTTCTTTCCGTTGAACCCAAGTCATCTATGCTTGTGTTGACGGGCTATACTTTGGTGAACTGTGAGTCTTGCTTGCCAGTACTTGCATGTACTGACCCCGTTGGGGCTGTGGTTTACGCAGACTACGACTACGGCTACGATGACCACCAGGATGGCTACTTCGTGGAGTTTGACGAGACTGCAGACGAGTAGTTAGCTGGACCAGGGCTCGATCCAGGACCTACGTGGATGGGCTTCGTCTTCTTTATTTTCTCCGGCTTCTTAAGCCTGTTGGATTTGTCTGTACCCAGACACCTTTGATTGCTTCCGCTGATGTAATGAATGCTATGTTGGGACATGTGTCCTCTGGATGATTGTATTTGCTATCTCTGCCTTAGTGAAGGCCATTTGCTACCTTATTTCCATCTTTTGTGTCTTAGAGATAAGTTGTGATCATCATTCGTTCAAAGCTGTTGACGTACCGTGCGTGATTGATATGAAGTACGTCGACAGTAGTGCCTATGACTTCTAGTGGATAGTTTACATCGACGGTGGAATAGCAGGGCTTGTGTTGTCGCGCATAAGCGCAGGCCTACCAGGAAGCTGGGACGTGGGAGCAGTTATGCCCCATAATCCAAGCACCTGCTATCCAGTTCGTACGATGAGTATCCCTTAGAAGCCAGGGTGCGACAACGCTGGTGATGAGGTGTCCACTGAGGCTAAGAAGATGGCAAGGTTCCGCAGAGGTTTTAACCCGGAACTCAAGTATGCCCTCACAAACGTCAAGGCCAACAACTTCGAGGATCTCGTTAACACCGCGCTCAATGAAGAAAATGGGCGCAAGGCGTTCGAGGAGTCTCGCAAGCACTCGTGTGAGGGTGGTTCCTCCTCCAACATGACCAACCCTCCGCAGAAGCGCCGCATCTGGGTACCAAATGGTGCTGTCACTCGGGCTCCTTATGCCCAAGCTTCTCCAGGCTTCGCTCCCCGCCCACCCAACCCTGTTCAGATGCATGATCAGAGGGCTTCAATGGGGCAGCCAAGGCCAGGGCCTCCTCGTGTCGTCACTTGCTACAAGTGCAAGCAGACGGGGCACTACGCTGACAAGTGCACGCAGAGGCAGCTACCTCCACCACCACCTCGTCCCAACACAAACCAGGCAGTGGTGCGCGCTCCCCCGCTTAAGGCCTTCAACTCCAACAACAGGCCTGTCGGGAGGACCGCAAGGGTGAATCATGTCAAGATCGACAAAGCTGAGGAAGCTCCTGACGTCGTTCTCGGTATATTACCCGTAAACTCTTTTCCAACTAAAGTGTTGTTTGATACCGAAGCATCGCATTCTTTTTTGTCAAAGATTTTTGCCACAACAAACAACCTAATTGTGGTTCCACTAAGCAATCAAATCACTGTTCACTCCCCGGGATCTCAAATGTTGACCTCCAAGATAACTAAGGACAATCAAATCCTAATTGGAGGCCACATTTTCCTTGCCTCTCTCATGTTGCTTGGCAGTTCTGACATTGATGTCATTCTTGGTATGGATTGGCTGAAAGCTAATAAAGCAAGGATTGACTGTGCTCAAAAGTCAATAACTCTGTTCCACCCTTCTGGCCAGATAGTCTATTCTCCAAATGAATCAAGTTCCGTTCAGCTATGCACCCTCGATGCAAAACCTCTACCTTCACTCGAAAATGTTCCGGTGGTTTGCGAATTCCCTGACGTCTTTCCAGAAGAGTTGCCAGGGATGCCTCCGGACAGAGCTGTTGAGTTCGTGATCGAGCTTCAGCCAGGTACTGCTCCAATCTCTAAGCATCCCTACAAGATAGGAACTCCCGAGCTGAAGTTGTTAAAGGAACAAATTGATATGTACATGGAAAAAGGTTACATTCAACCTAGTTCCTCGGCTTGGGGTTGCCCAACTCTGTTTGTTGCAAAGAAGGATCACACAAAGAGACTCGTTGTTGACTATCGTCCTCTTAACGAGAAAACCATCAAAAACAAGTATCCAATTCCTCGAATCGATGATCTTTTTGATCAACTTGCTGGAGCCTCAATATTCTCCAAGTTGGACTTGAGAATGGGTTACCATCAAATAAAGATCAGAAAAGAGGATATTCCAAAGACATCCTTCACCACTCGCTACGGTCTATATGAATTCACCGTCATGTCCTTTGGTCTCACCAATGCACCGGCGACATTCTCTCGACTCATGAATTCTGTCTTCCATGAATACCTCGACAAGTTCGTTGTGGTATATCTTGATGACATTCTTGTCTACTCAAAATCCGAGGAAGAGCATGAAGAACATCTTCGTCTCACTCTCATGAAGCTTCGCGAGCATCGTCTCTATGCCAAGTTCTCCAAATGTGAGTTCTGGATTTCAGAAGTTGCTTACCTTGGTCATGTCATCTCAGTCAAGGGCATAGCCATTGATCCAGAAAATGTTAAAGCAATTGTTGATTGGAAACCTCCAAAGACGGTGAAGCAAGTAAGAAGTTTTCTTGGCTTGGCTAGCTATTGTCGTCGCTTCGTCCAAACCTTTTCCAAGATTGCCAAACCTCTCACTGATCTCACAAAGAAGGACAAGAAGTTCATTTGGTCTCCACAATGTGATGAAAGTTTCAATCTCTTGAAGACTAAACTCACTTCTACACCAGTTCTGGTTGGCCCAGATCCATCCAAACCTTTCCAGATATTCTGTGATGCTTCTCTCCATGGTCTAGGTGCAGTTCTTATGCAAGAACGTCAAGTTGTGGCTTATGCTTCACATCAGTTGAACGCACATGAGCTCAATTATCCCACTCATGACCTTGAGCTTGCAGCAGTTGTGTTTGCCCTCAAGAAATGGAGACAATACTTGTTGGGCAATCGCACTGAAATCTTTTCCGATCATAAGAGTCTGAAGTACATCTTCACTCAACCAGATCTAAACCTCAGGCAAAGGAGATGGATTGAAAAGATTAAAGACTTTGACCTTACCATTTCTTACACTCCAGGCAAGGCTAATTTTATGGCCGATGCTCTCAGTCGCAAGTCGTATTGCAATAATCTCATGATCATGGAAAGCCAACCTTCTCTTCATGAAGAATTCCAGAAGCTCAACCTTGGTCTTGTTCCTCAAGGTTACCTTGCAAACTTGACAGCCAGTCCAACTCTCGAGGACAAGATTCGTTCTGAACAACTTCGTGATGCTGAAATCAAGAAGATGGTAGAACACATCAAAGAAGGCAAGGAGAAATTTAAGTCCTTCTCAATCGATGACAAGGGAACTGTGTTCTTCGAAGGACGCATTGCAGTTCCTCGAGTTCAAAGTCTCAAAGATGTCATTCTCAAGGAGGCTCATGAAACTCCTCTCTCCATACACCCTGGAAGTACAAAGATGTACCAGGATCTCAAGACACTGTATTGGTGGCCTGGCATGAAACGTGAAATTGCTCAATACGTTTCTGAATGCGACGTTTGTCAACGTGTTAAGGCAGTTCATCAGAAAACAGCCGGTCTTCTCCAACCTCTGAAAATCCCTGAGTGGAAGTGGGACATGATTGAAATGGACTTCGTCACTGGTTTTCCAAAGTCTAAGAGGGGCAACGATGCAATCTTCGTTGTCATTGATCGTCTCACTAAAGTAGCTCACTTCTTTGCTGTCAAAGAAACAATCTCAGCTAGCCAGTTAGCAGAGCTCTACACAGCAAAGATTGTTCCTCTTCATGGTGTTCCATTGGAAATAAGCTCAGACCGTGGAAGAATTTTCACTTCTCATTTCTGGAAAATCTTTCAAGAAGCCTTGGGCACCAAACTTCTGTTCAGCACAGCTTATCATCCTCAGTCTCAAGGGCAAGTCGAAAGAGTCAATCAGATTCTCGAGGATATGCTCAGAGCATGTGGTCTATCCTTTGGCATGAAATGGGAGGAATGCCTTCCATATGCTGAATTCTCCTACAACAGCAGCTTCCAGGAAGGCCTAGGCATGGCACCATTTGAGGCTCTCTATGGCCGCAGATGCAGGAGTCCAATCAATTGGTCTGGAGCTGGTGAACGTTCACTCTTAGGCCCTGACATTGTTAAGGAAGCCAAAGAGAAAGTTCGCATCATTCGTGACAATCTCAAGATTGCTCAGTCTCGTCAGAAAAGCTACTATGACAGCAAGCACAGGGATATGATCTATGCACCTGGTGACAAAGCATATCTCCGTGTAACTCCCCTCAGAGGCACTCATCGTTTTGGTGTGAAAGGAAAACTTGCACCAAGATACATTGGTCCTTTCAACATTCTCTCAAGGCGTGCGGAAAATGCCTATCGTCTTGAACTTCCAGAAAAGCTATCCAAGGTGCACGATGTGTTTCACGTGTCACAGATCAAGAGGTGCTTCAAAGATCCAGATCGTGCAGTTGATCATGATTCCATTGAACTGCAAGAAGATCTCTCTTATGAGGAGCACCCTGTTCGAATTCTCGATGAGACCGAACGTAAGACTCGCAACAAGAGCACCAAGTTCTTAAAAGTGCAGTGGTCTATTCATTCCGATTAAGAGGCAACGTGGGAGACCGAAGAGGATCTTCGCAAGAAGTATCCGGACCTTTTCTCTTCTCAGTAGGAATCTCGGGGCGCGATTCCTTCAGGGGGGGGGGGGCGTTTTGTAACATCCCAAGTATGAAAACAACCTTTAGAATGTTTGTTTCTTGTTTTATTTATGTTTTGCATCATGACATCATCATTGCCTTTGTTTTGTCATTTGTTTTCCATTTGTTTTCGTCTGTTTTCCTTTGTTTTCCCAATTGAAATTCAAACAAAATTCAAATATTTGTTTCATACTTGCTCTGTTACAATTTTCAAATAAAAATATTCAAATAAAAACAGCCATTTGTTTCCATTAAAATAGAAAGCTCAAACTATTAACTTGTTCTTTTTAATAATTCACTTAATTCAAATTTCATTCAAATTCAATTAAGTTTCCAAACAGCAACCATTTTGAAGTTTATGAAAATTACAAAACAAATCAATCATGTGTTACCATTACACTTGAAACTAAAAACTTTTAAATTGTTCTTTTCATCTAATCAATTAATACCAAAAAATTAACTCAAATTCAAATGAAAAACAAACAGCAACTAATTTGAAATATTTGAAAAACAGAAGTTTGCAAATTGTTGCTGTTATCATAAATAACCTATAACAATTTTTCCTAATTTTTTCTAACTCTTAAAACCCTATCTTTTTCTTCCTTTTCCTTTTCAGCAAAAAAAAACAGAAAGAAAAATTAAAAAGAAACGCAGAGGGAGGCAGCAGGCCCAGCCCACCTAACCCACGGCCTGCTACCCCCTCCTTTCTCCTACCTTCGTACGGCGCGCATCTGCGCGTGTCCACGTCGACAGCAGCGAGCAGGGAACGGCCACGAGCTCGCTCTCCCCCTCCTTATAACCCTAGGCCGCGAGCCCACCCTCTGCCCTAGTCCTTCCTCCTCTCTCCCTCTCTCGCCGACGTCGTTTCCCCCTCTCTCCCGCTATTCTCTGTCGCGGCACCACCCCACCTCTGAACCCACCGCACCACCGCCACTGTACTCCGATGATCGTCGCCGAGTTGGCCACCTCCAAACCTGGCTAGCCACGGGAACGAAGTCCCCACGGCTTCCTCATACTTGATTTAAATCCTTTTAAATCTTGTTCAACTTGTTTAATTCATAATCAATTCATTATAAATCCTTTTTCAATAAATGAAACATGTATTCCACCTAAAATTTTGTGTACTTTCAAACTATGAACTTTTTTATCTATTTTTAGCAATTTAAATTGGTGAAAACAACAAATGCTTGTGTAACTACTTTAAGGAGCCAAAATCTCTTAACTTAATAAATACATTTCCAAACTTGGTAAACTTCATTTTAAATTGAACCTATTGTTGTTTTCCTTTTGTTTTCCTCATCCATGCATCATTCTAATCCACTTTCACATGTTGGTTATTTGTAGATCATCTAATCCAACCATAATTCATGGGCTTTCCATATGCAACCCAAATTGCATATGGGTCCATTTAAACATGTTACCATGTCAACTAGTTTATCTTTGATGCATCAATTAAATTGCCATGCATCATCCCATGATTGTGCACTATGCCATGTTATTGATTGTTTGTCTCTCTGCGTTGTTTGTTTGCTTCTTCTCGAATAGACGACGACGTTGAGACAGACGAGGTTTACGACACCCCTTCTGAGGAGTTAGCTCAGTACCAGGCTGCTGAGTTTGCAGGCAAGTATTCACTCACATGAACCATTGTGTTCCCTTCCACATTGGATACCGATACTTTCCATTGTCTATTCTGCTAGCCTTATGAATCGTTGCTTGTGTTCGATCCTATCACATGTTATCCTTTAACCCTGATATAGCCTCACCTCCACACCTAAAACCCCGTTGCTTGTTGCCTGTGTCTTACTAGCATGCTTAGGGTTGTTTATGCTCGAGTTTGTTGTCCGTTAATTCTGTTATCATATTTTATCATGTTCTGGGGCTCGATGTTAAACAACAACCTGTTAATGTTTGAGGTAATGCTAATTTGATGATAAGGCACCGGCAGGAGGCCCGGCGTGGTTTTGAGGCCTGCTAGTGTCGACCCTAATTAGGAAAAGGGTCTTGTCTACTGATCCATGATGAGCGCACTATCCGCATGTGGGAAGCGTGTATGGGCGCCCCCTCAATTTGATTCGATTCGCATCTCGTCCAAATCGCCTCATTTAGTTCGGGTTTTCCATTTGCCGCACGCATATGCAGGTACGAACCCGAGGCCAGGGTGGAAACTTTTGTAGTCGGCATTTAGGGAGACACGTTCTTAGAGTGCTATGAGGGTCCCCTTTTCTTCGTGGGGCTTGATTAGCCGTGCGCTCAATTGCACGGGGTTCTTTGGGCTTGATGCGTAGAAGAGTTGGGTTGTGTTGAGTGCCCCGCTTGGTGGAAGGCATTCCATCTGGCGGGTTATTCTTACGTGTACGGCCAAATTGGTGCATCCCTGCAGGGTTAAATCTTCTCGAGAAGCCGTGTTTTCCGCGGTTATGGTTGACTTGGTGAAAGTACTGGCTAACAAGTACTCAGAACAACTTACACCTAACTAATGATAACTTGACTAGTAATAGTCTTATTGACACAATAACTTGAACCATCATTAATCCAACTGCGTGAGTTATCCTCGGATTGCTTCTTTGGATAAGGGGCGAGATCCAGGATGGGTTTGTTTGAGATTAGTTATAGTTGGTTACGATACGCTATCTTATCCCTTTCTGTTAGCCGGAAGTTGTAGCATGTTTCTGTAGTTGGCTAGAGCAGCCTGCTGCCGCACTTTTGTATCACCTATTCTTCCGTTGAACCCAGAGCATCTGTACTTGGTGTTGCCGGGTACACTATGGTATCTTGTGAGTCTTGCTTGCCAGTACGTTTATGTACTGACCCCCTTGGGGCTGTGGTTTCCGCAGACTACGTTTCCGAGGATCCCCATGGTGGCTACTACGTGGAGTATGACGAGGCTGCTGATGAGTAGATAGCGGACCCGGGCAGGATCCGAGACATCGTGGATGGGCTCCGTCTTTTCGTTTCCGGCCTCTTAGGCCTATTTGGATTTTGTCTGTACCCATACATTTTGGATGCTTCCGTTGTGATGTAATGATGAATTGTTGGGACATGTGTCCTCTGGATGATTGTATTTGCTATCTCTGCTCTAGTGAGAGCTATTTGCAACTTATTTCAATCTTTTGTGTCTTAGAGATATGTTGTGATATCACTTGTTTAAATGCCGTTGACGTACCATGTGTGTATGTTATGAAGTACGTCAATGGAAGTAGTCGGATTTCTATGGGATGGTTTACGCAGACGATGGATAGTAGAGAATGGTTGTCACACGTTTACGTGTTGGCCTGCTCATATTGAGATGCGGGTGCCGGTATGCCCCGTAAGCCATTTGCTCTACTGTTTAGCGGACTGTGAGTATCCTCTAGAAGTCCGGGTGCGACAAAATAACTGAATTTTTCAGATCGGAAACACGTATAGATGCAGGGACGGACGAGCTCGTCCATGGCAGCGGCCAGCATCGCACGACGGCGAGCGCACAGAGCAAGGGGGAAGGACGGGGAAGAGGGGCCCGAGGGCGGAGGCGAGCTCACCGCGGGGGTGGACAAGGCAGAAGGCGCGGGGCGCGGAGGCGTCGAGGAAGCAGACTCTGGCACGGTCGTTGTTCGTGGCTGCTGCCGAACGGAGGAGGAAGACGACGACGGCGAGGTCGATGCAACCGCCCTCCGTCCTCGGTTTCTTCAGAGAAAAGAAGGAGGGAGGCACCGGGGTTCCATTCCCGGTGCAAACACATCCCGGCGTCGACCACCGCAACCGCACCATCTCCTCCATCGGGCAGCCATGGAAGTGGTGGTTTGGGTTCAGAAAGGTTCAGAGATGAACATGGAGTAGAGGAGGGAGAGGGGTGGCGGCAGGAAGGAAGAAAGGAGGGGAGAAGGGCTAGGGTTAGGGTTTGGGAGGAGGAGAGGGGTAGATAAAGGAGGGGAAAGGGAGCAGGTGGGTGGAGGGGTCCATGGAGGTGGACAGCAACATGTCCTCCTCGTGCCTGTACGGATGGAGGAAGGAGAAAGGCTGGGGTGGGCTGGTTTGTTGGGCCTGGGTATGGTGGGCTGCTTTCTCTCTCTCTCACTCAAACATTTTTTTGTTTTGTTTCTTCTATTAATTTCCAGAGATTGTTTTTGCACTATTGAAAATAATTTTTGAGGCCACAAACTCAAGTTTGATTTTTATGAAGATTTAAGATTTCCAATCAATTAAATACTGGGTGAGTTCATCACATGATGGCATGATGCATGATGATGCGAAAATGAAAAACAAACACACAAGTTCTAATTGGGGAAACCCCCGGGTGTTACAGACGACACCACTAACAAGGGATTGCGCCCTCGCAATCCACCCACTAACCCGGGAGGGGAAAGAAGTTCGACTATCGATTCTTCATGCTTCCAGTTGATCTCCTCGACACCACTAACAAGGGCTTCTCGACACCACTAACAAGAGATTCTTGCTCGGAGTGATGACGATCTTCTCCCGCCAGGAATCTTCCGATGATCGAACCTATTAGGTTAACGGCTCAGAAAACGTCCACCCACGTAGGATCCTAAAACTTTGAAAGATTGAGAGGGAGAGACTCCAAAACAAATAAGATGAGAGGAGAAATAGAATAGAGATAAGGAGAAAACAAGAATCCTATTGAGATGTTTCCAAAACAGTTTTTGCACAAATAGCTTTTGACACTCTAGAAACACGACCGTTAGCGAGGTTATCCTACAGGCTTTGCGGACCAGTTGCTTCGATAACCATTCGTGTCGAAACAATATCGGGAATCGGAAACCATGCTCTGATACCATTTGTGACGCCCCGGGATCGGGCACTATGCAGATTTCAGCATTTCCGTCCAAATCCGCATAATAACCGATTCCAGGTTGCCACTTGTGATAACATTACAACAGTTCACGAATATTCCGCAACAACAACAGAAAAGATATATACAAGACGACTCAAACGAGTCAAGGATACAACAGATACAATACAAAGATCCAAATAACAGCGGAAGAAACAACATAGTGTCCGACTACGGACAAGATACAAATTGGACTAAGAGTCCTGAAGATAACCGATGGCGTCCACATCCCTGCCCAGGCCAAGCCGGAGGGATTCCCAAGCTAACGTCGTCAGACTTCAAACCTGTTGACTGCAATGTGGAATATGCAGCCACTAAATGGATTCGTGGGTCAGTACGGTTAAGTACTGGCAAGTGGATAAACCATACTCACAAGATACCAGCGTAACCAATCATCACAAGATACAAATACTTTGGGTACAACGGAAGGAAGGGGTTATTGCAAAGAAGCGGCAGCGGGCAGCACTAACAAACTAAAGAGACGCGCTACAACTTCCGGCTATTAGAGAGGGATAAGAGAGCGCGACAAAACCAACTACAACTACTCACCAAACAATACCCATCCAATGTTACCCCCTACTAAGGAAGCAACCAAAGAAAACTCACACTGTTGAATAATGAAGGTTCAGCTTATTGTGACAATATGCCTATTACTAGTCAAGTTATTATCAATTAGGTGTAAGTTGTCTGAGTACTTGTTAGCCAGCACTTTCACCAAGTCGTCACATAACCGCGGACAACACGGCTTCTCGAGAAGATTCATCCCTGCAGGGTGCGCTACAGTACCCGTACACACTCAAGCCACCAACTAAAACTCAGGTTGGCTCGACACGACCCAAACCGTCTCTACAACCCATCCTAGGAGCCACGGAGCTATAAGGTCCCGGCCAGTCCGACCTAACCTAAGCGCAAGGGTGAAAACCACACCCCCCGGCACCACAGGCCTCGCCCTATATGCATCATCATCATAACCATCATAATCATCATCAACCATGGGGGCGCCTCCCATTATGCATATGAGCAAATGGAACACCCGAACTAAGTGTGGCTCTTCGGACAAGCTGCGAATCAGGTCTAAGTCGAGGGGGGTCCCATACTACCTCCCGGATGCGGTTAGCGCGCTCATCATGGATCAGTGGACAAGACCCTTTTCCTAGTTTCGACACTAGCAGGCTCCAAAACCACGCCGGGCCTCCTGCCGGTGCCTTATCATCAAATTATTATTACCCCAAACATTAATATGTTGTTGATTAAATTGAAACCCAACTATCAACTAAACAGGTGATATGAAAAAGGACAACAAGACTCGAGAGCAAACAACACTAAGCATGCAACTACGACACGAGGGCCAACAAGGTAAACAAGCAACAGTTGATAGGAAGGGGAAGGAAGGCTATATCATGGCTGCAAGGTAAACATATGATAGGATCGAGACACAAGCATCGAAAATACTAGGCTAGCATAAAGACAACGGAAAGAATCGGTAACCAGTGATGAAAGGGAGCCATAGGTAGCAAGTGAGTATACTTGCCTGGAATCCAGCAAGTAGAGGTACATCCGAACTTGTCGTTGCTCACATCATCTCACGTCCTATCCGCGAAGAAGCAACGAACTAGAACAAACACCGGATGCAACAATTACTACTACGGCAAAAGATCCAGCATGATCAAGATATGGATGCATGACAAGTTTAAGGATGCATCAAAGATAAACTAGTTGACATGGTAAACATATTTAAATGGGCCCATATGCAATTTGGATTGCATATGGAAAAGCCCATGAATTAATGTTGAATTAAATGATCTACAAATAACCATCATGTGAAAGTTGATTAGGATGATGCATGGATGATGAAAACAATAAGAAAAACAACAATAGCTTCAGTTTGATATGTTGTTTACCAAGTTTGGAATTTTATTTATTAAGTTATGAACTTTGTCATTTTAAATGATTAAACAAACATTTGTTGTTTTCACCAACTTTAAATGTTCAAAACAGATAACAAAATTTTTATTTGGAAAGAACACAAAATTTTAGATGGAATACATATTTCATTTGTTGAATTTGGATTTAAAATGAGCAAGTTATGAATTTGGCAATTTAAAAGGTGTATTTAAAGTATTGAATTATTGCACCAATTTTAATTAGGAAAAACAGTAGACAAATTGTATTGAAAAGTTTGAAAACATGTATAAAATGTTTCAATGAACAGTTTGAGCTATTAAACATAATTTTTGGATCATTATTGAATTTATTATGCATTTTTTCATAAGCATTTTTATTCTGCCCTTTTTAGTAAACAGAATGAAACATTTTCAAATTTAATTCAATTGTGACCAAATAAAATACCACTGTGTAGAGTTTGTTAAGACAAATTTTTAGAGCCCAAGTTTGCTCAATTTGGATGAACAGAACTCAAGTTATGAATTTCCAAAGTTTCAAATTTTAATAGCCATTTCTGTATTTAATTTAGTGCCAAATTTATTACAGAAACATGTTGCAACTTTGTGACTAACAGAAAGAGTACAAGATTCTGAATCCATAGAAATTTGAATCACTGAAATTGGAGAATTTTTCAATTTGTTATGGATTTTACAAATAAAGGCTCAGATCTGTTTTTCTGGAGTTCGAGAAATAAAAGAAAAAAGGAGGAAAAAGGGGTGGCTTTTGCTGCGGAAGGGGAGATTCGAACCCGGGGCTCCAGGGAGTGCGGACAGGGTACCACGCCACTGGGCTGCTGTGCGTGTTTGTGATACAATACATCCCTCACAGAATATGAGGTGGTACCGTGCGGAAAATAACTGAATTTTTCAGATCGGAAACACGTATAGATGCAGGGATGGACGAGCTCGTCCATGGCAGCGGCCAGCATCGCACGACGGCGAGCGCACAGAGCAAGGGGGAAGGACGGGGAAGAGGGGCCCGAGGGCGGAGGCGAGCTCACCGCGGGGGTGGACGAGGCAGAAGGCGCGGGGCGCGGAGGCGTCGAGGAAGCAGACTCTGGCACGGTCGTTGTTCGTGGCTGCTGCCGAACGGAGGAGAAAGACGACGACGGCGAGGGCGATGCAACCGCCCTCCAGCCTCGGTTTCTTCAGAGAAAAGAAGGAGGGAGGCACCGGGGTTCCATTCCCGGTGCAAACACATCCCGGCGTCGACCACCGCAACCGCACCATCTCCTCCATCGGGCAGCCATGGAAGTGGTGGTTTGGGTTCAGAAAGGTTCAGAGATGAACAGGGAGTAGAGGAGGGAGAGGGGTGGCGGCAGGGAGGAAGAAAGGAGGGGAGAAGGGCTAGGGTTAGGGTTTGGGAGGAGGAGAGGGGTAGATAAAGGAGGGGAAAGGGAGCAGGTGGGTGGAGGGGTCCATGGAGGTGGACAGCGACATGTCCTCCTCGTGCCTGTACGGATGGAGGAAGGAGAAAGGCTGGGGTGGGCTGGTTTGTTGGGCCTGGGCTTGGTGGGCTGCTGTCTCTCTCTCTCACTCAAACATTTTTTTTTGTTTTGTTTCTTTTATTAATTTCCAGAGACTGTTTTTGCACTATTGAAAATAATTTTTGAGGCCACAAACTCAACTTTGATTTTTATGAAGATTTAAGATTTACAATCAATTAAATATTGGGTGAGTTAATCACATGATGGCATGATGCATGATGATGCGAAAATGAAAAACAAACACACAAGTTCTAATTGGGGAAACCCCCGGGTGTTGAAAATGACTATCCCTAATTTCTGATGCTCCATGATCATATTATGCCAATTGCTACATGTTTTATCCCTTATCTATAGCATTTTTATACGTTTTCCGGACTAACCTATTAACAAGATGCCATAGAGTCAGTTCCCTGCTTTCTGCTGTTTTTTAGTTTAAAAAAAAGTTGTTTTGGAAATATTCTCGAATTGGAAAATTCGAAGCCCGGAAGTCCTATTTTCCCCGGAAGCATCTAGAAGACCGAAGAGGAACCGAAGAGGGGCAGCAGGGGGGCACACCATAGGGTGGCGCGCCCCCTGGCCGCGCCAGCTATAGGTGTGGGCCCCCTGGAGCGCCACCGCCTTTGCCCTTTTGCCTATTTAAGCCCCCCGGATGGAAAACCCTAAGCACCTGATCAAAATCTCCGAAAAAGTTCCGCAACCGCTGTCACCGTCAACCCTAGATCAGGGGATTTTGAAGCTGTTTCCGGCACCCTGCCGGAGAGGAGATCTTCACGGGAGGCTTCTACATCACCATGCCTGCCTCCGGAGTGATGCATGAGTAGTTCATCCTTGGACTACAGGTTCGTAGCTGTATCTAGATGGTTGTCTTCTCCTCATATGCCTCCATGTTTAGATCTCGTGAGCTGCCTATCATGATCGAGATTGATCTTATGTAATTCTGTGTGCTGTGTTTGCTGGGATCCTATGAATATTGACCTTATGCCAAGTTGATTATAGTCTTTATTTGCATATGTTATTTGTGATCTTGCATGCTCTCCGTTGCTAGTGGTTATTCTTGCCAAGTAATTGCTAGTGATTCCAAGAGGGAGTATTTATGCTCGATAGTGGGTTCATGCCTCCTTGTTGCCTTGCTCGAGTGACAGAAACGTGAAGGGGGGGTTGTGTTGTTGCCATTAGGGAGAAAACAGTGGTGAGAGTGCCCACATGCATAATCATTGCTTACATTACACACTTTGTTTAATGAAATTATCTGTTGCTTGCAACTTAATACCTGAGGGGTTCGGATGATAACCTGAGGGTGGATTATTAGCCGTAGATGCAGATGGATGTCGGTCTATGTATCTTGTTGTCATGCCCGCACTAAATAGCATAGTGATCTTCATGTCATATTGTCCACTACGGTGCAACCTCTATTTGTCAATTGCCCATCTGTAATTTGTTCACCCAACATGTTATCTTTTATGGAGAGACGCCACTAGTGAAACTAGGAAGCCCGCTCCATTTTTCCACACTGTTAAGCAAACCCCAACAATTTCCTGCTTTCTTTACTTTCTGCAAGCATACACTATTTTTCCACACTATATGTCTAATCTTTGTTTTCAGCAAGACCGGTGAGATTGACAACCTCACTGTACCGTTGGGGCAAAGTATTTTGGTTGTGTTCTATGCAGGTTCCACGTTGTTGCTAACACCGCTGAAGCGCCAGCACCATCGTTAGTGGCATCAACCTTCCTAAGATTCTCTTTCTCCTACTGGATTGATAACTCTGGTTCTTAACTAAGGGGAAAACTTCCTACCGTTGTGCTCATCACACTCTCCTCTTGGGGTATCCCAACGAGTGCAAGATCTGCACCATCAAGGACTTTTACTGGCGCCGTTGCCGGGGAGAAGGAAGTCTTCTGGCAAGGGGAGTCTCTCACTCTCAATCTCTTTATTTTGTTTTTTTGTCTTGTTTTTATGTTTGTCTTGTTTTTATTTCTCTATATCAAAAACACAAAAAATTAGTTTATTTCTCTATACTGAAAACACAAAAAAAAATAGTTTACTTCATAGCTGTTATTTATTTGCTTGCTTTTATTCTGCTAAAATGAGTTCCTCTGAGAATACCAAGTTTTGTGACTTCACTAGCACAAACAACAATGATTTTATCTGCAAACCTATTGCTCCACCTGCTCCTACTGCTGCTTTCTTTGAGATTAAATCTGCTTTATTAAATCTTGTGATGAAAGAACAATTTTCTGGTTTTAGTACTGATGATGCTACTGCCCGCCTTAATAATTTAGTTGAACTATGTGAGATGCAAAAATATAAAGATGTGGATGGATATATTATTAAACTGAAATTATTTCCTTTCTCTTTGAGAGGAAGAGCTAAAGAATGGTTGCTATCATTGCCCAGAAATTGTATTGATTCATGGACCAAGTGTAAAGATGCTGTCATTGGAAAATGTTATCCTCATGCTAAGATTATATCCCTGAGAAGTGACATAATGAATTTTAAACAGTTTGATAATGAACATGTTGCTAAATCTTTGGAAAGAATGAAAACTATGGTGAAGAATTGTCCCACTCATGGACTGGCTACTTGGATGATTATACAAACTTTTTATGCATGGCTTAATTTTTCCTCAAGGAACCTATTGGATTCAGCTGGTGGATGTAACTTTGGGCAATGTCCATCACTTTGGGCAATGCAACAAATCTTCTTGATGATATGATGATAAATTATTCAGAGTGGCACACTGAGAGAGCTCCACAAGGTAAGAAGGTAATTTCTGTTGAGGAAACCTCCTCTTTAAGTGAAAGGCTTGATGCTATTATGTCTATGCTTGTTAATGGTAAAGCTCAAGTTGATCCAAATAATGTTCCTTTAGCTTCTTTGGTTGCTCGAGAAGAGAATGTTGATGTAAACTTTATTAGAAATAATAATTTTAACAACAATGCTTATAGAAATAATTTTGGTGAAAACAATTATAAGACCTATCCTCCTAATAATGGTTATGGTAGTTCTTATGGCAACTCCTACAATAATAATAAAACCTTTACCTCTGATCTTGAAAACATGCTTAAAGAATTTATTAGCACACAAACTGCTTTTAATAAATATGTTGAGGAAAAGCTTGGTAAAATAGATGTTCTTGCCTCTAAAGTAGATAGCCTTACTATTGATGTTGATTTTCTAAAACTGAAGGTTTTGCCACAAGATGTTAAACAAAATAAAACTTTTAATTCCATCCAAGTCCGAATCTATATACCTACTAATAAAGGCATTAAGGTTTCAGGCAAATTTTTCGTCCAACATAAAATTACTGGTTTGCCCTCCCACCAAAACCCATAATACGGTGTCACCATGTACCGGTTCGATTGGGTTAAAAAAAAATGTACTGGTTCGATAGTTTTCCTTTTTCTTCCCCTGGCGGCCCTTCGCTCCCAGTGCGCCGCCTCCTCCGGGCACTTTGGCTAGCATCCCTGGCGTAGCTTGGCTTCTCTCCCCGAACTTACACACGGCGACCTGCTCTAGAGCCGAAATCCATGCGCTTCGCAGCCTCCATGGCCGCCCGGCTCCGACAAGATCCCGGCGTGCCTCGCCTCCGGCCAAGAATTTCGGCGCATAACCGACTGGATGGGAGCGGGAAATCCATGTGTTGTGCAGCCTCCATGGCCGCCCGGCTCCGACGAGATCCCGGCGTGCCTCGCCTCCGCCCGAGATATTTGGCGCGTAACCGACTGGATGGGAGCGGTTCGTGGTTTCGGTCTAGGTAGAACCAGATGAGGGGTGAGGCTGCCGTTGTTGAATCCAAACTAGATGCTCTCCACGGTCGCCTCTTGATCTGGAGCCCGACGTCGATGCATGGAGGGAGAAGAACGAGCATAACTCCGCCCAGCGCAGCAGGTCAGTGCGCCACTGCTTGCTCCGCAGTACTAGCATCCGACCTCTGGGCACTCCCGTGGCGGAGTTCCCTTATCTGACGCCTCCCGATTTGGCAGCCGCCGCCGTCAGCTCGTCATTGCTCACTGTAGGAGTTCGTGGGGGTCTAGGACTCTCTTTCTGTCAGCGACGTACAACAAAGAACCACTCGATCCATTATTTGTTTTTAGCATGGGCATGTCGGGTTTACTGAATATACAAATTAAAGGTCTACAGCTGAACTCTGCCTGTTGTTTTTACAATCTGCAGTCTCTCAAACTGTCCTTGGAGATAATGAGCTAAAGGTGAGCGAGAGGCCTATGTCGCTCTGTTGTTTCTGATGAGTTTTGAGGGGCCTTGATAACGATGATATGTGCTCTTTGTAGCAATATATTATCTTAATTCTCCTTAACATCACGGATTTGGATATCCCGGTTAAAATGTCAGTGCAGAATCATGTCGGATAGTTCTCACCATACAGGAACTAGCTCTTTAGAGACTAAATAAACATTTGATCAGGGGTACATTCATAGATTTCAGGAGTATGCCGTGTCACTAGCTGTGTATGATTCCCATGTACTGGAGGCTACCATGTTTTATTAACTACTACTTTTGAGTTTTGACATGATCTCCTATAGTGAGTATGCTTACGTCCAGAGTTACTAGCAAAGCGTATTTCTGTTCGTGCAACTGCAACTCCTCGGTATTCAGACCTTCAGTTTGTTTCCGAATAGAGATCAAGTTATTTCAATTGACACAGAGGTTGGTTTGCATTATTGATAATTCTGCAGGCACATCTCCGTCGCGTCGATGTGGAACAATGATCTCGAGTACCTTAACTGGCGTGAAGATTAATCCTTATGCTCTTCACCTATTGTGCTTATCAACTTCTGAAAGATTTAGGCACTTCCCCGTGGATGCGATAGACAAGGACCCCATGGGCGCAGCCAGATATGGCTTGGATTGTCATGAAGGTCTCCAAGCTCTCCCTGGAGGCGTAGGAGTACTGGTCCGACAAGTTCCACGTCCCGTGGACATCTCAGTCTCCTTCGCTTGAAGATGAGATCGACCACCATAGCGAATCACTCGCCGTAGTAGTAATTATAGCTATTGTCGATCACTATCGCCAAGTGCTTCAGCGTTGGTCGAAGAGGTGATTCTAGATGACGAGCAGAACCATCACCAATTGGTTGCTCAAACGTTAATTTTCTAAAAGTTGATATTTTTTCTCTCCCGTCGCAACGCACGGGCACGGTACTAGTAGATAATAATGTTAGGTTGATGGCTGAATTACGTGCTAGGTGGGAAAGAGAAGATGAATTGGCTAAAAACAATAATATTGCTAGAGTTTGCACTATCACAACCACTAGTAAAACTGAAGTTCCTAGTGCTAGTAAACCTCCTACTATCAATGGGAAATTAGTTGGTGTTAACAAAGTCCCTACTCCTTTGGTGAAACTTGCTAAATTGCCTCAAACTTCTGAAAATTGCTCCTGATCAAACTGCTGAAATTTTTAGAGATGTGGGAGGTAATGGTTCCATTACTTTTGATGATAACAATATTGATTTTGATGATTGCAATATCTCTGAAGTTATTATGTTTCTAAAAAAGCTTGCTAGATGTCCCAATGCTAGTGCCATGAATATGGCCTTTACTAAACATATTACTGATGCTCTCATGAAAGTTAGGGAAGAAAAGTTGAAACTTGAGACATCTATCCCTAGAAAACTAGATGATGGTTGGGATCCTATCATTAAGATAAAATTAAATGATTTTGATTGCAATGCTTTGTGTGATCTTGGTGCTAGTATCTCTGTTATGCCTCAAAAGCTATAGAATATGCTTGATTTGCCACCGTTGGAACACTGTTATTTGGATGTTCACCTTGTTGATAATGCTAAGAAGAAACCTATTGGTAGAATTGATGATGTTCTTATTATGGTTAATAATAACCTTCCCCCTGTTGATTTTGTTGTTATGAACATTGAATGCAATGCTTCGTCTCCTATTGTTTTGGAAAGACTTTTTCTTAGAACTGTTGGTGCTATTATTGATATGAAAGAGGGGAGTATTAAATATCAACTTCCCCTCAAGAAAAAGGTTTGGAACACTTTCCTAGAAAGAAGATGAATCTACCCTTTGAATCTATTATTATAGAAAAAAAGTGATGTTTATGCTTCTTTACTTGAAAATACTTGATTTGATTTTTCTATGCCTAGCTGAAAGGCTTTAAAGAAAAGCGCTACCGGGAGACAACCCGTTTTATTTCTCTGTTTTCTTTCAGTTTTACTTTGTTTTATTTAGTGTTCTTTGCACCTGGGTGTTTTCTATTTACTTAGCAACCCTCCTGTATGTTTTGTTTTAAGTTTTTGTTGAGCCAAGTAAAGCCACTAGTGGAAATTTGAGCCTATATTTCGGATTTCTGCGCAGGAAACAGATTTCTGCTGTCCACTGTATATTCCGTTAAAAATCACAGAAAATCTAAAATGATCTGAGATTTTTTGTGGTTAATCCTAAATTATATACGCAACCTTTTTTAGAAGACCACGTTTTGATTTGAGTAACAGAAGATTTTTGAGAAAATCGATCTTTACCTGCTGTTCTGTTTTGACAGATTTCTGCCATTTATCGCATTTGCATCTTAATCTCTTTCTTTTGGTGTTCTTTTGAGAAAAAAAGTTTTGAAAGAAGTTGTTACAGTAGATAATGTGTTTTTGAGTGTTATACTTGTGTTGAAACTGAACCATGTGTATTTATTATTTCAATTGCACTAACGTTGCTAATGAAGATTGTGAGAATTTTGATGTGAAGGAAGTTTTCAAGGGTCAAGAGAAGAGGATGATATGATGTGATCAAGAAGAGTGAAAATCCTAAGCTTGGGGATGCACCGGTGGTACATCCAAGAAAATTCCAAGAAGACTCAAGCGTATAAGCTTGGTGATGCCCAAGGCATCCCCTTCTTCATCAACAAATTATCAGGTCACTTCTAGTGAAACTATATTTTTATTCGGTCGCATCTTATGTGCTTTACTTGGAGCATATTTTATTTTTGTTTTCAGTTTGCTTTTGCTTTGATTTTGTTTTCACTTTCATAATAAGCTTGGTTGGACCCCAGCATTCTTTTATTGGAGAGTGACACACTCCGCTTTTTCTTGAGAATACGTTGTATTCTTAGTCTTTGTTTGGCTGCTGCATTTATTCAGCTCCTGTTTTGCATGCATCTCTTATTAGAGCTGTTAGTTTTAGTAGTATTATGTGAGTACTCTCATGTTTTCTTGATGTATCATAAAGAGTATTTTTGTTAAAGCATGTTTTTTACGGTGCTTGTTGGGAGAAACAAAAGAAAACTGCTGCTTGAAGTAGAATTTATAACAGTACTAGTAGAAGCTTGTATAGACTGTGGCTAGAGCTTTTTCATGCCATGCTAAATGTTATTTTAGTTTGAAAGACTTGTGGTTATTGAGTAGCATGATTAGCCTCAAATATCTGAGAGTGTTTAATATGTATTGGAAGATTCATGAGTTGTTCTTGTCATAGTAGAGCATCAATATATGGTATTCTCTTTCGAATATTTTATTTGGTTGACTTGGCGCATGCTCACACCATGTTTATGACTACAAACCAGTAACAAATAGCCTCCATGACCACTTAGTTTTTGAATTTGTGATACTGCTTATGTTTTAATTAATGATGCTTATGTCGCTATGCATGATTATGGCTCTTATGCTCTCTTGATTTGTCGCTCCCAGTCTTCTGCTAGCCTCCACCTGTACTGAGTATGAGCTCTACTCGTGCATCCAAACTCCCTTAAGCCAAAGTTTTTCCTATTGTGTCCACCATACCTACCTACATGTGGTATTTAACTGCCATTCCAAAGTAAATTGCTCATGTGTTACCTTTAAAACATTCAAAATTACTCGTGCTTTATGTTCCTGTTTTTGCTCATGAGGACGCAAATAGAGAATGTTTATCTCACTTGTTGATTGGATTTCACACCCTGGACTAGTGGTTTCATCCGCTTATCCAAATAATAGAAGAGCTGGCAGCGGGGTGCCCAGCCCCAAATTTATGCATACAAATTCTCTTCACTATTTTTGCCCCTGATTTATCAGTCAAAGCATAATTGTGTAAACAAAAGAGAAAGAGGTATGTCCTTCTATACCAGTTGCGTCCTTCACCATGGGAGCCGCTCTTGTGAATCCAGTTGACTTGTGACGTACTGTGTTTTCTGTTTACCATTCGTTGACATTAGCATAAATCTCCCAAAATATAGACATTCCTCCACAAATGTCAAACTTTCAATACCTCTGTTTAATAAAATAAAAGCTCTAGCACATGAGTGATCCCTGCTTCCCTCTGCGAAGGGCCTTTCTTTTACTTTTATGTTGAGTCTCCATCTTCTAACTTTATGCACAGTTGAGAGAGCATTTTTCCATTCTGAGTTCTATGTGCATTTGTCCCATAAGAATCAACAATTACTTCATGATGTGGTATTATTTGTTTTTAAATTATTTGTTCTAGTCTTCCTCTTGAACTTTGAAGGTGTCCTGACATTTATGTTTTGCCCCACTCTTAAGGACTATCGAAATATCACTTTGTCATGCTTTCTCTATACCTGAAACAAACGTTTCCCTTTCTTTGCATTATTATTCATGATCCTTTATTTGAGTTACTTTTCGTGATGCAAAGTAATTGCTATGCTTTATTATTAAAGTTTTATTTATCATGCCTATGTTTAAAGTTTTATGATCACAGCATGCATATGATTTTACATTAGATTGATCAAGTTTGTGTTAGTAGCATGTCACCTCAGAAATTATTGTTCTATCGTTTACCTACTCGAGGACGAGTAGGAACTAAGCTTGGGGATACTTGGTACGTCATAAACGTATCCCTAATTTCTGATGCTCCATGATCATATTATGCCAGTTGCTACATGTTTTCTCCCATTATTTATAGCATTTTTATACATTTTTTTGGACTAACCTATTAACAAGATGCCACAGAGCCAGTTCCCTGTTTTCTGCTGTTTTATAGTTTCAGAAAAGTTGTTCTGGAAATATTCTCGGAATTGGAAAATTCGAAGCCTGGAAGTCCTATTTTCCCCGGAAGCATCCAGAAGACCGAAGAGAGGCAGCAGGGGGCCACACCATATGGTGGCGCGGCCAGGGGCCCCTGGAGCGCCACCGCCTTTGCCCTTTCGCCTATTTAAGCCCCTCGGATGGAAAACCCTAAGCACCTTATCAAAATCCCCGAAAAAGTTCCGCAGCCGCCGTCACCGTCAACCCTATATCAGGGGGTTCTTAAGCTGTTTCCGGCACCCTGCCGGAGAGGAGACCATCACCGGAGGCTTCTACATCACCATGCCTGCCTCCGGAGTGATGCGTGAGTAGTTCATACTTGGACTACGGGTTCGTAGTTGTAGCTAGATGGTTGTCTTCTCCTACTATGCCTCCATGTTTAGATCTCATGAGCTGTCTATCATGATCGAGATTGATCTTATGTAATTCTCTGTGCTATGTTTGCTGGGATCCGATGAATATTGACCTTATGCCAAGTTGATTATAGTCTTTATTTGCATATGTTATTTGTGATCTTGCATGCTCTATGTTGCTAGTGGTTATTCTGGCCAAGTAGTTGCTAGTGACTCCAAGAGGGAGTATTTATGCTCGATAGTGGGTTCATGCCTCCTTGTTGCCTTGCTCGAGTGACAGAAACGTGAAGGGGGAGGATGTGTTGTTGCCATTAGGGACAAAACATCGGTGAGAGTCCCGCGTGCATAATCATTGCTTACATTACACACTTTGTTTAATGCAATTATCTGTTGCTTGCAACTTAATACATGAGGGGGTTCGGATGATAACCAAGGGTGGATTATTAGTCATAGATGTAGATGGATGTCGGTCTATGTATCTTGTTGTAATGCCCGCACTAAATAGCATAGTGATCTTCATGTCATATTATGCACTACGGTGCAACCTCTATTTGTCAATTGCCCAACTGTAATTTGTTCACCCAGCATGCTATCTTTTAGGGAGAGACACTACGAGTGAAACTACGAACCCCGGTCCATTTTTCCACACTGTTAAACAAACAACAACAATTTCCTGCTTTCCTTATTATCTGCAAGCATACACTGTTTTTCCACACTATACGTCTAATCTTTGTTTTCAGCAAGACAGGTGAGATTGACAACCTCACTGTACCGTTGGGGAAAAGTATTTTGGCTGTGTTGTGTGCAGGTTCCACGTTGTTGCTGACACCGGTGAAGCGCCAGCACCACCGTCAGTGGCATCAACCTTGCAAAGATTCTCTTTCTCCTACTAGATTAATAACCCTGGTTCTTAACTAAGGGGAAAACTACCTACCGCTGTGCTCATCACACCCTCCTCTTGGCGTATCCCAATGAGTGCAAGATCTGCACCATCAATGGGTTCCGGAGGCACTTCCTCGTCCCGGCAGGGTGCTAGAACAGAGATCTGTCCCCCGAAAATTATCGGCGGCGACGGCGGAGCTACGGATGTATTTTGTGGAAAAGGTCGATTCTCCTAGGGTTTATGCATCAGGGAGTATATATAGGAGAAAGGGCGATGCCGGGGGGTGGCCAGGGGGCCCACACCACGTGGTGGCGCGGTCGTGGGGTGGTGGCGCCACCCTATGGTGTGGCCACCCTGTGGCCCCACTCCGGGGCTCTTCGGGACTTCTGGATGCCTTCGGGACTTCTAAGACTTCTGGCTTTCGAATCGTCCAATTCCGAGAATATTTCCAGAACAACTTTTCTGAAACTAAAAACAACTGGAAAACAGGAACTGGCTCTATGGCATCTTGTCAATAGATTAGTCCCGGGAAATCGATAAAAATGACATAAAGTGCAAGGAAAACATGTGGGAAACAACATGGAACATCAGAAATTAAGGATACGTTTATGACGTATCAAGCATACCCAAGATTAGTTCCTACTCGTCCGCGAGTAGGTAAACGATAAAACAAAATAATTTCTAAGGTGACATGCTACCACACAATCTTGATCAATAAAATGTAAAGGCATATGTAAGCTGATATAATAGAACTTCAAACACAAACATGATAAATAGAACTTTAATAATAAAGCAAAGCAATCACTTTTCATCATGAAGAGTATCTCAAACAAAGGATCATGAATAATAATGCAAAGAAAGATAAACGTTTGTTTCAGGTATAGAGAAAGCATGGCAAAGTGATATTTCGCTAGTCCTTAAGAGTGGGGCAAAACATAAATGCCAGTACACCTTCAAAGTTCATGAGGAAGACTAGAGCAAATAATTTTAGAACAAATAATATCACATCATGAAGTAATTATTTATGTTTATGGGACAATGCACGTAGAACTAAAAATGGCAAAAATTCTCTCTCAACTGTGCATAAAGTTAGAAGATGGAGACTCATGTGCTAGAGCTTTTATTTTATTAAATAGATGTATTAAAAGTTTGACACAGAGTATCTATATTTTGGGAGATGTATGCTAATGTCAACAAATGGTAAACAAAAAATACAGTACGTCACAAGCCAACTGGATTCACAAGAGCGGCTCCCATGTGAAGGACGCATCTGGGTAGAAGGTCATCCCTCTTTCTCTTTTGTTTACACAATTATGCTTTGACTGATAAATCAGGGGCAAAAATAGTGAAGATAATTTGTGTGTATTAATTTGGGATTGGGCAGCTCGCTGCCATCTCTTCTATCATTTGGATAAGCGGATCGAGCCACTAGTTCAGGGTGTGAAATCCAATCAGCAAGTGAGATAAATATTCTCCGTTGATGTCCTCATGAGCAAAAACGGGAACATAAAGCAGGAGCAATTTTGAAGGTTTTAAAAGTAACACATGAGCAATTTACATTGGAGTGGCAGTTAAATACCACATGTAGGTAGGTATGGTGGACACAATGGGAAAAACTTTGGTTTAATGGAGTTGGATGCACAAGTAGATCTCATACTCAGTACAGGTGGAGGCTAGCAAAAGACTGGGAGCGACAAATCAAGAGAGCATAAGAGCTATAATCATGCACAGCGACATAAACATCATTAATTAAAGCATAAGAGGTATCACAAGTTCAAAAACTAAGTGGTCATGGAGGATATTCGTGACTAGTTCATATTCATAAACATGGTGTGAGCATGCTCCAAGTCAACCAAATAAAACATTCGAAAGAGAATACCATAAATTTATGCTTCCTTATGACAAGAACAACTCATGAATCTTTCAATGACATATTAACACTCTCAGCTATTTGAGCCTATTCATGCTACTCAACATTACAAGGCTTTAGAACTAAAATAACATTTAGCATGGCATGGAAAAGTTCTAGCAACAGTCTATACGAGCTTCTGCTTGCACTGTTATAAAATCTACATCAAACATAAGTTTCTTCTCCCAACAAGCACCATACAAGATATGTTTTAACAAAAATACTCTTTATGATACAGCAATAAAACATGAGAGTACTCACATAACACTACTAAAACTAACAGCTCTGAATAAGAGATGCATGAAAACAAAGGCTAAACGCAGTACTAGCAAAAAGTGAACACTCACAGAACAATAAGAATGAAAACTAGAGTGTTCTAAGCAATGAAAACGGAGCGTGTCTATCTTCCACACAAGTATGATAAGATCCAACCATTTATTACAGAAAAGAAAATCAAACAAACTGAAAACAAAAATAAAACACGCTCCATGTAAAGCACATAAGAATGTGACTGAATAAAAACATAGTTTCACTAGAAGTGACCTGATAATTTGTCGATGAAGAAGGGGATGCCTTGGGCATCCCCAAGCTTAGACGCTTGAGTATTCTTGGAATTTTCTGGGATGTACCACCGGGGCATCCCCAAGCTTAGTCTCTTCACTCTTCTTGATCACATCATATCATTCTCTTCTCTTGACCCTTGAAAACTTCCTTCACACCAAACTTCTCACAATCTTCATTAGCAACGTTAGTGCAATCGAAATAATAAATTCACATGGTTCACTTTCAACACAATACTAACACTCAAAAACACAATAGCTATTGTCATAACTTCTTTTAAAACTCTTTTTCTCAAAAGAACAGCAAAAGAAAGAGATTAAGAGGCAAATGCAATTATTGGCAGAAATCTGTCAAAACAGGACAACAGGTAAAGATAATTTTTTTCGAAAATCTTATGTTGCTCAAATAAAAAAAGTGTTCAACTAAGAAAAGTTGCGTATATAACCCAGTATTATGCACAAAAAAACTCAGGTCAATTTTAATTTTCTGTGATTTTATACGGAATAAACAGTGGACAACAGAAATCTGTTTCCTGCGCAGAAATCCGAAATATAGCCTCAACTTTCCACTAGAGGCTTTACTTGGCTCAACAAAAACACAAAAGAAAATATGCAGCGGGATTTCTAAGGAAATAGAAAACACCCAGGTGCAAAGCACACAAAATTAAACGAAGGAAAACGGATTTAAAACAGAGAAATAAAACGGGTTGTCTCCCGGTAGCGCGTTTCTTTAATGTCTTTCAGCTAGGCATAATGATTTTTAAAAGATGCTCACATAAGAATAAGAGTTGAAGCACAATGAGAGAGAATCAATAAGAAAATATAAAACACATTTAAGTTTAACCCACTTCCTATGAAAAAAAATCTTGTAGAAAAACAAGTCAACGAAGCACAAAGTGACTAGCATAGGAAGACAAAATAAGTGCAACTTCAAAAATTTCAACATAAAGAGGGGAAACTTAATATTATTGAGATGCATAAAACCATATTTCCCTCTCTCATAATAACTTTCAATAGCATCATGAATAAAATTAACAATATAGCTATCACATAAAATATTCTTATCACGAGCCACATGCATAAAAGAATTAATACTCTCCACATAAGCATAGTCAATCTTATTAATAGTAATGGGAGCAAATTCAACAAAATAGCTATCATTATTATTTTCATGACGATAATCATTAAATATAGGAGGCATATTGTAATCATAATTAATTTTTCCTCAATAGTAGGTGGACTGAAAATATCATATTCATCATTGTAAACATCATATATAAAAGGCATATCATGATCACAATAAAATTTATCATTCATAGCAGGTGGAACTAGAATAGCACAATCATTCTAATCATCATATATTGAAGGCAAAGTATCATCAAAGAAAATTTCCTCCTCAAAACTTGGGGGACGAAAAATATCATATTGATCAAAACTAGCTTCCCCAAGCTTAGAATTTTCCATAGCATTAGCAATAATGGTGTTAAAAGGATTCATACTAATAACATTGCTATTAGCATGCAAATAAAGCTCCATAGGTTTTTTAATTTTCTCTTTAAACACTTCATGTCCTAACTCAAGATAAAGATTATAAAGCTCTCTCATATTTTTGTTGTTTTCCATTAAGCCTAGCTAGTGAAAACAAGAAACAAAAAGATATAATTGCAGAATCTAAAGGAAATAACTTCGAGCACTCACACCCGAGGATGTGAGTAACTTTTACCTTACCTCCCCGGCAACGACGCCAGAAAAGAGCTTGATGTCTACGCACGCTTCTATTCTTGTAGACAGTGTTGGGCCTCCAAGTGCAGAGGTTTATAGAACAGCAGCAAGTTTCCCTTAAGTGGATCACCCAAGGTTTATCGAACTCAGGGAGGTAGAGGTCAAAGATATCCCTCTCTAGAAACCCTGCAATTAAGATACAAGAAGTCTCTTGTGTCCCCAACACACCCAATAGTCAGGTATATAGGTGCACTAGTTCGACGAAGAGAGAGTAAACTGCAAATAATATGGATGATAATAAGTGATAATAGCAATCTGAAATAAAAATGGCAGCAAGCAAACATGTAGCAAAACAGGCGGAAAACGGTGTTTCAATGCTTGGAAATAAGGCATAGGGCTCCTACTTTCACTAGTGGACACTCTCAACAATGATCAAATTAAATGAATAACTAGATAGCTTCTCTCACTATGTTACTCTTAACCCTCTCCGGTTGGATAACGAACACTAATCATTGCGTAGGGTTGTAACAACACTCCTCAAGTTTGTATTCTTATGTCTAGTTAACCCCACGCTGTCACTATGAGCGCCCTAGAAGGTACTAAGCAAACTCCACAATTTCATAGAGGAGACACACACGGCGTGCAAACTGTCACCTTCACACCGCGGGACAAGGTGACTCCAAAGTTCATATTAATAAAGCACTTGAGTAGAAAAAGATGAAGAGTAACATCTACGAATTCAAATAGATTACAAAGCTCATGATCACATATAGATCACACCATCGGAGAGAGATGAACCACATAGCTACCGGTAGAGCCCTCAGCCTTGGGCGAGAACTACTCCCTCCTCATCACAAAAGACAGCAACGGCGATGGAGATGGCAGTGGAGTCGATGGAGATGGGTTCCGGGGGCACTTCCCCGTCTCGGCAGGGTGCCAGAACAGAGATTTGTCCCCCGAAACTTGTCGGCGGCGGCGGCGGAGCTACGGATGTATTTTGTGGAAAATGTCGATTCTCCTAGGGTTTATGCATCGGGGAGTATATATAGGCGAAAGGGCGATGCCGGGGGGTGGCCAGGGGGCCCACACCACCTGGTGGCGCGACCAGGGGGTGGTGGCGCCACCCTATGGTGTGGCCACCCTGTGGCTCCCCTCCGGGGCACTTCGGGACTTCTAGATGCTTCCGGGACATGTAAGACTTCTGGCTTTCGAATCGTCCAATTCCGAGAATATTTCCCGAACAACTTTTCTGAAACTAGAAACAACAGAAAAAAGGAACTGGCTCTGTGGCATCTTGTCAATAGGTTAGTCCCGGGAAATCGATAAAAATGACATAAAGTGCAAGGAAAACATGTGGGAAACAAAACGAAAACAACATGGAACATGAGAAATTAAGGATACGTTTATGACGTACCAGCGCTCTCACCCACCTCTGGCATGTCCAGAACAGCAAAGACGCACAAACTTCATGCCCAATAGTTTGCAGTAGATGCAGAGCATAACAACCAGACATATAGCAATAAAGTCCAATGGATGCACTAGTACCATCCGAATTGAGATCACACCATCACAAAGATGCTGGCATGTAGAGATTACCCCATTGGTACTTCCAGAGTGGTCGCCCTTCGACGATCGTGGACGGTAGCCAGCGAAAGGCAACTGTGGATGCACTCCCGGGAGACGCTTCCTTACTCCCCTGCTACAAGAACCAGCAGCCATCGTCAAGAGGGCAAAGGCAACCAACACGCTCGCCCCCACGACGAGCACTCAAGAAAACCTCCACATCTCGACCTTGTCCACGAGATCTGCATAGCACACTTATTGGAGAAGGATGTTGAAGATCCGCAACTGACGCCTTCCTTCCACCTCGGAAGCAAGACGTAGGTCGTCTCCACCACCTGCTCTGCACCGCGGTGGGGCAACAGAGCCACAAACCTTCGAAAATCGACCTTAGTTGCAGAGATGTCCGAGATCTGCTCAACTGAGGATCAACGGCGCGCTTCAGATCTGGTTGACAAAATCTAGAGCTCTACTCCAAGACTGCACGCAGTACAAGACTCTAAACAAAAGGAACCTAAATCTACTATGTACAAAATGATACAAGCCTCCAATCTCATCTTCTCTCCCAGCGACAACGCCGCCGAAGGAGAAGGGGCGGGGCGACCGAGGCACACGGGAGACTCTCAACGGGGCTGGAAGGATATGGTTGGGGGCCGTATCTGCTCATATAAAGAGAGGTTGCTTCGCTTCCGCTACTATTCTATCTGAATGGAAATTCATTCCACGGTGCCGTAGTGCTGAAGAGGCTGAGATACTTGCATTTACTCCATCGTGTGATTAATATTCAGAGCACGGCAGTAACCATAAAAACTGACTATCTACGTGTGTTTCAAATCCTGTCAATTGGAACTCAAGATAGATCACCGAGCTGGAGACTATATAGTGAAGGACAAGAGCTAATGAAAAGTTTATCAACATATTGGGGTAGCAAAAGTGGAACCCGTGAGCAATGGAGTGGCACATGCCTTAGCGCATTTAGGCAAGAATGGTAATAATGGTGTGTTACGTGGTTCTTTCCCAACTTGCGTGGTGGGAGAAATCACAAATGATTGTAAGAATATTATTGCCTAATCAATAAAGCTCACAAATTCCTTAAAAATAAAAAAGGCGACAGCCTCACTCGAAGACAGTGATTCAAAAGTGAACTTTTGAGTTGTGAACCCTGATCATTCCATGGGTAATCCATCCTTCTCCACACCGCAGAAAGCCTTCAATGGATCCACTAACTTCATCCCTTCGGCGGAGTGCCGGAACTTGCTGTAGTCGTCGTTCTTGCAGGGACGGTACACCAGCGGGTGGTCATCGTCGACGAGTTCGGGCATCGCGTTCAGAATGACGCCGTCTTTTCCCCGGCAGCCGAACAGCACCGAGAGCCGCTCACGGTTGCTTGGCGTCCTGACACGGTGGAGGCAGGGCGGCACCCTTCCGTTGGTCACGACCTGCGCGAGACGTACGTACGGCGGTGGCGTCAAAATCGGAGATGCGCGTACACGATTAATCAGCAGGAATGCGTGCTCCTACCGCGAACAGCTCGCCGGCCACGAAGGTGAGCGTGCCCGGCTCAGGCGGCACCGCGAGCCAGCTCCCGTCCTTGGCCCGCACCTCGAGGCCTTCCACCTCGTGCTGGACGATCGTTGTGATCATGCTGTCGTCGCGGTGCGCCTGCAGGGACATGCCGGTCTCCGTGTCCGGCGGGACCCCGTAGCTCGACAGCCGGAGGGCGTGGGCGAGCGTGTCCAAGTGCGCATCTATGTGCTCCTCCTGGACGCCGAGGCCCTCGAGGATCATCTTCTCCACCGTCTGCAGCACTTCTAACATGTTCTTGGCCGCCGGCACAATTGTGTCGCTGCACACATGGAGTAGTTCATTTTCGAAAAGAAAAATGGTGGCCTTAATTACCAGAAGGAGATTCTAGAGAAAAATTACCAGAAGGCGGGGTTTCCCTGTGGCCACATGAGGTCCGCGAACTCGCGGACGCGGCCGGCGTCGGTGGCGTCGGAGATGCGCAGGCTCTCCCAGTTCATGCCGGGGATGTTGGAGATGTATCCTCTGTAGGGGCCCAAGCCGGATGCGTTCCGCTGCTTGGCCTCCGCCGGCAGCGCGAAGATCTCCGGCATGGCGCGGCCGAACAGCGCCTGCCGGAGCTCCGGCCCGACCGCGTCGTGCGCGACGACGACGTAGCCGTGCGCCACCATGGACGCGGTCGCCGCGTCACGGGCTTCATCCCACCCTGGGCCTCCGTGCTCCAGGCCACGGAGGTCGACCGCCGCGATCTCCATCAGTCGCTGCTACGAGCGTTAGTTTTGTAAGCTAGTGAATCTGTGATCCTTCTTTTCCTGCTTTGTGCGATGAAGACGTGTAGCAGGTAGAGCTAGCTATAAAAGTCAGCGGATGAGCTGTTCATCATGTGACGCTCTTGTTTTTTTATGTGCACGACGAAATCTCTTTTTTTTTTTTTAAGAAATGTAGCTAGCGCTACTTTCATTCGTTAAGAGAAGCTCACCAGGCAAGAGAGGACTGCCTATGAGTTATTTGCATTATCTTCTGCCTACTGTTTGCCGTGATGACCTGGGCTTTATAGACTATCCATAACAAAATGGTTATCGAGCATGTCTTTTTAAGACGGGCATTTGACTCTATTTTTAAATTCTTGGCCTTCTTACAAAAGTGGCATCCGCTCTGTAGATAGCGGGACATGGAGCGGTTGGATGGTCCGATCGAGGATCTTCTGAGGGCGGCTCGCTGTCTTGCTACGTCGTCTAGCCATTGAGTGTTACTCCTCGTGGAGTTGTATCGTTTCTTGGTTTAGTACTTTGGGCGTATGTGTTCTGTTGCCCTAGCGTTCCTTGCATCGTTTTTCTTTGAACTTGGTTTGCAAACTTCTATATGACTGTGGGTGGTTGCTTTATTTATAAAGCGGGGCGAAAAGCCTGTTATCTGGAGAGAAGCTGGCACATCAATATTAGAAACGTAAATGAAGGAAAAAAAAATAAGAAAACTGAGAGGAATGTACGGGGTAAGTAACAGATCCAGTACAAACTAGTCAGCTTTGAGGACAGTCCCAAATAGTTACTCCGGAACTCTCTCGTCCTCTCGTCTGCTTGCCCCTTTGAGAGTCAACTGTCTTACTTGCCCAGATCAAGAAGCTCTCACTGTCGGCGCTCGCGCTGGTTGGTGCAGAGATGAGTTAGGGTGTCGGCCCTCCCTTTACAGTAGTAGTTGTCTTAGTTGTTGTAGGTTTGTTTTCGCTTGTGTGTGTGCCGACGTGCGGAATGGATTTATTTAAAGAACATTTTGTGTTCTCCCTAATTTTGTTTTGAGTGTTCGATAATAACACTGGTGATCATCTAACTGTGTGCCAAGTGCTACAGGTGGTTAGTTTTTACCAACGTGAAAGCATAGATAACAATCTGCAAACGCGAAGAGGAAATTCTCTGTATGTCTAGAATTTCCTCCGATCTCCCTGGACTGGATTGTTTCCCCAGAAACTCCGGGCCTTTCTCTCCAGAGCAATCTTGATCCTTAGTGAATCTCGCAGATGCCGTGTCCGGAGTCTCCCCGTAGACTCCGCCCCCCTGCTGATATTTTTGGTGAAACTAACAGATGCCTGGTCCGGAGTGTCCACGGGGACTCCAGCCTTCTGGTGTTATTCGAAGAAGAAACTGACAGATGCCCAGTCTAGAGGCACCCCACATTCTCCCCAGAGACTTGCAAGTTTTTGGCCCAGGCTGGAGACTCCGGGGTAAGTGAACCTGCAACGGCTAAATTTGCAGAGGGGTATAAATATCCCCTCTCCTTCTTCCCCAGAGGGTCAGTTCGCCCAAGCCTTCAAAATCCATTCTTAGAGCTCACCAAAAGTTAGATTTCTCCCAATCCCTCCACCCAAACTTGTTGATCTTTGGAGGATTGAAGGAGAAGGCCCGATCTACAACATCACCATTTCTCCCGCATTCACTTGAGGGATTCTAGTCTATGGTTTCCTTGTGGAAAACCTAGACTCCATTGTTGCTCACTTGTTGATTGTTGGTGTTCTTGGGAGCCCGGCGTGTGCCTCAAGCTCATTGTAAAGACACCAATTTCCGCCTCGAAGGGAACCAATAGTGAAAGGTGAACTAGACCTTTGTGGCGAAGTTCATCGGAGAATAGGGTGAGGCCTTTGTGAAATTGAGTAGGCCTTCGTTGTGAAACTCACACCCCTCCAACGAGACATACTCCCTTCAAAAGGAGGAACTTAAGATTACATCCTTGTCTCCTCGTTCTTCCGTTATCGGTTACCTCTATCCTTTACCTTTACCTTGTGTTTTTATCGTGCTTAGTGTTGCTCTTTTCATATAGGTAAATTCACCGTAGTTGCATATCTAGAGATTTTACCTTTATGTCAAGCCTTAATCGAAAAAGTATTAAAATTTGAAGTAGCACCTATGCACCCCCCTCTAGGTGCCCATACTATCCGTTCAATTGGTATCAGAGCCTCAACTCTTTATTTTGGGCTTAACCGCCTAAGAGTTTAGTATGGTCAACAAAGGGGAAACCACCTAGCCCGTGGCACTGTCCACCATGAATGATCTCAAGGAAATGCAAGTTTCCTTGACCGCGTCCATGGATGCCAAAATGACGGAGTTGCTTGATTTGATGATGCAACTCTTGAAACCCAAAGGCCCGGCATCCGCATCTTCGAGTCCTCCAGAAGTAATTCCGGATGATAAGAATGATGGGGATGAGGGTGAAGAAAATAAAAGTGAAGCTCTACCCTCTAATAAAACTTCATATTCTAAGGGAAAGGATGAAAAGGAGGATTACCACAGTGTCTCCGGACGGTACTCTCCCGATCCTCCTATCCCACATCCTCATATTAACCCTAGAGGCGGACCTCCTAAAATTGATGCACATTCTTTTGGTCAAATGCAATATTACATGGAAAACTCACTTGAACTCTTCTTTCAATGAGCTATGGAGGGTTATTGAAGATGGATACAAGCCTCATGACCCCAAGAACTTGACAAGAAGAGAAGTGGTAGATTGCCAACTCAACTACACCGCTTTGCACATGCTTCAACAAGCCGCGGGTGAGAAGATCATGCCTAACATTGAACAATTCTCCACCACCAAAGAAATATGGGAAGCTCTTATCTCCATGTTTGAGTGAAATGAAAGCATGAAGAGGAATAGGTTTGATGCCTTGAGAAATGAGGTCAAAGGGTTCTATATGCATGAATGGTGAAATCCATGAGGACATGTACCGAAGACTCAAGACCCTTGCTACCGCATTTAGTGGTATTGGTGACACTCATGTTAATGATGCTTGGATCAAGAGGAAGTATGTGAGTTCCCTCATGCCCTTTGAGCTCGTGGACTTGAAGAGTCTTCAAGGAAGGCACAACTATCACCTCATGACTTCAGGTGAGGTGATGCAAGAGATGACGTCCTTTCAAGTTCAAACAAAGCTTGATCATGACACTCATGCTCATTCTATTGGAGTGCACATTGGAGCCTCCGTTGCTTTGAGGGCCAAAGTTATGACCAAGGTGGTGGATCAACAAGAAGAGATTGCTTTTAGGGGAAACTTGGCTCTGCTAAATGATCAAGAGTATGATCCCGTGCTTAAGAACTTCATTGCTCTTGCGGTGCAAAAATTTTGGAAGAACCCTCCCAAGGCCAAGGCATATGTTGAGTAGAAGACCAAGTGAAGCTATGGCAAGGAAGGGACTCAAAAAGTGAGGACTTGTTTCAATTGTCAAGACAAGTATCACTTTGTTGCTGAGTGCCCTTTTGACAATAGGGAAAGTCAAGGAGGAAAAGCGGTTCTCAAGGATAAGTCAAAGCTCCCCAAAAAGAAGCCTTATTTCAACAAGAAACCATCTTCAAAATATGTGCTAGTGACTCAAGAAGAGTATGATTCCGGTGATTAAGAAGAAGTAACCACAAGCTAAGTGACAGCTATTGCTATTGCATCTTTGTCGTCTCCATCACTCTTTGAATCCCCCAATGAAAATCTTCCTCAACCTTCCGCAAAGTGCTTCATGGAAAAGGCCACCAAGGTATCATCTTCCTCCAACTCTAAGACTCAAAGTGAAAATAATAACCTTGCTAATCCTAGTGTTGAAGATGAAATTGGCTTTTTGGGTCTATTTATGTCTAACTTGCAAGGTGAGACCAAGAGGTACTTTGATCTCCTCATGAGCCAATTGGGAGAGGCCCAAGAGGCTCTTGAGAAGAAAGGTGAGACAGAGAGGGAAGATTCCATTGAAAAGGGCTCGCTATCAAATGCTCTTGAGGAAGAACATGAGCTGAGTATCTCTGGAAGAGAAACTTGAGACTATTGAAGAGTCACATAATGAGTTAATGTCTAAACTCACTAAAGAACGTGATCGTGCAATTGCTAAATTTAAAAGGGCTAAAAAGAAGAAGGTTTAGCTTGGGGTTGGTCATGAAAAACTAACCGAGGAGTTAGAGAACCTCCGCAAGGCTCACAAGGCCTTGGAGGGTGAACACTCTACCCTCAACAAGTCTTTTGAACAACTTCAAACTCAACTAGACCAATTCAATGTGCCTGGTACTTCTACTTCTTCTTGTGAGCATGCAAATGTTATTGAGAAGAATGCTAAGTTAAAGGAAGAGCTAGCGAGAATCAAGGGCAAGGGCCCTAGTGTTGAGAAGGGTGTGGATCCTAGTCCACCAGTGGCTCCAAGGCCACAAAATGACAAGAAATTCCTTGGCTATGTTGCCAAAAGCAAGAATAAGAAGAAGAAGATCAATAAAAAGGCCAAGCCCGTACAAGCAAAGAAGAATTTTGGTGCGAGCGGTATTGTCATTAGGGACAACACTACTCGTAGCAAATCCGCGGGAACTAACAATCCACACCATTTCTTATTTGTTGATTATTATGGTGTTGTGCAAGCTAAATATGTTAGTCCTATTGAGGGTTTCATTGATTACTCTGTTTGGGTTCCAAAGACTCTTGTTGCTCACATGAGAGGACCCTGATTGGGTCCTAACTCAAGTCAATGATTTCTTGTAGGACTATGCTTCCGGTGGGAAATGGATACTTGATAGAGGGTGTACAAGTCATATGACTAGAAGCAAGGCACTTATGACGGAGTCGAGACCAAATACAAATCAAACAACCGTCAATTATGGAGATAAATCAAAATCTGAGGTGAACGGTTTCGGCAAGGTGGTTGTTTCTCCTCATATCACCCTTGAAAATGCCATGCTTGTCGATTCCCTTGGTTTCAATTTAATTTCAGTTTGTGCTTTAGGGAAGATGGGCTTTTCTGCCTTCTTTGAACCTGACATCGTGGTCATCTTGTGGATCAAGACTCTCGATGTTGCTTACGCTGGCATGTCGAAAATGATTTGTATGTGGTAGACTTTTCGGCGTCAACCAACACTCAAACGATGTGTCTCTACGATAAGGCCGACGTGGGGTGGTTGTGGCATCTCCGATTATCCCATGTCAACATGAGAAATTTGCAAAGCCTTCACAAGGATGGCCACATCCTCAGACTAAAAGAAAATGTTTCCTTTGCCAAAGATCGTGTTTGTAGGGATTATGTTGAAGGAAAGATGCATGATTCACCGCATCCAAGAAAGATGGTTATTTCATCAAAGAGGATTCTAGAACTTCTCCAAGTTGATCTTTTTGGTGTCGTGCCGGAGGCAAGTCTTGGAGGCAAGAAGTATTGTTTGGTGATTGTTGATGACTACTCAAGATACACATGGGTATATTTCTTCAAGTTGAAGAGTGAGACTCAACAAGCCGTCAGCGACTTCTCCAATCAAGTTCAACGTCAACACAATGTTCCCATCATGGATATTAGCAGTGAAAATGGATCCGAGTTCAAGAACTACACCCTTAATGACTACCTTAGCAAAGAGGGTATTCGTCATCAATATTCCGCTGCATATACCCCTCAACAAAATGGTGTAGCCAAAAGGAAGAATCAGACCCTCATGGATATGGCTAGGTCCATGTTGGCGGAGTACAAGTCTCCCCAATAAATTTGGGCCGAAGCCATCTCTACGGCTTGTCACTCATCTAACCGGATCTACATTCACAAAGGCTTAATGAAGACTCCATATGTGATACTCAGAGGCAACAAACTAAATGTCTCCTACTTCAGTGTGTTCGGTTGTAAGTGTTTCTATTTGGTAAAAGGTGTTTGTTTGTCTAAATTCCAAGCTAAAATTACGGAGGGTACATTTGTTGGTTATGGTGCCGAATCCCACACTTATAGAGTCTTTGACAAGGCCTCATGGATTGTTATTAAATCTAGTAGTGTGGCTTTCGAAGAAAATGATGGCTCCCAAGTGCCGCAATTTCCTGTTTCGGATGTAGATGTTGAACCTCCTCAAGAAGCCATAGGAAGAATAGACGTGTAATTTTTCCGCCCCATTGAGAGATACCTTGTGGAGGATCAAGAAGGACTATTATCTACCCAAGTGGAGCCCTCGTCTACATTAGAAGAACATGCCAATGGAGCAAGTGGTGCACCAACCCAAGAACAAGCTCAAGACCCTCCTCTTGTTGACCAAGTTGATATGCAAGATCCAAGCACTCCTATCATTCAAGCTAGCCAAGGTCAAGGCCAATATCAACCGTCTTCATCTCATGTTGAAGCAAGCCATAATGATGATCAAGGCCAACACTCCGGTCAAGACGGGGACCCAAAAGATCAAGATGATCAAGTGATCCCTCCTCGCAACAATGAGGCGATCGAAGCCCGTCGTCAAACCGGTTTGTGAATATGTAGATGGGGGCCTTCTCGTTCAATCCTCCGAAGATCAACCAGTTTGGGTGGAGCGATTGGGAGATCTAGCCAGGTGGGTGGGCTCAATTAATGGAGCATTCAATTCTAGATGAGATGGCTAGAGGAAGAAGAAGGGGAGGGTGTATTTATACCCCAGCCCCAAAATCTAGCCGTTTAAAACCTTTCTGGAAAAGTCACACTGAAGACTCCGGTGTAAAGGCCGGAGACTCCGGTCTAGCAAATTCTCCGGCAACAATCAAGAGAACCTGAAACTTTGCAGAACACCGGAGACTCCGGACACTCTGGAAAATATTCAAGGTCGGAGACTCCGGTCTTCACAGGCCGGAGACTCCGCACAAATTTATCTCTAGAGAGCAGAGAGTGCCTGGATAGCTTCATGTGTAGGGAAAAGCCAAGAGTCCGGAGACTCCATCCCCTGCGCACCGGAGACTCCGGCTGGGCAAAAAACTCCCGGAACTCTCCGGACACATTCTGGAGGGGGTCCAATGGGTGACACCAAGTTCTTCTTTGCTGGGAGTTCCTTAGTCGAGAGACTCCGGCCTGAGACCCGGAGACTCCGGCCTAGAGGGAAAATCCCAGCACCTCTATCCCATCAAATTCTCTTTTGTTTCTTTTTGAGAAACAGAGCCACCTTTAATTAATACATAATAATGACCCCTAAAACATCAACACACATTAGAATAATACTAGTGTTGTTAACAAACACGCAAAACAAGATTTAGGCGGGTTTGCGCTTTCAATCTCCCCTTTTTGGTGTTTGGTGACAACACAAGTATTTGCAATGATGACCGTTGCTAGACATAGTTTTGGAAAATATAGACGGGCTCCCCCTTGATGTGTGCACCAAAGGTACACAAACAACAAGGTTCTAAGCTCCCTCTAGGTTTTACAAACATAGGGCATACCCAACATCCCCCTCAAATCGGACCAAAATCAGTCTTGTTTTGGTCCGTTTAAGGTGGTCCGCAGACGGGAGCTAGGCAGGACCCCGATTTGCGACCAAATCATCCCAACGCACCCTCCTCCCAAATTTGATTCTATTATATATATACTAAAAGCAATATACGGAACTTATTAGAGAAACCACGTCATCTGAATTATTTAAACAATTGGATATATAATTAATGGATGAGATTTAAAGAGAGATAGAAACATGTTAGGGTACGGTACACAGCACCAACACGTTAATATTCACGTAAACAACACAACACCAACACGTACGTTTATCTAATAAAAACAAACTTCGTAGATACAATTAATCTCAACCGATAAACAAAGAATGTCCAACGGGCTAAATCGCTCAGATATCGAGCTCAACTCAACAAGTTTAATCTGCCCGTTATAGGAAAAAGAGTCATATCTGGCCGTGAAAAGCATCCCTAATAGGACGATCGATGCGGCCACGACATCGTGTGTGTTAGGACGTAGGTGTAGGTATGTGTCTCCCAGGTAGGATTAGTGTACATCTCAAAAAAAAAAAAGATGATCGATGCGGCTACGGCATCTTGTGTGTTAGGACGTAGGTGTACGTTTGTGTCTCCAGGTAGGATTAGTGTTCTACTCGATTCCGTCGGCAAGTCCCGTACGTGCGTGTATAAAGCTAGCCTATTCTAATACTAACAATCAAGACAAAAGAAATAAAAAAAAGGTTTACGAGGCTCAAGCCTCTCGCATATCATGGCTTTGCTGTATGGATTGATACGTTCGGGACTTCGGGTGTAAGCCAGCAGCAGAATTCATCAGGCTGCAGCTTGCTTGTAGCCAGTACGGATGTGTGTCTCCGGCCCTCCGCGAGTTTGTATATTGTGACGTGTGCTTCTCGCCGGAGTTGTGAGCTTTGCTACGTGCATTGTGGCCATTGTAATTAATTCGGCGAGTTGCATCGTCGTGGAGATCGGACACCCCCGTCAGCCCGCCCGCCTCTGCGCACAAGTCTGCAAGTCGCCAGCGCCCTGCACCCTGCATAGGAGCCGGCCCGCCCTTCGCCGATGCCCACACGAGTCACCGCATGTTGTTGGCGCTCTGCACATGAAGCCCCCGAGCAGATCACAGCCCACCGCCACACGCCAGCCTGCCGGCCACCGGCACCCTGCAGGCAAAGCCCCCACTCTGCAAGCCTTCATTGGGAGACTTCCGGCCATGGTCAGCCTACACGCCGCCAAGTGACCCCGCCTGCCCTCCACCCGGCCTCCACGTGAGCCCCACTTTGTTGCGATGACCTGTACATAATGCCACTGATACCTATTTCCTTCCATTGCAGGGAGGATGGCCACGACGCTGTTGCTAGGCGGCGTTGACTGCCTAGTTTCAGTACGGCACCGATTCACTAAGTTTGTTTGCATTCAGGTTTATGTTCACCACATGCTCGATTTCGTTTTTCAAATTCGCCTTCAGATATTTGAAACATGTTTGAGATTTTGTGAGTAGAGCAACCGATTTACATTTGTCCCCCAAATTCGGATTGTTTTGGTAGTTCTCCGCTGTCAAATGATGGTTTAGAATATATGCATAAATTTTGGATATAAAGACTTACTTGCCTACCTAGAGAAAGTTAATCCCCACGGTTTCCTTTTTATGGGATTTCTTTTGAAGTAAAGGATCAAATATTCATTAATGTTTTTTGGATATATTTTATTTCTTCTATCTCACTATGTAGGAGAGACATGTAACATAACCAAGTCGATACCGCTAAAGAACCTCCATCAGGAAAGAAAGTTTTTTTTTTGGATTCTTGGGGTGTCATCTTTTGTTGTATAACTACTAGCATGAAACGAGACCATGATGGATGAGCTAGATTAGATATGCAACTGTGTAATATTAAATAGAAAGTAGAGTGGTTGGTCTTCAGTCAGTAATAAAGTTTTTACTGAACTGAGATCATTTGCGTGTGGATGATGATTATTTCCAGTGATTGTCGTGCTCCTATAATTAATAATCCCTCACCATTTGTATTAAGTCAGCGACAACAAATATGGAACGGGGAAGGTACAAGATAGCAAGGTGGCGTCAAATTGACTGATTATTATTATCGCTTTATTTAAACTTTTAATAATAATAAAAATTGTAAATTAAAACTACCGATGTTGCAACATAAAATTCATCTAAAAGATTGATTTACACCTAAAGCAAAGTAGAGTGAACATGTTAAAATCATCGATTTGCACCAATTTTCTTCTTTTGCAAGTCTGTTTTATTTCCATCTCTGATACTTATTAATGAAAACTGAAATCAACAAGAGTTCAACTCCGTATGAGTTTGTACTGTTTCTTTATTATACGTGCATTGCACGTACAATTCTACTAGTTAAAAAAAATTACCAACATGTTCCGCGTCATGCATCCTATCAAGGGCACCACTAAAAGACACGAGGCTGCCCCATGTCAATTATGATAGGTTCCTGAAAAAAAAACCAATTCCCATACAAGTAGTACGTAGTAAGGTTGGACTCCTACACATGAAAGGTAGACTAATTTACTAGGATTTCTTCAGGCGCACACAAACCTATTCCTATTCAGCTTCACTTGGTACACACTTTGCTTTTTTTAGGAGTAACTAATCCGTGTCAGTCATTGATAGGTACGACTGCTGACCATGTGTTTACATGGACACTGCATGACGCCACGAAATATGCATTGTGCGTAAAGAAAAGTTTGCACCACAAGATAACAGATGTTAGTTTCCGAGCTCGAACAGAAAAGTCGGCCCAATGACAACAAAAATCAAGGCAAGTATTTACATATGAGATGTTCATAGGTTTTTTTCAGAACAAATAAGATATATATGCCGCATTTTTCATAGCATAAGATGATATCAACGAGCCAGCCATTAGGTACATCCCCAATGTCATATTGTGCACGGTCATTAATGATAGTTGGTTCTAAAATGGTATATGTAAGGGATTTTTTCTAAATAGTTACCTAACCTTCGACACATTAATGTCAAGAAGATAAGTTTCGGACATGGGCATCTGTAATTAAGAGATCAGAATTCAACATGCAACTCCTAGCACATTACGCAAATATATTGTTTTTTAGGATATATGCCACATATATGAGTAGAGGACAATAGCCACTTAACCATGCCCTAGAAGCCCATTTAGGAGACAAATGCACAATTTTTGGGACTTCTACCTCGCCCGCCCCCGGGATCCAATCCAGAGTCCAAATCAATTGTGTATTCAGTAATGAGAAGGGAGTGGGAAAGACTACCGTAATCCAAAGACCTCGTAGATGACCAGCCTGCCAGCGGCCCAATGTCAGTTTAAGAGATGGCCTCGGTCACTTCCTCTTACTTTGCTAATTTGATCATGTCGTTATTAATTCTTGTGTACATGCCAATCAGTATGGTATATTGTTTGGATATGATATTTTCTTATATCTAGGGTTTTGAACCGTGGAAACTTAGAGAGGAGATCTTGAATAATCACTAGAAAATTATGGACTAGTCATCGATTTTTCTGGCCATGCGTCAAAAATAGTTTGATTGAATGTTGAATATAGATCTGGACTCGTAGACACTTTGTTCGAAAATAGATCACTTTCTCGAAATTGTGATGTTGAGCATCTAATTTGTGACTGCTAATTCATAATAAACTACTTATTATTATGATTTGTTTGACATAAATATGCATTAGATCCATCATAAAAATTACTTTTACAAAAAAAAATCCTAACTATTTTCTTGAATACATGAAATTTCAAAATCTAAATGTCATTTTTTTCAAACAAGTGATGTATTTACTTCAGCAATTTGTCATTGGAATTAAGTCTGTGAAGATGGTAAGATCATGAGATATGTATTTTCATCTCGGCCGCATACCTCCAGTTTTAATGTGAGCTAAACAGGGAAGGATGATTGAGAACTGATAATAATTTAGCCATCCATGTGCTTTCAAGAATCAATAAACCTAGGTGTGTATCCTTCAATGTTTGGTTGGTTTGAGAAAAAAAACTCACTATCGGGACAACAACAATCTCAGTTTAGGGGTTTAAGTAAACCAGTGAGAAATAAGTTAAACGAGCAAGTGTGGAGACAAACAAAATTAGGGAGAAAGTAAACAATAAAATAGTGTATCGACACAAAAGGATGTCATTTGTGCCCAGATTAAGGCATTTTAGCACATTAGTAAGACATCTTCGAGAAAATAGACTAATATGGCATGAAGAGACTAAAATAAAATGTACCATGTTATAAAAGGAGAAGTAACCCTGGTATTTAGTTCACTAAGAAATAAATGATGATGGCATTGATTATTTCACTTTTCTCTAATACATACATGTAAATAAATAGGAAATAAATTCCAACACATATTATCCATAAAATAATTAGGAGTGTTGATCAAGAGGAAATAAATAACAAAACATATTATCTGTAAAGAAAATTATGAGTCTTCAGAAAATTTTATTTTTGTTCCTTCGTATTTTTTTAATACTAGGACCATATTACACACATCATATTATATGCACAATTTATTTTATTTTGAAAATGCTTAAACTATTTTGTTTATGAAGAATAAAATTTCAAAGATCATGGTTTTACTAAGAGTTTGTCAAGCTTCAAATAAAGGCCAAAATTTATCTCACGAGCATGAACAAATTAGTTTGTTATTGTCCTCAAAACCTCAGCTCCGACTATATAAATATATTTTGATAAAAACATGTTAATATCATTAGAGGTTTAGATAAAACATATCTTCACTCTTTAATATTGTTTCTTCCAATATCAGCATATAGATAAAACATATCAGCTTCCCGCTTTCTGTATAGAATCCGTCTCTAATTTTTTCATATTTCATAAGTACTAACAAATAAGGTAAACAAGATAAAGAAATGTCTTCCCAACACGAAATTATATAATAATTGAAACTGTTGATAAACAACAAATGGTGCCCACGCATTGCGAGGGCCCCTGTGCTAGTTGAAAATAAAAATAAAACATGAATTTAAGTTAACTTTAGTGCATTTTATATATGGCCCAAAGGCCAATGCATACAGTTTGGCCCGAAGGCCAGTACATACATAAAATATAAACAAAACAACCCTAGATAGCTGCTAGGGTTTGCCATTGTGCCGCCCGCCACCGTTGTAGCCTCCCGCCGGTCGGTGCACCTACTCATAGTCGTCGTGGACGTTGATGTGGGTCGGCGCCTGCTCCGGAGACGGAGTCTCGGGCGCGAGAGGGGTCTGTGGCCACGCGGGCGCAGGAGAACATGGCTGCCTCGTCTCGCGGGCATGCCACGGTGACCACGGTAACTTAGTCGTCGATGCCTCGAGGGTGACAGCCAGATCTGGCCACATCTGGGCATGTGCCTCTAGTGAGGCCTCAATGGCGCGGCGGAGGTCCACGGCCTCCTCCTCCTCCACCTGGTCCTCCTCCATCTCCGGGTCCTCCTCCTCCTCCATCTCCTGGTCCTCCACCTCCTCGTCGGGGGGGGGGGAGCTCCTCCTCCGCCTCTCTGGCGTCGGGATCATCGATGTTGATGGAGTCGTCGTGGACGCTGGGCGGCAGTGGCACATGGGTGGCGCTGAGGTGCCCGCCTGGCGGGAGGTGCACCCGGGCCCACGGGATTGGCTGCCGGTCTCAGTAGAAGGTGTTCTCAATGTCCACCGAGATCCTCATCGCCGGTGGGGGGCATGGTTATCGGGGAGGTTGCTTCGGTGGGGTTTTGTGGGTGGGTTAGGGTTTGGTGGTAGGAAAAGGTTCACGTCCACGAACCATTCCAAACGTGCACCAAACTTGGGCCACGTTTGGGGGAATCTCATCCCCCCCGGGTCCGTTTGGGGGGCGTTCGAATGGGTATTTTACCCAAATCGGTCCACTGGGACCAAATCGAACCGTTTCGGGGGGGGGCGTTGGGTTTGCTCTTACATCATAAGAAAATAGAAATATACTGAACAAAGTAATTGCATAAGTAGGTAAGACAAGTAAGGAAATTAAAGGATTAGCACGACATATATAGATAATAGCCTCAGAAACATAGTATTACCACACACAGCCATTGAGTTCAAACACACGAGAAGTTTCTAAAGCAAATAAGATAAAAAGGAGACACGAGATATAAAAGGAAAATCAAGTTCAAAACCTTGTGCTCTGAGCAACCCATGCAAATCCCCGGATAGCCTAGATAGCAACTTCCCCCCTTTGGCATCGGGAGACCAAAAAGGAGAAAAGAGCACACTACACGTAACCGAAAGGATCAATCTTCCTCCTCCTCCTCAGATTCCTCGTCCTCGTCATCACCTTGGTCATCCTCATCATCATCACCATAACCGTACTGATACTCCTCTTCATATTCAGCTTGCTCTTATTCTTCGGTCATAGGAGCCTTGCCACTATTGTTAGACGAGGATGGAGCTGAAGTGACCTCACCAAAATTACCCCAAGGGAAAGAGCAGGTGTCCACTCATGGTAGGACATGGTCTGAGACTCAGTAACATGCTCAAGAGGAGGGGTGTGCACAATGCCAACATGGTCCTGAAGATCCTTGATCATCCTGTTTAACTCCCTCCTTTCCTTGTACGCCTCATGGTTCTCCTTGTCGACAACAATACTCATGCAAAGTATGTTGCGCTGGAACCATGTGAGCTTCTTTTGCTCAGCTTGAAGCTCGTCCTTGCCATGAAGACAAGTAGGAGGGTCAGTATTATTCCTCCTAGTCCTCAAACATAGAGAGATCCTCATCTTACTCATCCTCATGGCCACGAAGGTGAACCGAAAGAACCTGAAGAGTACCAGTTGAACAGACAACGATGTTGCCTAGAGGGGGTGAATAGGCGATTAAAACTTTTCCGGTTAAGGCTTGCTAAATGCAGAAATAAACTAGGTGTTTAAATTAAAAAGCACACAATCTAAATATTCTAGTCTCAACTAAGTGCATCAACACTTACGCTAAGAAATACAAGTAACAAGGTGATAGCAAGATATATAACTTCAAGCACAAAGGCTATCACAATGTAAATTGCATAAGTAAAAAAACTCGGGTATAGAAATAACCGAGGCACACGGAGACGATGATGTATTCCCGAGTTCCTCCTTTTGAGGGGAGTATGTCCCGTTGGAGGGGTGTGAGCTCGCCACAACAGGCCTACTCAATTCCATAAAGGTCTCATCCTATTCTCCGATGAACCTCGCCACAAAGGCCTAGTTCACCTTCCACTATTGGCAACTTTCGATCAAGGCACACATCCACAACTTAATTGGAGGCTCTCGATGTCACCACAATCTTGGAGCACACATCACAAATCAATTGGGGGCTCCCAAGAACACCACAAGTTGTTTAGGTTCCAAGACCCAAGAGTAACAAGTCCAAAAACTTTCACTCCACGGATCCTCGTGGAGAGAGCAAACCGATGCAAATGGCAAGAGCAAAAGTTCTCAAATTCCAACAAAGAAACAAATGATTATAGGGGAATAAGATAGGAAAAACAAAGGAGGAGAAACACCAAGAACTCCAAGATCGAGATCTACTAGGTTTCCCTCACTAAGAAGGAAGATGGATTGGTGGAAATGTAGATCTAGATCTCCTCTCTCTTTTTCCTCAAAGATATGCAAGAATCATGGGAGGAATTGAGAGAAGGGAAAGCTTTCCAAGGTTAAAAATGGTGGAGAGAGAGGGGGAAATTCGTGCTTGGGCATCTAATCTCTTTGGGTAAGAATGGGGCCTTATATATATAGGTCCCCACGAAAAAGAGTCGTTGCAGGAAAAATCACACCGGAGACTCCAGCGCGAAGACCGGAGACTCCGGACTGAATGCAGAACGTGACACCACTTGGGACAACCCCCTGGAGGTGTCTTGAGGATGGAGACTCCGGTCCTAAGGGCGGAGACTTGGGGGGGGGGGGGGACATTCTGGCCCTAAGGCCGGGGATTCCGCCCTACCTGAAAACTGCAAAAACTCCAACATGAAAAACGCCATAACTTTTGCGTCCAGACTCCGTTTTTCACGTTCTTGGGCTCGTTGAAATTGCAACTACAATATCTACAATAATATGAATATAAAATTCATTTTAAAACAATCGAATATAAAACCAATCTGGGAAAGTTTTGACCTCTCTAAAAAGAACAATCGGTAAAACTTCCAACACCAAAAACGCACATAACTATGCGAAAGAACTCCGAATGAGGTGAATACAATTGAGTTGGAAAGATAACAACAGGGACTATCCAAACAAAATTATGGAGAACTTACCACACAAGAAAGATGTGGGAATATTCTCAAAGACGAACCGAATATTTTTATCACCGAAAATGCAACAAGTTTTTCTTATGAAATCCGTTTTCGGTAAATCTTGTCTTGTCATGATGATCACGACAAGCACCAAACCCAAGGATATAAAAGAAAAATAATAACCAATAAATGTGATATGAAAGTATGCAAAGGTTTGAGCTCTCCACAACTATTTGATCAAGTTACTCACTTGACAATCCCTCTTAATAGTACGACTATCGATCCTATAACCCAGTCTTCCAAGGACCCGAGACCGGTAAAATATAAAACCTATCAAGATAATACCTTTGACTTGAGAATTCAACTTGAGATAGATGATGAAGAACTTGACTCTCTCAAGTTGGATCCTCTTTCTTGATCGTGCTTGCTAGCACATGCTCCGCTTGATGAAGACTTGCAAGTTTCTCCCTCATATACCATTATGGGAGAGACTAGCTCCCCCATACACCATTATGGGTGAGACCTTATTTCAACAATCTTCAAAAGGTCACAATATCCAAATGGGTGACAAGCATCAACCATAGGATTTCTTCGAGATTCTTCACTTGAGCTTCCACGTCAAGCTTGATGACTGTCGGATATATACCAATTAGGGGTATATCAGATGGTATCCTAAAGTGCCGGATTACCAGGGTGGCCTGAATGGTAATGGGCTACGGTCCATTAGGCGGCCCAGTAAGATGACGCACAGAAGTCGGATTCTAGAAGAACCCGGACCACGGCCCACGTGGTATGGCTTGGAGTAGAAGGCGGATTCCTTGCTTTCCAAGTTAGCACATACCGTAGTCTTTTAGGTTTTCTTTTCTATAAGCCCTAACCCGGCTATTATATAAAGCCGGACGGGAGATAAGAAAGATAGACAATAAGCTAGAAGCTACCTCGCCAAGAGGTTGATCCTTGACGAGTAGCAAACGCCAACTCACATTGTACTTTGTATACTTCAGGCTTCAGCCATGATTTAGTGAGATTGCACGAGTAGGAACGCCGCCTAGTTGCGACGTACCGAACCTGGGTAAAACCCTGGTGTCATTGTTCATCTCCCACAATCTCTATCGGTAGTCTCATGGCACCCCCGTCTATGAATTCTACTACGATGTCTCGACAGTTGGCGCCCACCGTGGGGCAAGCGACGTCAGGCGTTATGTTTCGATCGGGGATACTCGGCGGAATCGGAAGTACCATAACTGTCGGAAGCTTGGAATTCGACAAAGACGTGGGGCGCTTCCTCGACAACGGATCGTACATGCCAGCACGGAATCATCTGGTAAATGCCTGGGTTTTACCGATTGGATCTGCAAACATCTTTATCGGATTAACTACAGAAGCAATGGGATTCTGTGATGGAGGAAAATTTATCCCACCCGCCCTGTACCCAGTCGAAGAAGACTATGACGCCGGATTTTGCTCAGATCGCCGATATTCTGCTGAATCGCACTTTATCGGTATGGTGAAATCCGAGATCGCCGAAAACACGGATGAAAATAATCCCGTGGAAGAGGTAGAAAACAACAATCCCACAACAGAGGTGGAAGATCCGACATCCGTCAATTTGACGATGAACTCGAAAGTTGACTCTGTGCTAGCCGCCATCGAGGCGAGATTAGAGTCGGAACCCGGATCGGACCAGTTCGATACCGAAGACGAAGATGTAGACGCTTTCGAGAGAAAGGTCAAATCCTTTCAAGAGTGATTCCACGAAGTACTGATGGAAAAACCGGCTGAAAACACGAATGCCGAAAGTCAGGAAAGCCCTAGAACATCCCCGCCAGAGGAAAGAGAGGATGGAGAAGCCATTACAACTTTCCCGGATGTCAAGGAATTGAAAGAGGATGAACCTGGTAAAAAACCTCCCTCTTCCAAGAAAAAACACAAAGCTTCCAAGAAACTCTAATACAAGCTCAGGAAGAAAAAATTGGCTGATCTAGCCAATGAAAACCTGGAAGCAGGAGGAGGAAGTGGAGTTAAGCATGCGGCGAAGAAAACAAAGGAAATCTCTGTTCCGCCAATGTAAGAACAGGACGAACAGGATCTACTTCAAACACGAGTGGGACCCCATGAACCCCCTGAAGTGATGGAAGCCAGGAGACAAGCTCTCCAAAGGCAACAGCAACATCAATTCTGAACTCGAGAACATCTCCAAAAAACCCAAGCTGACATTAAGTTAAAGAAGGAAGAAATCGAGAAGTATGAGAGAAGGAATAGATCTAGCATTAAACCTACACGGTTACCCGGAATTGCAAGACCGGAAGTACTTCCGCCAAAGGAACGGTTTCAAAACCCGGCCCAGCAAAAGCAAGTAAACGACAAAGATGCTAGGGGCGAACCTATATACAAAACCGCAGCAGAAAACGCGGAGGCCACGTTCTCCATCCTCAACAACAATCTGTACTCCAATGGCGAAAAACTTCAAGTGGTACGTATGCTTTCTTAGGAAAAGCACTGCAACAGCAACAGCGAGGGCAAGAGAGATCAGGGAAGTTGCATGACGACTCAGCCCTATGCAAAACAACTACATGCGACGCTGGAGCACCTGGACCTGAAGAACCTGGAGATTCAAACAATTCGAAAGAGAAGAAAGAAGATCCGAGAAAGGACAAGAAAAAGCCTGATAACAAGGATGCAGCGTCCAGAACCGGATCCCATCTGCCGAATGATGGAATTAATCACCGAGATCGGGAAGAACAAAACCGGAAAGACGGCAAAGCTATGCCGCCTCCGAGACGCCCCGCTGAAAAAGTCGGAAGATACGACATTCCTCACAGGCGTGAGAGATCCCGTACACCTCCCAGAAATAAGGAAAGACATAGGAGAAGAACTCCACCTTATCCCAAAGGGCATGATAACGAAGGAAATAGATATAACCCTGGAATAGCTCGTTCGCGCAACAATGGAAAAGAAAGGAGCAAATCCCCTTCTGTCCATTCAGCCGGGAGATACTCCGCACACATTGATAGAGCGGAAAGACATGACTTATACTTCGGGCCTAAGTGTTTCACCGACAGGATCCGAAGGATAACTCTACATTATGGCTTCGCCAAAGTTGGTCCAACATATCAAAAATACACCGGCAGTACAAACCCGGATACCTGGCTCTCAGACTATTACACAGCCGTCCAGATTAACAATTGGACAGACCTAGAGGCAGTAAAATTCCTCCCCTAATGTTACTGGACGGAGCCAGAGATTGGATCAACGGGCTTCCGACAAGAACTGTCGATAGCTGGGATGATATGGCTAGAGTATTTACTCAGCATTTTCGGGGAACGTACAAATTACCCAACAGTATCAACCAGTTAAACCGCTGCACCCAGTTTGAAGATGAACCATACGTGGACTTTATCTCAAGGTGGACTGCAATGAAAAATAGCTATTCTGGAGTAACTGACGTACAAGAAATGCATGCTTTTGTCAATGGCTTAAAACCCGGACTCGTACCGTTCATGATCGGTTCCAAAAAGCACAAAGATCTCGGATCTATGCTTACAACCGCAAATGAGCACACAGCGGCTGAAGATGACATCAGAACGAGAGGTGGCAATATCAGTACTTTGATTGAAGCCAAAAAGAATCGTCGTCCCGAGAAAAAAGAAGCTTCAGAAACACAGCAAAAACCCAAAGAAGTTAACATAGCCTTTGGAAGAGAAAATGGGAGCAAATGGAAAGGACGAAGCACAAAACCGATCAACTACACCAAAGAAGAGTGGGAAAGAATAAAATTGGAAAACTGTGTCCAACATTCGCAATTAGGGAAACCTACCCATACGAACACACAATGCCGGCTTAACAAGCATATGAAAGGCAGTGCAGGATCCGGAAGCAAAGGAAAAAATTCCAAGAGGAAATTTTCAAAGCAAAAGCCAGAAGCTGCAAAAGAAGACAGTGAATCGGACACTGACGAAAAAATCCAGGAACAACAGCGAAAAGGCGAGCCTAAGTTTCCAAGAGTTGAAGGAGAATGTAATCTAACTTTCCTGGCAACTCCGTCAGCAAAAGTGGCAAAGAGAACCCTTCGAGAAATAAACGCGGTTGTCCCACCAACCCCGAAATTCTTGAAGTACTCTAATACACCAATTACCTGGGATCAGTCTGATCATCCCGGAAACATCCCGGAAACCGACACACAAGCTATAGTTGTAAGCCCTATTGTTCAAAACACTAGGCTAAAAAGAGTGCTAATGGATGGAGGATCCAGCATTAACATAATGTTCTTGGATACACTGAAGCATCTGCGAATCTCTGAGACCCAGCTCAATCATAGTAACATACGCTTTCACGGCATCGTCCCTGGCAGGCAAGCACGATCCCTAGGAGAAATTTCCTTAGAAGTAACCTTTGGAGAGAAAGAACATTTCCGGCAGGAAAAGATTTCCTTCGAGGCCGTGCCGTTCGAAAGTGTGTATCACGCAATACTCGGACGTCCAGCTTTCGCCAAGTTCATGGCAAGATCATGTTATATCTATAACAAGATGAAGATGCCGGGGCCAAAAGGAGGAGTAATCACCATAAGTGGAGACTTCAAGTTGGCAAACGAGCTAGAAAAAGAAAACGCCCTTTGTGCAGAAAAAGTGATAGCAAAGGAGGAATTAAAGGAGCTGGCCAAAAAAGTATCGCCGACAGAGATGCCGGCAGGAAAAGAAAGCCGGAAGCCGGCAGACGGCTTCAAATCTTCCGAGAATACAAGACAGGTTATCCTAGACCCCAAAGATCCGACAAAGTTTGTCGTAGTGGGAACTAGTATGATCGAAAAATAGGAAAGCGAGCTCATCAAGTTCCTCCGTGAGAACTGGGACATTTTCGCGTGGTGTCCAGCAGACATGCCAGGCGTACCCAGGGAACTTGCTGAGCACCAACTCAAAGTAATTCCAGGATCTAAACCCGTCAAACAAGGTCTCCGTCGATTTGACGGGAGAAGGCGGAAGGCTATTGGCGAGGAAATTATCCGGCTATTGGCAGCTAATTTTATCCGGGAAGTTATACATACTGAATGGTCTGCAAATCCAGTATTAGTCCCAAAGAAAGATAGTACTGCTCTCAGGATGTGTATAAATTACACCGGCTTGAACCAATTGTGTCCAAAAGATAAGTTCGCGTTACCGCGAATCGATCAAATAATAGATGCCACTGCAGGCTCTGAGCTTTTATGCTGTTTGGACGCTTATTCCGGGTATCATCAAATACGCATGAAGGAAGAAGACCAAATTAAAACCTCCTTCAAAACTCCATATGGAACATACTACTACATAACCATGCCTTTTGGCCTGAAGAACGCAGCTGCAACCTACCAGCGTTGCATGCAATGATGTTTGCATAGTCAGATTGGCAAAAATGTCCACGTTTATGTGGACGATATTGCCGTCGTTTCCAAGGAAAAAGACACGCTCCTTGAAGATCTGCGAGAAACCTTCGAAAATTTGCGCACTTATAAAATGAAGTTAAATCCATTAAAGTGCGTATTCGGGGTTCCCTCGGGAAAACTTCTGGGTTTCATCGTTTCTCACAGAGGAATAGAAATAAATCCGGAAAAGATCAAGGCAATCCTAAACATCTCAAGGCCTACGTTCTTAAAAGATGTACAAAGATTGATGGGTTCTACAGCTGCCGTCAGCAGGTTTATAAGCCGGCTAGGAGACAAAGCTCTGCCATTATACAAATTGTTGAAGAAATCCGACAAATTTGAATGGACAGAAGAGGCGGACAAAGCATTAACCCAGTTAAAAGAAACCTTGATGCAAGCTCCGATTTTGGCATCGCCAAAAGACGAAGAACCCATGTTATTGTACCTCACAGCGAGAAACAGGGTTATCAGCGCGGTGATAGTTGTGGAAAGACGGAAAGATGAGCAAACCATACCAGATCAACATACGGTGTATTATGTAAGTGAAGTTTTTTCCGAGTACAAGCAAAGATACCCGCACTATCAAAAACTGGCATATGGTGTATTTTTCGCATCCCTAAAACTCCGTCATTACTTCCAAGGACATTCCATAACAGTGGTATGTAAAGCACCACTAGGGGATATAATCAACAATGCGGACGCAACAGGACGAGTAGCCAAATGGGGCATCGAGTTAGCTGCGTTCGACATTAAGTACCAACCCCGGACGGCAATAAAATCCCAGGTGTTGGCATATTTCATCGCTGATTGGACAGAAGCAATGGAAAATACACCAATACCGGAGTCGTAATACTGGGCTATGCATTTTGATGGATCCAAGATGAAGGAGGGAGCTGGAGCTGGTGTAGTCCTAAAATCCCCCAAGGGAGATACAATGGCGTACGTATTACAAATACACTTCAACGCCAGCAATAATGTGGCAGAATACGAGGCTCTGCTTCATGGCTTGCACATTGCAAAAGAAATAGGTGTCAAACGCATCTTATGCTATGGCGACTCAGATCTGCTACATCATCAGCTTAACCAAACATGGGATGCCAAAAGCCCCATCATGGCCGAATATCGGAGAACGGTGGACGAGTTTGCAATTTGCTTCCTGGGGTTTAAAGTACTTCACGTCAAAAGGGAAGAAAATTGGAACGCGGATGCATTAGCCCGCATGGGCTCGGAAAGAGTAAAAACCCTACCACCAGGTGTGTTTGTCCAGCATTTGCACGAACCATCCATAAAAGGTGGAGATGTCGACTATCCTCTCGTTTCCGAATCAATCGAAGTCTTGCTCGTTAACCCGGATTGGACAATTCCATATCTAAACTTCTTAGTAGACCAGAAGTACCCGGATGGAGCAGACGAGGTCTTGCAAAGACAAATAAAACGTCGATGCAAAGGATACACGGTAATCAATGGTTGCCTGTATAAACGCAGCACTACCGAAATTTTTCTACGATGTATTTCGCCGGAAGAAGGCCGAGAAATTCTGCAAGAAATCCATGCTGGAGATTGCGGACATCATGCTCAATCAAAAAGCATAGTCAAGAAAGCATTCCGTGCAGGATTTTTCTGGCTAACAGCCAAGACAGATGCCGAACACATAGTTAATACATGTGCTGGATGCCAGTATTACGCCAAGCAGACGAATATGCCAGCCCAAGCACTCAAAACTATCCCTATTACATGGCCGTTTGCGGTCTGGGGGCTAGATATGATGGGACCATTCAAAACTGCAAGAGGTGGACTTACACATCTACTCGTTGCAGTGGATAAGTATACCAAGTGGGTGGAGGAAAAACCCATCAAAAAACATGACGGTGTAACTGCCAGAAATTTCATTATTGACGTAGTCATGAGGTATGGCGTTCCACATAGCATAATAACCGACAACGGGACAAATTTCTCCATTGGAGAGTTGGCAAAATATTGCCGACAAACGGGAATACGCCTAGATCTTGCCTCTGTGGCACACCCACAATCCAATGGTCAGGTTGAAAGAATGAATAGTTCAATCCTGCAAGGAATACGCCCAAGACTCGAATCTCCTCTTCATAGAGCAGCTGGAGCATGGGTGGAGGAGTTACCTTCCGTGCTTTGGAGTATTCAAACGACGCCAAACAGGTCAACAGGGCAAACCTCGTTTTTCCTAGTTTACGGCGCGGAAGCAGTCCTTCCAACGGACATGATCCATGATAGCCCAAGAGTGCAGGCTTTCGATGACTCGGATTCCGAAAGCGCACGACAGGATGCCATCGATCTCCTAGAGGAAGAACGAGAACTTGTGCTTCAAAGATCTGCCATTTATCAGCAAGGTTTACGACGTTACCATAGTCGGAAAATCAGGCATCGTTCTTTTAAAGAAGGTGACCTAGTGCTAAGATTGGTACAGCAAAGAAAGCACAAATTGGCTCCAGTTTGGGAAGGACCATTCGTCATCAGCAAAGCTATGAAAAATGGATCATACTATCTTGTAGATATTCGAGACACGGAAGATGATCCCCAAAGGCCGAATCGCAAAAGAAAGAGAAAGATAGATGATGAACTGGGGGAGACCAAAAGACCCTGGAGCATTCAACAGTTACGTCCCTTCTATACTTAGTTCAATTTCTATGTAAACATCTTTGAGATCATGAAATAAAGTTGTCGGAATCCATACATCTGTGTTTTTTACATGTTCATTATAGTTTAAAACATAATTCCGTCTTATCTATTTCCCAATGATCTTTCAAAATACCCAATGTTAAACCGAATTGTACCTGCGTGCTTGGAGTTAAAAAACTGAATGATTTTCATCATAAAAATGGTCTAAGGAAACCCGGATTGTGCCTACGTGCCTGAGTTTCATATGAAAAATTCCTTACTGTTCTCTAAGTATTATCTGATCGTTTTTATGCTGGGTCGCTGGAGCTAGTAAGTAAAAAATGCCTTTAGTATGATCCATGTTTCTGAGTTCAGACTGATTGGTCATACCCAGTCACTTGGCATGAAGATTAAAATACTATCGAGCCATTTCAAACACTAAGGACAGTTAAGGCATATAAACCAGAGAACTTAGAAGATAAAGGAATAAAAACCCGGAAAACTTGCAAAAAACTTAAATTATGTTACTGCAAAAGGCGGAGTACTTGTGCATACAAAAGAATAGAAAGCATTACAATAAGTTTACATTGTAAGATCAGTAATACTCCTATTTCCTATTTCTCTACCCAGGTCCAAGGAATTTCCTTCAGGCATCCGAGTCATCTTCACTGCTGGATTCCTCGGGAATATCTGGAATGGCTTCCTCTGGGTAGAAGGTGGAGATGTTGACCATGGCGGCAATCTGGGTGGCGTGACCCTTGATGGCTTCGAAAATGCCGGCCCGCTGCGACTCCGTGTACCCTTGCGGGATGCCGGACGTCCACGCGCCAAGACTTGGCGTCAGGGTAGTGCATGCGCATGAGCCCTAAGGCCATGCACGCACCACCACACGCCGCAGAGCGCAGGACGGATTCCCTGGACTGCGCCACCTCCACCAAAGCTTCCAAAAGTTTCTCAACTTCCGAGAACTCCCCAGTCCTTGTGGGAAGGCATTTGCTGACAAACAGCATTCCCGCAGCTTTGATTGCGGTGAACACTTCTCCAAAGGCTCGGATTTTCTCAATCCGAGTTAGCTGGGGGCTATCTCCTGTTTTAATAAAGACACAAAAAGTGTCAGAAAAAACAGAGAAAGATGTCAACATAAAAAATCCGGTAAAAGATAAAAACTTACCGAGAATCTTGTCCATCTCGGATCCCTCCTCGAAGCGCTGGGTCAAGGCGTTCTCCAGATCTCGGATAGTCGCCTTGTCCTTAGCAGCTTGCTCGGAGGCCTTGGGCTCGGCAATACCGACAGCCAATTGGCTGGCCTCCAGGTCCTGCTGCAACTTCATATTAAGCTTATGAAGATCCAGTTTTTCCCGGCGCAGGTTTTCGGCATTGCCGGCATCTTCAGCAACTTGTTTGGCTTTTGCCAAAGAAGCTGAAAAGCAAGTAAAAAAGATGAATAATAAAACTCGGAAAAATACTTAGATAAAATTCATACAACTGGAAGCAGAGAAAAAACTTACCTGTTGTTTTCTTTAGCTGCTGCTGAGTAGACGCCAGTTCTGTCTCTTTACCCTCAAGAATAGAAAGAAGGGATTTCACCTCCTTATTCTTGACGGTAAGTTTGTTAAAAATTCCATGTTTATGTTTTCAGCGGTTTGCTGAGATACGGAAAAAGACAAAAAATGCTTAAGTTACAAACAAGCATAAAAGCGAAAAATCATTAAGGCAAAAGCATGCATTTGGCTTATTGCTTGGGGGCTGGAGATATTACCTGGCTCATCCACTGCAAACCTGACCAAGTTTCGTTGAACTCTTTTGCAAACTCGGCAAAAAGAGTTCCGACATTGTTAAGGCCGTCATGGATATCCTTGAAATCCTTATCGAAGGTGGGAATGGGATCCTCCTTAGTTGGCTGAGAAGGACCTCCCACCTCCGGGGCCGCCCTTTCCCTCGTGTCCGTTTCCGGCACAATGGGATGGCTGGTCTGCGGGTTTTTTCGTTCATTGCAGCAGCATGCTCTTCTGTATCTGAAAGCTGGAGTATCTGGGGCAGTTGCAGGAGAAGGATGTGGACCTCTTTTAGCCGCAGCCTTAAACCTTTTAAGCTTTTTAGGCTTCAAGGATGAAGGAGGCAAGCTAAAAAGAGAAGTACCAGAAGATTAAAAATCTGAGACAAAGAAGGAAAAGTTCCGACAAAAATAGAAACTTGGATATCAAACCTGGAGGTAACGACGGGGACACCGTCAAGATCGATCACTTCCTGGGAGGTGGAAATATTCTTGCGTTTCCTCCCACCCGCGAAGTTGGCACGCAGTGCGTCCAACTCAGCATCAGTTGCGAGATCGACTCAGGAAGATCGAAGATCTGTCAAAAAGACAAAGTCCGGGTTAAGATAATTATCCGAGAAAAAGAATGGTGTGAAACCCAAAATGCAAAAGACGTACCTTTGGAGCCGGGTTAGTTGCCGTGTACATCGGCGGCTTTCCACGTATTGGTCACGTGCAGCGACCAATTGATTCACACGCTTTCGTAAATCTTTCTCCGTCAAGGACTTATCCGTTGTCCGCATGGCGTCCGCGGTACCCGTGTAGTCACACAAAAGTCGGGGTCCGTGGTCAGCCAAAGGCTGAATTCGCCTCTCTAACCAGCACAGAACCGTGTCCATGCCGGTTAGAGGCGGATCGGAATTGACGAGTTTGGCAATGCGCCGTTTGATCTTGAGGAGATCGGGTGGCAGGATCTGCACTGCCTCTGTTCCCCAGTTTTCTTGAGGGGTGGCAGCGGTGTTGGTGAAAGGTGGAATCCCAATGGATTTTCCGGGAAAAGGAACGTCTGGATGATAGAAGAAGGAACCCGTCCAGAATTTGACGGATTCCGAGGTTTTGATCTTGGGGAACCAATCCTCCCTGAATCTACGCAGGGTAAAGGAAATGGTTCCGCAAGTCGGGAGTGCGCCCTCGGAAGGATTACGCTTAACCCCGAAGCAGTATTGCCAGAAATCTAGCCTAGGAGCTAAACCTAGGTATCCTTCGAAAAGAGCCTGAAATCCGGCTAAATAGAGGATGGAATTGGGTGGCAAGTTGTGGGGTTGGATGTGATAGTGGTTGAGTACCTGGAGAAAGAAGGCGGATGGTGGAAATCCCATACCTCGTAAGATATGAGATGTGAGAAGAACCCGCTCTCCGGCCTTAGGAAGGGGCTCGGACTCCTCCTCCTCGCACCGCCATTTGCCTTTTGCAATCATTCCCTCCTTCTCCATTATCGGAAGAAGAGAGGGGGGAATATTGCATCGGCTCCAATTGCCGGCATTCTCGCCCTCGTCCTCTGCTCCGGCGGCGGCGGACGCAGCGGCGAGTTCTTCTCCGACGAGCGTGATTTTTTCCTCCGCTGTCTCGGGAGCGAGAGGCGGAGATGGCGCGGAAGAAGACGCGGCCAGGGTTGCGGCCGTGAGAGGTGGATCCTCACGGGCCTGGTCGCTGAGGATTTCTCCGGCTCGTCGCCGGTGGCACGGAGAGGTGAATCCACCATGGGATCCATGGTGTTGATTATCTTGTCGATCTCCGCGGTGACGGAGCGGTCCGGAGAGGCGCGTGGAGACTCTATTTCCGGGCGGCGCGATGAGGTTTTCGTGCTCTCCGACGAGGTCTGGGAACGGCACAGTGGCGTGCGCGTGCTCGGGCGTTTGCTCTGCTCACTGTGGCTCGGGTGCTGTGCGCTTAGGGCTTGAAGACAGGGGAGTGGAAGGTTTGCCGGAGGAGATGAAGTAGGCTATTTATAGCCGGGAATCCATCGCGATACGTGCTAACGGCTCTTTTGACCGTTGGATGATCAACACGTGTCACTCGCCGAAAATTCTGGGAAATGAATCGACAGGTGATTATTGCTATCTCCTCGTTTCCTGTGAGAATCTGTCAGAGATACGTTGCAGGGTTTCACACGCGAAAACCCAAACGTCCCTGACGTCGGCACGATTTCATCGCTGACGTAGTAAGTTCCTTCTCCACGAAGGCTCGTGGAAGAAAAAGCCGGATTTCCCGAAATCCGAGTTTCGTGTTAAAGCATGATTTGAAGGAAAAGAAGAATCAAGACGAAGAGCCAACATTTCTCGGAAAGAATGCAATTTGACGAAAGACGGCGATTCCGAGTCTTAATCCTTCTTGGGGGCTACTGTCGGATATATACCAATTAGGGGTATATCAGATGGTATCCTAAAGTGCCGGATTACCAGGGTGGCCTGAATGGTAATGGGCTACGGTCCATTAGGCGGCCCAGTAAGCTGACGCACAGAAGCCGGATTCTAGAAGAACCCGGACCACGGCCCACGTGGTATGGCTTGGAGTAGAAGGCGGATTCCTTTCTTTCCAAGTTAGCACATACCGTAGTCTTCTAGGTTTCCTTTTCTGTAAGCCCTAACCCGGCTATTATATAAAGCCGGACGGGAGATAAGAAAGATAGAGAATAAGCTAGATGCTAACTCGCCGAGAGGTTGATCCTTGACGAGTAGCAAACCCCAACTCACATTGTACTTTGTATACTTCAGGCTTCAGCCCTGATTTAGAGAGATTGCAGGAGTAGGAACGCCGCCTAGTTGCGACGTACCGAACCTGGGTAAACCGTGGTGTCATTGTTCATCGCACGATCACGTCCCCCACAATCTCTATCGGTAGTCTCATGGCACCCCCGTCTATGAATTCTACTACGATGTCTCGACAATGACGAAGACCGCTTGACGACATAGACCATGGGCTATAAGAAATCTTTCTTTTGAAGCACGCACATGGAAATATACTTAACCACACATAGAGATGCCACACAAACATATCATGAGTTAGTTCACAAAGTTATATGGTCAATTGCTTACCATACCACGCGATACATAATCCCACCTGGTACATCTTGTAGCTTTGTGTGTTTATCACATGCTTGATCAACCTTGTATCTTTGATTCTTTTGTCATTAGATGATGTCTTGAAGATAATCATGAAAGATCACCTAATCCTTTTCTTCAAGACACTTGCAATAAGCTCAACTCTATCCATGACCATTCTTCATATAAATCCTTGAATAGAACAATGGTCATCAAGGAAGCTAATAGAGATCAACACATAAACTCCAGTATTTCCTAGGGACAAGATCTATAAGAATACCTCAATGAAAACATTAGTCCATAAGGATTGTAATTAGTTACAAAACCCACATATGGGGGCACCATGCACTTTCACAATCCTTGTGAACCGTCTCAGTATCTAGTCCAGGAACTTGATCAAGAATGAGCTTCATCACATACGGAGCATACACATGCACTTTCTTTGGCTCAGTCATGGCATCATAGATCCCTTCTTTGGTGAAATCCATGACATCCCTCTCAAAGCCCTCATAGTCTTCTCCTGCTTGGTGGCACTTGAAGGCATGGTGAAGAAGGTTCACCAAACCACCACGAATAGCATCCACATTGCCATCCTGAGGAGAAATGATGTACCTGAACAGGCGTAGGAGAATGTTGTAGACACTCTTAAGATTCTTGTTGGTGCCTACACTTTCCATCTTGGTATAGAGAGGATCCAACTTCCTCTTGCTGTAGGAAACACCGTGAACATGCATCCTCTTCCCGAAGTTATCACCATGGAGAGGATATCCAAGCAGCTCTGATAGCTTCAAGATAGAGGACTCGCACTTGAGTCCACCAGTCATCCATGTCAAAGATATGTCCTCATCCTCCCTAAAGGTAACAGTAGCAAAGAACTACTGGACAACCTTGACGTTGAAATTCTGCTAAATGCCAACAAGCCTCTCGAGACTGAGCTTCTTTGTCACCCAAACAACTTCCTCAAAGTACTCCTTGCTGCCCAGAGCCTCTAAATTGAGAACCTTTTGCTCACAGACCGGATGACGCAGCTTGTCATTGAACGCTATCTAACTGAGCTCTTGTTCCTTCCACCAATAGAAAGGGTTTTGAGAAGTGTGTCTCATGGTGAATAAAGGATGCACCCTCATTTCCCTAAAATTACTCTTTCTCATGCCCTTCAAAGTGGTGATGCGATCAAACCAGGCCTTCTTAGCCACTTCTTGCCTTTGGTTCTCAGCAATAGCATCTTGTCTAGACTGTTCTTGCCTCAAAGCCCTTCTCTGAATCTGAGTCCCTATCTATGGATCGGTGACTGGATAATTCCGTGCATGAGCACGGTAAGGACATTGATTTCTTGGTTTAATGTTGGGGTTGGAAGAGGAGGCCTTGGTCCTTTTCCCTAAAACAGCCAAACAACAAGAACGAATAGCAAGTGGGTAAGCATGCATGCCCGAGAAACAACTGGAAAAACTAGCAAGAGATATTAGGCATCAAACTGATGATTCTGCACCGGTGTCTACGGCCTCAAGGGGCGGAATCTCCGACCTACCCGAGTCTCTGGTCCTAAAGACCGAAGTCTCCGGTCCTACGGCAGAGACTTCAGATGCAGATCCAATATTTTGTTGTACACTATCTCTAGATGGTTTCTAAGATGAACAAATTCTCCTAAAAGGTTCTACCATAAGGGAAAAGGACTAAATATAAAAAAATCACATCTAGGTCAAACCCTGGAGAGAAAGGGAGAATGAGGTACCCTGGTCCAAAATGGAGGAGCTCCAAGTGGGGGAGGAGTGTCCTCCTCGAGGAGGAGTGGAGGATGCTCGACGATGACGGATCCCGACGGCAAGGAGCGGCCGGGATGGGACTTGGAGAGGCGGCGCAGGAGCACTTGGGGGGTCGAGGGTGGATGGGGGATCGTGATTAAACCCCACCCCGATCCCCTTTTTACTCTGCGAAAACAACCAGAGCGGATTCTCCGGCCTAAGCCGCATAGTCTCCAGTGTACTGGAGATTCCGTGCTTAGAGCGGAGACTTTGGCCAAACCGGAGTCTCCGGTGTTGTACTCCGGAGTCTCCGGCGCCAACTCTCCAAAGATCTCAAAATTTTGTTTGGTACATGCATGTGGCTATGAAACATTGGCTTTTAAGGAATTTTCCAACTCAAAAAGAAATCCAATAAGATCCAAATAACAACCAAATAAGAACCAAATCTTCAAGAGAAGACGTTGGTGGTCTAACCCACCATGTAAGAGATTATGGTATAACACCGCGAAGATATATCTTGGGTTCGTTGCCAATTCTCAACATTTTAGCTCACAATTCAACATTATAAATAGAGAGATAACAATGAATTTTTGCTTTGGGAATAAGGGGGGAGGGGGAACCCAATGTGTTAAGATAACACTCCCCTATGTTCATGCCTACACCTAAACCCAAACACATAGTTAACTATAGGCGTGTGTGCAAGATTGATGACCCACAATTATAAGGGGTGTATCGTAGTACTTTCGATAAATAAGAGTGTCGAACCCAACGAGGAGCATAAGGTGTTGACAAGCAGGTTGGATAGAGAATTCACTGTAAACACTAGCAAACAGGTTTTTGCTTGTTTTGGATATAGCAGATAAATAAAATGCGAGTAAATAAAGAGCAATACACAATATTGCAGCGAGAGGCCCAATCCTTTTGAGAGCAAAGGAAAAGCGGGTTGTATAAATTATGACTACCAAACGTTCTCGAGGACACATGGGAATTTCGTCAAGTTCTTTCGCTTCGTTACGATTGATTAATATCCATTGGTTCGTGAAGTGTTGTGTGGGTGAACCTATACTAATGCACCGCCCAACTAGGACTAATACATACTTGTGATTATACCCATCGTAAGCATCCGCAAATACAAGAAAGTAATTAAGATAAAACTAACCACAGCCTTAAACTCCGGGATTCTACACTCCCTCATGCATTGGTTTCCTAACGGGGGTTTAGGTTTCTGTCACTCTGGCAACCCCACAATTAGTATCCAAATACACAATGCATCCTCCTAGGCCCATAAAGGTGAAGTATCATGTAGTCGACGTTCACATGACACCACTAGAAGAATAGCACCACAACTTAAATACCGAACCACGAGATATTACTTCAATATAACTTCACTACTAACATCATGCCTTCTCCCATGTACTCAAGAAATAAACGAACTACTCACAAGACATCATATGGATCATAATCAGAGGTGATATAATGGATAATAACAATCTGGTCATAAAGTGCTAACACTGATAAATCTCACAAGCATCAATACTAACAAGTAATCCACACCGGGAGAGAGATCTAATGTAAAACAACAATAGGAGCCCCTAATTGTTACAGCGGGATGACGATGGATGATGAGGGTGATGGTTCTGGTGGTGATGATGACGATCTTGATGATGCCAGGAGTGATGACGGTGACATGGCGGTGATTTCCCCTCTTCGGAGAGGAATTTCCCCGACAGATTTCTCCCTGTCAGATATCTTTTCTCTCTCGGATGTTTTCTGCCCCGAGGCGGCGGCGGAATAATTCTTCGATGATGGTATGCGGCTTAGGATTCCCTGGGGGTCAAATACGCGAAAGATGTCGACCAGAGGTGGGCCAGGGTGGCCACACCATGTGGCGGCGAGGCCAGGGGCACGCAACCTCATGGTGTGGGCCCCTGGTGGCCCCCCTCGGGCTCCCCTTCTGGCTGGAGTCCTCCTCTGAACTTCTAAGACACCTCCAGTGTCCCCCTTGTTGTTCTTATCTTCTGAAATATGGTATCTCGACGGTGCTTTTTCCATCAGATTTCTGGTCCCGGTATTTATTCTCCAGAAATTGTGAAACATGCAAAATAAGATAAAATAACATAAGTAATGCATCATAACATGAAATATATTGATGAATAACAGAAAATAACAATATAAAACGGTGATGCAAAATGGACGTATCAACTCCCCCAAGGTTAGACCTCGCTTGTCCCCAAGCGAAACTGAACTCGGTAAACATGACCACGGGTTTATGGAGTGAGGTGCCGATAAATGAAATACAGACAAAAGGCATCACATCTAACAAAGACTTTGTAGAACACCGGAGACTACGGAAACTCTCCGGATCACATCCAGTGGGCAACACCACTTTGCATTGGCTCTGGAAAATCTTCAAGGGCGGAGACTTCGGTCTTCATAGGCCGGAGACTCCAGGCTGGCGGGAGACTCCCCACAAATTTCTCTCTAGAGAGCAGAGAGTGCCTGGAGAGTTTCATGTGCAGGGAAACGCCAAGAGTCCGGAGACTCTGACCACTTCACACCATAGACTCCGGATGGGCCGGAAACTCCGGCAACTCTATGGACACATTCCGGAGGGGGTCCAGTGGGTGACACCAAGTTCTTCGTTGCTGGGAATTCCTGAGTCCGGAGACTCCGACCTGAGACCCAGAGTCTCCGGCCTGGAGGGAAAATCCCAGCACCTCTAGCACATCAAATTATCTTTTGTTCCTTTTTGAGAAACAAAGCCACCTTTAATCAATACTTAAAAATGACCCCTAAAACATCAACACACATTAGAATAAAGTGTTGTTAACAAACACACAAAACAAGATTTAGGTGGGTTTGCGCTTTCAATATTCAAGAACAAGCAAGATGATAATGTTATTGTCGTAAGGAACAAGGCAAGATTGGTGGCTCAAGGATTCGCTCAAGTGGAAGGCATTGAATTTGATGAAACATATGCTCTCGTGGCTCGCCTTGAGTCCATTTGTATCCTTCTGTCATATGCATCTTCGCATACCTTTAAATATGTCAAGAGTTCCTTTCTAAATGGTCCATTGTAAGAGGAGGTATATGTTAAGCAACCACCAGGGTTTGAGGACCCCCAACTTCCCTAACCATGTATACAAGCTCTATAAGGCGCTCTATGGACTTAAACAAGCACCACGTGCATGGTATGAGCATCTTAGAGAGTTGTTGCAAGACCGTGGGGTTGAAGTTGGGAAAATCAATACCACCCTTTTGAGAAAGAGGGTTAAAGGGGATCTTTTCATATGCCAACTCTATGTGGATGATATTGTCTTTGGTTCAACTAACAAAGCTTTCAATGATGAGTTTTCAAATCTTATGACTGATAGGTTTGGGATATCTATGATGGGAGAGCTCAAATTATTTCTTGGATTTGAGATCAAGCAATTGGCTCATGGGACTTTCATTTCTCAAGCCAAGTATACCCAATACATGATCAATAGGTACAACTTCCAGGATGCTAAAGGCAAGGTCTCTCCAATGCAAACAAGGTGTCATCTCAAGCGCAATCCGGATGGTAAAGATGTGGACCAAAAGTTGTATCGTTCTATGATTGGTTCTTTGCTTTATCTTTGTGCTTCTAGACCCGATATTGTGTTGACTGTACGAGTGTGTGCAAGGTATCAAGCGGCTCCTAAGGAAAGCCATTTGACGGAGGTCCATACAATCTTTCAGTATTTGGTTCATACCCCAAGATTTGGATTATGGTACCCAAAGGGGGAACATTTCTCTCTCGGTGGCTACACGGACTCAGATTGGGATGGTGATGAAGATGATAGGAAATCGACTACGGGGTTTTGCCAATTCCTTGGTAGGTCTTCTAAGAAGAAAAATTGCATATCTCTCTCCACCGTCGAAGCCGAGTATGTGGTGGCGGCTAGTGCTTGCACTCAATTTTTATGGATGAGGCAAATACTCAAAGAGTATGATGTTCATTGTGACAAAGTGACCCTCCTATGTTATAATGAGAGTGCCATCAAGATCACCTACAACCTGGTGCAACATACAAGAACCAAGCATATTGACATTCGACATCATTTCATTAGGGACCATGTTGCCAGTGGAGATATTGCACTAGCCTATGTTCCAACCAAGGATCAACTCGCCGACATATTCACGAAGCCCCTTGATGATGCAAGATTTATGTTCTTGAGGAATGAGCTAAATATCCTCGATTGAAGGAGTTTGACTTGAGGATCTTGCACACACACCTATAATTGACTATGTGTTTGGGTTTAGGAGTAGGAATGGATATAGGGAGAGTGTTGTCCTAACACACTGGTCTCTTCCTCCCCCCCCCCCCATTATGCCCAAAGTAAAAAAGTTCATTTATATCTCTATTTTTGTAATGTTGAATTGTGAGCTAAAATGTTGAGATTTGGCAATGCACCCAAGATACATCTTCGCGGTGACATACCATACTCTCTTACATGGTGGCCTAGGCCACCAAACTTTTCTCTTTGAAGAGTTGGTTTCATTTGTATCTTATTTTGTTTTTCTTGTTTTCTTTGATCTCTTTATCTTGTTTCTCTTTTTGCGGGAAACACTTAAAAAATGGTCTTTATCATTAGCTTCTTTCATACGTCAAGTGGATACCACTCTATCAGTTACTCTCTCTAATCCCAAGCCTATCGTCTCTCTCAAAACTGCTCACCTAGCCACACATGTGTTCCCACCTTCAAAACCCTGTTTTCTGGAGGAAGTGGGCCGAAGACTCCGGCCTGTAAAGGGCAGACACTCCATTTGGGCAAAGGTTACGGGGTAAAAGGGGAGGAGACTCTGGCTGGTCCGGAGACTCTGACCACTTTACCTCGGAGACTCTGGCATGCGGCAGTTTCCGAAAAATGCAAAGGGAATGACCCCCATCTCACTTCCTGCTACCGCCTCCTCCAGGAATCTGACCGGAGAAGCCTTTCCTCCTTCGGATCTGCTGGACCAACACCCCCTCTCCTCTTGTCCATCGTCGGGGACCTTCCTCCCTTTCATTTGGAGCTTCATCCAGGGATAGAAAAGGTTTAAATCTCTCCACATCCTCTCTAGTCTTGACATAGATGAATGTGGACTAGATACCCAATTATCTCTGGATGATTTTGTTGCTGATGGTCTAGTCATTACATAGGCCCTTGTTGTACTCTTTAGTTGTTGATTTTTGTGCCAAAGTCTGGATTCTATCTGATAAGGTCGAGTAGACCGGAGACTCCAGTCCTCCAGGATGGAGACTCTGGCCCCTGACCCCGGAGACTCTGGTGTAGATGTAGAATTTGACCTTCATATTACTACACGTGTCTATTCATTCCACTTTGGGACATATATGCTCATCCCTGTGCTTCTTCTACTGCTCTACCTTCATAGGGAACAAAAGGTTCAAGTCCGTGGTTTCCAATCCCAACAAGGAATCCCGCAAGCACAAGAGGAAGGGATATCCCCTCCATTTGATGGAGAACAAGAGTGCTATATTCTCGAGTCTGTCTGGAAGCAGAACGAGAAGGATGCCAAGTGTGCAGATGGTCAGCAAGCCAAGTTTGTGGAGGCTCATAATGAAAGGGCTGCTATGTTTGATGGTTTTGACACTCTCAGTGGGTTGTCCAAGGAGGAGTTTCATGAAATGAGGAAGAGGAGGTTGTTTGATTTGTCGTGTAACTCCGAGGATCCTCTCTATCCTAGGCATGAGATGAAGCTGATTCAAGTGGAAATCTATGACAAGCTCAGCAAGCGCAAACCAGTTTGCCCACAAAAGCCTTGATCATAGAACATCGTGAGAGCAAGGAATATTTTTATGAGGCTCTTTAGGTTGCTAGGAAAATGGGTCTAGGGCCACTGATGGTCTGCTAGCATAGTTATGATGTTCATATGGTACATCAATTCTTTGCCACAGTGGTGGGGTATACTGATGATCTGCGGTCTTCCAGTGGATGACTGGCCTTTCCAAGCTCTCCTCCAACTTCAGAGAGTTTGGATCCTTGCTTGGGTATGAGTTTGTAGGTGCTGAGGTTGAGGCAGGTAGGAGGATGCATCAGGTTGGTGTGGATCTAAACAAGGGCAAGTTAGCCCCTCTCTATGGTGTCAATGGAGTTTCTGGTCAGGCTAGTGGACTCAAGAGCGTCTATAATATTCTCTTTTGTATGTTTAAGGAGAACATTGCTCCACAGGCAGGGAATCTTGGTGAGATCCGAGGTGGATTGGTCAATCTCATGTACCATGCCCATCAAACTTACCTTCTTGGCCCAGAGTGTGAGAGAAGAGAAGTTGATGTTCTAGACTTCATATTTTTTTAGATGCACTTTGCTATTATGGACAAGAAGACCCTAGTGTATGATCCATATTTCATGAAGCTTATCTTGACCAAGGTTCAAGGTTTGGACCCTAGGGGCTTCACTCCTCACAAGTTCAAGAAGCTTCAGGTTCGGGCTCATGATGATGCTCCTGCTCATGCACCCTTTACATCTACTGAGGATGAGGATCCTGCTCCTTGTTCTAGGAGGAAGAATGACATGCCCTCCTCTTTTTCAGGTGTTGAACGTCTCTCTCCTTCCACCAAGGAAAATGTGAAGCAGCTCAACTGGTTCCAGAGTACATTGCTTTGTATGCAGACGGTTATCCACAAGGAGAACCATGATCTTTATGTCCGGAACCATAACCAGGGTATCCTTTTCAAAAATATGGAGGACCTCCAAGGGAAGAAGAATCCTACTGATGAGGGGGAGAGTTCTGAGAGTAGTGACAAGTCTGACTTGACCATTCCATACAACAAGTGGAACTGTGAAGCTATCAACTGGGCTGCATTTAGTGACATTACCTCTAGATGCCCATACTATCCGTTTAGTTATGCCATGGAGGACTAGTAGATTGTTGCACCCGAGCCATATCAGCTGGACGGTGGTTGTTCTCCTCCTAGTGACGTTCCGGTCGTTAGATCCATATGCGGGTGGAGGCGGTGTTGCGTCCTTCTTCCTCCTTAATAAGATCGAAGGTTGGCTCTCGGATCTGGGGGTCGACTTGTGTTGGGGCTTGCTTGCTTCCTCTTCTTCTTCCTTCGGTCATCGAGGTGGTGGCAAGGAGGTGATGGGGATGGTGTGTAGGCCTTGGGTCAGGTGTTGGCTAGCGCCTCATGAAGCTTCGGCCGCGGACGTTCATCAGCGACGGCGAGGTGCGCCGCTGCTATTCAGGGCCAATGGGGTCACTTCGCACCTCGGTACGATCTGCTCCAGGGATTTTTCTTCGTTTGCATGAGAGGATATTCTGCTCCTGCAACCCGACATATTGCGTCGGTCTATCATCAAGTGGTTCGTCCCGGATGGTCGGCTTGACAGCCGCGGTAGCAGGGCTCGAGGACGTCGATGGTCAGGACCGGATTGCTTTTCAAGTTTCTTTCTATGGTTCCATGTGTAAAATGTAAGTACATGGGTGTACTTTATGTTTTCTTTGAGGTCCTCCATGTAAAATTTACGTGTCATTGATAATGAAGATCAGGGGGGTCTTTCGACCCCATCCCTTGTTCGAAAAAAAAACTAGGAAACTAGCGACACCACCTAAACCGGCTTGGTTCCAGAAGTATAGTTCATCTGACATCTATAATCTTGGAGGAGACCTGGTTAACGAAGCTTGAAGTTACGAGCATTAGAGCAAACCTCGTGTTCCAAACTAAACAAACACATTTTGGTCCACTTTTGGTCCGTTTGGGGCATGAACAAAATGTGGACCGGACATTGATTTTATGGTGAACTCGTCCCAAACATGTTCACTTCCACCACTATGTGTCTTTTCTTTGCTAGCTGACTCACCAGGCACAAAAGCCCAGCTGGGATCACCACGGGCATAAGGTGTTCATCACTTTGCAAAGGTGAATTTTTTCTATATGTCTGCTTTAGTTTGAAGTATACCTTGTGTGTACTTGTTATTTAATTTTCGTCGTGCAGTTTAACGGTCTATGGATAGCGACGACGATCTGATGATGATCGGTGAAATTATCCAAGCCCATGACACTGCAACCACCATGGTAGAGGAGAACTTGTCGATCATGAAGTGCCTTGTTGGTTTACTTTCCAAGATCAATGCCGCTCCTCATGTTGGAAGTTCGAGATCGTCAACAGATGAAGGGTTATTTGATGCTAATAGACGACTACTTCAATGATGATCCAACACATGGGTTGAACAAATTTTGGCGGTGTTTTTAGATGAATAAAGAGTTTTTCATCCGCATTGTGATAGGTGTGCGGGAATGGTGATCGAGGTGTTGGAGCACGGGGTAAAAATGGTGATATTCGTAAGCAGGATTGGTTACGAGCACAAAGACGATGCGAAGTTACAAGGTTCAGGACTCTCAATGAGGTAAAACCCCTACTCCTGTAAGATCGATGATAAACTGGGAGTAGCATACATAGTGCTCTCGAGAGCATAATCTAGTTCATATAGAAGGAGAAGTTACAGGTATCGAATGAGACTCTCCCTTCTCTAGGGCTACCAGCCTATCTTATATAGAAGCTAGCAGGCTGGGATACAAGTGGGTCCGACTGCATATGGCAGCCGGCTGGGGCCACCCGCTATTGCTCTATTGTGTTCTTCTTTCAAGTGATGTTGGCTATAGGACACGACGCGCAGCCGGCCGACCACTATACATGACGGAGGCAACCGAAAGTCTCCGGTATGACCACCTTCGCCATACAGTGTAGCTTAGTTGACAACATGTGTTGTGTCGTATCGCACTTTCTGCCATGCCTCCTTGTCGAGTCCGTGGAGATAGGTGCCTCACCGGATAGGCTCTCAAGCGGTCGGGTGCTAGAGGAACTGGCTCACGTAGCAACCGACGGGTGTAGGGGAAATAAACGAGTTGAGATTTTCTCCTTGGTCACTCGAATGGATGACTCGAATGAATTATTCTAAGGCACTATATTCCCGAGATCGCACAGCCACGTTAAAACTCTGGATGTCACGGTCATTGCATGAAGGTAAGACCCGCAGATCAATTCCAACGGCCTAGGAGTTTTTCAGGAACTCGCGAGAGAGCACGCCTTTTTATATAAGGAGGGGAAAACCCCAAATTTTTACAATGCCCACACCAGCACACCACTCACACCCTAAAGCCTACTCTCCCAAGAACCCTACAGCTTTCCACCTAGTCGCTTCGGCCATAATGGCGTCGAGAAGAGCCACCTCCGATTTGGAGCCCCTGCTGAAGACCCTGTTGTTCCGCTCCACCCAGATGGAACGCAGCACCAAAAGCATCAAAGCTGTCATGGGAAAGTCATGGCAGACGTTACCAGAGGTAACTTAGTTTGGGGCAAATCGATCCTGGTGTTTGGGAGAGGGTTTAGCTCGGATTGGACACAAGGATTATCCTCGTTCAGCCTCTCCACTGGAGATAATAGCTTACTTCCAGCTGGGATCTTATTAGCTATCAATCTAGAGGCTTGTACTGCAATGTCGCCGAGACCCCAAATCTAGGGTTACAAATATCATCTCTCGTATCACTAGAATAACTCGAATCCCCCCGATCTATGCCATAAGGACCGGTTTATATAACACCCGGTTTCCTGGCTTTCCTTACAAGATACGGCCAGAGTCCTACTAGGAGTCTTCACGCAACCCTAAACTACTCTTCGTGCCCTCCAAGTCTTGGATTCCGTGATTTTCACAAGGATTCCGGGTCTTCTAGAATCTTCCTTCTATGGCATCTTCCGAAGCGGAGTTATCCCCTGACTCCTCTGGCCGGGTTATCCTCTAGCCGGGTCATCCCCTGACTCCTCTGGCCGGGTTATCCTCTGGCCGGGTCATCTCCTGACTCCTCTGGCTGGGTTATCCCCTAGTCGGGTCATCTCCTGACTCCTCTGGTTGGGTTATCCTCTAGCCGGGTCATCTCCTGACTCCTCTGGCCGGGTTATCCTCTAGTCGGGTCATCTCCTGACTCCTCTGTCCGGGTTATCCCCTAGCCGGGTCATCTCCTGACTCCTCTGGCCGGGTTATCCTCTAGCCGGGTCATCTCCTGACTCCTCTGGCCGGGTTATCCTCTTCATGGGCCTACCGGGTTATATTCCCCCCATCAGTAGCCCCCAGGTTAACTTGGACGCCGAGTTTGGCGTGCTTCTTCTTTAGCTTCAAGCTTTATTTTTCAAGTGGAGCCGCCATCCTCGATGTCCGGGTTAACCTCTTGGAAATAAGAAATACATACAAAACATAAAATCCAGGTTACGTTGCTTTCTTTTCAGCCAAGCCGGCTCTTCTTTGCTTTTTTTATGAACGTGATATGTCGTTCTGCAAATCCTTTGGTTTAGATGACCCTTTTGGTTTCTTTATCTATGAGTCGACTTTCGCATGGATTATCTGTGGCAACTTCTCTGATAAAAACAGGGTCAGGCAAGTCCCAATGGGCCTCATGGATGATTGAATTTACATGTGAGCAATCAGGCCATATAAGTGCGAGCCACGTCGAGCTCAATAGTAAGATAACCAAGAATTATACTGGCGGCATAAAAGCCAGGTCTTAGGATTGCAGCTACAAACTATTCAAGTAAGAGCCCCCAAGACCCGGATCAATGTTTATAAAGTAAAGGCTTAATTGTGCAACATTACTCCATTGACCCGCATACTGTTGCGAAGGACTCTTGGGCACGCTAACCAAAGTTGCGAAACGCTCTTGGACCAAGATAATATGTGTTTTAGCGAAGCACTTTGGGCAGCACTGACTGAAGTTGTGAAGCACTCTAGGACTAAGCTTATATTAATAGAATATTTCACAATATTGCGAAGCACTCTCGGGCCAAGCTAATATAATTTTTTGCTAAGCGCTTCTAGCCATGCTAACCGAAGTCGCGCAGCACTCTTGGGCTAAGCTTAATATTTTGCTGTGAAGCACTCCCGGGCCTCGCACAGCAGACCCGGCCGATCATGACGACGGATCCGGTTTCCAGCTGATCCGACTCTGGCCTCCAGCCAGAATCGTCGACAATCTTCTCTCCTTTGGGGTTGGTGATGATCTCGCTGACAACGAGGTTCTTCATGCTTTCCAGAGCTTCTCCCGTGATGTAAACACCTTTGGACATAGGCCCCATGGTGGGCGCCAAGTGTCGTGGGAAAGTCACGGCAGATGTTACCAGAGGTAACTTAGAGCATCTCTAGTAGTACCCCTAAACCACTAAACCCTTAGAGCAGTTTTAAGGGTTGAGAATGGCACTTTTTGTGCACTTTTACGGGTTGAAAAACAGGGGCAAAGACTAGAACCCTTAAACCCAACCCTTAAAACGGAATATTCTGTTTTAAGGGTTGGGTTTGAGGGTTCTAGTCTTTGCCTCAACCCCAACCTCTAAACCTGTCATCCGCATATAACATTTTTCCTCACATATCATCATTTCACATATCACAAAACATCATCACATTTCACATAAAACAATAATCATTCTAGTTATTATTACAACACCAAATAGTACATGCAAGCACATAAAAAAATAATCATTCAAATTCTTACAACACAACAATAATTGTTCAAATCAAATAGAACAAAGATAAATCATGTGCCACGGCGCTGTCCATCCAACTGCCACTAGTGCTCTACTAGATCATCACGGAGCCGACCATGAGTGGTTGCATCTTCAATGTCACGATGTGCTTGAAGAAAAGCTTGCACACGAGAAGGATTTCCTTCCGGTTGCACACGTGTGCCAACATTGTCATAGAAACAAGGCAAGTTTAACCCCCTCTCATCCTCTAGTATCATGTTGTGTAGAATCACACAACACTTCATGATGTCTACCAAGGTTTTCTTGTCCCAAAACCGAGCCGGACCCCGAACTATGGCAAACCTTGCTTGCAAGACACCGAACGCTCTCTCAATATCCTTTCGGGCTGCCTCTTGTGCTCTTGTGAAATGAGCCTCTTTTTTGGTTAAGGGCACCCCATTTTTCTCTTTGATGGACTTCACAAGAGTTGCCCATTCAGGATAAATGCCATCGGTGAGATAGTACCCCATTGAGTATTCATTGTCCATGACTTTGTAGTTGCAAGTTGGAGCATCCCCGGTTATTAATCTTTTGAACAAAGGAGATCTATTGAGCACATTTATATCATTGAGTGTTCCGGGCAACCCAAAATATGCATGCCAAATCCATGTGTCCTCCGATGCCACGGCCTCAAGCACAATGGTAGCATCACGGCTTTTACCGCAATACATGTCGTGCCATGCCTTTGGGCAATTTTTCCATGTCCAATGCATGCAATCTAGGCTACCTAGCATCCCCGGCCATCCCCTTTTTTCATTGGTTTCCATCAATCTTTTTGTATCTTCCTCGTTTGGTGCTCGAAGATACTGCTCTCCATACAACCCAATGACCAACTTAGCAAATCTACGGACGGACTCGGTGGTTGTATCTTGCCCAATGCGAAGATACTCATCCGTGTAGTCCGCGGGTACGCCATATGCGAGTACCCGCATTGCCGCCGATATCTTTTGGTATGCACTAAACCCCATGATACCGGCGGCGGATCTACGACGCTTGAAATATGAGGAGGCCGCCTCACAATCCGTCACAATCTTCACAAAGAGAGAACGGCGCATTCGGTACCTTCTACGGAAGAGATGAGGAGGGTATATAGGGAACTCGTCGAAGTAGTCTTCCATCAAATGCTGGTGTCCGAGAGCGCGGTTGCGGTAGATGGTGACTCTCCCCATCTTCGATCCTCTCCTCTGATCCATCAGCTTCGCGCGGTCTTCATACGACTGCATGTTGATGAGGAGGCTCATCATCTCGACGTCGTCATCTTGCAACAACTCGTCGATGTCGGAATCGTCGGATGTCGACCAATCCGACGATTCCGACATCGAGTCCATCACACTATCGTCGTTGTCCATCTACAAAATTATGCTCAAATCAATAATCTACCGTAAAACAAATATGAAAAAAAAATGAAAAAATAAAACGAAAAATTACCTCGGGGCGGCCGGGGCGGGAGAACGACGGCTCGGGGGCGGCTAGGGGCCGGAGGAGGGAGGGCGGCCGGAGGAGGAGGAGGACGGCCGGCTCGACGACGGCTCGGGGGCGGCCGGCTCGGGGGCGGGTGGCTCGGGGGCGGGGCGGGGGCGGGCGGTTGCGGGCGGGGCCGGGACGGGGGCGGCCGGAGGAGGGGCGGGGCGGCCGGAGGCGGGGCGGGGCGGGGCCGGTGGATGGTGGGCGGGGCGGAGGAAGAGGAGGGCGGGGCAGGGCGGGGCGGAGGAGGGCGGGGCGGGGCGGAGGGGAGCCGGAGGAGGACGGCGGGGCGGCAGAGGACGGCGATGCGGGCGGGGGCGGGCGGGGGCGGGGCCGGGGGAGGGCGGCGATGCGGGCGGCGATGCGGGTGGGGGCGGGCGCGGCGGGGCCGGGGGAGGGCGGGGCGCGGCGGCGGCGGGCGGGGGCGGGGCCGGGGCCGGGCGGGGTCGGCCGGCGGCGGCGACGGCGAGGCAGATGCCGATGCGGGGGAGGAGCGGGTGAATTTTCCCTCCCGCGCGTGGGAGGGCAAAATCCGGGTCGGGGTAGGGGTTGACCTCCCAACCTGCGAATGTACAGGCCGGAAGGGGTTTCCCAGGTCCGCCCTGTAAATTTTTTTACAGTTTTACTGTTTTAGGGGGTCTAGTCTTTGCCTTTTTTTCGTTCCAACCCGTAAAAAAGCGGTTATTTTTACAGTTTTGGGGGTTTGAGGGGACTACTAGAGATGCTCTTAGTTTGGGGCATATCGACTCTGGTGTTTGGGAGAGGGTTTAGCTCGGATTGGACACAAGGATTATCCTCGTTTAGCCTCTCCATTGGAGATAATAGCTTACTTCCAGCTGGTATCTTATTAGCTATCGATCTAGAGGCTTGTACTGCAATGTCACCGAGACCCCAAATCTAGGGTTACAAATATCAGCTCTCGTATCACTAGAATAACTCGAATCTTTCCGGTCTTTCTCGATCTCTCGAATCCCCCTGATCTACGCCATAAGGACCGGTTTATATAACACCCGGTTTCCTGGCTTTCCTTACAAGATACGGCCAGAGTCCTGCTTGTCGTGGGATAATCACGGCAGACGTTACCGGGGGTAACTTGTCTTGGGGCAATTCGACTCTGGTGTTTGGGAGAGGGTTTAGCTCGAGGGAAACCATGGTGATATGCGATCTGGTAGCCGGCAATCAAGTCGCCGAGTCTCCGATCTGAATATATTATCTCAACTCTCGTGTTACAAAAGATGCTCGAATATCTCGCGATTGTCTGGTCTCTCTTCGATCTAATCCTAGGGGCCGGCTTATATAATATCCGGACCCCCTGGTTTACCGTCCAAGGCATACTCGGAATCCTACCCGGACACTTCCTACAAACCCTAAGTTTCCCTACAGGAACCCACAAACCGGGTTACGAGGCCTACACTCTTGGGCCTTCTAGAAACTCCTTTTCCCTAAGTCGGATCTTGCGCAGCGCCCTTTGGGCCGAGTTACACCTTGGCGTTAACCTACCGGGTTATCATCCCTCCATCAGTAGTCCCCAGAATAGCTTGGGCTTCACGGGATTCTCCTTGAAGCGCATGCTATTCCCTGCAAAAATAACAAACATACAAGTTCATAGAGGCCGGGTTAGGTTGCTTTGATAAACAGCTAGGCCTAACTCCACTGGTGGTCCATATAACAACCCGGCTCTCTCCAAATCCACCTTCATTTTCCCGGGTCAACACTCCGAGGAAAACGCAGTAGACCCGGCTCATTTCGTTTGTTAACTGGCCCGGATATCGCGGAAGGGATTTGCTTCCGATCTTTTCCGGATATCGCGCGGGGGCACTTAACGCATATCCCAAATTTCCGGGAGGTTATCACTCTCCAAAAAATTTTGCTCCCACTCACTTGACCTAATTTTCCCCACCCGCACCTATAAATAGGTGCCCTGGGGGGTAACATAGGCTTAACGTGCCATTTCTCCTCCATCTTCTCCCTCTCCGGCGCCACCTCGCTCGAGCTCGCGGCCGCGCCGCCACGGAGCCCACGGACGTGCCACCGGAGCCGAACCGCCGCCACTTGCGCTCGTCCACGGCTCGTACCGCGCCGTCGTCAGCTTCTGCCGCCGCGCCCTCGAGCTGCCCGCCGGGAGTTCCAAAGGGGCACCACAGCTGCGCCATCTGCCGCCGTCGCGCCATCCTTCAATCCGCACCGGTGAGCTTCCTATCTCCATTAATTTCAACTCCAAACTTTCCGTTCGATTCAGATTGGATCTAGGTTTGCCCGCGGGCTAATTTCTTGCTCCATACCGAATTAGATTACTCAACTTCATCCTTGCTTGCTTAATCGCTCAATAATAGATCTAATTACACTCCCCTATTACTCGCAATCATAAATTTCTCCGCGAATTTCTCTGGAAATTTTCCAATCTAGACGTAGTCCGTCTCAGATTTCCGCAGTTGTTCTTCGATACCCGGACAATCCTCTATTTCCGGATCTTCTATTTTCACTAATTAACCAGACAATCAACTCCTTTTCATAGTTGCTCATTGATACTTTAGATAACTCATAGCTTCCGTACTGTTTACTGATACTCGGATAACTCGTGGATTCCATACTGTTTACTGATACTCGGATAACTCGTGGATTCCATACTGTTTATTGACACTCGGATAGCCGGTATTTTCCGGGTCTTTGTTACTCATGTTTTGTACTCTTTACCTTGTGCTTCGCAGACCGAACAAATGTCTCCCAAGAATAGGGGCAAACAGCCGGCAAAGCCAAGGTCAACCCAATCCATCTCCGCCAACTGGGCACGGTCTACCGTGACCCAGGCCAAGCTAGAGGAGCTCGCCGAGTCAGGCGTTCTCCCTCCTCAGAAGGAAATCCATTGGAGAGTGTCGGGTGACGAGACCCGGCCTACCCCCAACTCCAACGAGGCAATCTGCTTCGTTGAGCACGTGATCCGGGGGTTTCGTCCCCCGGGTCACTCTTTTTTCCGTGAAGTCCTCAGCCACTACGGCCTCCGGGTATTCGACATAGAGCCTAACTCTATGTTGAACATAACCCATTTCATAGTCCTTTGTGAGTCCTACTTGTGCATCCCACCAAATATGGCTTTATTTATTGAACTATTCCAATGCAAACCGTGCCGCGAAAGCGGTGACGGGGCCCTCTTGGCCTGCGGCGGAGTTTCTATCCAACGCCGTAAAAATTCTCCTATGCCGACTCTAAGTCTTAACTCACATGTTAAGCATTGGCAGCAATCTTTCTTCTATTGCCGGGACACCTCCCCACCCGGCGAAAGGGAATTGCCGGGTTACTCAGAGGGTCTCCTTGACCTTTCCGACACTTTCAACGCCTTTTCCTCAGAGTCGGACAGAGAGTCCATTCAACCCCTCCTAGCTAAGATAGCCGTCCTTTCCGCCCACAGTCTCCTTGGGCTCAACCTAGTTAAAACCTGGGTAGATTTCCGGATTCAGCCAACTCCATTCGCTCAAAGCTGATGTGCGAATACTCGGGACACGTCACGGACGCGCTCCGCTATTCCTCGAAGAATTATCCGGCTGGCGATACCAACAAGACCATCAAAAGCTTCCTAACTGAGAAGGCGAAAGTGATCAAAAATATAGCCGGGTTAGCGCCGTTCACTCGGGATAACCCAGCTCCAGCGGTAAGATCCGACACTTATTCACTTACTCTTGTACTTTTACTTGACACAACTACTAACTCTTACTTCTATGCCTTTATCTCAGGCTGATAATGCTTTCTGGAACATTGAGACCCCTCCCAACTCCGGGAATCCGGAGGAAGAAGAAGAATCGGCTGACACTGACGAAGGTATCACCCGGGTTTCAATCACCTTAACCTCTGTTACTTTGCTTTCCCATTTTTTCTCTTTTTCTGACTATGTATTTGTGCCTTTCAGGGATGGATGATAAGGGTGACAAGGATGACCAGGGAGACTCGGAAGAAACTGAGAGCGATAAAAGCGAGGCTGAGCCGGAAGTTGAGGTCGGAGCCAAGAGGAAAACCTGAGGGGTCGTCTTCAAGGTTCCCTACTCTTCCATGTCCTCCAAACCCTATTCTTTTGATAATATGCGCGAACTTAACCGACAGTTATCCAATTCGCCACACTTGAAGGATCCGCCTCCGACCAAGCGCAGGGAAACCCGGAATTCCCCGGGTGATGATCCCCTCAACCCGGGTATTCCCACGTCCCCATCTCGCCGCACTGGTACTCCTCCATCTCATCCCTGCAACTCACCTCAAAGACACCCTTCCCCCAATCATCCATTAGCCGGACAGTTACGGGTCTCACTCTCGGATTCTGTAACAGCCTCATCCGCGTCCAGCAGCGAGCTCCCGGCGGATTTCGTGGTGAATGTCGGGTAAGTTTATATTTCCTGCTAAGCGATATACTAGTCCTTTTGACAACCTTCACTTTTTGCTACTAACCACTTCTCTTTTCTCTCCTTAGCGCCTAGGTCTCGATCAGTGACCCGGATAACATGGACACGGACAACCGGGAAACTGAAGGGCCGGTTGATGGTATGGACGCCGCAACTGGCAGTGCTGGTGAAGAAAACCAAGAACAAGACCCCCTGACAGACTCGGCCCGGCAGGAAGCCGGGTCTCCCAAGCCGTCTGAGGAAGCTGAGGACGACGACGTCGAGATTCTGGACACAAGGATGGGCACTCCCAATCCTGACACCCAGGCTACCCGGGTCTCGACCCCAAAGTCGGAGAAGGTTCGTCCTCCGAGTGATCAGGCCGTGGCTCTTCCGGTACCAAGCCCGAGGATATGACCTTTACCCAGATGCTTGACGCCCTGCACACCTTGAGGGCTGACGAAGAAAATGTCCTAGAAGCCTTGATAGCCAAACATGAGGTAAATCCGAGTACTATTGCCTGTATACTTGTCTAGTCCCCAAGTTCTGAGTGAACTTATTGATAATTTGCTTGGAACTTTCATAGTGTATCCAACTGATATTTTGCCTTTATCCGGCTAACCCTTCCTTGTGTTTCCACGCAGGCCTTCGTAACCCACTCTGAGAAAGCATTGGCGAAGGCCACCAAGCTCCTCGAGACGGAGGCGACTCTGCGTGAGTCGGCTGAAGCTGATGCCAAGAGGACAGGGAAACTTGCAAGGAAATATAGAAAGAGGGCTCATGCCGCAGAAGATGAACTGACCAAGCTTTCCGTTCAGATTGCCGACACATATCGTGCTTTGACTGGTAACTATTCTTAACTTAATAACTATAACCCGGATTCTCATTCTGATAAATAGTCGGATTTCCTTACTCAAAGCTTTTTTCTATTTTCTGCAGGTCCAGATGATGTAACTCCGGATGAAGATGATATCGCAAAACTGAAAACCATAAAGAGCACGATCCGGCAGCTCTGTGCCGGAACCAAGTGGATTCTTCAGGATCTGAAGTGGCCGGGTGTTGGGCATGGTAGCTTGAAGACACTGCTTGACGCGTGCTCCACTATCCCCGAGTGGATTGAGCACTGGAAACGCTCGTCCTGCCGGGTTGGAGTAACCCGGGGGCTTGCACTGGCTAAGGCATATTTTCCAAAACTTGAGCCGGCAAAGCTCGTAGGCGGGTTTCCAGAGTTCAACCACGACGGCTCTAGGTTCTCAGTAAAAAACTTCAAGGCTATCCAGAAGGAGGTTCGTCACTCGGCTAGCATAATTGCCGATAGTATGGACGTCAGTTCGATTGTCCCACCATATGATGCTGATGACAAGGCAGTTAAGTCGGATCTTCCCAAGCCATATGACATGCTGGCACGATGGAAGGCGGAGGCTGCTCAGGCGAGGGAAGAGGCCGCGAAGAAGAAGGCTGAGGCCGACTCTGCGCCTGCTACCTCCACGCCGGTTGTTCCTCCTCCCGCACGGGCCGGCACTACTATTGACTCGGGTGCTGCTGCCACCAAGACTGCTGAAGAACAAGACAAGGAACAAGACCCGGCTGCCAAGGGCAAGGGCAAGATGGACGACTCGGCCCAAGAGGTCGACTGAACTCTATATCGGCAATCGTCTCAAGCACTTTATTCGGCCAATGGGCCTTTTTAAAACAATTATTCTTTTGATAGTGCGCCTGTGCACTTTATGATACTACTATCCTGGTTTGTAATACGTTTTAAGACCGTACTATATTTCGTGGCCCTTCTGGCTTTTTGCTTGAATTTGATATTTCTTGACTTTGAGCTTTTTCACCCCTGATTTTCCGACTTACTGCTATGGTTCCTTTTGTGAGACTCGGTTTCCGGGTCTCGTGGGTTTTGACTAGTGGACTTTTTTCTAAGTCCCCAAGTCCCGAAGACTCGGATTTTTGGATTTTTGAGCTGAATAGCTAGATAATTTGTTTCTGTTTTCAAATTCCCAAGTCCCCAAGGCCCGAAATTCCGAGTCTAGGGTGTTTGGGTCTTTCGAAAGGAACAAATTGTTACTACTAAGCCCAAAACCTAGAGCCATTTCACATAGGATTTGAAGTTATGCTTAATATATTTTGATTTTCCGGCTATTAACCTTGTACTCCGCATAACTTGTGGTTTAGATGACCCTTTTGACCTTCTTCTACTGTAAGCCGGCTTTCGCGTGGATAATCAATGTTGCTATAGCTGTACGAAGACACGGTCAGGCAAGTCCCATTGGGCATCATGACTGATTGTAATCATACGCTAGCAAAACATGCCACTTAGTGCGAGTCACATCAAGCTTAAGCAAGAAAAGTCAAGAAAGTTTGGCTCCTTTGTCCGGTTATAAGCTTGCAGCCGTACTTATTACAAGTAATCGGCCCTTATAACTCAATGGCATCATGGCCGGGTCTTTGAGTTTGCAACTGTGCTATTCAAGCAATCATCCCCCAAGACCTAGATATACGCAATTTACTAGAGAAACTAATATACTAAAAGCAATAAATAATACTTACCTGGAAGAAAAATAAGAACACAACAGAAATATAAAAACTTGATAAGAAACACCCAAAAAAGGAACAAGAAATAGTTTAACCATCTCTTTATTGATATGAGAAAAGTTAGGTCAGCAAGCCGCCTCATTAAAAACCCTCCAGTCCCCTTAGGTACCCTGGATAGGAAAAGAGTGCGTCTGAAACCTGCTGCCTGTTACATCGTGAAATTCCACTTGTGAATCTAGCCTATTCTAGGTATAGTAGGGACGCAGCTGAGCTACGTTCCATGGTCTTTCTCTCTCTTGCATAGATGAAGTGGTGTGAGTGGTGTCCTTAACAGTAGCTGACTCTTCCCTTGCATCTATGAAGTAATACGATACATTGTGTAGATTCCGGCTTATGATGAACGGTCCTTCCCATGGTGGGGATAGCTTGTGTTTTCCTTCCTTTGACTGTACTAGGCGAAGAACCAGGTATCCTTCCTGGAAGACCCGGGTTTTGACTCTCCGGCTGTGATATCTCCTCAGGTCCTGCTGGTATATGGCTGATCTCTCCAAAGCTTGTTCCCTGTGTTCTTCTAACATATCCACGACGTCCTGCCGGGTCTTCTCGTTCTCCACTTCGACGTAAGCCGATACTCGAGGCGAGTCATGGATGATATCACTCGGCAACACCGCCTCTGCGCCATAAACCATGAAAAACGGTGTCATCTGAGTAGATCTGTTAGGTGTAGTGTTGATACCCCAAACCACTGAAGGTAACTCCTCCACCCATGCTCTAGCAGCTCTGATACATGGGACTCGCAGTCGTGGCTTTAATCCACGAAGTAACTCCTGATTTGCCCTCTCCACTTGTCCATTGGCTTGTGGATGGGCTACGGAAGCTATGTCAAGCCGGATTCCATTGATACCACAAAATTTCTCCATCTCACCAAGGGACATGTTGGTTCCATTGTCGGTAATTATACTGTGAGGATACCCGAACCGGTAGATAATCCTTTTCAGGAACTTAACTGTCGTAATCGCTTCACAATTGGTAACTGGCATAACTTCAACCCACTTGGTAAATTTATCGATAGCCACCAGGAGATGTGTCTTTTTGCAAGGTGACATGGGAAAGGGGCCAACCATGTCCATACCCCAAACGGCAAACGGCCAGGTCAAAAGAATTGTTTGCAACTCCATAGCCGGCACATGGATTTGGCGGGCATAACTTTGGCATCCATCGCACCTTGCCACCAAGCGTTCCGCATCTGCTAATGCTGTGAGCCAGAAGAAACCGTGCATGTATGCTTTGGCCACGAGGAACCTTGTGGATGCGTGATGCCCACAGTCGCCTTCGTGGATCTCTTTCAGGATTTGCCGGCCTTCTTCTGGTGCCACACAGCGCAAAAATACTCCTGCAGCACTCCTTTTATATAACTCCCCATTGATGATGGAATAACCTTTTGCTCGCCTCAGAATTTGTCTTGCTAGTACCTCCTGCTATGGTAACTCGCCCCGTGATAGGTAGGCCAGAAACGGCTCTGTCCACTCGGGAACAACACATACTGTGGCCACGAGCTCCAAATCCGGGTCTTGATTTGCCACCTCTTCTTCAGACTCGGTTTTAACTGATGGACGCCATAGCTCGTCCAGGAAAACATTGGGTGGAACCGGCTCTCTGCGCGAGCCGAGTCTGGCGAGTGCATCTGCTGCCTCGTTCTTTCTTCTATCTACGTGCTCCACCTCATACCCGGAAAAACACCCGGCAACCATGTCCACCTCTCTGCGGTATGCTGCCATAGTTGCATCTTTTCTATCCCAAGTTCCCGAGACCTGCTGTACCACAAGGTCCGAATCTCCATAGCATCGTATCCTCTTAATGTTCATCTCCTTGGCTATCTTTAATCCATGCAATAATGCCTCATACTCGGCCACGTTGTTGGAACAATCAAAATGAATCTGCAACACGTAGCTTAACTTGTCTCCTTTGGGTGATGTGAGCACCACTCCAGCTCCTGATCCCTCGTATTGCTTGGAACCATCAAAGTGCATTATCCAAGACTCGGAACTTGGAGTCATTGTGGGCATGCCTGTGTGAGTCCAATCATTAATGAAGTCAACTAGGGCTTGAGATTTAATAGCTGACCTGGGCTCATAGTTGATGTGACAATCTCCCATCTCGATCGCCCACTTGGCTATTCTACCTATTGCATCCGAGTTTCTGATGATATCCGACATTGGTATAGAGCTAACCACTGTTATGGGGTGTTCCTGAAAATATGGCTTCAATTTCCGGCTGGCCATGAAGACCCCGAAAACCAGCTTCTGCCAATGTGGGTAGCGCTGCTTTGCTTCTGATAATACCTCGCTGACATAATAAACCGGCCTCTGAACCGAGTGATCTTTCCCATCCTCCTTACGCTCAACAACAACCACCGCGCTAACCGCCCGGGGCCCGGCTGCAACGTATAATAACATGGGCTCTTTAGGACCCGGGGCTGCTAGGACTGGCGCCTCAGATAGCTGTTTCTTTAGTTACCCATATAGCATTGTGCCCCTTTTTGGTATTGGGAAGGCCGGTAATGAAATCCATACCAATCTCATCCCACTTCCATTCAGGAATAGGCAGGGGTTGAAGAACACCGGCTGGTCTTTGATGTTCTGCTTTCACACGACGACATACGTCGCATTCAGCAACATATTGAGCGATCTCCCGCTTCATACGGGACCACCAGAACCTTTGACGTAGATCTTGATACATTTTGGTGCTACCAGGATGAATAGAAAGAGGTGTGTCATGAGCCTCTTGGAGAATTTGCTTTCTCAGATTCCGTATCTTCGGCACTACCAGACGGTTGCCAAAATATACGATGTAACACCTGGGGGTGTTACCTGTTTGTTTGCTTGCATCATATGCATCATATGCATTGCATCATGTTTGCATCACAACTGAAAATTTCAAAACAATTTAAACTTTCACCCTTGCTCAAAAATTTCCAACTTCAAACCATTAATTCAAGCAATTATTCCAAATCTTTTCCAATTCAAACCAAGTTTTCAAATCAGTACCCCTTTGAAACCTTAAAGTTCACCACTATCCTTTTGCCCTCTTAAAAATCCCTTTAAAACTTAGGGATAACCCTATTAAAAAGTGTTGTTTGAAACAAGGTTTTATTAATATCAAAATTCCCCTATTTTGATTTCAAATGCAAACTATTATTTTAAAACTCAAATTTTGAAAATCCAAGTTGGAATATGTTTTTCTAATTACCTAACAAGCCTAAACTAATTTTTCTGTAATTTTTGTTAACCAAAACATTAACCTTTTCTTCCAAAAGCAACACTACAAAAAAAAATAAAACAAAGCAATTTATTAAAAAATTTCGGCTGAGGGGAGAGGCAGGCTGGGCCAAGCCCAGCCCACAACCCCAGCCCTCCCAACGCGCACGGCCTGGTTACCTGCTTCTTCAATCTCCGTACGACGACGTCACCCCACGCCAGCGTCAACCACTCCGAGCTCCACCTGCCCCTCCCTGCCTATATCTACCACAATTCCCCATCAAACCCTAGCTCCAAGCCCTACTCCCCTCTGCCCTCGATCCCGCCGCCACCTCCCTCTCCCTCGACACGAGCTCGGCCTCCGATCTCTCTGCCACAATCGCCTGTCCATCCTCTGAACCTCCATGGCCGGAGAAGTAGAAGCTTGGCGCCGGGGGGAGGATCGATGCCACGGGCCGCTAACGGCGGGAATGGAACCGCGGCGTCTCCCTCCACCGCGCTGCGTCCTCGCCGTTTGCTGGGAGGGGCTGCGGTGACCGCGCCGTGCCGGAGAAGCCGTCGCTGTTCTGCCCCGTCTCCTGTACCTCTGCAGCGAACCCTCGAGGTGAGCGTCCACGGCCCCGTTCCCCTCCTCTCCTCCCTCGTATTCTTCTGCGCGGACACGAGGCACGCACCAACACGATCACCCGCGCAACCCCGCACCGGATCCGTCCTGCCGCCGGCCGGCGATCGACGACCCACTGCTCCGCTTCGTCAGGTTCAGTAGGAGCTGTCGAAAAAAAAAATTCAGTTAACCTCCGTTGTCAAGTTATCTTCCGTCAGACCTGCTATCTGTCACAACTCGCAGCTGCAGCCCAGCGGTAAGGCCACACCGTGCGCGCGCCCCACCTCGCAGGTTCGACCCCCCGTGGAGCACTCTGCTCCACCTTTTTTCGCGAATTACCGCGCGGTGGCGGCCCACCCGTCGGTGACCCCTCAAGCCGCGTCAGCTGCCACCCGCGCTCCGTCATGCGCCAGCTCAGCCGGGCCCCTTCGTCAGTCTCCGTGGCTAGGATCCACCCCGGTGAGAAACCCCTCCAGATCTAGATCTGGATACGCACTTTACACCCAGGCCCCTAGCTTTTTCTGTTTCTGCACATAAGCCCCTCCACACACTGTTTCCTTCACAGTTAAGCCCCTGTTTTTTTTACAGAACTAACCCTAAACTTCAAATGCCCCTAATTTTCAAACCACAAATCCAAATGCCACAAATTTTATATGTATTTCAATCAAAATTTCCTGTACTTTTCAAATATGCAATTTGTTTTCTGTTTTACACAATCCAAATTGTTTCAAAATTTCAAATTTAAACAATTCATCTCCAATTTGGTTAATTCCATAATTAATTCATAATAATTTCAAATCACACAAATCAAATATGTTTTTCAGTCCAAATTCAATGTACTTTCTGTTTATCAACTTGGTTTTGCAATTTGGGAAATTAAAATTAATGTTATTTAATAATGCTTAAATTGGTTAATTAATTGGCATAACTCATAACTTTCAAATGTTTGCTCCAAATTAAATACTCCAAACATGTTTTTCATCCAAAATTGAATGCCACACTTGAATATCCACTTTGTTTTCTGGTTTGCAACAATTAAGTTGAATAATTGTTTCACCTCTTATTTAATGCAATTCAAATTGCCAAAATTCATAACTAATTCATTTTAATTCCAAATCAAACAAATAAAATATGTTTTCCAATCAGAAACTTGCAAGGAATCTGTTCATGCCATCCATATCTCTGTTTGCATCTTATCTTGTGTATTTTAATTCTTGTTATGCATGTTCACCTATATGACAACATATGGAATGTGTGGGCTAATTATTTCCAGCTGTTGCCCCTTCCATTTAAATTGCCTAACTCATCTATCCCATTGTTGCCATGCTAAATAACAATTAAATTGATGGTTAGATAAACAACTTGAACCAATTCCTATTTCTCCGGACTCCGGTTCCGATTAAATTGCTTAAGTTGTTCCCCCTGTTGCATCTTGCCATGTCATGCATATAAAATAGGATCATGCTGGATCTTTTGCCGTAGTAGTAATTGTTGCATCCGGTGTTTGTTCGAGGTTCATTGCTTCTTCCCGGATAGGACGTTGAGATGATGTGAGCAACGACAAGTTCTGCTACCTTGCGGGATCTCAGGCAAGTATACTCACTTGCATGCCATATGGCTGCCTTTCATCACTTGTTACCGATTCTTTCCGTTGATTCTTTTCTGCTAGCCCTAGTGGTAGTTGTTTCTGTTACGAACCCATCACATGAATTCCTTAACCTTGATATTGCCTCACCTCCATACCTACAGCCTTTGTTTGTGCCTGTTCTTATCTAGCATGCTTAGGTTGTTTTGCTCGAGTCTGTTACCCGTTACTTTCTGTTATTACTTCTTTATGTTCTGGGGGCTCGATGTTTAATCAATCAATCAATCATGCTAATGTTACTATTAATAATAAATTTGATGATAAGGCACCGGCAGGAGGCCCAGGGTGGTTTTGAGGCCTGCTAGTGTCGACCCTAATAGGAAAAGGGTCTTGTCTACTGATCCATGATGAGCGCACTACCCGCATTTGGGGAGTATGGGCTCCCCCTCAGTTTGACCCGATTCGCATCTCGTCCAAATCGCCGTACTAGTTCGGGCTTTCCATTTGCTGCATGCATGATCTTGCGAGCCCTTGGTACCCGGGTGGAACTTTCGTAGTCGGCATTTAGGGCGGCGTGATCTTCCAGTGCTATGAGGGTCCCCTTTTCTTCGTGGGGCTCGATTAGCCGCGCACGCACAGCACGCGGTGCTTTGGGCTTGATGCGAAGAAGGGTTGGATTGTGTTGAGTGCCCCGCTTGGTGGGAGGCATCCCATCTGGCGGGATATTCATGAGTGCGGTTGCTATGGTGCACCCCTGCAGGGTAAATCTTCTCGAGAAGCCGTGTTTTCCGCGGTTATGGATTACTTGGTGAAAGTACTGGCTAACAAGTACTCAGGACAACTTCAACATAAAGATCAATCATGTTTCACCCATTGATTAATAACTTGACTAGTAATAGGTTATTCACACAATAACTTGACTCATCTTTAATACCACGGTGTGAGTTATCCTCGGATTGCTTCTTCGGATAAGGGGCGAGATCCAGGATGGGTTTGTTTGAAGTTATCTTTCAGTTGGTTACTATCACTCGATCTTATCTCCTTTCTGATAGTTGGAAGTAATAGAATCTCTGTAGTTGGTTAGTGCAGCCTGCTGTTGCTTATTTGCAATAACCCCCTTCCTTTCCGTTGATCCTAAAGTATTTGTATCTTGTGATGACTGGCTACGCCGGTAACTTGTGAGTATGGGTTTTATCCCCCTTGCCAGTACTTAACCGTACTGACCCACGAATCTCTTTCGTGGCTGCAAATTCCAACTTGCAGTCAACAGGTTTGAAGTCTGACGACGTTAGCTTGGGAATCCCTCCGGCTTGGCCTGGGCAGGGATTGGACGCCTTCGGTTATCTTCAGGACTCTTAGTCCAGTTTGGATCTTGTCCGTAGACGGACGTTTGTTTCTTCCGCTGTTATTTGGATCTTTGTATTGTATCAGTTGTAACCCCGGCTCGTTGAGTCATCTTGTATCTATCTGTTTCTGTTGTAATTGTGGATTATTCGTGAACTATTGTAATGTTATCATAAATGGCAACCTGGAATCGGTGATTATGTGGATTTTGGCGGGAATGCTGAAATCTGCATAGTGCCCGATCTCGGGGCGTCACATACGACACCTTGATCATCGATGGAGAAACATTTAGCTGCACCGCTAGCAATGTTCTTCTTAATGTTGGCAATTCCCAGATCCCGCTTTTGAGCTTTCTTGATCTGGTCCTCAAGGGAAGGTTTTACCTCCAGGTTGGCCAAATAACCAGAAGGAACGATTTCCAGGTTGAGTTTGAAGAACTCCTTGTGAAGAGGAGGTTGGGCCTGTTGTATCATCAGATTGTTGCAATAAGACTTCCGACTTAGCGCGTCAGCAACGACATTCGCTTTGCCGGGTTGATAGTTAAGACCCAAATCAAAGTCCTTGATTACCTCCAACCATCTTCTCTGTCTGAGATTCAGATCCGGTTGGGTGAACAGATATTTCAGACTCTGATGATCTGAGTATAACTCACATCGATTTCCAAGGAGATAATGACGCCATTGCTTGAGAGCATGGACCACGGCTGCTAGCTCAAGATCATGGGTTGGATAATTGTGCTCATGTGGTTTCAGTTGACAAGAACCGTAGGCCACCACATGACCTTCTTGCATTAACACACATCCGAGTCCTTGTTGAGAGGCATCACAGAAGATAACAAAATCCTTGCTCGTATCAGGAAGAACAAGCACAGGAGCGGTAGTCAGTTTGGTTTTCAGAGTTTGGAAACTTTCCTCTGCTTTTTCTGACCACTCGAACTTTTTGCTTTTCTTAAGAAGTTCAGTCATAGGTTTTGCAATTTTGGAGAAGTTCTCGATGAAACGATGGTAATAACCTGCCAGTCCGAGAAAACTCCGAACATCCTTGACTGATTTAGGTGTTTCCCAGTCCAGAATAGTTTGGATCTTGTCTGGAATAACGGCAACACCTTCAGCAGACACCACGTGTCCGAGATAGACGAGTTCTTTCAACCAGAACTCACACTTGGAGAACTTGGCATAAAGCTTGTGCTCACGGAGTTTGGATAACACCAAACGCAGGTGTTCAGAATGATCATCTTCGGTTTTGGAATAGACCAGGATGTCGTCGATGTAGACCACGACGAACTTATCAAGATACTCCATGAATACCGAGTTCATAAGCCTCATGAAGGTAGCTGGAGCGTTAGTAAGACCAAAAGACATGACGGTGTACTCGTAAAGACCATAACGAGTAGTGAACGCCGTTTTGGGAATGTCCTCCTTTCTGATCTTTATTTGATGGTATCCTGATCGCAGGTCCATCTTGGAAAAGACAATTGCACCAGCTAATTGATCAAAGAGGTCATTGATTCTTGGAAGAGGGTACTTGTTTTTGATGGTCACTGCATTCAGCGGCCGATAATCAACAACCAGACGTGGAACATTGGTATCCCGCTTCTTGACAAAGATAGTGGGACAACCCCAAGAAGATGTGCTAGGTTGGATGAAACCCTTTTCTTCTAACTCCTCAATTTGGCGTTTCAATTCAACCAGCTCCTCTGGGGCCATACGGTAAGGTCTTTTAGACATAGGAGCGGTACCAGGGACTAACTCAATGACAAATTCCACACTTCGGTCAGGTGGCATGCCAGGTAACTCTTCAGGAAACACATCAGGGAAATCACTGACTACAGGTAACTCATGAATTTCAGGAGGGTAATCACCTTGCATGAAGTACAGCTGCAGTTCAGGAGAAAGTCGTGTGCGTGCTGAAGGAGGAATGGTGAACTCAGACCAATAGTCGATGATGGCACCGGAAGGATGTTTCAAGGTGAGACATTTTGTTGCACAATCCAAAACAGCTCCATATTTAGCAAGCCAATCCATGCCCAGTATGACATCAAGGTCAGTGGATTTTAGGGCAATGAAGGTTGCAGGGAATTGTAAGGCCCACCTCAACCATGAGCTCTGGCGTAACCATGGTGGTTTGCCAGTTGCAACCAGGGGAGTTTACCATTAACGGTTTTTGCAACTTTTCGAAAGGTATCCCATGCATTTTAGCAAACCCTTCTGACATGAATGTATGCGATGCTCCAGAATCAAATAAGGCTAAAGCCGAAATTGAGTTGACACGAATCGTACCCAGTAAGACGCTTGGATCGTCCTGAGCATCCTCGGCAGTTACATAGATCAGACGACCACGTCCAGCACGAGCAGGCTTTGCCATTTTCTTAGGAGGAGGAGCTGCACGTCCAGCATGATTCTGAGGGCACTCCCTCGAGAAGTGACCAGGCTGGCCACAGCGGTAGCACACATTGCTGGGAGGAGCGGCAACTGGAGGACGAGAACCTTGTCCACCACCGTAGGTTGATGTAGCAGGTGGGGCAGGTGGACGAGGAGCATATCCAGATGGCCTTGGCTGGAACGGAGCCCTGGGGACAGCACTGTATGGAATGAACACACGGCGCTTCCTTTTCTGACCAGAGGGTGAAGCACGGGAATCTCCAGCACTCTTCTTCATAGCAGTTTCCATCTCCTTTTTGCCACGTTCAAGAGTGATGGCCTGGTTGTAAAGTTCCTGGAAACTCCGGAACTTGAAGGGAAGAAGCTCGTAACGAACAGTTGGGTTCAGGCCCTTACGGCGCCTCATCCGCCTCTTGGTCCCAAATGAATTTATCAGATTTTATCAAGAGCCGGTACAAGGGTATTGCCTTCTCTCCGAGTCTTGGTATAAACCGGCTCAGCGCTGCTACGCACCCCGTAAGCTTCTGAACATGCTTCAGGTTTTCCGGCTTTTTTAGACTCTGGATAGCTTTGATTTTGTCCGGGTTTGCCTCAATCCCTCTCTCTGAAACAATGAAACCGAGTAACTTCCCTGCTGGAACTCCAAATACGCACTTTGTCGGGTTAAGTTTCATCTGGTATCTTCTCAGGTTCTTGAATGTTTCCTTTAGATCATCGATAAACGTTTCCGCTTTCCTGGTCTTAATCACCACATCATCCACATAAGCATGAACATTGCGTCCGATTTGATCCTCGAAGCACTTCTGAATGCACCGCTGATAGGTTGCGCCGGCGTTCTTCAACCCAAAAGTCATGGTTTTGTAACAGAAGGCCCCAAAAGGGGTTATGAACGACGTTTTCTCCCAATCTTCCTTCTTGAGCTTGATCTGATGATACCCGGAATATGCATCCAGGAAACATAATAGGTCACTTCCAGCCACTGCGTCTATGATCTGATCTATCCTTGGAAGTGCAAACGGATCCTTGGGGCAGTGCTTGTTGAGACTCGTATAATCGATGCACATCCTCCACTCGTTAGTCTTTTTCATCACGAGAACCGGATTTGCCAACCAGTCCGGGTGAAATACTTCCATGATAAAGCCGGCTGTCAACAGCCGAGCAATTTCTTCTCCTATAGCTCTTCTTCTTTCCTCGTTCATCTTTCTCAGTCCCTGCTTCACGGGCCTGGACTTGGGATCAACGTGCAAACTATGCTCTGCCAGCTCTGTAGGGATACCCGGCATATCGCTAGGCGTCCAAGCAAACACATCCTGATTCGAACGAATAAACTCCACAAGTGCTTTTTCCTGCTCATCGTCCAAGTTAGATCCTATAGCAAATTTCTTAGAGGGATCACCCTCGACAAAGGCCACCATCTTGGTATCTTGTGCTGCTTTGAATTTTGCTCTCTCATCCTCCGTATTTGGCCTCTTCAGCGCTGTCCTATCATCCCGGTCTACTTGAGACCGATAATACTTGAGCTCCTCTTTTCTACAAGCTTGTTCTGCCATTGCCGCGTCTCCTTCGTCACACTCAGCCTCTATATCCCGGTTCCCATGTATGGTGATGGTCTGCTTAGGACCCGGGATTTTTAGCTGTAGGTACACGTAACACGGCCTGGCCATAAACTTAGCGTAAGCCGGCCTCCCAAATAGCGCGTGATAAGGGCTGCGCAACTTTACCACCTCAAACGTGAGCCATTCCACCCGGAAATTATCCTTTGATTCTCCAAAAGCAACCTCCAGAGTGATCTTTCCCTCAGGGAACGCCGAGTGACCCGGCACAATCCCGTGAAAAACTGTTGAGCTCTTTTGTAGCTGAGACTCCTTGAGACCCATGCGTAGAAAAGTTTCCCAATATAAGATGGTGATGCTGCTTCCGCCGTCCATTAAGACCTTTTTCAACTCATAACCATTAACCTGTGGCGCAACCACCAATGCTAGGACTCCCGGATGTTCTATCCTTTCCGGGTGATCTCTTCTACTCCATGTTACATCTTGCTCCGACCACCTCAGGTATCTCGGGACAGCCGAGGAAACCGAGTTTACTGCCTTTTTTAGTATCTTTCTATCCTTGTTAGAAGTTCCTGCGGTGTGAACGTGATACTGGCCCAATTGCTTGGGGTTGGCTTGGAAACCTCCAGCTCCTCCCTGGTTATTACCCGGATTTCCAACTCCCGAGTTACCTGCTGGGGGTGGGCCGTTGCCCGGGTTTCCACCTGGACCCGGTCCTCCTCCCCGGCCCGCGCCTCGCATAGCCTTGTTTACTTCCTCGTTCTTCCATCTCTGCAGATCCGCACACTGCTCCAATGAGTGGTTAGCCGGCCTTCCGTTCCTGCTGTGTTTTGGGCACGCCATTCTAAAGATATCCCAGTTGTTACCCGGCCTTGGTGGCCCTTGATAATTTCCTCCGTTATGATTTTCTGCATTGAAATTTCCTTCTGCTCTGGGCCTTGAAGACCCGGCTTCTGTGCTGGCGACAAACTCGGAATTCCCCTCGAACGGGCGCTTGTTCTGGTTGTTCCCATTGTTACCTCCATGGTTACCCGGCGTAGATCCGTTGCCGGTTCTTCCATTATTACCCGTATTTACTTTTGCTTTCTTATCATCAACGTCCTCTTCCGTGGTATCCGTTGCAGCGTGCTTGTTGCATGCATCCATTAGCTCTCCCATTGTAACCTCTGAAGCATTCCGACTAGATTTCATGCGAGTTAACTTCTGCACTAAAGGCGTATACTTGCATGTCTTGGCCATAGCTTGAAACGCGTCCTTCGGCTGAATATCTGTAGATGAATGCAATATCTCCATAACCCGGCGCACCCAGCTGCGCGCCGATTCTCCCTTCTTCTGGACACACCGTTCTAGGTCATCAATAGTAAATAGCTTCCTGCACGTTCCATGAAAGTGCTTGATAAACGCAGTTTTCAACTCACCCCACGACTTGATAGATCCTTCCGGTAAATTGTTGAACCACAACTTTGCTGCTCCCTCTGACATCATTAAGTACATGAACTTGGCTTGAAGATTTTCAGATGCGTTGCGAATTGACATAGCCATCTCATAACTGCTCAACCACGTTTCTGGATCCATAGTCGGCTCATAATTCACTACTTTACCCGGTTCCTTGAATTTATCCGGGTAAGGCTCATCCCTGATGTTATCCGACAGACACTTGGGCCTAGCGAGATTAGTCGGTACTGGCCTCACCCGGGAAACATGCGATCCTGCGGGGGGTACGGCTGGACGTGGCGCTGCTGCTGGTCCGTGCACCGCAGACCCGGCCGCGGCTCACCTGGCCCTGGAACTATCCACGATAGCTTGTGCTGCTGAAACTGTTGGCGCTGCTTGAACGCGGGGAGGAGGCGGCATTTGCTGCTGCTCTGCCCTCCGCCGTGCTGAACTTGTTTGAATGTTGCCGGTATTGACATGCTGCTGGCTGATATAAGGTGTTCCATGCATTCCACTCCTATTATCCGGGTAATTAACCTGCTGAGCCACTGCCGTATGCAGTAAATCGATCGCCCGCCAGGTCTGCTCCGCATGGGGTGACTCTCTTACGGGGATCTGATTCAATGCCAACGTTGCGGCATAGACGTTATCCATAGGGTTATTGAAGTGACCTGGTGGCGTACGAAATCGTGATGGTGGTGGTGGTGGTGCTGTGTTGCCGATAGTGCCCCCTGCCTGCACTGTGGGTAACCCGGCCTGCACGTTTGCCGGCTGTCCTGCTCCAGTCGCCGGCTGATGCACAGTTTCTTGATTCACAGCCGGAATCGGCTGATCCTGGGGTGTGATGAATAGTGCGTTCGGGTTTATGACTCCACCCATCGTCGGTAATCTTGTCTGGTATCTTTGATGCATCCTGCTTGTCTCAGCTCGGAGCCGGTTCTCCAGCGCGTCCAGTTCACGTTGGCGCGTGGCTACCCCTTGCTTTTCTGCTTCTACATCCCTTCTTTGTTGCTCCAGCGCGCGGCGTGCTACCTCCAAGTCCCTGGCACGCGCCGCGGCGTTCTCCGGGGTTATCACAGTAGCTAACACTGTTGGGTCCAAGACCATATTGTTGCTGAACAGGGCCGGGTGTTGTGGATTTGAAGGACCTGCCCCTGGCGTCCTGTTAGCCAGGAACCCAAACATATTTTCCTGCAGCTCGCTATCCGCCGCTCGGCTGGTGACTGAAGCCGACTCTCCGTCAACCCGGGTCAGAACCGGATTTCCGTCAGCCGGATTTTGCTGCTGGGCCAATGCTTGCGCCGCTCCGACCGCGGCCGTAGTCACGTTCCCCTGATTGAGGTTGGTTGCAGGGGCCGTGTAGACCGCGACCTGGCGCGCAATGCTTGGCGAAGGCTCGTATTCCTCCTCATCGCAGCTATCTTCTTCGTACCGGTCTTCCAGCAGGTGCAAGATAGACTCGGTATCATCTTCTCTCATGACCCGGTCACGCGGGGTCCATGCCAGCTCCTCCGGATGTTCCCTCTTCGTGGTGGGCTCTTCTATCGGATCCACCGTCCCGACCGATTCTTCTCCGTCCGACTGAACGTGGGTGGCCTCTCCTGACACAGAATCAAATCCAAAATCGTCAGGGATTGAACCGAACGCACGTACCATGCCGACGAAAACGTTGACCCGGCCGATTGTGATGACAGATCCGGATTCGAGCAGATCCGACTCTGGCCCCCAGCCAAAATCGTCCACCATCTTCTCTCCTTCGGGGTTGGTGTAGATCTCGCCGACGACGAGGTTCTTCATGTTCTCCTGAGCTTCTCCCGTGATGTAAACACTCTTGGACGTAGGCCCCACGGTGGGTGCCAACTGTCGTGGGATAATCGTGGCAGACGTTACCGGGGGTAACTTGTCTTGGGGCAATTCGACTCTGGTGTTTGGGAGAGGGTTTAGCTCGAGGGAAACCATGGTGATATGCGATCTGGTAGCCGGCAATCAAGTCGCCGAGTCTCCGATCTGAATATATTATCTCAACTCTCGTGTTACAAAAGATGCTCGAATATCTCGCGATTGTCTGGTCTCTCTTCGATCTAATCCTAGGGGCCGGCTTATATAATATCCGGACCCCCTGGTTTACCGTCCAAGGCATACTCGGAATCCTACCCGGACACTGCCTACAAACCCTAAGTTTCCCTACAGGAACCCACAAACCGGGTTACGAGGCCTACACTCTTGGGCCTTCTAGAACCTCCTTTTCCCTAAGTCGGATCTTGCGCAGCGCCCTTTGGGCCGAGTTACACCTTGGCGTTAACCTACCGGGTTATCATCCCTCCATCACTACTAGGAGTCTTCACGCAACCCTAAACTACTCTTCGTGCCCTCCAAGTCTTGTATTCCGTGATTTGCACAAGGATTCCGGGTCTTCTAGAATCTTCCTTCTATGGCATCTTCTGAAGCTGAGTTATCCCCTGACTCCTCTGGCCGGGTTATCCTCTAGCCGGGTCATCCCCTGACTCGTCTGGCCGGGTTATCCTCTAGCCGGGTCATCTCCTGACTCCTCTGGCCGGGTTATCCCCTAGCAGGGTCATCTCCTGACTCCTCTGGCCGGGTTATCCCCTAGCAGGGTCATCTCCTGACTCCTCTGGCCGGGTTATCCCCTAGCCGGGTCATCTCCTGACTCCTCTGGCCGGGTTATCCTCTATCCGGGTCATCTCCTGACTCCTCTGGCCTGGTTATCCCCTAGCCGGGTCATCTCCTGACTCCTCTGGCCGGGTTATCCTCTAGCCAGGTCATCTCCTGACTCCTCTGGCCGGGTTATCCTCTTCATGGGCCTACCGGGTTATATTCCCCCATCAAAAGCCCTGATCTTGGTCGCCTCTTTCCCTAGCCAGTGTGAAGCCGCTGCAACCCACCACGCCTCCAACCCCTGGGCAGGTGACGGGGTGAGATCAGGGCGCCCAAGGCCGGAGAAAGTTTCGAACCAAACCACCTGAGCGAAAGGGCAGTGGATGAGAAGGTGTTAGATGGTCTCCGATTCCTGCAGGCACATGGGGCAGGTGTCGTTGTCCGCAAGGCCATGCCAAAGTCTTCTTTCACCCGTCCAACACCAGTCCCATGCGACCTTCCACGCAAAGAACTTGTACTTTAAGGGCGCCTTGCACTTCTAGATGGGAGTGTAAAGGGGCCAAGACGTCCTGCCCACGAAGAAGGCCATGTAGGAAGAGCGCGAGGAGAAGTTTTTATTGGCCGTCCAAACCCACTCAAAGGTATCCATCGACTCCCCCAGCTGGATTGTCTGGAGCAAATTCCAGAGGGATAGGAACTGCCCAGCGCCGCCACCGAAAGCCCACCCGAGATGTCTCTAACCCAAGCATTACACGTGAGACCCTGAGCGACAGATCGGGAGGCACGGTGCTTTGGCTCCACAAAACTGAGAAGATCTGGGGCAAGCGTGCGGATTGCACTACCCCCAATCCACCTGTCACACCAAAATAGGCAACCATTACCATCGCCAAGCACAATCTTGGTCGAAGACTCAAACATGGCTCTATAATTCGCGAAGGCCGAGACGGGGATCCATGCCCATGGCCTCCCACGGTCCGTTCTCCACATCCAAAGCAATCGCATCCTCAAGGCGTCGTTAAGGATGTGAAGGTTACGGATACCAAGGCCTCCCATCCTAGTCGGGAGGCAAACATTATGCCACGCAATCAGGCAGGACCCACCTTTCGCTGAGTCCTTGCCAGTCCACAAGAAGCCCCTACAGATCTTTTCAAACGCCTCGATCACTCCAGAAGGGAGGTCAAGAGCCATTAACACGTAGATGGACATTGCGGTAAGAACTGCTTTGATGATAACCGATCTCCCGGGGGCCGCCAGGAGGGACCCCATCCACGAGGGCAGACGCCTCGCCAACTTATCCACATATGGCTGCAGATCATGCTTAAGGATGCGCGTAGGGGCGAGCGGCAGACCCAGGTAAGTACAAGGGAACTGCACCGTGCTGCAAGGGATCAAAGCCTGAGCCTCAACCACAATCGTCGGTCCACAGCTAAGGAGGGTCGCCGAGCTCTTGGCGAAATTAACCATCATCCCCGAGGCATCGCCAAACAGGTCAAATAGGCCAAGAGCGAGGCGGATCCCCCCCTTCCACCGGCTTAATCAGCCTGCCGCATCGTCCGCAAAGCGGGAGAGACGATGCCTAATAGGTGCCGGCTCGAGAGAGCTGAAAAGTCCATTGTGTTCAGCCCGCACAAAGAGGGCAGCCAGCACGTCCATAACAATGACGAACAACATGGGAGAGAGGGGGCCCCCCTGCCGAAGGCCCCGTCTATGCCAGACCCGATCCGTAGCGTGACCATTCACCAAGATTTTGGAGCTGGTAGACGCTAGGATCGCGATAATCCACGCACACCATCTCTCGCCAAAGCCTCGTGCCTTGAGCACCTCCAAAATGAAGGCCCTGGCAAGATCCAGCTTCAGAAAAATGGAGGGCACCCTCCTACAATGGATCGAACGAATGGCCCCCTGGACAAGCAGAAAGTTGTCCAGGATCGACCGTCCACGGATGAAAGCACTCTGGTTGCGATCCACTAACTCAGCCATGCGATTGCCAAACCGGACCACCAACAATTTGGAGAAAATTTTCCCAAAGCTGTGGACGAGACTGATAGGCCGGTAGTCTCCCATCTCCACCGCGTCCTCCTTCTTAGGGAGAAGCACCACAAGGGCCTGGTTGAGACTCTTGAACCCCCGGGCATCCGTGCGGTAAAGATAACTGATATCTTCTACCACCTCCTGCTTAACAATGGGCCAACATTTGTGGTAAAAGTTCATGGAGAACCCATCCTGCTTAATAAAAAAATGGTCAGAATCTATTGGGAGGGTAATTGAAAGAGCGCCGGTGGAGGTAGCCGATTCCAATAAGACCGTAACGTGTGTCTGCGCTCCGAATATATAGCATATATGTCCGATCGACACATATTAATTTGTCGGATACTTTTATCGAGAACGAAAAGGCCGGTGGAGATTGCACTCTGATACAAACTAAAAACCGGCTAGCTGCATGCTGAACTGAAATACGCGTGTGAACCATCGAAATAGCAGCGTGCCACTATTAGCAATCATCGACCACGGGCAGGTGCACTGAAATCTCCTGTACCGGCAGGCAGGGTGATTAAAGCAGAAATGCTTTTCCACGGTAGTGCAAAAGGTCTCATCGGAAAAGTGAAACCGCATGCTGGCCCCACCATCCTTACGAATTTGTTTGTTTCGGAGATCGGGCTCCGATGCTCCTCTGATCTGATGTGTCATTCTCGCCTAGCATGCAATGCAATGCCGCCCGACAGTTTCAAGCGTCTCAAAACCGTGACCCCAAAGGCTATAGCTACACAAGGAGACGCTCTGCTACGGTACAAAACCATCGCCTAGCATCGCATGCGCGCGACGACATCGCGTCGAGTGCCTTGCCACGCGGGCGACTCCCCGCCCTTAAAGTGACCGTTGCGTCTGCCTCGACGCGCCTCCGGCTACACTGCGGTGACCGGTGAGAACACGGTGGAGGTGGTCACCGCGCCGCGCGCGCCCAGTACGACACGTATGTGATGGAGAAATGGAGTGGTCTGCCCAAGAGCTTCCCGCATCGATGTCGCCCTGTCAGTCTGCTCGCTGCATTAGGGTACGTTTGGTTTCTGCCCACACCTGCCCCACCAAAGTCTGGGCGTGACCAAAATTTTGGCGCAGGAATCCTGCCGTTTTCCCCATGATTGGCTAGAAAATGAACTGCAGCCCGTGGGTTGGATTGGGCTAGCCAATTTTTTGGTAGCCAAGCAAACAGCAGCCTCAGGGGCACGGGCATGCCAATATTTTGGTAAGGCCACCATCGGCTACGAACCAAACGTACCCTAAATTCTTGGAAATAAGGAGAGGTCTTAAGCCAAAAAGTGGTCTTAAGACCCACCCTTATACATTGTGGGACTAGACCTTAATCTTAAATTCTTAAGACTCACCCATACCACTATGGCCTTGTCATAAGGAATTTAATAAAGCAAAGTAATGTTTCTCTCACCTACTTTACACTGTTTGTATTTGTCAGTTGGTCAAAGGTTCTCCTATGTGGGCTCCACCTTAAGGTCTAGTTGGATCTTAAACATTGTGAGCTTTTTAGTCTGCTATAACATATGTTCTGGGTCCCAGCTTATGGCCTACATTGAAACTAAACATTGGAGACGTAACATTCATCCCCATCTAGTTGAACAGAGAAATTGGAGGGTGCATCATGCATGAGCTTGCAGGATTTGCCAACCCCGGCCGGGTTCACCGACCCAAGCCTTTCGTTCTGTAGCTGCACTGTAAAGAAATAGGTAACGCGAGGATGCATGGATCCCAGCCCAAAAGGCAAGGTTTATTCTCAGTGCATGCAACGCGCCTGCTCTTCTTTTCACACCACCCTCATGCGGTCCTCGGCCACATACTCATCAGCAGAGGCGGGTAGGGCCGTAACTCCCTCCCACCGTCCTAGACTCGTCGTCCTAGCATGTATGAGTACTATGCTAACCAATGAAGTTCTCATAACCCAGAAGACAACAAAAACCAAAGATGAAAAACTTTAACTTTTAACATCAAGATGAACTGCTAATCACTGGAGGGACAAAGCGGATGATGGACGGATCGCCGTGAAAAGGGCCTCGGCTTTGCGCCTTGCGGCGGGGCACCGGGCACACACACACACACTCCGACCTGCCGCGCGTCTCCCAACGCAAGCTTATTAGCGTGTGTGCGTGCGTGCATGCACGGCAGCATGGGCGCAGCGACAAGCCCTGCATGCGCATCGTACGTCCGCCATTGGATCGTCCCTCTGCTGCCCAAGTTAATCCCATTAGATTACTGCAACTTAACTGTACTATTCTGGCCAGTCATTCCCTAATCAAGCTTTTCCCATTAGTTTAGTACAGCAGCTTGTGTCATGTTATGCGTGCCTTGCCTTGGCTGTAAGCCTGTAACGGATCTGAACTCATATATGTGAAGGAGGCACAGGTTCTGCACTGTTCTATCTCGTGCCTTTCCGGTGGCATTTCTTGGGCCGCCTCGATCTACCCTCTACAGTGAGAGAATGTTGCTGTTGAGATGGACGCTCCTATCGAGATGCGTACGCTGTTGTCTCCATCTAATCTACCGTTTAATTTTGGGGAGCCCCACGGTACACAGCAGGACCATGCATCTAGGGATCCGGAAAAGCTGATATGTCACGCACGTCGTAAACTCATCGAGCATACTCCGTAGCCCACTACGTTCCGTATGCAGTGATTCAGTGTATATACACTGCTCGATGTGCACAAATATAGCACGTCAATTGCTCAGAGGTAAAAGCTGTATCGCAAAGAGAAAGATAAAAACATGCACCCTGAAGGTTGACCATCGCAGGAATCACTGCATGATGATCAGATGGATGTGAAATCTACTTGTACATATCGGCCACTCGTGAGGTCTGTAAAACCTTCTTCTTCTTTTATCTTAAATGTTAACGCAAAATTAGGCGCGGTTGTCTGTCTGCTCATAGTAGCTAGAGCTAGGCAGAGCATGACCGTTGGCATCCGCCCAAGACAGAAGCTCCAAAACAGGCCGCTCCATGCAGGCTTGTAGCATTTGGACTTTGGTGTGCATTCCCGAGTCCACGCTCTCTCCTCCATTATTCGCTCCTCCCCCCTCACACCTCTATATATTCCAAGCCTCTCGGCCGTGGGAGAGACCAGCATAGCTAGCCTTGCTCTCACCATATACTCCTCGCATGCATGTGAAGGAGAGAGATAGCTAGCTAGAAATCGAGCAGTGCAGAGTGAAAGCTAGAGTGGTAGTAACTGGCAAGGTAGCTAGACACGCGCGCGCTGACGGATACTGGAAAACATTGTCACACACACACGCGCGCGCACTGAAATCCTCGCTTCGCGAGATGCCTCGCGCGCTCTTGCTGCAAGTGCTCGTGCTGGCGGCGACGCTGGCGAGCCACCTGCCGGCGTTGACGTGCCAGGCGACGACGACGACAACGTGCGAGGACACGAGGCGCGGGCACCAGCACCACCAGTACAGGCAGCCGGTGGGCGTGCGGAGGATCGTGGTGGACGCGACCGGCGCCGGCGACTTCCTGTCCATCCAGCAGGCCGTGGACTCGGTGCCGGTGAACAACAGCGTGCGCATCATCATGCAGATCAACGCCGGATCCTACATGTAAGCTCTAACTCCTGCACTGCATATGTACAATAATGGCACCAAAGATGGCACATATTTCTCGTGCGTACGTGTATGCTTATCTTCTGACGGCGTTGCATATGTGTGCATGCAGAGAGAAGGTGGTGGTGCCTGCGTCGAAGCCGTACATCACGTTCGAGGGAGCCGGGCGCGACGTGACGGTGGTGGAGTGGCACGACAGGGCCAGCGACCGGGGCCCCGACGGGCAGCTGCTCCGCACCTACAACACCGCCTCCGTAACCGTTCTCTCTAACTATTTCACCGCTAAGAACATCAGCTTCAAGGTGAGTTTGCGAGTGGTCCTTCTATGAACACGAAACGCGACACGAGTACGCGCGCGAGTCACAAGGCACAGACATACAGATGCGGCCGGTTTTGCATCAGAACACCCGTGGTGCACTGTGCATGCATGCATGCAGAGGCGGACAAAAAACTTCAGGGTCACATCTTGCGAACGCTGCTGCTGTCGTCTCTGTATTCTTGTTCGTTTCAGATTTTGATTTCGTAGTAGTAGTACATGATGATGTGTTTCGAGTTTTGCTTGGAGCAGGCAAAAGTTACCCGGGGTGTACTGGCTTCTTCTGGCTACGGCGAGAGCTGGCTGACTGGACCCTGGGCCGAGCAAAAGCAACTCTTTTTTGTGTGGATATATATTGTTTTGTTTGGTTGGCATAGTTTGCAACTAACACTGGGTTCCTATGACTTGTCAGAACACGTCTCCAGCACCAATGCCCGGCATGGAAGGGTGGCAGGCGGTGGCGTTCCGCATCTCCGGGGACAAGGCCTTCTTCTTCGGCTGCGGGTTCTACGGCGCGCAGGACACGCTGTGCGACGACGCCGGCAGGCACTACTTCCGCGACTGCTACATCGAGGGCTCCATCGACTTCATCTTCGGCAACGGCCGCTCCCTCTACAAGGTAGCACCGCGTGCCAGCCTACACCCGTGCACTGTGGTTCATAGATGAATATGCGTGCTCATGCGAGGGCTCTTTTTTCTTCTTCTGGAAACGCGAGCAGGACTGCGAGCTGCACTCGACGGCGCAGCGGTTCGGATCGGTGGCGGCGCACGGGCGGCACGGGCCGTGCGAGCGCACCGGCTTCGCGTTCGTCAACTGCCGGGTGACCGGCACGGGGATGCTCTACGTCGGGCGCGCCATGGGACAGTACTCGCGGATCGTCTACGCCTACACCTACTTCGAAAACATCATCGCGCCCGGCGGGTGGAACGACTGGGACCCCGCCAGCAACAAGAGCATGTAACTACACTAGTACACACATTCGGGCTCGGAAATCACACTACTATTAGTCGAGGAGCAAAACTAACCTGCACATGTTATTACCTCTCGTCCATACGCAGGACGGCGTTCTTCGGGATGTACAGGAACTGGGGGCCCGGCGCCGATGCCGTGCACGGCGTGCCGTGGGCGCGGGAGCTCGACTACTTCGCCGCCCGCCCATTCCTCGGCAAGAGCTTCGTCAACGGGTTCCACTGGCTCTCACCAGATGTCTGAACTCTGAAACAGTTTCCAGATAGCAGCAGACAAGATACACATCACAAGCATAGAAAAATACAGTAGCACACACAAGATATAAAGGAAATACTATTACACTGTATAGATTCATTTCGTCGTTTCAGACTTCCAACAGCAGTTAGTTGCTCCTTAGTAGAATCACAGTTGTCTAGCAGAGCTGCGGTGCTAACTAAATTTGTTCATGTACCAGTTTTGAAGCTAAGGAGCAATGTGCGAATGAATTCGTTCTACGTCTATGTACGGTGCTTTACAGAGGACGGTAACTTGTTAGATGGTGGACGTATACAGGTCGACGCTGCTTCATCTGGAGATAGGAACAGGGGACGCTCTGCCCACATTATGCAGCAGCTCCAGCATCCCAGTATACCTGCAAGGCAGGGGAGGTCCTAGAAAGTCAGTTCCACTGTACCACATAACTATTATAGTTTGCACAAAAGATGTTATTAATAAGGTAACCTGATGTAAAGCAACGACATAAGCTAGCAGCGTTTACTTAGCAAACAGAACATTCAGAACATGGAAGCTTCATCTAGTTACAGAATACAACCAGTGCAAGTAAATCTAATATCTGTTTGCGGTGAGCATGTCTATGTATTTTCAAGATATCAGGTTAGCAGCCGTCCACTTACTAACAACTTGCCAACGAATTTCCTTTTTTTTTTCGAGCCGACTGCAAAATTTAACTCGCAACTGTGGAGATTACCAGGAGTGTGGATATCTTCACTACTTCAATACAAGACCATATGTTGCTCTTTAACTCTTTTCAACCATTTAACAAGACTGCTTTCAAGTACTACCATCCATCATGCATGTTGATTCTTTTATAAGAAGAAGCAACAAAGCACCATGGGCAGCCAGGGAGTCAAAACCCTGGTGGTCTGCCATTACCAACTGGTTGACGCCCAGTTATCAGACTAAGGATTCTGATAGGCATCAGGTTATCGTGAAAGCACGGGCTAATATAAAAATCAAAAAACGATGATAGGTGTTCCACAGATGTTGATCATAATTTCAGGCCTGTTCTACTATGGAATTTAGTTAATTAGGGATTTGTTTGCTAATTCCAGTAAGGTGGATGCACAGGATTGTTCCCTCATGCAGTCCGTCATAGTTTCCTCATTTTCTTTTCCCAGCTACATCCAGAAGATGTTTTCAAGTAATCACTACATCCGAAAGTGGAAATAAATAAGTGGTTTCCGAAGACGCAAGAATACCAAACATGGTGGTTTAAGAAGAGAAAATAGCAGCAATTCTTACAACAACAAAAAAAAAATATATATATATGTACATAGACTCAATTCAGTGGACCATGATATCTCAAATTTGATATAAGTGTGTTATTATCTTCCTATGGAGGAAAATTTGCTAGGAACAAAGAGGAGCATGCAAGAAATTCTTAAATAAAATAAAACTATGGCTCTGAATTTTGGTGGATCTTAACTATAAGCGCTCAGATTTGAAGCAAATATGTTCAGGTTCTGGCCCTCAACATGGTTAAGCCAAACTATAATGGTTAGATGTGATAACTGGATTAGAGACTAATACCATTGTTATTTTACAAAAAACTAGATCAACTTCCACATGTGTCCAAATTAAATGAAGACAAGTATTAACTCATCTTGAATGCCCCCTCTTACGTTCATGAAGAGAAAAAAAATAGGAAAATAATGGGTGCTCTTGACGACGACCCTACACTACTGTAAACAAAAATTTCAAAAGACCACATGTGATTCTTCTCCCCTGCCCAAAACAAAATAAAATCTCGCTGTAGGTTGGAGCGAGACAATGAATGAGAAGCACAACTTTCTTGAATACCAATTAGTGACCATTCTGACATGCATGGTAGCTAGCTGCACATCATAGTTTGGATTCACACAGCTGAGAATTGTGATTGTGGGATGAAACCAGTTTCCGTTGTGGCTAGTTTGGTTGCAGTATCAGACTAAATCCCTTCTGATAAACCGATAATTTAAATGAATCCCTATCAATTCGATGGGATGGAGTTCAAATAGGTATATTCAAAATAACTTCGATGAAGTACTCATATTAAAAGAATAGATAACGCTTTAGACATGGACACGTCCTCCATCATGTAATTTCATCATTAGTATTGAATTCAATATGATAGTATGAGATCAATATTATAAAAACAAAGTTTGTTACTTATGTCAGTCCAATAATATTATTTTTACTTACCAACCTTACGAGCTGCAATTCATCATTTTTAAAATGGTCATGTATTTTTGAACAGAGGTATTAAAAATATGCTCAACACAGTATGAATGAGATTATTTTTGCAATTGGCATTTAAAATTTATCCAAACTATATTTCTGGTTCATAACTTTAACGAGCCATAGCCCATAGGGACAGTTAACTACAACTTAGGTGCTTTGCTACAACAAAGTTTTGGCACCTGGCAGTTTGGCACAGATTTCCCCGGAAGCCAATGCAGTAAAAACAATTTGTAAAAGCATAAGGCCCTGCTTTCAATGGATTTAGTTCAAACAGCGTGCACACTGGTATTTAGTTCAAACTTGAGCAAATACCGGTTACCACACTAATTTTACACCCATTCCAGGTGAGGCCTGGCTGTGCTAATTACTCTGGTCCTCAGGAAAGAATAGTGTAAAGCAAAGATTGATTTTTTTTTGTCAAGTATTTCTATAATCAAGGTGCAATTAAGTGCTAGGCGCTGATTGAGTTTTTTGCCTCCGCTTTTCCCTTTTCTGAAGGATTAAGCGCACTTTTAAGCGCTAGGCATTTTTCCTCTGCTCAGGGCCCAAGCGAACTTAGACGCACGTTTTATAACCTTGTCTATAATACGACAAAAAACAAATGATGTGTGTTTATTAGGTCGCACAACAACCCTCACTAGAAAATAAATGTCTAGGCTCAGTTTAATAGAACTTAAGTATGGCAAAGCCATCAGAAAATGTCAAATAATACAATAACCCTCACTAGAACCAAGTATACATAGCATCACGCAGCAGACGTAATAAATATAGTTTATTGAAAACCTAAACTAGCAAGCATCCTAGATATTCGTGGAAAAATAAAATATATTTAGAAGTAAGATTGCAGTTCGGCTTTTTCTACAAGGTCTTATTAATAAAGCCAGGTGAAGAACCTTCCTTCCAAAATTGTAGGTTGATGATCAGATAATGTAGTTACTACTGAGAGACTAAGGTTCGTGTGGATCATACTTGTTCCACGAATTATCCAATACTGTTATTTGACAAGAATATACTTTTTTTTACAGAAACATAATTATTCAAGTAAACTATTACATAAATATATCCAAATTACGAGTAAATAGCAAATACAGATGTGAAACTCCTCCTACCATTAAGCCATAACTAGGATTTAGAAACTTAGAGTCAAGCATGACGAAAATGAGAGTAAATAGCTTAGATACTTACAGTTGCTCCATGGTACTCGGATCAAGACCAGGAGATATGTCATCAATGACTTCACTGGGAAGTGGACCACATTCTCCGATCTTGCACATGAGTTTCATTATTTTGGAGAAATTCTCAGGATCGTTATCATAAACCATAGTGAGGCTCACCATAAGCTCAAGCTGCTTCTGGTACTGCTTATATTTTTCCTGAGTTAACTTTCCTTTATCATCTTCTAACAACTTCGGGTATCGTCCAACACATGCCATTATGAGGTCATAAAGAATCTCCTTGGAAAAAACTTTTTCCATCACTCTCTTGACAATGTCCTACAAAGTTGCATGATAGTTCAGAAAATATAGGACTTGATAAATAAACAAAATAAAATACGACAGAAATCTACAACATGAAGGAAGGAAACTTAAAACAGAAATACTCCCTCCGTGACACAGTATAAGACGTTTTGGCAAGCTGTTTTAGCTTGCCAAAACATCTTATATTGTGGACGGAGGGAGTAGAACTTACCCACAGTTATTGTACAAAAAAGAAGAATACCAATATGGGCAGATGAAAGTGAAGCATTTACTATATAGGACTGAAGTAAGCAAACACTGTTCATCTTAAAAACAAAGGCCATGATATCCATATCTTGCAAAGATATAAAAAACTTGATCAAATGTCAGAAGAAGCAACTTATTTAGTTAAGATGCCAGGTCAATTGTGATTCTCCCAGATAAGTAGTAGCCGCTAAATAGTGTCAAAAGACATTTTCCTACGAATAGAAATTAATAGAAATATTCTGTTCCTTTAACAGTGGAGAAGTTATTCTTGTAGATGTCATGGCAAGGAAACTACTCTAGAATCTAAGGACATCATAAATGTGTCCATAAACCAGAACATGACAAGGAAGTGCTTCTCAATATATCACAGAGATATTTCCCAGAAAAAGATCGAGTCAAGTTCAGAAGTTGGATTTCAGTATTTCACCACAGTGCATACACAATATAATCTGACTCCGGAGCAAGAGTTAATCGGCGAGACAAAGCTGCACATTATCAAAACTCTCTCCAGTATCATTTCATATCGCCATGGAACATACACAAGAAACATCATACCTGCATGCCCGCCCCGGTCTGATTCACCAAATTGTCTATTGCCTTCTCAACCAGCCTCCAATCGATCCCATCCAGACCGCCTCCAGCTGCGGCGGTAGAACCCACCTCTGGACACAGCACCCGCATGAGCTTCGTTGAGACCTGTAGGATCGTCCCCTCCTGGAGTACCTTTCTTTGTACTTTGATCATCTGAGTCAGCTTCTGGTGCAAAACACCTACTCTAGTTGCGGGGCTGGAGCTGGGCTTCTGCGCCAACCTCGCATTGTCCACGTGCAGCGCCTTCGGCTTAACCAGCATCATCTTCTCCAGCAGATCGCTTCCTCCAGCCGCGGCGCCAAACCCAGGATACTGCACCCCTTGCGGCGGCGCCAACTTCTTCTGCACATCCAGCAACATCTTCTCCAGCAGATCGCGTCCTCCAGCCGTGGCAAAACCAGGCTTCTGTGCCCCTTGCGGCGGCGCCAACTTCTTCTGCACATCCAGCATCATCTTCTCCAGCAGATCGCGTCCTCCAGCCGCGGCGCTAAAGAAAGGATTCTGCGCCCCTTGCGGCGGCGCCAACTTCTTCTGCACATCCAGCAACATCTTCGCCAGCAGATCGCGTCCTCCAGCCCTGGCAAAGCCGGGCGCCTCCAGCGCTGAGGCTGGGCGCAGCACTGCCCACTTATGGCGCAGCCCATCCCACTTATGGCGCATCAACTTCTTGCCCACATCGCACTGGCGATACCCCCTCTCTTCCTCCACCGAGAGAGGCCGCTTCTTCCCGCGCTGCGGCCGCAGCTTCTTCTCTAGCGCCAGCCGCGACATATCATCAAGAGGCGGAATAGGTGGCCGCCCTGATGGCGTCGCGGGGACCTCGCTGTTCCTGCAGAGAGCGCTAGCGTGAGGCTTACGCGATTTCGTAGCGGAACACGAGACATCTGTCGGTGGATAGATTCCGACCTTCGGAGACGCCTGTCGCTTTGTATCTTCTTGCGATGCTCGCACGAAGCACACCGCGCAGCCGCCGAGGGCGGGTCCGAAAGCTCCATCTCCGGTACCGGCGCTGACGGCAACGCTGATAACTCGTCGTCACTACGGAGGAAGCCAGAGTCAGGGTCGCGCGAGTTCTTGGCGGAACTCGAGGTTTGGAGGTGGATAGATAGATTCCAACCTTTGGGGGCCTGGATCGATTCCGCGGCGGATCATATTCCTGCGCGCGCACGCGCGACACCGCGCCGGCCGCGACGGGAGCGCCCGCTTCGCCCCGCATTCCGGACGCGCCGGGTTGTCCGGAATCTCCGCCATCCCCATCGCCGACATATCGGCTTCACCCGACGACGGCACCGGCGACGGGGGCTCGCCGTTCCTGCAGAGGGAGCAAGCGTTAGGGCTACGCGAATCCGTATCGGAACCCGAGATGTTTGGGGGAATGGAGGTGGGACAGGTTCCGACCTCTGGGGATCGGCCGGGGCATCGAGGCTGGCCGGGGCGCTCTCCGGGGGCTTTTCGTCGCCGCCGCCGTCGCCGGAGGGGGCGGCCGAGGCCATGGAGGCGGCGACGGCTTGAGGGGGTTGGGGTTCGGTGGCGAGGGGTTTGGGGATTTGGAATGGTGCGTTCGGTTTTCGCGTCGCGGCGGGAGAGAGGCGGAGGCGACACCGAGGGGAGGGGAGAAGCGTTTTTACTGGGTGGGGACTGGGGGGTGGCGAAATTAATGCCAGTCGGATGGCTGGTCGAACCAACTACATAGGCCGTGCCGGCACCGGGCCGGGCGGCCCGCGCCGCACAGGTCCGTCCAGTCAGACTGTCCGCCGCAATGTACCACCAGATTTGGCGCCTCGTCCCCAACGCCCACTCGCCGCTCCCGCGGATCCGCGCCGGAGCAGCAAGGAGGAGCTGCTTGTCGGCCAGCCGCCCTGCATCGTTCTGCCGGCCGGTGCTCGCCTCCGCTGCTACCCGAGGCATATGCCGGCCCCTCGCCGTCTCTGCCCAGTCCATCAGCCTCGACGCCGGTTTGAGGTTTGTTTCAATTCTCGGTGCTGAATTTCGTGCTTAGTGATTCATGCGGATGTAGATTGTGAAGGAAAACTGAAATTCCGGGCCGAATCTGATGTAAATGAGAGGAATAGATGAAGCTGTGGGCTGTGGCCACGCAGATCTTGTTCCAGAGCAGTCATCCGTGCTCTTCCATAACGACTTTGATTCGAATCAGGGACATAGTTGAACAACTTGCTGATCTTGTGGTACAGACGCTTGTAGTAATTCTCATGTCTTACCTATCTATGCATGGTGACGATGCTTCCACATGTGTCATGTTTAGCTAGAAATCATGCGTGTAATGCCTTCAAACATCAGTTACTTTTCAAAATAGGAGAGGGAGGCATCAATGATTTTACTAATGATTTACATAGTTTTTGTACTTTTCGATGATAACCTGAAAACTAGACTTTTCATTCAGACTGTGAGTGTGTGTGACATCGTCTCTGGTCCTTGCGATTGTCAGGGAGGATAAGTTTTTCGAAGTGGAGATGAAGGTGCGCGACTATGAACTCGACCAGTATGGAGTTGTCAATAATGCCATATATGGTAGCTACTGCCAACATGGTGAGTTCAGAACAAAGTACAATTGGATCTCCCGTAGTAGCTCTATACACTTTGTCAGTGGGCATGATTCAGATACCATTTTTCAGCACTGAAATCTAATTAGGCAACCTATCTATACCTTCTGAACAAAGCATGATTGTAGTTTAGATAACAGTGTCGATATCTCTCATTGGGTTCTACGCCTTCAAATTTGAGTAGGCCGTCATGAGCTGCTTGAGAGCGTAGGACTAAGTGCAGACGCAGTAGCACGCAGTGGTGAGGCGCTGGCCCTCTCTGAGATGCACCTCAAGTACTTCGCGCCTTTGAGAGTAATGCCCTTCTTTCCCAAGTTTCAAACAAAAAAGTTAAAACAAACATTGTAGGTTCTATTTGGTTCTGATTGCCCTTTTTATTCTCTTGTGCTGTCAGAGTGGTGACAAATTTGTCGTCAAGGTGAGGCTTGCAAGCGTAAAAGGTATACGGATGATATTCGAGCACTGCATTGAGAAGTTGCCTAACCGTGAGGTATGCTAATCAAAGAGTAATATTTCTGGCTGCCAAAAAATTGCTAAGACAAAAAATTCAGAATAGGAAAGATATGATACACTGCACATTTTCAGCACATTCACAATCATAATAAGCGAACAGTCACACCCAGTTGCATTTTAGTGGGCATTATGACAAAGATGTATATTCCTACAATTGCATGTCGATGCACGCATAAATTACTTTGAAGGCATTTGTATGCAACCATTCTATACAGAAAACATGTACTCCCTCCGTACACTTTTATAAGGCACTCTAGCTTTTTCTTGATTTAAATGTATCTAGACTTATTTTGTATACAAATTCACTCATTTTAGTATGTACGTAATCAATATTACAATACTAGGTAGAATGCCTTATAAAAGTGGATGGAGAGAATACAATATATCACGATTTTGCATGTCCTGTTTCTCCTGCCAGTTGATTGTGGAAGCAACGGCAACAGCTGTTTGTCTCAACAAGGACTACCGCCCTACCCGTCTATCTCCAGAGTTCATGTCCAGGCTACAGCGCCCTTCTTCCGAGGACAGCAATTGTTAAGCGGCTACTGCAACCGCAACAGGAATATTCTGGGACAATCCCGATAGCAGCAGTGTGATGAAGAGCTACGTTCCATTTCTCGTTTTGTCTATGTAACTGGCTAACTGCTCCTTTGGAATTGTATTGGACTTGTAGAATATTTGTAGTCCACGATTCCGATTCCAAAATTTGTTTGCGTGGTACTGGAGCAAATGTAAAACAGTCTAAACCCAAAATAAACTGTCGGGTGTACAAGAGAAAGCTGGAACATCCGGGCTCCGAGCATGAACTACTCCTAGCAAGTAGCTAGTGCTTCAGCATGGATTCATCTCTTGGTGGTTGCAGTACTTGTCAGTCTCTACAGAAACCGTTGCTCAGTTCGTTTCAAAATCTGCAACTGAGACCATAGCATCTAGTCTGGCCGTAAAATCTCTTGGTGGTTCTATCAGCCACAGATGCCTGAACCTAAAAGGATATAAACTTGTTCACTGCTTCGACCTAGAGCTTATGTGCTTATGTCAGACCCGGTTTTTCTGTTTGAAGAAATGCAATGTGCAATGTCCACTTAAGTTCAGTCTTGCGCTATCCGTCGACCGTCAATCAAATGGTCGTCATCGTTGCTACTTCGCACCAGTCCCAGTGACACAACGGCTTGGTCGCTTGGATCTTCGGTCGAATGGGCACTACTGGTCAGCCTGTCAGTGTTTGAATTACGACAACTGGTCAGCATGTCACTGTTTGAATTACGATAACGGTAGCTTTATCTCTCACATGCTTGTTTGTCGCCTACTTTGTCTATCTATTTAGCCTGATACCATGTAGACGATGGCATCTATCTTATAATTTGGGTAAAAACCTAGCCGCCAATATCTGTGGTCTGGCCGAAACCTTCATGTAATTAGCTCGCAATCGATCTCAGAGGTATAGGCTAATTTTGTGTTCTTTTCTGAATCTGTTGGACAGGCTCTCCTAAGTTCAGACCTGTCAGCTTACGACTTGGTGTATTATCGTGCAGTTCGCTTGTCATCCATTGTACCATCGTACGGAATATATAAGGTAGAAATTAATCCGGAAGTAATTAATGGGTGTTGGACACCTCCGTACCAGAATCTCAAACGCGAAAAATTGAGCAACCCCCGATGGATAGATATCACAAGAAAATCACCAGGTAGACAACTGGGTTTGCAGAGATGGTAGCCCTGTACCTTCAATTGCAGCTAGTATTAAACAAGCGAAGCGCTTAACACCATGCAGTGCAACATACCAGATAGTCTCTCTCTCGCATAAAAGGCAACAAATATAGCATCTTTAACAAGAATGCCGAACATATAATTCTCTCTACTACAGCATCAAGAAGATATAGCAGAAGACCCAGATGATCACGAGACAGATGAATCCTGAGCTACTCACACAGTCACACGCTGAAACATAAAATTAAGAAATAATGCACTTGGAAGGCCAGAGGATATCTCCAGCACACAAATTTGGAAATTTAGAAGTCCTGCAACTAAATACCGAACTGACTCACGCTTAACAGCTCAAACACCAGAATAGGGTGTGAATGCTCCTTGCAGGCCAATAATATCATGGCACAACCTTTTAGAAATTAAGAGGTGTACACCAGACTGAAAGTCTGAGGACTGTTGAAGAACCAAGTGCCATCTGGAATCACAGTACCTATAAATAGCAGCATTACCTTGCCACCGGAATAGGGTGTGAATGCTCCTTGCAGGCCAATAATATCATGGCACAACCTTTTAGAAATTAAGAGGTGTACACCAGACTGAAAGTCTGAGGACTGTTGAAGAACCAAGTGCCATCTGGAATCACAGTACCTATAAATAGCAGCATTACCTTGCCACCGATATCGACATCAGCGGTGTCCACAATGCAGCAAACATGTGCCCTTGTTCATCTTGCCAACCACCAGTCCCCTCAACGTCCCCGCGGGGTAAACATTGCCGGTGGAGGGAGATCCAATTTCGGCCACCTTCAGCTACACTGTGCACATCTTCACCAGCAGCAGGTCAAGGTTGCTCCTAGAGCATCCAGCCCCCTACAAGCTGTCACTACTGTGAACACAAACCAGGATTCCAATATGAGGTTCTCTGAGATAGTCCCCGTTCCACTATTTTGTTGTAACAAAGATATTACACTGTGTAGTATACATATTTGCTAATACTTGCTATATTAGGAAGGACAAATACTTTGAAGTTGAGATGGAAGTCAAGGACGCCGAACTTGACGAATATGGTGTTGTCAACGCTGCTGTCTACTGTTATTACATTCGAGATGGTTAGCCATGTCAGAATTCAAGGCTACAACTGATCTTTCCAAATTCATATGATTTGTAACCTTCATGCTGTATCAGGTCTTGACAAGCTACTTGAAAGCCTTGGGATTAGCGTAGACTCAATGACATCCAAAGGCAACGCACTCGCTCTTTCTGAAATACTCCCTCCGTCCACTTTTATAAGGCACACTACATACCATTTTAGTTTTGACCACATACATAGTCAAATGAGTGAATCTATATACAAAATAAGTCTAGATTCACTCATTTTAGAATGTATGTGGACAAAATTGAAATGGCTTATAAAAGTGGACGGAGGGAGTACATCTAAAGTACATTGCACCTTTAAGGGTACGTTTCTAACACAAAACACAACATATAGACCATAGGACACCTGATGCTGAAACTAAAACAAAGTTCCTTAAGGATTCAATCAATATTGAGCTACAAAGATCTAGTTCATCAATTCAGATAAACATGCTGATCATGCCATAGACACCATAATTCTGGTTTGCCAACACTTGTGATTTGATTTTTATGATCATATCTGTTAGATATACCATGTCATACAAGAAAAGTTCACTAATTTTACCGAGCATTATCAGATTGGAGGCAAGTTTGTTCTCAAGGTGAAGCCCACGCAGATCAAAGGTGTACGAGTGATACTTGAGCACATAATTGAGACACTGCCAGATCATAAGGTACGCATTCACTACCAATCTTTTCCAAGTGTAAGGCGTTCCAGTATAAGGTGCTCCAGTTTGTGATCTATTATAAGCTACTGATCTTTATGAGCATTGCCATGTATCTCTTGCTTTTTATATTCCTCTCAGCTCATATTGGAAGCCAAAGGAACTGCTGTTTGCCTCGACAATGACTACCATCCAACTCGTATATTCCCAGAGCTCTCAACAAAACTTATGCAGTACTTCTCAGCTAAGGATGACTAAAGCTTCATAAGGATTCAGCACTACTATTAATAAGATCTAGCAATTGAATGTATGTGCCCTCTTGGAGTACAATGTTGCAATTGATCAACAGTATCGAACACCAAACCACCGTTGTTTCTTCACAACATCATATGTCACCAAAAACATTTGTATTTTATTACAGTGCAGCTTGATTAAATACTTACTAAATAAAGGTTGCGTGTATGTTTTCTCACTTGGAGCACAAGGGGAAATACCAATTGAGCAGATCTTAAAAGGCTTCACCAACTCTGTTAGCAAACATCAACAGAAGAAATTTTATTTCCTTTTTCAAGTGGTGGTAAGATTATACACAAATCAGATACAGATACTTGAACAACATTTTGCAGAACTTGCATAATGCATGACAGTTTGCTTCAAATAACGCATTTCACCTGGAGTGTGACTGAAGTTGCAATGCTGACCTCTTTGAATCCCCCACACCACTTCAGTCAATGTACACCACTAAACTATGCCGCTACGGAGCAAAAATAACACTCTGCTATTGTCCCGCATTAACCCATCGCATGCTTGAGTGAATCACCAGCACCAGCCTGGAAGAACAGGCACGAGAGAGCGAAATCCGCAATGAAAATTCCAACTAAAGAAATGACCACTGCAGACGTCGTGGACTCGCCGACGCCCTTTGCTCCCCCATGGGTTGTGACACCCCATGCACAGCTCACCACCGCAATAATGGCACCGAACACCTGAGATTTGATCAAGGAGCTGATCAAGTCCCACGGCCGCAGCGCCCTGCGTGCTGACTCCAGAATGATGCTGGTGCTTACACCAAAGACAGCATCGGCCAGGAACGCCGAGGAAGCGAGCCCGAGGGCGAAGCTGATGAGGGTTAGGACAGGGAGCGCAAGCACGCAAGCAAGGACACGGGGTACGACGAGGTAATCAATGGGCTGTGCTCCGAGTACGCGGAGGGTGTCGGTCTGCTCGGACACCTGCATGGTGCCGAGCTCGGCAGCAAAGGCCGACCCGACCCGACCCGCAGCAACGACGGCGGTGACGACCGGGGTGAGCTCACGAGCAAGAGCGAGGGCAAGGACGCCACCGACGGAGCGGTGGAGACCGAGGCGGGTGAACTCGCGCACGAATTGGATGGTGAAGGCCATGCCGACGAAGGCGGCGGTGAGGAGCGAGACCCCCGCGCTCCCGGGCCCCACGCGGCGGAGCTGCGCGAGGAGATTGCGGCGGTGGACTCGTCCCGTGAGGACGCGGTGGAAGACCTGCCCGGCGAGGAGCAGCGCGGAGAGCCCCCGCCAGATCGCGCGGGGCGGGGTCCAGTTAGAGAACAGAGGAGACGGGGGCGTGTGGGGCGGAGGCGGAGGGGAAGGCAAGGGCGCTGAGTTGCTGCTGTCAGTGGCGCGGGGCGTGAGGGAGAGACGAGGGACGGGCAGGCGGCGGCGTGACGAGTGGAGGCGGAGGAAGTGGGATTTAGGGCCGAGGTTGGCGCTGGAGAGGTGAAGGAGAGGGTTCGTCGTGGGGGAGGTCGGGCGGAAAACGAAGGCGGCGCCCGCAACGGTTGATGACATGGTGGCGGTGGCCGGAGATCGGACGGACGGTCGTGGTAGTGGTCGCGTGGTGGGTGGGAGCCTGGGAGGTGATGGGGAATGGCGTATCGGTAGGAGGAAGGAGACTCTGCCTCTCTAGTGGGCCACAATAAAGGTTTTACTGGGCTCAAAAAAGTAAACACTATCTATTCGAGACTTTGGGCTCTCCTGCTATTCGGTGCCGCACGTAACAGGGCGGCGGCGTGAACCCGCGGCCCTCTGTTGGGCCGGCTCATCAGGTACTCCCTCCTATCGAAAAATGGTACAGCTAAAAATTTGTGCATCTGATGTGTATTCCTTCGGTTCTCATAAAAAAAAAATCCTTTCGTCCCTTATTTCGGATCGGAGGGAGTATTTACCTTTTTAAGTTTTCACTTTTTTCAGGGTTTTTTTTTCCTTTCTATATTTTCCATCTTTCTTTGTTTCATAAATATTAGTATTAAAATATTAGTTCAATTTTATTTTTTATGTTTTTCTTTTAGCTTTAAACTTTTTAAATTCTTTTTTCCAAAAATATGAACATTTAAAACAAAATTGTAAACCTTGTTTTAGGTATAAGAATAAAAAATTAAGCCATGAATACTATTTTTTATGAGGAGGTTAGGGTGATAAGCCAATTAGAATCTCCGGAGACTTGGCGACAATCCCTAACCATGGAGGTAACAAAAACACTTTGCTGTTTGGGATGGAGTCAGGGCCCTTCTCACCCCCTACGAGTCGTCCGGCGGAAAACTGTTTCTGAGTGGGGTAAAAGAACTTGGAATCGTCGATCTCTTCCTTCAAGATTGAGATGAATCGATGTCGGTCGATGGTGTGAAAACACTTCCTGATGTCAAATTCCAAAAACCAGCGAGAGGTTCCCCACTCTTCTTTGATCCGTCTGAGGGCCGAGTGGCAGCCTCGACCCGAGCGGAAGTGCGCCCAAGCGACCAGACTTAACATAAATGTAGCCAGTGGAGCCATTCTAAAAAGGGAGAAATTAGCACTACTTGGTGAAATAGGTTCTTTTAGAATCAATTTCAAACCATCTGCTAGAGGTTGTAACAATCCGAACGATCCCACTACATCAGGACCCTTTCGACGTTGCACAAAAGCCATTACTTTACGTTCAGCTAGCACTAAAAAGGCTACTCCTAGTAGAAGTGGTAGAATTAAACAAAGTATTTCCGCTGGAACAGTTATGTACGTTTTCGATTTTCTATTCACTCATGATCGGGCCTGACCTGGTCGACCCGATCAAACTATTTCACTTATGATCTGGCCTGGTTGACCCAATCATGATATTGAAGGATGGGACCTTTTATCGAAAAACTCCGGATCCCGATAAGTTTTGAAGATGGTACTCCTGTTATGTTACTTCGAATGGAATCCTCACTTGACTAAGCATAAGCGAAAACGCGGCTGAGAGTAAGCAATCCCCTTTGCTAGTGGTTGAGTCATGATCAGAAATATTGCGAAAGAAAGTGAAATGTCCTTTCCCCCTTTGGAAGGCTGTGGGCGAGGAGGGATTCGAACCCCCGACACCGTGGTTCGTAGCCACGTGCTGTAATCCTCTGAGCTACAGGCCCACCCGTCTCCATTGGATCTCTTCCCGGGGGTACCCCTTCATTTCGGGTTAAGAAGATGGGAAAGCGCCTTTCTCTCCAAAAAACCCCTTCCCAAACTGTACAAGCTTCTTCCAAAGCATACGGCTTTCTAGATGTATATGACGATCTCTAGACAGATGGATCTTATATGAAGCATATGATGAAGTACCACATGAGTGGATATATAGGAAAGGAATCCAAATCGCACCTTTGGTACTTCTGGAGGGCAAGCAGTTTTATAGTGACTTCTTTCTTAGGGTAGGGCGACGAATACTTCCAATTCCGGAAAGGTCATTGGGTCGCCTTTGGAAGCTAAAGCGAAAGTTGTAGAAAGCCGGGAGAAAAAGCGAAAGCTTGCTCGAAACGGCCTATACCCTAACCCTTTGGTTCTTGGTACGACTGGTACTTTTTCTCCAGCTTCGGTCTAGTTGGTTGGACTACTTTCCCCTCAAAGACTTTTTCGAGCTCAGGCTTTATGCTGAACAGCCCATATCAGAAAGGCAAGGGGGAAAGTAAAGGCCCTTCCCCCTTTGGAAGGCTGTGGACGAGGAGGGATTCGAACCCCCGACACCGTGGTTCGTAGCCACGTGCTCTAATCCTCTGAGCTACAGGCCCACCCGTCTCCATTGGATCTCTTCCCGGGGGTACCCCTTCATTTCGGGTTAAGAAGATGGGAAAGCGCCTTTCTCTCTATAAAAACAGCGCGTTCCAAGGTGTGAAGTGGGAGAGAGGGGATGTGATGATTGAGGTTTTGAATAAGACGACCTTTGCATTTTATATTTGGATCTTTTTCGTATTTCAAAATAGTGAGGTCGTAGACCCGGTAACCCATCGTTCGCCTAAGATCGAAAATGCGATGTCACTCTGAATTCAGTTCAGTCCATTTGTTTCACACATGCATGTCCAAAGAGATGGCGATGACAGTCTATCTCTGTCAAATCGAGATTGTGTAGCCCTCCGTAAGCTTGTGTATATGCATCCAATTCAAGTTAAAACGAAACGACTTGCAGTGATAAAACGGGGCACTGATGCGTCAGCTAAAGGGATTGGAGGTTCGATCTACATCGGGTCTGCCTGCCAGTCACTAAAGCTATCGATCAAAAGGAAAGAAAGAGGTCTAGCTGATCTCTCTATCGACCGCAAGGGCTGCGGCACCGTTCTAGTAATCTGTTCCAATGACATCCTACCGGACAGTTAAGAAAAGTTCATGCCTGCCCGTCATAAACCTATTGCCCTTAATGGTTAAGCGGTGAAGCAAGTGGAGCGAGCAGGCCCTGATGAACTAAATCGGAAGGGAATGCAAAGTTCTCCTGAGATAGCTCAGTTAGTATAAGCTCCCTAATAAAAGCAATGAAAAACGTGCTCGAAATCGCTTTCTATGAAAAAAACACATCTCCTTAGCTATATTGGAAATGAGTCCTTTTCAAGGAAATAGAGAATAGCTGGAACATTTAAACAAGTTTGATTCTTTATCGGATCATAAAAACCGACTTTTCGAAGATCTCTTCCTTCTCTTCGAGATCGAACATCAATTGCAACGATTCGATAGATAGCTTATTGGGATAGATGTAGATAAAGAACGCCTCCCCCCCCCCTAGAAACGTGTAGGAGGTTTTCTCCTCATACGGCTCGAGAAAATGATTTGAATTTCTGTCTATACTATAATAATAGAAATTAGACTATGACGTGCATTAATTTCCTTACAGAAAAAACAAATTTCATTTATACTCATGACTCAAGTTGGCTAATTTTGACTGACAGACTTCAAAGGCTAAATCCTTCTAAAAAATTTGAGTCGTCTCTAAACTCTTTTCTTTGTCTCATTTCGAACGAATTTACTTTTATTCCTTATTTTGATCCAATTCTGTTGTTGAGACAATTGAAAATTGTGTTTACTTGTTCTGGAATCCTTTATCTTTGATTTGTGAAATCCTTAGATTTAGACATTACTTCGGGAATTCCTATTCTTTTTTCTTTTTTGAAGCAGTTCTTTGAATTCCTTATGATATGCAATTGAAACAAGTTCTTGCTAATGGAAAAAAGGGAGGGTTGAATGTGGGTGCTGTTCTTATTTTGCCTGAGGGATTCGAATTAGCGCCTTTACATCGATTTCAAAATATAGGAAGGGAAAGTAACGGAGAGCAAGCAAAAGAAAGAAATCTATCAACGACCGACTTCGGACATACCTAAGGGAAGAAAGCATATTTGAGGTTGACTCCTTCCATGTCTAGTAGGAGTGTGTGCTTCTTATTGCCTTTTGAGCAGTAGTTGTATACATTCCTCACTCAGTCTAATTAATTCTCTTTCTCCCTACCCAAATACCAAGGGAGGTTTATGAGTCGTATCCTCCTTACGAGATAGCGGAAGTAGCATTAGCGGGACTACGGAACCAACTGCTTTCGCACCGGGGGAACCAGATCCAGAGCAAGGACCCTAAGAATTTGGAAGATATCTCGAGAAAAGGTTTTAGCACAGGTCTCTCATATATGTACTCCAGTTTATCCGAAGTATCACGCCTGGCTACCAAGGTGTGGGTTTGTTATATACTTTCGGCGAGTAGGCATGGGCGCCCGCCTAGATGAAGGGATTTTCTCATCTTGAGGTGTCGGGAGGAGTAAAGGAGATTGACTCTTCTCTGTCATTAGCCTTTTTATTGAAACTAGCTCTTTATATAGTCAATTTATTTTAGGAGTATCGTATCGGTAGGCACAGATCATTGGTATTGGATGTATCGTTAGGTTGTGCCGAGTCAAATCAGCGGAGCTGATTTTTTTCCGTTGCAGAAAAGAGATCCCTTACCCTTTCTTTAGCAAATGATGCATCCAATAAATTTACCCATGGGAGTACATGATAGTAATAACTAGGTAACGAAGTTATTTGATTAACTTTATTTAATTTAACCAATTACACCCAATCTTCATTTTTGCTTATCTCATTGAGATAAGCAAAAATGAAGAATTCCTGTATTTTTTTTTTATTTGTTCCTTCAGAAAGAGATAAGAATTGGTTTGGTGAATCGGAAACAATTTTATTTTATAGAAAAATTAAAGTAAAAAATTTAAATTTCTTTTCTTATGGAACATACATATCAATATGCATGGGTAATCCCTCTTCTCCCACTTCCAGTTATTATGTCAATGGGGTTTGGCTTTTTTTTTTATTCCGACAGCAACAAAAAATCTTCGTCGCATATGGGCTTTTCCTAGTGTTGCCAAATAAGCCAGCAAACGTCGACGTTTTCCCAAAAGTATTCGTAGACCTCTTTCCGATGAAAAATCTTTTTTGTGTAATTCCAAATGTGAAGCAAGTTTCCGTATCTTATTGGTGCCGAATAGATTTCGTTTTTTAATTTCGAAATAAAGGTTCTTGTCTTCTGGGGAACGATGCACAAATTTTTGGAATCCGGTACCAACAGGTATATTCAACCAATCAATGCGACCTCGTAGGGCAGCTTTTGCTAAAACTCGAGCAGTTTCTTGAAAACTTGCTTCAGATATGAAACTTTGGGTATTCAGGACGGTAATGATAGTATCTTGTACCTGAACCGGTGGCTCACTTTTTCGAAGTAATGGGGAAGAGGACTGAAACATGCCACTGAAAGACTTTGATCAGATACTGGAATCCAATCGGGGAACTTGGTTATTGACCCACTAATCTTTCCCTTTTTTACATTTTAAACTCATGTTCATGGTCAGTTTTATTCCCAATTGTTGCCCGTGTGAAAAGAAAGAAGAGAAATTGGGCCATGTTTCCCGAGAGAGACTGCCTTCTCTCAGGCCAGCAGTCTTATACTTATAGTCGACTGCTCTATGACGATCTGACCTCTTTCCTGGGCTCTGCTTGCTCGTCTACGCTCCGACCAATTCAGTCAAAATCGAAAAACGATGTTTCCTTTAAAAAGTATAATAAATAGTAGTAGTCAAAAAGTACACCCTTAACCGTAAGGAGGGGGATGTCTAAGGCTAGGCTTGCGACTGGAGTGAAGTCGTAACAAGGTAGCCGTACTGGAAGGTGCGGCTGGATCACCTCCTTTTCAGGGAGAGCTAATGCTTATGCTTATTGGGTATTTTGGTTTGACACTTCTTCACGCCCAAAAAGAAGGCAATCAACCCATGCAAGGAAACTCGACGGAATTTCTTTTTTTATTCAAGCAAAGAATGAGAAGTATGGCTTGAGCAGTAGTAGTGGAAGAGGTCGAGCTGTCCTCTGTCTCTATCAGTCGTTTCTATGATGCTGGATTATTACCAATATAATCATAAAAGGCTAATTTTTCGGGAATTTTAGACCAAGCTTCTGATAAACTAAGATTTTCAGAGTGAACTTAGCGGATACTATGATAGCACCGAATTTTGCCAATTCGGCAGTTCGATCTATGATTTCGCATTCATGGACGTTGATAAGATCCTTCCATTTAGTAGCACCTTAGGATGGCATAGCCTTAACGTTAATGGCGAGGTTCAAAAGAGGAAAGGCTTGCGGTGGATACCTAGGCACCCAGAGACGAGGAAGGGCGTAGCAAGCGACGAAATGCTTCGGGAGTTGCAAATAAGCATAGATCCGGAGATTCCCAAATCGCAAAGGAATTTACGTACATGTATGTCACCGAAATGTGCTAGAGTGGTATGACTCCATTACTGGTACTGGCTGCAAACAGGTTCTTGGGTTCATTATAATAGGCCTAGTTGTTGACGACATAGAAGGTTTTTCACACCAGTATCTACAGTACTTGATGCTAGGATGACTGGAGTCATGAAGCTTGTCAGGTTTCTAGATCCAGGGTTTAAGCAAGAAGCTTGTTGTGGGGTAAGATTGGGAACATGACTGTTTTGGGTCATATTAAGCCCAACCCCGGCGTCAAGAAATTGGTTAATTGGTAAAGATACATGGATTTGGTGTCCCGCCCAAGAAAGAGACCCAAGTCCTAATAATCCCGCTAAGTGGTGATTCAACATGGATTCTACATCTTGGAACCAGGCCAATTTTGGAGCGGCTTTGCGATAAGAATCCTAGTGAACCTAGAAAAAGAATACAGGCCCAGAAAAAATTACCCCTTTTTCGAGAACCTTTTAGAAGTTCTACCCTCTGCCTGATGCAGGAATAGTGGCTTTAGACTTACCGCCTCTGCCCCTGCCTCTGCACATTAAGAGAGTTGTAATAAGGAGATGGAGCGGGAATTTGATGTGTTTCAAACTCGTTTTGTTATTTTTCGGTGTCCCGCTCAATATGCTCTCTAGATCAAATATGGGAGGTCATGAATGGTTTTGTTATCATGCAAAACTAATCGTGAATAGTGAGAACAATGATGGTATAGTGTTTGCTCAGCATTGGAATTACCAGATCCCTCTTGTCGAGCCATGCATCAATAAATTCGTGATAAAGGTGTTCATCAACTGCGAGATAATCTAGTTGAGCACTTGTGGGGGCTCAAAGGAAACAATTAGTTCGAGTGTCATGTTGAATGAGTGTATGAGCTAGATCCAAGTATGGGAAGCCTGGCCCGGGCCTAATACGAAAATATCGGGTCGGGCGTGGGCCTCGCAAATCGCCTTGTTTAACTTGAGCCTGACTTGGCCTCAAATTGCATTTTTTACACCCTTTGGCTCGGTCTTAGTCCTAGTATTTTAATTTTCATTCGGGTTGGGCCGAATGCAGGCCTGGATTCGGAATGTCGGGCTTTCTCAAGATCGACCTAAATCCCCCTGACCTAGGAAAATGCACCGGTCAAGTATGAGCTATCTATTTTATATAACTTCATAAATTTAACTTGAATTTGAATTATTGTATTAACTACATTATTTCTACGTTTAAACTATTACTGAAATTATTTGTGTGTTAACAATTACTATGCAATATAGTTGTATCATTTAGATATAAATGTGAACATATTGATGTGAAATTTTCCAAAAATATGAGGGATGCCCGGTCTGGGCCACCAGTGGGGAAGTCGCGCCCATCGGGAAGTGTTTGGGGCACCCCCAAAGTGGCCTTCATTTAGGGGGTGTTTAGGGGGGGGGGGGGTGAAAGGTCATTTTGTTCCCTGAGTGGTTTTGGTTTTGGTGTTGATGGCCACGCAATTATTGGAATAATTATGTGAGTATCCACCAACTTTCATGGTTTTCATGTGATTATAGTTACTCTTTACTATCTTATGCTTCCATTTTCTCTTTCGAAATGACATAGGTGGGTGATAGACTATGTCCTTCTTCCCATTTTAGATTGTGTAAAATAACTCACTGGTAAATTCATTGTGCAGGAATTGATCACTTATCAGGTGTGATCAATATCATCCGTCTAAGAGACTGATCCGGTACGATGAGTCTCATCTGTGTAATATTTTGGAATTCCTCTTCCAACTCGTAAGTTCTATAGGTATTATCGGTGTAAATGAAAGTTCGTTTGATTCCCCCAAATTTTATAAAAGAGAAAATGGTATTTCAGAAACCTTTCATTCATCCATGTGTATTGCGAACAACGTACTATCAAGAGGGGAACCCGCTACTGAGGGTTTCATTTTTCACAAACACAAACCCAATGCACCCCTATAGCCATCACAAAAATCTTGGAGTGTTCACCCTTGCTTGCCCTAGTTCTCTTTTACTCTGCTTTGTGGTAGTACTGGAATCAGTTGTAGTAGTACCACTCTACTTGGGGTAGTACTACCGAACTTGGTCTAGGCGCGACACTAATGCATAGTACCAGATCCTTCCCTGTCCCAGGAGCAGTACTACCGCGCACTGGTCCAGGTACTGCACGAGGGTGATTTATCTCTATTATTCCCTCAATACTAGCCTGACACCGCTATAGTAATACCGCGCATCATTCTCAAATTAATTTGGAGTGGTGCGAGTGGTAGTGCCGGACATCACAACCGGTAGTACTACACCTAGTAGTCTATGGTACTAATGGGGCATGGCCTATTCCTCACCTAGTGTGGTACTAGATAGTATTGCTTGAATGACATATTGCAGTAGTAGAACTCTCATACTCCCTCCGTCCACGAATAAGTGTACATGTAGCTTCTATACTAGTCAAATTTTTTAAAATTTGACCAACTTTATAGAAAATATTACCAACATATGTGAAATCAAAATGATATATTTTGAAACCTTATATCAAGACAAATCTATTGATACTAATTTGGTGCCATAAATACTAGTGATTTTCCCAATAAAGTTGGTCAAAGTTCAGTAAATTTGACTGCCAAAAAAGGAAAATGCACATTTATTCGCGGACGGAGGGAGTATGCGGTTGTACCGCATGGAAGATTTTCTGAACATAGCGGTCATAAATTGAGCGCACCTATAGATCTTCTTCCCCAAATAATACACCCACGACTTTTTGCTGGTATCCATCATTGATCTTCCATTCTCCCGCTCCTTTGAGCCCAACCACTTCAATCATGGAGGAGTGAAAGACGAGACCTACCTACACTTACACCAAATGAATTTCAAATCCCTCCACTAATTCTGAGTGAATATTGTTACCTCTTGAGTTTCTTGGAACACCAGATGAAAGTTGGTCCCCGGATCTTCATCCTTGGTGCAAGAAGTTTCATGAGTTTGTTGGTAGCCTCCAATTGATTTATGGATTCGTCCCAACACGTGTAAAGATTTGGTCAACGCTTTCAAATCGAGCTTACAATGGATTGAGCTCTTCCTTCGTGGAAGAGGTTCAAGGATAATAGGATGAGAATTTGTTGTGTTGGAATTAAATCCTCGTGTCCACCATTGTGTATTGTCTCATGATTGCGTGTATTGCTTAAATTAAAAAGAAACTAAAAAATGTTAGTCGCCTATTCACAGCCCTGGCACCCCTCTCTAGTCGACCTTTCTGTCCTTTCAAGGTGCCAGATATTTAAATGCTCTAATGTTACATGCATACATAGCTAGCAAGCCATGTCGGCTCATTGGGAAAATAAATTGGTCGCCCAACTCCCCTTTTTCTTCACCGATGAAGATGGCCTTCTTCCTATATTCCAAGAAAAATATGCCCGTTTTCCGGTTATGTGGAAGTGTCTACCTCAAAATAAAACAATCTCCCATTCGGCATGGAATGTGTGGTTCATATTTATTTTTATGGTAAAATGCACTTCCATTTACAAAAACAAAATCACTGGACCTTTACAATCACGAAACCACATGTTTTTTTTATAATTGAAATATAATAATAGCATCATATATCAATTACACCTAGGCTCTGCAACGACAGAATGTCAACAACTAGTCAAAATATTAAGGATGCATACAACTACAAGAAAAGGAAAGAAACAAGTCGGCAAACTCATCAACGAAGCAACATAATACCACCACCAGATGCCATATCCGAACCGTAAAAAATTCTCCAAGAACGACGCCTCCAAGAAGGATACCATGCACCGTCCCTTCTCCAGTCGGATCACAGGGCTGGACACAAGGGCCACAACGTTCAAGCGTTTCTCCATCTTTTTATTCTATGTGCTTAGTGTTTAAGTTGCTTGTAAACTATTTTTTAGCTGTATATATAAACTTGGATGTTTGACGCTTTTGCCGATCTCTTTGAGTCTTTGATAAAACAAAGCTAAGAAACATATTAACTTCAAAGTGGTGCGTTGGTCCCAAAGGTCACCCCTTAAATTCAATATATTTTCTTGTCGTAAACGGATGTGATTGTGTTTTATCACACCTTTTTTCCCAATGTATGCCGGTAGGCATATATTACTTGTATTCAGTGTAATCATAATGATAAGGATACAAATATGATATGTATACAAGTAACTCAAAACTAGGAGGATATAGACGGTTGTCATGTTGCATATCGTCTTCGTCACAACTATTAAACATCCACGTCTTTCGTCGTTGCCGGACAAGAATAGCACTAGTTGTTGGTTCATATCTTGACGCAAAAAAACCCTAACCATGAGGAGATAAGGAGCCACAATAACCACCAGCCCTGTAAATCTAGATTTAGACAGATAACATCGGGCAGAGAAGCCCTCCGAGCCTCCTAACGGTCCTGCCATTGCCTTTATTTTTTCAACCGACTCCCGCTGGATCTGGGTTCCATTACCACAAGGGACAACAGAACAAATGTCTTTGCTATATGTACAAAAGCACCAAAAGGAAAGAAAACGAACAAACCCTTTTTTCCCGCCACAGGGGAAAGGGGACAAGAACAACCAAACTAAGTTTACCACCCATGCTACGTGCATCAGGACGAGAGGTTTAGGGTAACCACGGACCCCTTAAGCATACAAGTTTTTTCCAGGCAAAAGCCAAACCACTCGCTTCAAACAAAACAGCCACAGACGTCACCTTTCTTCTCCTGGGGGGAGGGGGTGATACGTCATAAACGTATCCATAATTTCTGATGTTCCATGTTGTTTTCATGCCATATGCTACATGTTTACTTTACACTTTATGCTATTTTTTCGATTTCCTGGGACTAACCTATTGACAAGATGCGACAGAGTCAGTTCCTGTTTTCTGCTGTTTTTAGTTTCAGAAAAGTTGTTCTGGAAATATTCTCGGAATTGGACGATTCGAAGCCTGACAGTCTTAGACAGTCGCCGCGCACATGGAGTCTAGAGGGGAGCCAGAGGGAAGCCACAGGGTCCCCACACCATGGGTGGGCGCGCCCCCTGGCCGCGCCCAGGGGTGGTGTGGCCCCCTGGCTGCCCACCGACGTTGCGCCCGCGCCTATATAGTCTCCTCGAAGGGTTAACCCTAAACACCCGAGCCTTTTCCGCGAAAAACATCTGCAACCGCCGTCATCATCAACCCTAGTTCGGGAGGGTTCTGGAGCTCTCCCCGGCACCCTGCCAGGAGGGGGAATCATCACCGGAGGGCTCTACACCATCAGACCTGCCTCCAGAATGATGCGTGAGTAGTTCATCCTTGGACTACGGGTTTATAGCAGTAGCTAGATGGTTGTTCTCTCCTCTTTATGCCTTATGTTTAGATCTTGCGAGTTTCCCTACATGATCAAGATCATCTTATTGTAATGCTACATGGTGTGTTTGCTGGGATCCGATAAATATTGAATGTTATGTGTAACATCCCACTTTTGCTTAGTTAGGGTTTATGGTGTTGTGTTCATCTCATACATGCATAAAATTTTTGAACAAGAATTGAATTTGAATTTTAATAAGAATTGCATAAAAATCACTTAAAGTGAGCACTTCAAATTTGAATTCAAAACATTTCCGAAGTGGGCAAACAAAAATATGTTGAGGTTGGAAAATTCGTGAGGGTTTCAAAAACTATTTTTGCAAATTTTTGTTTTTGCAAAAAGGCCCTGAAAAAGTCTGTTTTCTGTTCAGTTTTAACCCTAGAAGGGCTCCTTTGTAATTTTGGAAACTTCTAGGCGTTATGGGAAAATGCTTCCTCTTGTCTTCTTCCTCCTGCTAGGAGGCAAGCAGGCAGCTCGTCGGAGCTCCCTGCCACCTCCTGCTTTTCCACCTCGCACGGATGAGTCGCAGAGGGAGACATCGTGCCCCCTCCTCTCTCTCATAGGTCCCCGCACCCCGTCCCTTCCTCTCTATTTCTCACCGCGAGCACGAAACCCTAACCCTAACCATACGGCCGCCGCGCCGTGCCGCTAATTCGGTCGCCTCGGAGCAAAAGGAGAGGACTGCCAGCTCCGTCGTGCATTCCTCATCCTCCCCACCGAAGCAATCTGGCCAGGAGGGATCTAATCGCAGTAATCGATGTAGTCTTTCTCGCCTCCGGCCGGGAGCCGCCGTGCTCGTTGCCGTTGATTGCAACCCCCTAGAGCCGCCCCGATCTCTCCATTGCAACCGATGTGAGTCTAGGAGCACTCTGGTGCTCTTCGATATCCTCCCCGCCCTCTGATTCGTCGCGCGGTCATCTCCCTCGGTCCGCCGCCACGCCATTTCTCACTGGAACAACTCCGGTGACAATTTATGGGCGGCGACACCAGCTTTTAGACCGCCGTCGTATCCTCAGCCCCGCTAGCCTCTTCGATTTGTGAATCGTGCGACGAACCGCGTGATTGCGCGGAGATAGAGCCATCCCGGGCTCGGCTGATGTCGGCGTGACGTCATCCTGACGTCACAATTCTGTTTTCTTTTTTCTCTCTCAAAAAATGTTCAATAATTACAGAAATTGTTTAAAATGGAAAATTGCATATCTATTAAAATATAAGTTAGAAAAATATGAATAATATATAAAAATGTTCAGAAAAATATACTCTACATGTCTATGCCATTTTAACACGTGTTTGACAAAGTTGATTGTGACCCTTATTTAAATATTATTTAAACCATTTAAAAATAGAGAAAATAAGATTTTATTCAATAAAATAAGAAAAATACAAGTCATATACCAAAATGCTCAAAATGACAAATGCAACTCATTTATGATGTTTTCAAACCCATTTGAGAAATTAAAATGGTACACACTTTCATAATCGGCCGAAATACCCTCCGAGGACCATTTCGGGGGCTAATTTCTATTAAATTGCATATTTACCATACGAACCCTAGCAACTTATCGAACATGTTTAGGGACTTGTCTAAGTGCATTAACTTGCTCATGCATACATATTGTGCATTGCATTATGCCATATATTGATTGTTCGCTTTCCAATATTTGCTTCTTATCGGTAGAACGCAACTCCGAAGAGAAGGCCAACAATGTCAATTGACGAATACTTGATCTTAACTGACAAGTCAAGCACTTATCCCAGAAGATCTATTCTTTGATTTTCTATTAACCAAGACAAGCATAAACTCCTATATGCTCATATATATGGTTTTCGAAGTGTTTTGAATCTCGTATATTGCATGCGGTTCAAAGTATTTATGGTCCTTAGATAAAGTTCTCCTATATTTGTTGCATTGCCACAATATATTGATCCACTACTCCTAGAAGCCATAGGTTCGTTTATGCGCTCTTTGCTAAACTCTGTGAGTCTTGCTTAGCCATGCCTAGTTGTGATCTGATCCATCCGGTTGATGAATCTAGTCAATGTGTGAATCTACTATGTCAGGTTGTTGTGAATTGAATTATCTTTGATAATTTGACTAATAACGACATAGATGTGAGGCCACAACGAATTGTGGCGTTTTGTCCTGTTCATGCCCCTAGGAGCGAGTTCTCGCCTTCGAGCCAAGACTAAGCGTACAGCCACACGTGGGCCGATGAACCCCCCCGGCTTACTAACTTGTTTAACCTTATCCATGAGACACGTAGTTTGATTTTTTCATCTGTGTGTGAGTTGGAAAATGTTTTGGAGAAAATTAGGGCGTGACCAGGACAAGTGATGGACGTACACAGATCTTAATCCCGACTAACAGAACAGGTGCCGTCAGGAGGTGGCCAACTCCCTGTTGACGGGTGGCCCTGTTTGGGTTGACTCATTGATATGGTTTGACAAGGTAAAGGCTGGGAATCGACCATCCTCTGCCGGCGCTTCCTGGACTAGTGCGCACCCGGTGGCACTAAGAGTCGGTTGGTACACGTGGGTAAAGTTGTACACCCCTGCATGGTTAAATCTTTTCAAAAAGCCGTGTCTGCTGTTAAAGACGACTTGGTGACGGATTCTGTGATTATAGATAACTTGAACGGAATGGCTAAAACTTGTTGACAACGAATGAAGGTTGCCTCCCCGACTAAGTCGAGAGAGGTGATCCTTGTAGCATGAGACAGATTAGGAATCAGAAGGATTTGGTGGAATACAAGAAGATGATGATTTCAGTAGTTAAGTAGCTTCCTCATCTGTTTTGAAAATACTCTATGAGACGTGCTATTCTTCCTCGATTTGGAAAACAAACATTGCTTTACGTAAATTAGCCTTCATATAACCCTTTGTGAAAATAGCAGATATATAATAGGTTAACTAAGTCTTGTTGAGTACCTCCCGTACTCAGGTTTGCGAGGAACTCCACCTGAACCAAATAGAATCACTTTGGTGGTGTTTCAACATGGACATCGACGAGTAGTTTAGGGTTCCGAGGTAGCAGCCTGGAATCTATGGGCTAGGAAGGCGCCTTATGTTGCGGCCTCTTGGGCCTTTTTGGTTCTTGTTGATTAGCAACATAAATTTTCCTTCTGTTGTGTGTTGTAATGTTGGGTCATGTGACCTCTGTTTGTAACCTTTACTCTAGTTAGTCTTGCTTATTACACTTTCATGTCTAGAGTGTTGCTTTGATCGGTTGTTGGTTTCGAGCTCATTGTTATATAGTTTTGGCTATGCCTGTGTCGTTGTCGCAGTCGAGGGGTTGTGGAGCAGATGATCCATTTCCGAGCACACCTGTCGATGTGATTCGGCCTGGGCTTGGTAACCCCAGTAACCCTCGATTGTTGTTGCACTTCCTGGACACATATCATCTCTGTATAGCTTTGGTCCTGTTCCTTCAGTTTCATAGGACTCATGGACACTTTGATATGCATAGTTGGTTATGACTAGAATGAACACAAGGAGTAGTAGTACCGATGTTATCCGGCCTGCATGCCGATGAATCTGGTCTACCTGCTCTTGTTTGTTGCGGCCGGGGCTGGTAACCCCGAAGCCCTTGGGGTCCATGACTAGGAGCGCATAACAGTATGTATACCTCTGGGTCCGGGGGTCTGACACTATGTCCAAATATTATCAATCTATCATGTTATTTTCATGTGTATGTTATTTATGATCTTGCATGCTCTATGTTGTTAGTATGTGCTCTGGCCAAGTAGATGCTAGTAACTCCAAGTGGGAGTATTTATGCTCGATAGTTGGTTCATGCCTCCCTTTCACTCACGATCGAGTGTCAGAAACGTAAACATGTGGGATGTGATGTTGCCATTAGGGAGAAAACAACAATGTTTTGTCTAAGGATGATGTTATTGTTTACATTAAACACTTTGCTTATTGCGATTATCTGTTGTTTGCAACTTAATACCTAAGGTTTGCTCGAATGACATTCTGAGGGTGGATTGTTAGTCATAGATGTAGTTGGATAATGGTCTATGTATCTTATTGTAATTCCTGCATGAATCACATAATAAGGATCATGTCATGCATATGCACTACGATGCAGCCTTTATATCTCCCAATTGCCCAACTGTAATTTGTTTACCCAGCATGTTATCTATCTGTTTTAGAGAGACACTGATACGTCATAAACGTATCCTTAATTTCTCATGTTCCATGTTGTTTTCTTATTGTTTCCCACATGTTTGCTATACAATTTATGTCATTTTTATCAATTTTCTGGACTAACCTATTGACAAGATGCCACAGAGCCAGTTCCCTGTTTTCTGCTGTTTTTAGTTTTAGAAAAGTTGTTCTGAAAATATTCTCGGAATTGGAAAGTTCGAAGCCCGGAAGTCTTAGAATTCCCGAAGGTTCCACAGAGTCCCGAAGAGACCGGGAGGAGGGCCTCAGGGGGCCCACACCATAGGGTTGCACGCCCCCCTTGGCCGCGTCGGGGGGTGGTGTGGGATCCCCAGGCCTCCACCGCCTCTGCACTTTCGCCTATTTAATCCCCCCGAGACATAAACCCTAGGGGGATCCCACTTTTTCCCGAGAAACACCCGAGGCCGCCGTCACCGTCATCCTGAGATCATGAGGGTTCTGGAGCTCTCCCCGGAACCCTGCTGAAGGGGGAAATCATCACTGGAGGGGTCTACACCACCATGCCCTCCTCCGAATTGATGTGTGAATAGTTCATCCCTGGACTTCGGGTCCATAGCAGTAGCTAGATGGTTGTTCTCTCCACTTTGTACCTCATGTTTAGATCTTGTGATCTGCCTATCATGACCAAAATCATGTTTATGTAATGCTACATGTTGTGTTTGCTGGGATCTGATGAATGTTGAATGCTATGTCTTCTGATTATCAATCTATCATGTTATCTTCATGCTTATGTTATTTATTATCTTGCATGCTCTCCGTTATTAATAGATGCTCTGGCCAAGTAGATGCTAGTAACTCCAAGAGGAAGTATTTATGCTTGATAGTGTGTTCATGCCTCCTTTTCATCTGTGCTCGAGTGACAGAAACGTGACAGATGGAGGATGTGTTGTTGCCATTAGCGAGAAAACAACAATGCTTTGTATAAGGATGATGTTATTGGTTACATTACACACTTTGCTTACTACGATTATCTGTTGCTTGCAACTTAATACCCAATGTTTGTTCGGATGATATTCGGAGGGTGGATTTTCAGTCATAGATGCAGTTGGATAACAGTCTATGTATTTTGTTGTAATTCCCGCATGAATCACATAGTAATCTTTATATCTTGCATATGCACTACGGTGCAGCCTTCATTTCTGTCAATTTCCCAGTTGTAATTTGTTCACCACACATGTTATTTATCTTTCTCGGAGAGACACCACTAGTGAACTGTGGACCCCGGTCCTTTTTCCTCATACTGATAAAACATCTACTGCTTTAATACTGCTCTCATATTGTTCCTACTGTTTTCCTACTATTTTCCACACTATATGTTTAACCTCTTAGTGTTCAGCAAAACCGGTGAGATTGACAACCCCACTGCTTCGTTGGGATAGAGCGATTTGATTGTGTTGTGTAGGTTCCACGTTGCTGCTGAACCGGTAGTGCGCCCTGCCACCTCTGCTGCATCAATATTTAGAGATTTTTTGTCCTCCTACTGGTCGATTCAACCTTGGTTTCTTTTCTGAGGGAAAACTTGCTGCTACACTCTTCACAACCTTTCTCTTGGGGTTTACCAACGAGGGCGTCAACTACACGCCATCAACAAGTTTTCTGGCGCCGTCGCTGGGGAGGAAGAGAATTTCTGCAAGGGGAGTCTCTCACTTCCAATCTCTTTACTTTGTTTTAGTTTTGCTTAGTTTATTTTATTTTGTCTTGTTTGCTTCTCTTTATCAAAAACACACAAAAAAATAGTTCTTATTCTAGCTGTAGTTTTATTCATGTTTTTAGTATTGTTAAAATGACTACTCTTGAGAACACTAAGTTGTGTGACTTTACTAGCACCAACAACAATGATTTCATTAGCACACCTATTTCTCCACCTGCTCCTACTGCTGATTTTTATGAGATAAAACCTGCCTTGTTAAACCTTGGTATGAGAGAGCAATTTTCTGGTGTTAGTACTGATGATGCTGCTGCCCATCTTAATAATTTTGTTGAACTATGTGAGATGCAAAAATATAAATATGTTGATGGAGATATTATTAAACTAAATTTTTTTCCTTTCTCTTTGAGAGGAAGAGCTAAAGAATGGTTGTTGCCTTTGCCTAGAAATAGTATTGATTCTTGGACTAAGTGTAAAGATGCTTTCATTGGAAAATATTATCCTCCTTCTAAGATTATATCTTTAAGAAGTAGCATTATGAATTATAAGCAACTTGATAATGAGCATGTTGCTAAATCTTGGGAAAGAATGAAATCTTTAGTAAAGAATTGGCCCACTCATGGACTGACTACTTGGATGATCATCCAAACTTTTTATGCAGGTCTGAATTTTTCTTCAAGAAACCTTTTGGACTCAACAGCTGGAGGAACATTTATGTTCATGACCTTGGGGTTAGCTATTCTGAGTGGCACACTGAGAGAGCTTCAACTGGTAAGAAGGTAAATTCTGTTGAAGAAACCTCCTCTTTAAATGAGAGACTTGATGCTATTATGTCTATGCTTGTGAATGGCCATGCTCCTATTGATCCAAATAATGTTCCCTTAGCCTCTTTGGTTGCTCAAGAAGAGCATGTTGATGTGAACTTCATTAAAAATAATAATTTCAACACCAATGCTTATAGGAATAATTTTGGTAGCAACAATTATAGGACATATCCTCCCAATAATAGCAATGCTTATGATAATTCTTATTGTAATTCCTACAACAACAACAAAAGTGTACCCTCTGATCTTGAGAACATGCTTAAGAATTTTATTAGTACACAAACTGCTTTAATAAATCTGTTGAGGAAAAGTTTGGTAAAATAGATGTTATTGCTTCGAAAGTTGATAGCCTTGCTCTTGATGTTGATTTTATGAAACTAAAGGTTATGCCTCATGATGTTAAATAAATTAAAACTTTGAATGCTATTTAAATTCGAATCGATGACAATGTTAGAATGTTAGCTGAATTGCATGCTAGATGGGAAAGAGAAGATGAAATAGCTAGAAAGAATAATATAGCTAATGTTTGCATCATTACCACAACTAGTAAAACTGAAGCTTCTCATGCTAGAAAACATTCTACTATCAATGGTAAAGTTTGGTGTTGGAAACACTCCCACTTCTGCTAGTAAAAATGCAAAACTGCTAAAAATGTTCCTGATAAAAGTGCTGAAATTTTTAGAAACGTGGGAGACAATGGTCCCATTATCTTTGATAAAAATGATCTTGACTTTGATGATTGCAACATAACTGAAGTGATTAAGTTCTTGCAAAATCTTGCTATTTTTCCTAATGCTAGTGCTATGAATATGGCTTTCACAAAACACATTAGAAATGCTCTCATGCAAATTAGAGAGGATGAATTAAGATGTGAAGACTCTATCCCTAGGAAGCTAGATGATGGTTGGGAGCCTTTTATTAAAATGAAAGTGAATGATTTTGATTGCAATGCTCTATGTGATCTTGGTGCTAGTATCTCTGTTATGCCCAAGAAACTCTATGATATTCTAGATTTACCACCATTGGAACCTTGTTATTTGGATATTCGTCTTATTGATAATGTTAGAAAGAAACATTTGGGGAGAGTTGATGATGTTATTATCATGGTTAATAATACACTTGTCCCCGTTTATTTTGTTGTCTTGAATATTGAATGCAATGCTTCTTGTCCAATTGTTTTGGGAAGACCTTTTCTTAGAACTGTTGGTTCTGTTATTGATATGAAAGAAGGGAATATTAAATTTCAGTTCCCACTCAAGAAAGGTATGGAACACTTTCCTAGAAATAGAATGAAGTTTCCTTTTGATTCTGTTATTCAAACAAGTTACAATTTGGATGCTTCTTCATTTGAAAATACTTGATTCCACTTTTCTGGGCCTAGCTAAAAGGTGTTAAAGAAAAGCACTTCTTGGGAGATAACCCATGATTTTATTGTTGCTTTGTTTTTCTATGTTTTATTTGAGTCAAGGGGTTGTATAATTCTGTAGTAACTCATTTGTATCTTTGTTTTCATGTTTTAGTAGTGCCAAGTAAGGTTTCTGACGAGAGTTGGAGTTGGTTTTCGGATTTCTGCGCAGGAAACAGATTTCTGCTTTCAACCGTAAACAATCGTATAAAATCCTGGAAGATCAGAATGATCTGAATTTTTTTTTGCTTATTCCTCAGCTAATTCCGCAACTTTTCCGTTCTTTAAGTTTTTCTATCTGACCAACGTAAGTGCGTCAAAAAATTAGTCTTTACATATAGTTCTAGTTTTAACAGATTCTGCCATTTTTCTTGCATTTGCTCTTTTGCGATGTCAAGTGGACTTCTTTGCTTCACGAAACATCAGTGGCTATAGCTAATGTTTAAAAGTATCAATATCACTTGTGAAATATAGAACTAATGGATTTTTAATTTTTTCACTAACCCTCTAATGCGAGTTACTGTTTGAGTGTGGTGTGAAGAAAGTTTTCAAGGGTCAAGAGAAGATGTGATATATGTGATCAAGAAGAGTGCAAAATTAAAGCTTGGGGATGCCCCCGTGGTTCATCCAAGCATATTTTTAGAAGACTAAAGCATCTAATCTTGGGGATTACCAAGGCATCCCCTTCTTCATCAACTATCTATCAGGTCACTTCTCATGAAACTATATTTTTATTCGGTCATATCATATGAAATTTACTTGGAGCGTCTGTTTGTTTTTCTTTTGTTTTTATTTTGTTTTCCTTGATGCAACAATATAGTTGGATCCTAGCATTCCTTGTTTAGGAGAGAGACACGCTCCACTTTTTCGTTTGAATACTTGCTATGCTGGTATTCTTAGTTTTTCTTCTATGCGCTGCAAAAATTCCTGTTTAGCTATTGTTTTCATTGCATCTCTTATTCAAAGCTGTTAGTTTTAGTAGTGTTATGTGAGTCCTCTCATGTTTGCTTGCTGTATCATTTAGAGAGTTTTTGTTAAAGCATGATTCGTATGGTGCTTGTTGGGAAAAGAAACTACTGCTTGAGGTAGCATTTTTAACTGTGCAAGTAGAAGCTTGTATAGACTGTGGCTAGAATTTTTCATATCATGCTAGATGTTATTTTAGTTTTAAATCCTTATGGTTATTAAGTATCATGATTAGCCTCAAATATCTGAGAGTGTTTGATGTTCCATTGAAAGAATCATGAGTTGTTCTTGTCATATTGAAGCATAAATTTGTGGTGTTCTCCTTTGAATGTTTTATTTGGCTGACTTGCCGCATGCTCACACCATGTTTATGACTATGAACCAGTCACGAATGGCCTCCATGATCATTTAGTTTTTGAACTTGTGGTACCACTTATGCTTTGATTAATGATGTTTATGTCGCTATGCATGATTATGGCTCTTATGCTCTCTTGATTTGTCGCTCCCAGTCTTTTGGTAGCATCCACCTGTACTGAGTATGAGCTCTACTCGTGCATCCAACTTCCTAAAACCAAAGTTTTCTCATTGTGTCCACCATACCTACCTACATGTGGTATTTAACCGCCACTCCAAAGTAAATTTCTCATGTGTTACCTTTAAAACTTTCGAAATTACTCCTGTTTTGTGCTCTTGTTTTAGCTCATGAGGACGTAAATTGAGAATCCTTATCTCACTTGTTGATTGGACTTTCACACCCTGGACTAGTGGCTTCATCCGCTTATCCAATGATAGAAGAGCTGGCAGCGGGGTGCCCAGCCCCAAATTAATAACACAAATTCTCTTCACTATTTTTGCCCCTGATTTATCAGTGAAAGCATAATTGTGTAAACAAAAGAGAAAGAGGATGACCTTCCACCCAGATGCGTCCTTCTATGGGAGCCGCTCTTGTGAAGTCTAGTTGGCATGTGACGTACTGTATTTTTTATTTACCATTCGCTGACATAAGCATACACCTCTCTTAAAATATAGACACTCCTCGGTATGTGATTGTTGGCAGGCACCCGAGGATTCGGTTAGCCATGGTTTATGAAAGATGGTTGGGAGGAGTGTCAAGTTTTTATACCTCTGTTTAATAAAATAAAAGCTCTAGCACATGAGTGATCCATGCTTCCCTCTGCGAAGGGCCTTTCTTTTACTTTTATGTTGAGTCTCCATCTTGTAACTTTATGCACAGTTGAGAGAGCATTTTTGCCATTCTGAGTTTTATGTGCATTTGTCCCAGAAACATTATTAATTGATTCAAGATGTGTTATTGCTTGTTCTCTAATTATTTTTTCTAGTCTTCCTCATGAACTTTGAAGGTTTCCTGGCATTTATGTTTTGCCCCACTCTTAAGGACTAGCGAAATATCACTTTGACATGTTCTCTCTATACTTGAAACAAACATATATCTTTCTTTGCATTGTTATTCATGATCTTTTATTTGAGTACTTCTCATGATGCAAAGTGACTACTATGCTTTATTATTAAAGTTCTATTTATCATGCTTGTGTTTAAGTTCTATGATCTCAGCTTACTTATACTTTTACATTATTGATGATCAAGTTTATGTTGGTAGCATGTCACCTCAGAAATTATTGTGTTTTTATCGTTTACCTACTTGAGGACGAGTAGGAACTAAGCTTGGGGATGTTGATACGTCATAAACGTATCCTTAATTTCTGATGTTCCATGTTGTTTTCTTATAGTTTCCCACATGTTTGCTATACACTTTATGTCATTTTTATTGATTTTCCGGACTAACCTATTGACAAGATACCACAGAGTCAGTTCCCATGTTTTCTGTTGTTTTTAGTTTCAGAAAAGTTGTTCTGGAAATATTCTCAGAATTGGAAAGTTCGAAGCCCGTAAGTCTTAGAATACCTGAAGGTTCCACGACGTCCCGAAGAGACCCAGAGGGGGGCCTCAGGGGGGCCACACCATAGGGCGGCGCGCCCCCCTTTGCCGCGCCGGGGGGTGGTGTGGGGCCCCCCAGGCCTCCACCCCCTCTGCCCTTTCGCCTATTTAACCCCTCGAGACATAAACCCTAGGGGGATCCCACTTTTCCCGAGAAACACGTGAGGCCGCCGTCACCGTCATCCCGAGATCGGGAGGGTTCTGGAGCACTCACCGCACCCGGCCGGAGGGGGAAATCATCACCGGAGGGGTCTACACCACCATGCCCTCCTCCGAAGTGATGTGTGAGTAGTTCATCCCTGGACTACGGGTCCATAGCAGTAGCTAGATGGTTGTTCTCTCCACTTTTTACCTCATATTTAGATCGTGTGAGCTGCCTATCATGATCAAGATCATATTTATGTAATGCTACATGTTGTGTTTGTTGGGATCTGATGAATGTTGAATGTTATGTCTTCTGATTATCAATCTATCATGTTATCTTCATTCTTATGTTATTTATGATCTTGCATGCTCTCCGTTATTAGTAGATGCTCTGGCTAAGTAGATGCTAGTAACTCCAACAGGGAGTATTTATGCTCGATAGTGGGTTCATGCCTCCTTTTTATCTGCTCAAGTGACAGAAACGTGACGGATGGAGGATATGATGTTGCCATTAGGGAGAAAACAACAATGCTTTGTCTAAGGATGATATTATTGTTTACATTACACAGTTTTCTTACTGTGATTATCTGTTGCTTGCAACTTAATACCCAATGTTTGCTCGGATGATATTCGGAGGGTGGATTTTCAGTCATAGATGTAGTTGGATAACGGTCTATGTATTTTGTTGTAATGCCCGCATGAATCACATAGTAATCTTTATGTCTTGCATATGCACACGGTGCAGCCTTCATTTCTGTCAATTGCCTAGCTGTAATTTGTTCACCACACATGTTATTTATCTTTATCGGAGAGACACCACTAGTGAACTGTGGACCCCGGTCCTTTTTCCTCATACTGATAAAACATCTACTGCTTTCATACTGCTCTCATATTGGTCCTACTGTTTTCCTACTGTTTTCCACACCATACGTTTAACCTCTTTGTGTTCAGTAAAACCGGTGAGATTGACAACCTCACTACTTTGTTGGGACAGAGTGATTTGATTGTGTTGTGTAGGTTCCACGTTGTTGCTGAACCGGTAGTGCGCCCTGCCACCTCAACTGCATCAACCTTCAGAGATTGCTTGTCCTCCAACTGGTCGATTCAACCTTGGTTTCTTTTCTAAGGGAAAGCTTGCTGCTACACTCTTTACAACCTTTCTCTTGGTTTTACCAACGAGGGCGTCAACTACACGCCATTAGACACCACTAGTGAACTGTGGACCCCGGTCCATTTTCCTCATACCGATAATACAACCACTGCCATCACTGTTTTCATAATGTTCATGTTGTTCTCCTACTATTTTCCACACCATACGTTTAACCTCTTTGTTTTCAGCAAAACTGGTGAGATTGACAACCTCACTGCTTCATTGGGGCAAAGTGATTTGATTGTGTTGTGTAAGTTCCACGTTGCTTCTGAACCGGTAGTGCGCCCTGCCACGTCAGCTGCATCAACCTTCGAAAGTGATTTCTTTCTCCTACTAGTCGATTCAACCTTTGTTTCTTTCTGAGGGAAACTTGCTGCTGTGCGCATCATACCTTCCTCTTGGGGTCTCCCAACGAGTGCAAGCCCTGCAGCATCAGGGGGGTCAACACTGATCAGACGCGCACACAATTTCTCATAGCCAAAACGATCAAATGTCTTGGTCATCTTTAGACACATCTCCCATGACGCGACGAGCAGCGCCAACAACACCATCTGCATTACGCACCACCACTTCCCGAAGTCTCTTGGCTCCTTCTTACAGCAGTTGTCTTGTGCCATCTGGCTGCAATCATTTCCAATAACGAAGAAAAACACACATGTAGAAAATAAATTCAACCGCAAAAGATATGAATTTCTTCTCGTAAAATGCATTATTTCTAGTTTTTTAGATTGCCCAGCAGAAGGCAACAATCTCAATAATGTGTATATTTGAACCAGCAGGCAGAAATTTTTGAATCCACCAAAAATACCAAGAGAAGTAGGAGGGGCCTGTGGGAGCACCCAAAGCAGTGCTAACCACACTCCGCATGAAAACAACGGCGGAGCAATGGAAAAAAAGATGAGAAATCGATTTTAAGGCAGGACAAAACCTACAAGAAATAGACCCAACCCATTTTCTTATTTTTCATGTTATCTTCAATAACAATGACATTATGCCTGATCAACCACAGCCAAATCTTGATCTTCAGAGGGATATTGGCTTTCCAAAGCTGACAAAACGATCTATCAATAGCAGGAGATGCCAATTTGTTATATAGTGATTTCACTATAAACAGGCCCGATTTTGTATACTTCTATTTGGGAGTGTCCCTTCTGAAAGCACGAATCCGCCTAAATCTTGTTTTGTGTGTTTGTTAACAACACTAGTATTATTTAAACATGTGTTGATGTTCAGGGTCAAATGAAAATTTTATTAAAGGTGTTGTGTTCTCCAAAAAGATCAAAGAGAACTACAAGCGCTGGAGTTGCTGGGAATTTTCCCCAGGACGGAGTCTCCGGGCTTAGGAATCTCCAGCAAAGAAGAACTTGGTGTCACCCTCTAGAACCCCTCCGGAATGTATGCGGAAAGTTCCCAAAGTTTCCGGCCTGGCCGGAGTCTCTGGCGCGCAGGGACCCGAGTCTCCGGACTCTTGGCATCTTTCCTGCACTCGAAGCATCCCAGACACCCTCTGCACTTTGGAAACTTCTACTTCATCTCCTTCGGTAGAAATTCCGGAGGAGACGGAGGATGGGGATAAGGGTGGAGAACCTAAAAGTGAATCCTCTAAAGACAAAACTTCTAAGGGGAAGGATGAGAAGGATGAGTACCACAATGTTGAAGGAATATACTCTCCCGATCCTCCTATCCCACATCCTCGTATTAATCCTAGAGGCGAACCTCCTAAATTTATGCACATACTTTTGATCAATGGCAATATTATATGAAAACTCACTTGAACTCTACTTGTATTGAGCTTTGGAGCGTCACACAAGATGGATAGAACCCTCATGACCCCAATAACTTGACAAGAAGAGAAGTAGTGTATTTCCAACTCAACTACACCGCCTTGTCAATGATTCAACAAGTAGTGGGTCCAAACCACATGCCTCATCTTCAACAATATTCCACCACCAAAGAAACATGGGATGCTCTTGTCACCATGTTTGTGGGCAATGAAAGCATGAAGAGGAACATGTATGATACCTTGATCAATGAGGCCGAAGGGTTCTATATGCTTGATGGTGAGAGCCATGAGGACATGTACCAAAGACTCAAGACCCTAGATACTGCCTTCAGTGGTGTTGGTGCCACTTATGTGAATGATTCTTGGATCAATAGGAAGTACATGAGTTTTGTAACATCCCAAGTATGAAATATCCCTTAGAATGTTTTGTTCCTTGTTTTAATTCAAGTATTGCATCATGTCATCATGTTTCATTATTTGTTTGCATTTGTTACTATTTGTTTTGCATCTGTTTTATCTTGTTTTCATAATGAAACATCAAACAAAGTTCAAATGGTTATTTCATACTTGATCTGTTACAACTTTTGGAATAAAAATAACAAATGAAAACAACCATTTTATTCCATGTTGAGCACTCATTAAATTGTTGGTTTTAATCAAACCCTTAATCCAATCAATTAATTCAATCAATAATTTCTAAATCATTTTCCAATTCAAACCAATCCTTAAAATCATTACCTCTTGAATCCATGAAGTTCACCACACCATTGTACTCTTTAAATCATTTTGAACCATAGGGGTAACCCTATTAAAAATGCTTGATTTCATAAGGTTTCATTAATATTCAAAAATTCCCTAAATTTGGTTTAATCTCAAACAGCAAGCAAATATTTAAACTTTTGCAAATAAAAGCTACCAAATGCTTGCATTTGGCCTAAGGAACTTCCCCTATTTTTTTCAAATTTTTCTCTGAATTAAAATCCATCCTTTTTCTTCCAAAACCAAAAGCTACAAAAAAAAAACAGAAAAGGAAAAAATAAAAAAGAGAAAGCTAACGCAGCGCGCGCGGCAGATAACCTAGCCCAACCCACCTAAGCTAACGCGCGCGCGGCCCAGCCCGTCTACTCCCGCGCGTACCGCTTCGTAAATCGTGCGGCTCGTCTGTCCCGAGTACGGCGCGCATCCGCGGCCTCCACGTCGGAGTACGGCGGCAGCCGACGGCCATCCCTTGCTTTCCGCGCCTACAAGTACCCCCAGAGCCCCCGCAGACCTAACCCTAATCCCTAGGTCCTCGCTCCCCGCGCCGCGCCGCCAATCTCTCCTCGCAGTCGCCCCTTCCCCTCTCTGTTTTTCCTCGCCGGCGACAGCTCTCTGAACCTCGCCATGGCGCCGCCACCTCACTGCCCCACCTAGCCAACTCTACACGGGAACGACGTCACCACTCTCCCCTCTACTCGTTGGACACCGTAGCTCGCGCGGAGGAGCACGGAGACCACGCCGCCGTCCTCGACCACCTCGTCACCGCCGCTGTCGTCGTCTCCGTCGAGCCTCTACCACCTCGACAACGCGGTGAGCAGCACGCGCACCACCCCCTTCTGTTTCCCCTCCGTAGCGCGCACGTTCACGCACGGTTCTGGCGCTCCGTTTCTGCACCCTAGCCGCTGCACACGGCGGTGATCGCCGCCGCGTTCCTCTGTCAGTGTCGCGGAAGCGATTGTTCGTCAGAAAAGTTCAGTTAGCGCCGCGTAACCTTTTCCTCTCTGCGTGCCTGTTACCTGACAACGAGTGCGAGCAGCTGCAGTGGTTCAGTGCGTGCGCTTGCAAGCGCGCGGTCGAGGGATCGACTCCCCGTGGCCGCATAAATTCCCAAACTTTTTCTTCCTCTGTACTGACAGCCATGGCGCAGCTGTCAGCCACTCGTGTGCCACGCGGGCACAGTGAGCCCACGGGCCCCCCTGGCAGTGCCTGTGTAGCTGTTCCAGTGGGTATAAAACGAATTGCAAACTTTCTGTTTTCCAAACTAGGTCCAATTAATCACAGATTGGCCCCTGGATTTGAAACCCTAATAACTTTTATTTTATAACTCTAAAAAATGAAAATAAAATATCCACACTGTTCTAAATTTAATTGTCTACCTTTCGGTAACTTTTGCTTTCTGTTTTGAATTTTCAAAATGCAATTTAAAATTGAAACCAAATAATTCAAATGCTAATTTCTAAATTCAATAACTAATTCATTATTAATCCAATAAATGCAAATAAAATATGTTTTCCATACCATTTTGAATAACCTATTCAAATATAAAATTTGTTTCATTGTTTGAATAATTTAAATTGCCTAAATAATTTAATACTTGTTTAATTCATTTAAATTTGTTAAAAATCATAACTTGCTCAAAATAAAATATTTTTGAACATGCAAAATATGTTTTCAAACCATCAAAGTGTGAACTTTTCAAATGTGAATTTGAATTTATGTGTTGAACAAATAAAATTCACACTTGTTTTAAATTCAATTAAAACTTGTTTAATATTGTTTAATTCATAATAAATTCACCCTAATTCAAATTTCAATATTTGAAACATGTAATCCAACTAAAATTTGATGTTCGTTTCAAATATAATTTTTTTTAATTGTTTTGCACACTTTAACTTGATGAAAACAACAGTTGTTTGTGTGACATGTTTAAGTAACCAAAAATTTCTAAACTTAATAAATAATTTTCCAACTTGTTTTATTCCCTGTCCTTGCATCTATCATTGTTATTTGTTGTTATTTTTGTTGTTACCATCATGCATGCATCGTGCTAACAAATTTCATCTAGTAATTAATTGTAAATCAATTGTTTCCATTTATTTCAATGGACCTTTTCCATATGCCACTCAAAATAGCATAGGGGTCCATTTAAATTGTGTTATCATGTTAGCTAGTTTATTTTGATGCAGCCATTAAATTGTCATGCATCATCTTGATTGTGCACAATGCCATGGCAATGATTGTTTACATTCCTGTTTTGTTTGTTTGCTTCTTCTCGAATAGACGACGACGTTGTGACAGACGATCCTTACAGCACCCCTTCTGAGGATCTAGCTCAGTACCCGGCTGCTGAGTTCGCAGGCAAGTTATCACTCACATGAACCATTGTGTTCCTTTCAACCCTGGTTACCGATACTTTCCGTTGTCTATTCTTGCTAGCCTTAGTGGTAGTTGTTTCTGTTACGAACCTATCACATGAATCCTTTAACCCTGATACTGCCTCACCCCCACTCCTACAAACCTACTGATTGAGCCAGTGTCTTACTAGTATGCTTAGGTTGTTTTGCTCGAGTCTGTTACCCGTTACTTTCAGTTACTATATTTCATTATGTTCTGGGGGCTCGATGTTAATCAAATCAATCAATCATGCTAATATTACTGTTAATAATAATTTGATGATAAGGCACCGGCAGGAGGCCCTGTGTGGTTTTGAGGCCTGCTAGTGTCGACCCTAATAGGAAAAGGGTCTTGTCTACTGATCCATGATGAGCGCACTACCCGCATGTGGGAAGCGAGTATGGGCGCCCCCCTCAATTTGATTCGATTCGCACTCGTCCAAATCATCTCATTTAGTTCGTGCTTTCTATTTGCCGCATGCATGTTTTTGCGAGCCCATCGCAGGGTGGAACTTTTGTAGTCGGCATATAGGGGGACACGTTCTTAGAGTGCTATGAGGGTCCATTTTCTTCTGGGCTCGATTAGCCGTGCACCCAAGGTGCTTTGGGCTTGATGCGGAGAAGAGTTGAGTTGTGTTGAGTGCCCCGCTTGGTGGGAGGCATCCCATCTGGCGGGTTATTCATACGTGTACGGCCAAATTGGTGCAACCCTGCAGGGATAATCTTCTCGAGAAGCCGTGTTTTCCGCGGTTATGGTTAACTTGGTGAAAGTACTGGCTAACAAGTACTCAGGACAACTTAAACCTAATGATTCACAATCTCACACCCCATGATTACAATTTGACTAGTAATAGGATTATTGTCACAATAACTTGTTTCACCTTAATCCAACTGTGTGAGTTATCCTCGGATTGCTTCTTTGGATAAGGGGCGAGATCCAGGATGGGTTTGGTTGAAGTTATCTTCCAGTTGGTTACAACACTCGATCTTATCCCCTTTCTGATAGTTGGAAGTGATAGAATTTCTGTAGTTGGTTAGCGCAGCCAGTTGCAGCATCTTATATATACCCCCTTCCTTCCGTTGAACCCAAGTCATTTGTGCTTGTGTTGACGGGCTATACTTTGGTGAACTGTGAGTCTTGCTTGCCAGTACGTCTATGTACTGACCCCTTTGGGGCTGTGGTTTCCGCAGACTACGATTACGAGGATCCAGGTGACGGCTACTACGTGGAGTTTGACGAGGCTGCTGACGAGTAGTTAGCAGACCCGGGCAGGATCCGAGACATCGTGGATGGGCTCCGTCTTTATTTCAGTTTCCGGCTTCTTAAGCCTATTTGGATTTTGTCTGTACTCAGACCCCTTTGAATGCTTCCGCTGATATGTAATGATGCTATGTTGGGACATGTGTCCTCTGGATGATTGTATTTGCTATCTCTGCCCTAGTGAGGGCCATTTGCAACTTTATCTCTATCTTTTGTGTCGTAGAGGCATGTTGTGTTATCCTTTTGTTCAAAGCCGTTGACGTACCATGTGTGTATGGTATGAAGTACGTCAATGGTAGTGTCCTGATTTCTACAGGATAGTTTACATCGACGGTGAACAGTAGCGATGGGTTGTCACACATAAGTGTTGGCCTACTCGTAAGAGGACGCGGGTGCCGGAAGGCCCCGTAATCCCATCAGAATACTGTTCAGTTCGTACGGTGAGTATCCTCTAGAAGTCCGGGTGCGACAAATGGTATCAGAGCCTGTCTGCCTGTAGGATCCCTTTTTACTGGTCGCAGTAGAGTCTAGAAACTATTTTGTAGCTATATAGGAAAAATGAAACGTGAGAGTAGGAATTCTGCCATTTTTCTTCTTTCCCCACCCACCCACCCTTTTCTGGTAAGGAAGTGCAACGTGTTTTCTGTTCTCACCTAAACTTTCAAGTTAGGATTTCACGTGTTTTGGGCTCTCCGTAGTACCTCAGGACTTTTGGTCTCGTTTTCCCGATGTTGCTTCGATATCCTGTTCTTCTAAAGAACCTTTCGTCCGTTGAAACCTTGTTTTCCACTTCATTTCTTCTACCGGAGTCTAATCAAAACCTTCCAAATCATCTGCAGATGGATCTCAGGTTCTACCCGCAGGTGGTTCGGATGACTCGCTGTGAGAGCACCGCCGGTTATCCGGAGATGCTGAGAGACATGGTTACCTATCTGGGGTTCCATTGGGCACCAGAGTACCAGGTCTACGAGCAGCAGCGAGAGTTTGACCAGACCTACTACCAGGCTATCGTCTACATTCTGTCGGATGATGGCAGGAGCGTTGTCCACCGCTACGAGGCAGTAGGTTCCACAGTGGATATGGCCGTGCAGCAGGCAGCTTACGTGAGTCTCACCGTCCTCCGTGCTGACTACTGGGGGTTTGATGATTCCATCTATCGTCACATCCCCCGTGGTTACATCACGTCAGCGGGAGTTCACTTCACTCTCCACAACAACCTGGATACCTACGAGTCTGATAGCTCCAGGCTGCACACCACTACTCAGTTCGTGAGGCACAGTGACGTAGTTGCTTCCACACTTTCTCAGGAGTTAGCCTCAGTCAGGGAGCAGCTCTATCTGGCGTTGACTCGTCTGGCTACGTACACCACAGACTTTGTGGGAGACGAGCGCTTTGCGCGTTTCACTCAGCCAGCTGGGTTTCCGCTGCCAGATGCTGGAGGTTACGAGCCGATCAGAGGTCCACTTCTCGACCTTGGTCCGGGCTACACTGGGATTCCCCGCTTTGGAGCACAGGGAGACGACGCTTTCTACTTCACCACACCGAGAGTTGCTCTCAGAGCAGTCCCGCTCTACGTGGATCGTCGTCATACCTACTTCCGGGGGATTCCTCCGCACCGTATCTCTCGTCGTACTACTCACCGCCGTCCTGCGTGATGAGCATGGGAGTACTGATGTATCCATTCTTAGCTATGTTTAGTTATCCTTTGGCATTCGAACCATGTATTGGTCTGTTGGATATTCTGATGTATTTGAACATGTGATGATGTACCTGTTGGTTATCTATTCATGCGTCGGAATAATCTATCTTTCGGTTACCAAGTCTATCCTTTTTCTGTGGTTGTGCTAAAATGAATGTCTATTCAGGATGCCGCCAACAAGGAGCAACCCGCCGGAGCCACCTCCGCTCACGGAGCTGTTGACTCAGATGACTCAGGTCGTGGCTCAGATGGCCCAGATCCAGGCTAACCAGCACAACAACCAGAATTATCCGCGAGTCAGCATCAAGGAGTTTCTGAGCATGGGGCCGAGAGCTTTCGTGGCAACACGTGAGCCTCTGGATGCTGATGACTGGATCAGGGAGATGAACAGGGCTCTGGAGATTGCTCATGTTGCTGAGGAAGATAAGGTCAAGTATGCCACCTACCTACTGAAGGGTCAGGCAGCTACTTGGTGGGAGAACTACCAGACCATGAGAGCTGGCTATCCTATCACCTGGGGATGTTTCAAGGATGCCTTCCTGAAGCACCACATCCCAGATGGTCTCATGGAAAGGATGCGTGAGGAATTCTGCTCTCTCAAACAGGGCAAGCTGGACGTCCTCGGCTACCAGAACGAGTTCAATCGTCTAGCTCGATACGCTGGTGACGAGGTGTCCACTGAAGCCAAGAAGATGGCAAGGTTCCGCCGAGGTTTTAACCCGGAACTGAAGTACGCTCTCACCAACATCAAGTGCAAGGACTTCGTGGAGCTCGTGAACACCGCGCTCAATGAGGAGAATGGGCGCAAGGCGTTCGAAGAGTCCTGCAAGCACTCGCGTGAGGGTGGTTCCTCCTCCAACATGACCACCCCTCCGCAGAAGCGTCACATCTGGGTGCCAAATGGCGCTGTCACTCGGGCTCCAAATGCCCAAGCTTCTCCAGGCTTTGGTCCCCGCCCACCCAACCCATCTCAGATGCAGGGTCAGAGGTTTCCAATGGGGTAGCCAAGGCCAGGTCCTCCTCGTGTCGTCACTTGCTACAAGTGCAAGGAGACTGGACACTACGCTGATAAGTGCACTCAGAGGCAGCTACCTCCACCACCTCCTCGCCCCAACACCAACCAGGCAATGGTTCGTGCTCCTCCGGCTAAAGCCTTCAACTCCAACAACAGGCCTGTCGGGAGGACCGCGAGGGTGAATCATATCAAGGCCGACAAAGCTGAGGAAGCTGCTGACGTCGTTCTCGGTATATTACCCGTAAACTCTATTCCAGCTAAAGTGTTGTTTGATACTGGAGCATCGCATTCTTTTGTGTCAAAGATTTTTGCAAAAGCATACAACCTAGTTCTGGTTCCGCTAAGCAATCAAATGACTGTTCACTCTCCGGGACCGCAAATGTTGACATCCAAGATAAGCATGGACAATGAGATCCTAATTGGAGGTCGCATATTCCTTGCTTCACTCATGTTGCTGGGAAATTCTGACATTGATGTCATTCTGGGTATGGATTGGTTGAAGACCCACAAAGCTAAAATTGACTGTGCTCAAAAGTCAATAACTCTCTCCCACACTTCAGGCCAGATAGTCTATTCTCCATATGGATCAAGTTCTGTTCAGCTGTTCAACCTCGATGCCAAACCCCTTCCTGCAATTGAAAATGTTCCGGTGGTTTGTGAATTCCCTGACGTCTTTCCAGAAGAGTTGCCAGGGATGCCTCCGGACAGAGCAGTTGAGTTCATGATCAAGCTTGAGCCAGGTACTGCTCCAATCTCTAAGCATCCATACAAGATAGCTCCTCCTGAACTGAAATTGTTGAAGGAGCAAATCGATATGTACATGGAGAAAGGTTACATTCAGCCTAGTTCCTCCGCTTGGGGTTGCCCAACTCTGTTTGTTGCCAAGAAGGATCAAACAAAAAGACTCGTGGTTGACTATCGTCCTCTCAACGAGAAAACCATCAAGAACAAGTATCCAATTCCTCGTATCGATGATCTTTTTGATCAACTTGCTGGAGCCTCAATATTCTCAAAGTTGGACTTGAGGATGGGGTACCATCAAATAAAGATCAGAAAGGAAGATATTCCTAAGACAGCTTTCACCACTCGTTACGGTCTATATGAATACACCGTCATGTCCTTTGGTCTCACCAATGCACCGGGAACGTTCTCAAGACTCATGAATTCTGTCTTCCATGAATACCTCGACAAGTTCGTTGTGGTATATCTTGATGACATTCTAGTCTACTCAAAATCCGAGGAAGAGCATGGAGAACACCTTCGTCTCACTCTCATGAAACTTGGCGAGCATCGTCTGTATGCCAAGTTCTCCAAATGTGAGTTCTGGATTCCAGAAGTGGCATATCTTGGTCATATCATCTCTGCCAAAGGCATAGCCATTGATCCTGAAAAGGTTAAGGCAATTGTTGATTGGAAACCCCCTAAGACGGTGAAGCAAGTCAGAAGTTTTCTTGGCTTGGCTAGCTATTGCCGTCGTTTCGTCCAAAACTTCTCCAAGATTGCTAAACCTCTCACCGATCTCACAAAGAAGGACAAGAAGTTCGTTTGGACTCCACAGTGTGATGAAAGTTTCAACCTCTTGAAGACTAAACTCACTTCCACCCCAGTTTTGGTTGGCCCAGATACTACCAAACCTTTCCAGATATTCTGCGATGTATCTCTCCAAGGTCTGGGAGCAGTTCTTATGCAAGAACGTCAAGTTGTGGCTTATGCTTCACGTCAGTTGAACCCACATGAGCAAAACTATCCCACTCATGACCTAGAACTTGCAGCAGTTGTGTTTGCCCTCAAGAAATGGATACAATACTTGTTGGGTAACAAAACTGAAATCTTTTCCGATCATAAGAGTCTGAAATACATCTTCACTCAGCCAGATCTGAACCTCAAGCAAAGGAGATGGATTGAGAAGATTAAAGACTTTGATCTCACCATTTCTTACACTCCAGGCAAGGCTAATGTTATGGCCGATGCTCTCAGTCGCAAATCCTATTGCAATAATCTCATGATCATGGAAAGCCAACCTCCACTTCATGAAGAATTCCAGAAGCTGAACCTTGGTCTTGTCCCTCAAGGTTACCTTGCTAGCTTGACAGCCAGTCCAACTCTCGAGGACAAGATTCGTTCTGAACAACTTCGTGATACTGAAATCAAGAAGATTGTAGAGCACATCAAGGAAGGCAATGATAAATTCAAGTCCTTCTCAATTGATGAAAAGGGAACTGTGTTCTTCGAAGGATGCATTGCAGTTCCTCAGATTCAAAGCCTCAAAGATGTCATTCTCAAGGAGGCTCATGAAACTCCTCTCTCCATCCACCCTGGAAGTACAAAGATGTACCAGGATCTCAAGACTTTGTATTGGTGGCCTGGCATGAAACGTGAAATTGCTCAATACGTTTCTGAATGCGACGTTTGTCAACGTGTTAAGGCAGTCCATCAGAAAACAGCAGGTCTACTCCAACCTCTGAAAATTCCTGAGTGGAAGTGGGACATGATTGAAATGGACTTCGTTACTGGGTTTCCAAAGTCCAAGAAGGGCAACAATGTAATCTTCGTTGTTATTGATCGTCTCACTAAGGTAGCTCACTTCTTTGCTGTCAAGGAAACTATCTCAGCTAGCCAGTTAGCAGAGCTCTACACAGCAAGGATTGTTCCTCTTCATGGTGTTCCATTGGAAATAAGCTCAGACCGTGGAAGTATATTCACTTCTCATTTCTGGAAAAGTTTTCAAGAAGCTTTGGGCACAAAACTTCTGTTCAGCACAGCTTATCACCCTCAGTCTCAGGGGCAAGTCGAAAGAGTCAATCAGATTCTCGAGGATATGCTCAGAGCATGTGGTCTCTTCTTTGGCATGAAATGGGAGGATTGCCTTCCATATGCTGAATTCTCCTACAACAACAGCTACCAGGCAAGCCTAGGCATGGCACCATTTGAGGCACTGTATGGTCGCAGATGCAGGAGTCCAATCAATTGGTCTGGAGCTGGTGAACGTTCACTCTTAGGCCCTGACATTGTTAAGGAAGCCGAGGAGAAAGTTCGTATCATTCGTGACAATCTTAGGATTGCTCAGTCTCGTCAGAAGTGCTATTATGATACCAAGCACAGGGATATGATCTATGCACCTGGTGACAAGGCATATCTCCGTGTAACTCCCCTCAGAGGCACTCATCATTTTGGTGTGAAAGGAAAGCTTACACCAAGATACATTGGTCCTTTCAACATTCTCTCAAGGCGTGCAGAAAATGCTTATCGTCTTGAACTTCCAGAAAAGCTATCCAAGGTGCACGATGTGTTCCACGTGTCCCAGCTCAAGAAGTGTTTCAAAGATCCAGATCGTGCAGTTGATCATGATTCCATTGAACTGCAAGATGATCTATCTTATGAGGAGCACCCTATTCGTATTCTCGATGAGACCGAGCGTAAGACTCGCAACAAGAGCACCAAGTTCTTGAAAGTGCAATGGTCGCATCATTCCGATAAAGAGGCAACGTGGGAGACCGAAGAGGATCTTCGCAAGAAGTATCCGGACCTTTTCACTTCCCAGTAAGGAATCTCGGGGCGCGATTCCTTCAAGGGGGGGCGTTTTGTAACATCCCAAGTATGAAATATCCCTTAGAATGTTTTGTTCCTTGTTTTAATTCAAGTATTGCATCATGTCATCATGTTTCATTATTTGTTTGCATTTGTTACTATTTGTTTTGCATCTGTTTTATCTTGTTTTCATAATGAAACATCAAACAAAGTTCAAATGGTTATTTCATACTTGATCTGTTACAACTTTTGGAATAAAAATAACAAATGAAAACAACCATTTTATTCCATGTTGAGCACTCATTAAATTGTTGGTTTTAATCAAACCCTTAATCCAATCAATTAATTCAATCAATAATTTCTAAATCATTTTCCAATTCAAACCAATCCTTAAAATCAGTACCTCTTGAATCCATGAAGTTCACCACACCATTGTACTCTTTAAATCATTTTGAACCATAGGGGTAACCCTATTAAAAATGCTTGATTTCATAAGGTTTCATTAATATTCAAAAATTCCCTAAATTTGGTTTAATCTCAAACAGCAAGCAAATATTTAAACTTTTGCAAATAAAAGCTACCAAATGCTTGCATTTGGCCTAAGGAACTTCCCCTATTTTTTTCAATTTTTTCTCTGAATTAAAATCCATCCTTTTTCTTCCAAAACCAAAAGCTACAAAAAAAAACAGAAAAGGAAAAAATAAAAAAGAGAAAGCTAACGCAGCGCGCGCGGCAGATAACCTAGCCCAACCCACCTAAGCTAACGCGCGCGCGGCCCAGCCCGTCTACTCCCGCGCGTACCGCTTCGTAAATCGTGCGGCTCGTCTGTCCCGAGTACGGCGCGCATCCGCGGCCTCCACGTCGGAGTACGGCGGCAGCCGACGGCCATCCCTTGCTTTCCGCGCCTACAAGTACCCCTAGGGCCCCCGCAGACCTAACCCTAATCCTTAGGTCCTCGCTCCCCGCGCCGCCAATCTCTCCTCGCAGTCGCCCCTTCCCCTCTCTGTTTTTCCTCGCCGGCGACAGCTCTCTGAACCTCGCCATGGCGCCGCCACATCACTGCCCCACCTAGCCAACTCTACACGGGAACGACGTCGCCACTCTCCCCTCTACTCGTTGGACACCGTAGCTCGCGCGGAGGAGCACGGAGACCACGCCGCCGTCCTCGACCACCTCGTCACCGCCGCTGTCGTCGTCTCCGTCGAGCCTCTTCCACCTCGACAACGCGTTGAGCAGCACGCGCACCACCCCCTTCTGTTTCCCCTCCGTAGCGCGCACGTTCACGCACGGTTCTGGCGCTCTGTTTCTGCACCCTAGCCGCTGCACACGACGGTGATCGCCGCCGCGTTCCTCTGTCAGTGTCGCGGAAGCGATTGTTCGTCAGAAAAGTTCAGTTAGCGCCGCGTAACCTTTTCCTCTCTGCGTGCCTGTTACCTGACAACGAGTGCGAGCAGCTGCAGTGGTTCAGTGCGTGCGCTTGCAAGCGCGCGGTCGAGGGATCGACTCCCCGCGGCCGCATAAATTCCCAAACTTTTTCTTCCTCTGTATTGACAGCCATGGCCCAGCTGTCAGCCACTCGTGTGCCACGCTGGCACAGTGAGCCCACGGGGCCCCCCTGGCAGTGCCTGTGTAGCTGTTCCAGTGGGTATAAAACGAATTGCAAACTTTCTGTTTTCCAAACTAGGTCCAATTAATCATAGATTGGCCCCTGGATTTGAAACCCTAATAACTTTTATTTTATAACTCTAAAAAATGAAAATAAAATATCCACACTGTTCAAAATTTAATTGTCTACCTTTTGGTAACTTTTGCTTTCTGTTTTGAATTTTCAAAATGCAATTTAAAATTGAAACCAAATAATTCAAATGCTAATTTCTAAATTCAATAACTAATTCATTATTAATCCAATAAATGCAAATAAAATATGTTTTCCATACCATTTTGAATAACCTATTCAAATATAAAATTTGTTTCATTGTTTGAATAATTTAAATTGCCTAAATAATTTAATACTTGTTTAATTCATTTAAATTTGTTAAAAATCATAACTTGCTCAAAATAAAATATTTTTGAACATGCAAAATATGTTTTCAAACCATCAAAGTGTGAACTTTTCAAATGTGAATTTGAATTTATGTGTTGAACAAATAAAATTCAAATAAAATTCACACTTGTTTTAAATTCAATTAAAACTTGTTTAATATTGTTTAATTCATAATAAATTCACCCTAATTCAAATTTCAATATTTGAAACATGTAATCCAACTAAAATTTGATGTTCTTTTCAAATATAAATTTTGTTAATTGTTTTGCACACTTTAACTTGATGAAAACAACAGTTGTTTGTGTGACATGTTTAAGTAACCAAAAATTTCTAAACTTAATAAATAATTTTCCAACTTGTTTTATTCCTTTTCCTTGCATCTATCATTGTTATTTGTTGTTATTTTTGTTGTTACCATCATGCATGCATCATGCTAACAACTTTCACCTAGTAATTAATTGTAAATCAATTGTTTCCATTTATTTCAATGGACCTTTTCCATATGCCACTCAAAATAGCATAGGGGTCCATTTAAATTGTGTTATCATGTTAGCTAGTTTATTTTGATGCAGCCATTAAATTGTCATGCATCATCTTGATTGTGCACAATGCCATGGCAATAATTGTTTACATTCCTATTTTGTTTGTTTGCTTCTTCTCGAATAGACGACGACGTTGAGACAGACGATCCTTACAGCACCCCTTCTGAGGATCTAGCTCAGTACCCAGCTGCTGAGTTCGCAGGCAAGTTATCACTCACATGAACCATTGTGTTCCTTTCAACCCTGGTTACCGATACTTTCCGTTGTCTATTCTTGCTAGCCTTAGTGGTAGTTGTTTCTGTTACGAACCTATCACATGAATCCTTTAACCCTGATACTGCCTCACCCCCACTCCTACAACCCTATTGATTGAGCCAGTGTCTTACTAGTATGCTTAGGTTGTTTTGCTCGAGTCTGTTACCCGTTACTTTCAGTTACTATATTTCATTATGTTCTGGGGGCTCGATGTTAATCAAATCAATCAATCATGCTAATATTACTGTTAATAATAATTTGATGATAAGGCACCGGCAGGAGGCCCTGTGTGGTTTTGAGGCCTGCTAGTGTCGACCCTAATAGGAAAAGGGTCTTGTCTACTGATCCATGATGAGCGCACTACCCGCATGTGGGAAGCGAGTATGGGCGCCCCCCTCAATTTGATTCGATTCACATCTCGTCCAAATCATCTCATTTAGTTCGTGCTTTCTATTTGCCGCATGCATGTTTTTGCGAGCCCAGCGCAGGGTGGAACTTTTGTAGTCGGCATATAGGGGGACACGTTCTTAGAGTGCTATGAGGTTCCATTTTCTTCTGGGCTCGATTAGCCGTGCGCCCAAGGTGCTTTGGGCTTGATGCGGAGAAGAGTTGAGTTGTGTTGAGTGCCCCGCTTGGTGGGAGGCATCCCATCTGGCGGGTTATTCATACGTGTACGGCCAAATTGGTGCAACCCTGCAGGGATAATCTTCTCGAGAAGCCGTGTTTTCCGCGGTTATGGTTAACTTGGTGAAAGTACTGGCTAACAAGTACTCAGGACAACTTAAACCTAATGATTCACAATCTCACACCCCATGATTACAATTTGACTAGTAATAGGATTATTGTCACAATAACTTGTTTCACCTTAATCCAACTGTGTGAGTTATCCTCGGATTGCTTCTTTGGATAAGGGGCGAGATCCAGGATGGGTTTGGTTGAAGTTATCTTCCAGTTGGTTACAACACTCGATCTTATCCCCTTTCTGATAGTTGGAAGTGATAGAATTTCTGTAGTTGGTTAGCGCAGCCAGTTGCAGCATCTTATATATACCCCCTTCCTTCCGTTGAACCCAAGTCATCTGTGCTTGTGTTGACGGGCTATACTTTGGTGAACTGTGAGTCTTGCTTGCCAGTACGTCTATGTACTGACCCCTTTGGGGCTGTGGTTTCCGCAGACTACGATTACGAGGATCCAGGTGACGGCTACTACGTGGAGTTTGACGAGGCTGCTGACGAGTAGTTAGCGGACCCGGGCAGGATCCGAGACATCGTGGATGGGCTCCGTCTTTATTTCAGTTTCCGTCTTCTTAAGCCTATTTGGATTTTGTCTGTACTCAGACCCCTTTGAATGCTTCCGCTGATATGTAATGATGCTATGTTGGGACATGTGTCCTCTGGATGATTGTATTTGCTATCTCTGCCCTAGTGAGGGCCATTTGCAACTTATCTCTATCTTTTGTGTCGTAGAGGCATGTTGTGTTATCCTTTTGTTCAAAGCCGTTGACGTACCATGTGTGTATGGTATGAAGTACGTCAATGGTAGTGTCCTGATTTCTACAGGATAGTTTACATCGACGGTGAACAGTAGCGATGGGTTGTCACACATAAGTGTTGGCCTACTCGTAAGAGGACGCGGGTGCCGGAAGGCCCCGTAATCCCATCAGAATACTGTTCAGTTCGTACGGTGAGTATCCTCTAGAAGTCCGGGTGCGACAAGTTCCCTCATGTCGTTTGAGCCCGTGGACTTGAAGAGCCTTCAAGGAAGACACAACTTTCACCTCATGACCTCAACCGAGGTGATGCAAGAGATGGCTTCCTTCAAAGTTCAAACAAAGCTTTCTAATGAGACTCGCGCTCATGCTATTGGAATATACAAAGGAGCCTCCGTTGCTTTGAAGGCCAAGGTGGTGTCCAAGGTTGTGGATCAACAAGAAGTGGTTGTCTTGGAAGAAAACTTGTCCCCGCTCAAAGATCAAGAATACGATCCCGTGCTTAAGGATTATCTTGCTCTTGCGTTGCAATTTTTTGGAAGAACCCTCCCAAGGCCAAGGCATATGTTGAGGAGAAGACCAAGTCTAGCTATGGCAAAGAAGGGACTCAAAAAGCGAGGGCTTGTTTCAATTGTCAAGACAAGTATCACTTTGTTGCCGGGTGCCCTTTCGAGAATAGGGAAAATCATGAAGGAAAGCTTGTTCTCAAGGATAAGTCAAAGCTCCCCAACAAGAAGCGTCATTTCAAGAAGAAACCCTTCAACAAAAAGCCATCATCAAGATATGTGTTTGTGACTCAAGAAGAGTATGATTCCAGTGATGATGAAGAAGAAGAAACCACGATTAAAGTGGCCGTTATTGCTATTGCATCTTCATAATCTCCTTCACTCTTTTAATCCCCCAATGAGAATATTCCTCAACTCTCCGCAAAGTGCGTCATGGAAAAGGCCACCGAGATATCATCTTCCTCCACCACTAAGACTCAAAGTGAAACAAATAAACTTGCTAGTCCTAGTGTCGAAGATGAAATTGCCTCTTTGAGTCTATTTATGACTAACGTGCAAGGTGAGACCAAGAAATACTTTGATATTCTCATGACTCAATTGGGAGAGGCCCAATAGGCTCTTGAGAAGAAATGTGAAACTGAGAGGGAAGATTGCATTGAAATATGTTTCCTTTCAAATGATCTTGAGGATTAACATGAGCTTCGAGTATGTATTGAGGAGAAACTTGAATCTATTGAAGAGTCACATAATGACTTAATGCCTAAACTCACTAAAGAACGTGACCATGAAATTGCTAAATATAAAAGGGCTAAAAATAAGAAGGTTGAGTTTGGTGTTGGTCATGAAAATCTAACCAAGGAGCTAGAGAAGCTCACCGAGGCTCACAAGGCCTTGGAGAGTGAACACTCTACCCTCAACAAGACTTGTGAACAACTTCAAACTCAACTTGATCAATTCAATGTTCCTAGTACTTCAACTTATTCTTTGTGATCATGCAAATATTATTGAGGGAAATTCTAGGTTAAAGGAAGAGCTAGCAAGAATCAAGGGCAAGGGCCCTAGTGTTGAGAAGGGTGTGGCTCCAAAGACACAAGTGGTTTCTCCTAGAACACAAAATGGAAAGCAAGGTCTTGACTATGTTGCCAAGAGAAAGAACAAGAAGAACAAGAACAAGGCCAAGCCCGCACAAGAAAAGAAGAATGTTGGTGCGAGTGGTATTGTCATTAGGGATAACACTACTCATAGAAACTCCACGGGAACGGACAATCCACACCATTTCTTATATGTTGATTTGTATGGTGTTGTGCAAGCTAAATATGTTGGTCCTATTGAGGGTTTCATTGATTACTCTATTTGATTTTCAAAAACCCTTGTTGCTAACATGAGAGGTGAAGGGTTTCGTAGTAGAAAAAAAATCCTAACAACGATAACGGAAAAACAACCAAGATCTATTACTATGCAGATATAAAGTAACAGAGAAGGAACGGTGATCATACCCTTGAAGACCGAAAGCGGGAATTACCCTCCCGTACAAGGGTTGTCGATGAAGACAACAAAGCCAACCTCAAGGTCGAGGAGTGGTTCCACGACTAATGCCCCAAATGTTGCACCTCGTGGGATTAGATACATCCGGTGTAGACAATGACTCCCGGTCTTGGCCCAGCAAAGATTGCGGAAGTAGAGAGTTGGACCGAAGAATAATAGCACAATAGTGTCCCTATAGTAGAGAATTCTCAACTGCTAGCACGGCTCAAAAGAGAACCACGTTTGGAGAAGAGATAATAGAGAGAGATTTATGGATGGGAAAATGAGAGAGGTGTCCAATTATGAAAAGGGGGAGGGGAGAGGCTGTCACACCCCAGTTTTTGGATTCTTGTATTGTGTTCAAGAAGACAGAAATTAGGGCCAACAATTTTTTTCTAACAACATGATTGTTTGAACTAACATGTGTTTATGATCTTAATCATATTTGCAACACAAGTTTTGTTTCTTGATAAAACCAATATCAAATTTTTCTGAAACACTTTTATAATTTTTTCCCTCTTGTTTTCTCTGTTGATTACTTGAGTGAATTTTATTCCAAGACATGGATAATTCTTGTTTGCATATTAAAATAAACATTTAACTTGTTGGATCCAAGAAAACAAAATTTCAAAATTGTTTATGGAAGTTTTCTTTAAGTTTTCTATAGAAAATATTCCCTGAAAATAGAGCCAAGTACCTGTTTTCTACCTTTGTTTTCACTGGGCTATAAAATGTTATTTTATGTTTTCTTGACTTTTATTTGTTCCTTGATACATATACTACAAATACATAAGCTTGGTTTTATTTTTGTATTAATAAAAATGATCTTTTGCTTGTTGTCTTTGTGATATAAAAATAAGGCAGAAAAAGGCATTTTTTGGAAAACCAAGAAAAATAGAAAGTACACCTTTTCCCACATTGTTTTCATGGCCTTAAACTATTTCAAATTTGTTTTCAAAAGATGTTTCTGAAATTTTATAACTTTTTTAACAAACTCCAACTTGGAAAAGAAATTTTGGAAACCATTTGGTCTTTGAAAACAATCCAAACTTTTTGCTCATTTCACTGTTTTCGAACACTTGGAAAAATTCCTAAGTGTTAACTGAATTTTCTGAATTTTTGAACAGTGCTAGATACAATTTTTGTCAGATGTTTCCCTTGAGTTTTTGTTCAAATTTGGAAACACCACTTTGCCTTTTCGAATCCTTGTTGGTTGTATTCCACCTTGGATGCCTTGCCTACCTTCTAGAAACCTTGTGTGAGAAGAAAACAAGTGAGAGAAAGGGAGGGAACATGGTGATGTGGCATGGTATGGGTCACCATGCTTTGACCCTTTCTCACCAAGCCATTGGTCTTTCCCTACTCCAAAAGCCAGCCTTTGACTTGCCTCTTGGTGGTCTTGCCCCTTGGCCTCATTGCCTTGTTGTGGTATGACCAAAAAGCCCCTAGAGCACCTCCTATGCCATCAAATGGCATGAACCCGAACCACCCCCATGCCCTTGCCCTCTTCACCACGGCTATAGGCCTTTTGCATCGAGTCCCTTGCGCCAGGGCACTCCCACACGTCCCCACACCCACCTCGAGCAAAAGCAACCCTCATCCTTGCCTCTGCAAGCTCCTCGAGCCCGTGAACCGTCACCGGTCACCGCCACCACCCGAGGTCGAGCTGCGTGATCCCGTGCCTCTCACCCTTGCTCTCACCTCCGTTGCACTCCCTACGACCCCCTGACCCTCCCTGACGTGCCCCCTTGTCCTCGTGTGTGCAGGAACGCTACCCCGTCGTGGTCGCCGCTGCGGCCGTACCGCCGTCCGCCGCTGTTCTCTGCCGTGCCCGACGCCAACACCGGTGCCCCTAGACGCCCATGCACCCTTGCACCTCCCCCAAGCCCTCGCCGCCCCTCGCTACAGCCCCACGGTGAGCCACCGAGCCTTTCCGCGCCGCCGTGTTCGTCCGTGCGGGAGAGATGAGAGAGAGGGAGTAGAGGAAGGAGATGGACGTGGGGCGTTGATCCAGAGATCAATGGCCCCCGTTAAACGCACCATTCCCGCGCCCTGGCCGCATGCGAGCGCCCGCGCTGGGCCGCTTCGCTGGCTAGTTGGGCCGCGCCCGTGAGGAACCCCATCCCATTTTGTTTTCCTTTCTCCTTTTAAATCTGTTGCAGTTGGTACAGGTTTGCTTTTAATATGTTAAAATTACTTAAAGTGCAAATTAAAATCAACCAAAAATCATGGCTCTAGAAATATTTTTTTTCTTAACCATATAAACTTGGTAGATCTAAGTTTTGATGTATATTTTTGTCACAATGTCTGTTTTGCCACAGAGTGTCTGTAGACTTGTTTTGGGCATAACTTTTTTGGATATGTATCCAAAATGTCCAAACTAATTTGTTTTGAGTAGCCTTTGAATAGATCTATCCATAGGACTTGGCCTCACATCAAGGTGTGTTGCAAAATGGAAATGCCATCCATTGTGGTAAAAGACCAGTAGGCTTTTCTAGGATTTTTAGAAGGAGTTTAAAAATGATTTTTGAGGTGAATCCAATTGGATGAGTTTGCTTATGACTAGATCTATCTAATACTAGCTTGGATTAATTTTTGGAGCCATATATTATTTTCGTGAGCAAAACTAGAAACAACACCTTTTCTGTTTTCTTGTTTACGTGTGTATTTGGTTGTTAAGTAATGTGTGATTGCTTGAGCTTTGTTTCCTAGCATGTGTAGATGTGTTACCACTTGTTATTAGGTTTTTTTATTGCAATGTAACTACCTTAGAAAGTGTGTGCATGTTTGTAAAGTAAAATAAGTAGCAATTGTTTTTTTCCCTAATTTTATTACTTGGATTATTGTGTGAACCAATCTTTGTAGAATTGTTTTACCTAAGTTGTGATGTGGTTGTTATGAGTCCAGTACCATTTTGGTACTGTTATTTTGATGTTATTATCTCTGTTAGCTAGCACTTTATTTTATGGCAAAGCATGAGTAGCTTTTGTTGTTTGTTTTCACTAGTATTGTTTTCACTAGTATGAATAGTTTTGTATTGATTGCTTGGTTAGATTAATTTTGTCATGTGTGAACAGAGGCTTTGTTACCTCTTCTTTCCTTGGTATTAGTGGGCCCATAACCCACTGGTCCCATTGCATCTTGGTTGGGTATGCAAATCCCCTGTCATGCACTTGTGTGAAAATAGCACGTATTTCTATTTGTGAGTTTACTATTTTCCACCAAGGAAAATAGATTGTTTGTTTCACTTATGAAAGTGAAGATTTTAGTATTTTCTTTGTGAATACTAGTATGTTTAGTGATAGTTCATTTGTTAACATAATATTCCCTTAGGGGTATCATGTTAAGGAATGTTTCACTGTTGTGGGTAGATTTAATATTGATTGCTAATAGAATGTTTCCTTGTGATTGATAAATTATTTGTGAAGGATTTTTATTGAGTGTTTGGATTTTTGAAAATTCTTATTAGATCTTGTATTAAGTACATAGCTACTGGTTGTGTATCTTGCAAATTGGTTGCTTTTTGGTTAGGTAATTAGAAAAGCATGTATTATTGGAATAGATATATGCTTGCTTACTAGATGTTTTCATGGAATCTTTTTAGGCGTTTTTACTTACTAGCATGTGTAAGGTGTATGTGCTGTTAGTAGGTTTTTATATTCATGAGTTTCTTGTTTAGAATCATGCATCCTTATAGTGTTGTTTGCTTCTCTAGTGATGAACTAGTGTCACCACTAGAAATTATGAGTTTGCTCTAGTATTGTGGTCTTTTATTTGATGAGTGTATGCTTTATTCTAGCATGTTTAGGAGGTTATTACTTCTGTTATTATGCCACGACTTCTTGAGTTGCTTGTCTCCATAGTGTAGAATACAATTAATTCTTATAGCATGCTTGCGTAGAATTCCATACTAGTATGCTATTAGTGCACTCCTGTTTTTATGTTATTTGTAAGGAGCATTACCTTTTGTGATGTTTGTGTTTTAGATTAAATTTTAAGACTTGTTACCATTGGTAGAGCTACTGTTTTGTTTTGTTTATTTTCATAATTGATGTATTCCATAACTTTGAGTGAACATAACCATAGTCTATAACTAGCCTATTCATCTCTGATGTGTTTACTTGCTGTTTGGAATTGCCTGAGTGATTGCCTTAGCATGACTATTGTACTTATGTTATTTTTGGTGCTAATGTTGTTGTTGTTCTTAGTAGTACCTTGTTATCCATGCATTAGTTTAGTCATGAACTTGTTTGGTGATGATTGCTTATGTGTTGTTAATACCCACTGCCATGGGTATTGCTTTGATTGATTGTTATCATTTTAGTAGCCTCATATTTTGTGCCCACAATCTATATTTTTAGCTTCTTGAATATCTGATTATGAGGTGGTATACCCACTCCATATATGGTATGTAAGATGTGGGATATGGTTTCTCAACCATATATTTGTCTGACGACGGTTTTGTACCCTGAGAGTTATGTGAGATAGTTTTCGCGATAAATTTTTGAGGGATTGCGCTAGTATAAGTTTGCTTGTTGTATGTGTTGTTTAGTTTAGTTGTTTGGTCTTTAGTTCTGAGTGTGTGCCTTTATCCTTTTACGACGCTAGAAAACGAAGAAGAAGAAGCAGTTGTGGAGCTGTGCGTCAAGTTCAAGTTACTTCAAGGCCAGGGACACTAAGAGTTTTAAGGCAAGCCAACCTGATGCTTGCTGTTATACTACAGTTATCATTATCTATCATGCATGTTTCACCTCTAAAAGTTCTACAAAAACTTTGATTACCAAAAACTATTTTTGAGTGACTACTATTATTATACTACTACTATGCCAGTAGTTGATACTTGGTGTTACCAAGCCCATAGCCACCATATGGTATTTATTACCATCAAAAGTATAAGTCCCTAAGTGGACACCCTAAAAATATGTTTTTGCAAAACAAAGGCTTTATGGAAAACCCGGTGGAATGGCGAAGCCTTATTCACCGGAGGATTGTGGAAGTGGTCATTTTTGGGAAAATGGTGTTTTACAAAAATGACACATAACCTAGTCTTCGCCGGACAACCTTTACCGCACTGCCACTTTACCCCAACATGGGCACGGGGCTTAACTTGAAGTTTTTTTTTGTTAGTGTGTGTTCTATCTCATTTTGCTATAAGGGTTGTCGTTCCCTCGAACCGATTGCCGCCAAGTTATGAAACGTGCGACATACAAAGTGAGTGATTAAGTTACCCCCCGGTCGCAGCAGTTGAGTCTCCTGTCTTGGCGGGGTGGGACCTGCTGCCGGGGAGATTACACTCAACTGAAGAGATGGACATGTACTATCTTGGACATAGTGGATGGTTAGGATCAGTTATCTGATGTTCACATACTGTTGTTAGAGTCTGTGGTTGTTCACGGCGGATGTACTGAATCTGGTGGATTGTGTACACCTCTGCAGAGTCAAACTATTCGGAATAGCCGCGTCCTCGGATATGGACAGTTGAATGGCCATGTAGCTAGCATTGTGTCAATGTTTTCAAAAAGGAGTTTTCAAAAAGGTGTTGGACTTGTGAAGTACAGAAAGGAGTAAAAACTCGTACCGTGGAGGTACCATTGATGAAAGCCAGAAGTGGTTTTACAAGAAGTTTTGCAAAGAAAATCTTTCTTTTCTAAACAAAAACTGGAAGTTGATTCCAAGAAGTTTTGCAAAGAGAAAAATTTCTTTCAATAAAGTTTTACAAGACCTCTTGTACATGTGATATCTACAAGAGAACGAAAACTATATTATTTTCTTTTGAAGTATCTTCATCAACAAAGATACATAGATTTTCAAAACCAACTATGATATATCTTTCATATATCATTGATAGTGAACCCTATGTATAGCCTACCTATTACACCATATAAGCATACTTGCATTTTGGTAAGCTACATGATGGGTGTCTTGCTGAGTACATTCAAATGTACTCATATTGGTTTCGTCCCTGGTATTTACTTGCCAGACTTGGAGAAGGAGCTTCAGAAGGAGATCTACGAGGAGGAGTACCGCGCCGATGGACTTGCGAACTAGGATCGTCTCCCGGTCAGCAGCCTGTAGGTTAAGGCGTGACTTGGGCTCTACTACGTTTGTGTGTGTTAGTCTTCCGTTGTGTGTGTTGTGTGTTTGCCCTGCGTGGCAATTGTGTTAGACTTGGTCATGTGACCATGTCCCTTTTTTAAGTGTTGTGTGTAATCGTGTAATGGATATTGTATCTATGTACCAACTTGATATGTTGTTCACGACTGGTGTGATCTGGGATCGTGAATGTATGCATATCGGAGGTGTCCTTGAACAGTGGTTCTGGGGGACCTTACAGAGTTGGTATCAGAGCTATCCTGACCTTAGGAGACCTTAGTTAGCATGGACGTTAGCTAGTACTCTATTAATAAAAGTTAATAAAACCAGGTCACTAAGATGACTACTTACCAAAATATTCTACATGTTCCATCCCGGCTGTGTTTTTGAAAACTCTACTTACAGTAAGTTATAATGGAACATCTTAAAATTTTGCACACTGTTACCTAACATAAGCTACCCTAAAATGTTGTGTAGATGGCAGTTGTCTTCACCGAGTCCTTCCAGCTGGGTATGCATGCACCTTGCTATCGCCGCTTTTAGGAGGATTTGATCAAGATGACTCGCCTTATCGGTCGTCCATTACCTGAGTTGAAGGGAGCCCAGATTCACCATGATGGACGAGAATTGTCCTGGTTGGTGGTATGTACCATCTGTGTACCATTGCTAGCACCATCAACCCCAGAGATCACTTATGAAGTGGTGGAGAACAGTTGGGAAAATGGTATCCTTCGAGTGATGCAACTGACAATTGCCAAGCTCGCGAACTTCTTTCGCTTCAAGTTTGAAGGCACCCCCTATAGATACTATGGAAGACGCGACGAGGGTGACAAGCCGTTAGAAGTCATTGGAGACTTTGTGTTTGCTCGTCACTTCCAGCACATGGAGGGACAGCTGTACAACACCCAACTCTCCCTCGACAAGCTTAGAGGAAATTACGACCTCCGAAGAAGAGAGATAGACCAACTGGAGAAACACCTGAGCATTTCTTCTGCTACAGAGCGTCGCCTCAAGGTACTGAAGAAAACCATGAAGTACACTGACTCCCAGCACCGCGCTCAAGTGAGAGCCCTTCAGCTTCAGCTTGCAACTAGCAAGACCAGAGTTGAAGAGTTGGAGGAACAGCTACACGCTTTCTCGAGCACTTAGGATTGCCGCATGATGTTAGGAGTTGTGTTATGTCCACCCAGACGATTGTTTGTGTTTGCGTTGAGTGAACTCTGTTAAGAGCTATGTGTGTGCTAGTTGTGTGGTAAGCCTTATGCTATTGCCACGTGAAACTTAAAGTTTATGTTATGCTTGTTGAGACTCTGCTTCATGTGTATGATAGTCTTTGTTTGCAAATTGTGGTTGTTTCTGAGATACTTGATTGTCGTTGTGTTATCTACTATTCTCATCTCTGTTATGAGCCGGTATGTGTCACTAGTTTTCAAAACAAAGAACCCCTTTTTTTGTTTGCTCTCATCTTATACCGTTCTTTTCTTCAGCATGGCCAGCGAGTTGTCTCCACCACCGGAGCAGACAGTTTCCCAACTGTTTGCTCTGATAATGGAAGAACGTGAGGCCGCTCATGCTGCCCTGGAGCATATGACTCAGCTTGTCACCATCAATGCTGAGAATAATGCTATCCTTATGAGAGAGTACGAGCGCATGCTTGCTGGAGAGAGTCGCAAGAGGAAAATCGTGACGCCAGGAGAAACTAGTTCATGTGTGACTCGCAATGCCTTACCTGCGATTCCACAATCTTCAAGGAAGCGTGTGAATGTCAAGCCTAGAACCACGGGTTGCTTTACATGTGGACAGGAAGGACATTTCGCTCGTGATTGTTCCAAGAAGAATCGTGTTCTAGTTCATCCTGATGCAATCCGAGAGACCCAGGGTCCAACCCAGAAGAAGCGGAAGAGTGTGATGAGTGGACCTCGAGACCAAGATGATGTTGAAGAAGCACCTGCAACTCAGGCCATAGTTAATGGTACGTTCTCGAACCAAACCTGTGATCCCCATAGTTGTGTTTGACTCCCTGAGAAATCCGACGTAAATGGAATACTAGAAGTGTCACGTCAGACTAGAAAAAGTATCTTTAAAATTAGCAATACTAGCATGACTTCGTCTAACTTTAGCTTCACACCTAACACCAGTTTAAAAATTCCTTACCAACTTTTCCAAAACCAAAGAAAAAGGTGCCTTAGGATGTTCTATAGCGGTTTTAAAGGAAGGTGAGAGGTTGGAAAAAAAATACTGGATTGGTGAACTATGATTGTTACTAGACAATAAGATCTCTCGTGTGTATATTTTGGGGAAACATATTTTAGAAGCTAAGATTGTGGAGACTCATTTGAGGTTTAGCTTAGGAAGGAAAGATTGAGGATCACATGATTTTAGTTGAGGTGAATTGTAGTATATATTATCCGGGGCTAACTAGTTGTGGACCCCAAAATTTTGGAAGTTATCGGTAACTAAGAATTGTAGCCTTGAAGAAATGATTGGAGGTTTAGAAAGATTGGTGGAAACTATTGGATTTATAGGAAGCACTTGATATATAAGAAGTTTGGATTGATTAGAAGTAGTATGTTGAGAATATTTTGTGATATGGGAATGATGATGATAATGTTTTTCCTAGGTGATTCTTATCCTGGATTTTAGCAGAAAGGTTGATTATAGTAAAAAGATTATGTTGGATTCGGATAGACATTTGATTCTGATTAAAGATGGATTGGAGGAATATTGGATTTGGTATAGGAAGAAATTGGTGGATGTAAAAAGATGATTTTTGGATTTTAGAAAAAATCAATATGACTTGGATTTAGTAGATGATTATTCTTGATGATATATTCTTGGAGCTTGTCACGCTCTATCGAGATAGTTTGGGGAAAATGATTTGGCATTGATCATGAGATAAGAGTTTGAAAGGATTTATAGAAGTAGTACAGAGATTGGGATATGCTTGTTGAATTTGATGGTTGAGTTTAAGCAATGTGATCTTGATAAAATACCTTTGAGGGAGACAAATTATTTGAGACTTGATCATATTAGGATAAGAGGAGATAGTGGATTTCCTGGATTTTAGGAGATGAGCAGTGGACAACTCATGCTTAATAAAGATTGGTGGATATCTGATTGATTGATCTATGGTGAAGAGAGAGTTCATGCCCAAAAGAGAAATAGGGGTATGATAATCTTATTAGAACGAAAACAAGTAGATCTTTGTATGAAGGATAAAACCTGGATTGATATTATGGTTTTGAGGAACATTGAGTTCGAGGTTTAGCTCATGGCACCTAGACTTTTGGAAAACTAACCTGCCGGTGGATTTTGGTAAGGTTAATCGAAGGGGGGAAGCACCCATGCTTAATGTTACCAACCACCAGCACATGTTTTTGTAAACAAATGATCTAACATTGTTGTTTTGACCATACCCTCTTTTCGCTTGCCTGCGAATCTCGGGACGAGATTCTTTTAAGGGGGGAAGGTCTATCACACCCCAGTTTTTGGATTCTTGTACTGTGTTCAAGAAGACAGAAATTAGGGCCAACAATTTTTTTCTAACAACATGATTGTTTGAACTAACATGTGTTAATGATGTTAATCATATTTTCAACACAAGTTTTGTTTCTTGATAAAACCAATATCAATTTTTTCTGAAAACACTTTTATAATTTTTCCCTATTGTTTTCTTTGTTAATTACTTGAGTGAATTTTATTCCAAGACTTGGATCATTCTTGTTTGCATCTTAAAATAAACATTTAACTTGTTGAATCCAAGAAAACAAAATTTCAAAATGATTTATGGAAGTTTTCTTTTTAGTTTTCTATAGAAAATATTCCCTGAAAATATAGCCAAGTACCTGTTTTCTACCTTTGTTTTCACTGGGCTATAAAATGTTATTTTATGTTTTCTTTACTTTTATTTGTTCCTTGGTACATATACTACAAATCCATAAGCTTGGTTTTATTTTTGGATTAATAAAAATGATCTTTTACTTGTTGTCTTTGTGATATAAAAATAAGGTAGAAAAAGGCATTTTTGGAAAACGGAGAAAAACAGAAAGTACACATTTTCCCACATTGTTTTCATGGCCTTAAACTATTTCATATTTGTTTTCAAAAGATGTTTATGAAAGTTTATAACGTGTTTAACAAACTCCAACTTGGAAAACAAATTTTAAAAACCATTTAGTCTTTGAAAACAATCCCAACTTTTTTGCTCATTTCACTGTTTTCCAACACTTAGAAAAATTCCTAAGTGTTAACGGAATTTTCTGAATTTTTGAACAGTGCTAGGTACAATTTTGGTAAGATGTTTTCCTTGAGTTTTTGTTCAAATTTGGAAACACCACTTTGCCTTTTCGAATCCTTCATGTTTGTACTCCACCTTGGATGCCTTGCCTACCTTTTAGAAACCTTGTGTGAGAAGAAAACAAGTGAGAAAAAGGGAGGGAACATGGTGATGTGGCATGGTATGGGTCACAATGCTTTGACCCTTGATCACCAAGCCATTGGTCTTTCCCTACTCCAAAAGCCAGCCTTTGACTTGCCTCTTGGTGGTCTTGCCCCTTGGCCTCATTGACTTGTTGTGGTATGACCAAAAAGCCCCCTAGAGCACCTCCTATGCCATCAAATGGCATGAAACCAAGCCACCCCATTCCCTTGCCCTCTTCACCACGGCTATAGGCCTTTTGCACCGAGTCCCTTGCGCCAGGGCACTCCCACACGTCCCCACAACCACCTCGAGCAGAAGCCACCCTCCTCCTTGGCCTCTGCAATCTCCTCGAGCCCGTGAACCGCAGCCGGTCACCGCCACCACCCGAGGTCGAGCTGTGTGATCCCGTGCCTCTCACCCCTTGCTCTCACCTATGTTGCACTCCCTACGACCCCCTGGCCCTCCATGACGTGCCCCTTGTCCCCGTGTGTGCAGGAACATCGCCGCCGTCGTGGTCGCCGTCGCGACCGTACCGTCGTCCGCCGCCGTTCACTGCCACGCCCGACGCCAACACCGGCCCCCCTCGACGCCCGCGCACCCTTGAACCTCCCCCAATTCCTCGCCGCCCCTCGCTGCAGCCCCACGATGAGCCACCGAGCCTTTCCGCGCCATCGTGTTCGTCCGTGCGGGAGAGATGAGAGAGAGAGGGAGTAGAGGAAGGAGATGGACGTGGGGCGTTGATCCAGAGATCAACGACCCCCGTTAAACACGTCATTCCCGCGCTCTGGCCACGTGCGCGCGCCCACTTTGGGCTGCTTCACTGGCTAGTTGGGCCGCGCCCTTGAGGAACCCCAACCCATTCTGTTTTCCTTTCTCCTTTTAAATCTGTTGCAGTTGGTATAGGTTTGCTTTTGATCTGTGAAAATTACTTAAAGTGCAAATTAAAATCAACCAAAAATCATGGCTCTATAAATATGTTTTCTTAACCATACAAACTTGGTAGATCTAAGTTTTGATGTATATTTTTGTCACAATGTCTGTTTTCCACAGAGTGTCTGTAGACTTGTTTTGGGCATAACGTTTTGTATCTGTATCCAAAATGGCCAAACTAATTTGTTTTGAGTATCCTTTTAATATATCTATCCATAGGACTTGTCCTCACATCAAGTTGAGTTTCAAAATGGAAATTCCATCCATTTTGGTTAAAGACCAGTAGGCTTTTCTAGGATTTTTAGAAGGAGTTTAAAAATGATTTTTGAGGTGAATCCAATTGGATGAGTTTTCTTATGACTAGATCTATCTAATACTAGCTTGGATTAATTTTTGGAGCCATATATTATTTTCGTGAGCAAAACTAGAAACAACACCTTTTCTGTTTTCTTGTTTATGTGTGTATTTGGTTGTTAAGTAATGTGTGATTGCTTGAGATTTGTTTCCTAGCATGTGTAGATGTGTTACCACTTGTTATTAGGTTGTTTTCTTGCAATGTAACTACCTTAGAAAGTGTGTGCATGTTTGGCAGGTAAAATAGAAATAGGAGTAGCAATTGTTTTTTTCCCTAGTTTTATTACTTGGATTATTGTGTGAACCAATATGTGTAGGATTGTTTTACCTAAGTTGTGATGTGGTTTTTATGAGTCCGGTACCATTTTGGTACTTTTATTTTGATGTTATTATCTATGTTAGCTAGCACTTTATTTTATAGCAAAGCATGAGTAGCTTTTGTTGTTTGTTTTCACTAGTATTGTTTTCACTAGCATGAATAGCTTTGTATTGATTGCTTGGTTAGATTAATTTTGTCATGTGTGACCAGATGCTTTGTTACCTCTTCTTTCCTTGGTATTAGTGGGCCCATAACCCACTGGTCCCATTGCATATTAGTTGGGGGTGCAAATCCCCTACCATGCACTTGTGTGAAAATACCATGTATTTCTATTTGTGAGTTTACTATTTTCCACCAAGGAAGATAGATTGTTTGTTTCACTTATGAAAGTGAAGATTTTAGTATTTTAGTTTTTAATACTAGTATGTTTAGTGATGGTTCATTTGTTAACATAATATTCCCTTAGGGGTATCATTTTAAGGAATGTTTCACTGTTGTGGGTAGATTTAATATTGATTGCTAATAGAATGTTTCCTTGTGATTGATAAATTATTTGTGAAGGATTTTTATTGAGTGTTTGGATTTTTAAAAAAAAATCTTAGTAGATCTTGTATTAAGTACATAGCTAATGGTTGTGTATGCTTTATTCTAGAATGTTTAGGAGATTATTACTTATGTTATTATGCCATGACTTCTTGAGTTTCTTGTTGCCATAGTGTAGAATACAATTAATTCTTATAGCATGCTTGTGTAGAATTCCATAGTAGTATGGTATTAGTGCACTCATGTTTTTATGTTATTTGTAAGGAGCATTACCTTTTGTGATGTTTGTGTTTTAGATTACATTTTATGACTTGTTACCATCGGTATAGCTACTGGTTTTATTTTGTTTATTTTCATGATTGATGGATTCCATAACTTTGAGTGAACATAAGCATAGTCTATAACTAGCCTAGTCATCTCTGATGTGTTTACTTGCTGTTTGGAATTGCCTGAGTGATTGCCTTAGCATGAGTATTGTACTTATGTTATTTTTGGTGCTAATGTTGTTGTTGTGCTTAGTAGTACCTTGTTATCCATGCATTAGTTTAGTCATGAACTTGTTTGGTGATGATTGCTTATGTGTTGTTAATACCCACTGCCATGGGTATTGCTTTGATTGATTGTTATCATTTTAGTAGCCTCATCTTTTGTGCCCACAATCTATATTTTTAGCTTCTTGAATATCTGATTAAGAGAGTGGTATACCCACTCCATATAAGGTATGTAAGATGTGGGATATGGTTTCTCAACCATATATTTGTCTGACGACAGTTTTGTACCCTGAGAGTTATGTGAGATAGTTTTCGCGATAACTTTTTGAGTGATTGCGCTAGTATAAGTTTGCTTGATGTATGTGTTGTTTAGTTTAGTTGTTTCGTATTTAGTTCTGAGTGTGTGCTTTTATCCTTTTACGACGCTAGAAAACGAAGAAGAAGAAGAAGAAGCAGTTGTGGAGCTGTGCGTCAAGTTCAAGTTACTTCAAAGCCAGGGACACTAAGAGTTTTAAGGCAAGCCATCCTGATGCTTGCTGTTATAATACACTTATCATTATCTATCATGCATGTTTCACCTCTAAAAGTTTTACAAAAACTTTGATTACCAAAAACTATTTGAGTGACTACTATTATTATTATACTATTACTATGCCAGTAGTTGATATTTGGTGTTAGCAAGCCCGTAGCCACCATATGGTATTTATTACCATCAAAAGTATAAGTCCCTAAGTGGACACCCTAAAAATATGTTTTTGCAAAACAAAGGCTTTATGGAAAACCCGGTGGAAAGGCGAAGCCTTATTCACCGGAGGATTATGGAAGTGGTCATTTTTGGGAAAATGGTGTTTTACAAAAATGACACATAACCTAGTCTTCGCCGGACAACCTTTACCGTACTGCCACTTTACCCCAACATGGGCACGAAGCTTAACTTGAAATTTGTTTTTGTTAGTCTATGTTCTATCTCAATTTGCTATAAGGGTTGGCGTGCCCTCGAACCGATTGCCGCCAAGTTATGAAATGTGCGACATACAAAGTGAGGGATTAAGTTACCCCCCGGTCACAGCAGTTGAGTCTCCTGTCTTGGCGGGGTGGGACCTGCTGACGGGGAGATTACACTCAACTAAGAGATAGACATGTACTAGCTTGGACATAGTGGATGGTTAGGATCAGTTATGTGATGTTCACATACTGTTGTTACAGTCCGTGGTTGTTCACGGCGGATGTACTGAATCTGGTGGATTGTGTACACCTCTGCAGAGTCAAACTATTCGGAATAGTCGCGTCCTCGGATATGGACAGTTGAATGGCCATGTAGCTAGCATTGTGTCAATGTTTTCAAAAAGGTGCTGGACTTGTGAAGTACTAAAAGGAGGAAAAACCAGTACCGTGGAGGTACCATTGATGAAAGCCAGAAGTGGTTTTACAAGAATTTTTGCAAAGAAATCTTTCTTTTCTAAACAAAAACCGGAAGTTGATTCCAAGAAGTTTTGCAAAGAGAAAACTTTATTTTAATAAAGTTTTACAAAACCTCTTGTACATGTGATATCTACAAGAGAAATAAAACTATATTATTTTCTTTTGAAGTATCTTCTTCAACAAAGATACAGAGATTTTGAAAATCAACTATGATATATCTTTCATATATCATTGATAGTGAACCCTATGTATATCCTACCTATTACACCATATAAGCATACTTGCATTTTGGTAAGCTACATGATGGGTGTCTTGCTGAGTACATTCAAATGTACTCATATTGGTTTCGTCCCTGGTATTTACTTGCCAGACTTGGAGAAGGAGCTTCAGAAGGAGATCTACGAGGAGGAGTACCATGCTGATGGACTTGCGAACTAAGATCGTCTCCCGGTCAGCAGCCTGTAGTTTAAGGCGTGACTTGGGCTCTACTGCGTTTGTGTGTGTTAGTCTTCCGCTGTGTGTGTTGTGTGTTTGCCCTGCGTGGCAGTTGTGTTAGACTTGGTCATGTGACCATGTCCCTTTTGTAAGTGTTGTGTGTAATCGTGTAATGGATATTGTATCTGTGTACCAACTTGATATGTTGTTCACGACTGGTGTGATCTGGGATCGTGAATGTATGCATATCGGAGGTGTCCTTGAACAGTGGTTCTGGGGGACCTTACAGAGGCTTTCCCCTTGTCCAAGCCATGTGGTACTAAACCCTAGATGGGCATGCGGCCAAGGGAGGGCTTCACATCCCCACATGGTCCCCAAGTGGCCCATGTGGGCTCCCCTCTTTATTCCCTTTTCTTTCTCCCAGTTTTCCCCTAATGGACCTCTTTTGCGCGGAAGACCCATTAGTGGAATAAGTACATTTAAAAATAAAAATAAATGATATTTAAATATTAATTATACTAATTAATAATAAATATACATTTCTTATTTATTTCGAGTCCCGGAAACAAATCCGGTACTCTCCGATTACTATTGGGAATTTCTCCCTTAATTCTGATAACCTTTCGGAACTCTCTGATTCCTGTCGGATAAATACCCGAATGATTTCGGCTCTCTTTATTATTCTCTTCGGTACTAAGATCTCTCTTAAAACATTGTCTACCCTTAAGTGTGACACCCTACGGTTCGGGCTACTCGAGACATGGCCAAGACCTCTCTACGACCAATGACCAATAGCGGGATATGTACATCCATAATGGCCCATGTGTATCCATCAAAGTTTTGCGTCGCTCTGAACCTTAAACATAAGTCTCCATACCTCTTGTCTTAGTGATACTCTGTTAGTCCGAGACTTGATCTTCTGGTATTTCATACCCCGTTTAGTCTCGTTCCCGACATAAAAATTCAACTCGTTCTGTGTTGTTGCATCCCCATGACCGAGTCACATGCTTGCAAACTAATTGATGCAGCACCACTGAGTGGGCCCAGGAGTATCTATCCTTCATATGGATTGGAAAGTACCGCTCTTGATGGCTCACCTCAACATATCCCTTTCATTACCCAAGAGACACCTTTATAATCAGCCTGTCACGGTGTGACGTTTGATGTAATCAAAGTAACTTCCAGGATAGCAATTCAGATACCATCTCACGGTCAAAGGTCATGGTACTATGTTTTTGTTATCATAATGTTGAACATTAAATGACTAGATATCGTTATGATAAAATAATGGGTGTGAGTCAATCACATCATTATCCGGTGACATGATTCCATTATCAATGACATAAATGCCCATGATCAGGAAACCTTGATCATTTGTTGCCCAACAGACTAGTATAACTAGAGGCTACTAGGTACCTGGTTTGTTTACATACTACACATGTATTAATGTTTCCGCTTAATAAAGTTATAGCATGGTATAAAACATTATGAACATAAGAGTTATGATAATAAATACTCCTTATTATTTGGCTCTAGGGCATAACTCCTTCAAGAGGACCTTCCTCGGGTCCTAACTCAAGTCAATGATTTCTTATAGGGCTATGCTTTTGGTGGATCAAAATGGATACTTGATAGTGGGTGTACAAGTCATATGACCGGAAGCAAGGAACTTATGACGGAGTTGAAACCAAAAATAAATCAAGCAACCATCACGTAAGGAGATAATTCCAAATCTGAGGTAAAGGGTTTTGGAAAGTGGTTGTTGCTCCTAATATCACCCTTAAAATTGCCATGCTTGTCGAATCCCTTGGTTTCAATTTGATTTCAGTTCGTGCTTTAGGGAAGATGGGTTTCTTCGTCTTCTTTTATCCTAACAAGGCGATCATCATGTGGAGCAAGTCTCTCGATGTTGCTTACATTGGGCATGTCGAAAATGAGTTGTATGTGGTAGACTTTTCAGAGTCAACCAACACTCAAACGAAGGCCGACGTGGGGTGGTTGTGGCATCACCGCTTATCCCATGTCAACATGAGAACTTTGCAAAGCCTCGGGTGGTCACATTGTCGGACCGAAATAAAATGTTTCCTTTGCCAAAGATTGTGTGTGTAGGGCTTGTGTTGAAGGCAAGATGCATGATTCTTCGCATCCAAGCACGACAATTATTTCATCAAAGAGGATCTTGGAGCTTCTCCATGTTGATCTCTTTGGTGCCATGCCCAAGGCTAGTCTTAGAGCAAGAAGTATTGCTTGGTGATTGTGAATGACTATTCAAGATACACATGAGTCTATTTCTTCAAGTTGAAGAGTGATACTCAACAAGCCTTCATCGACTTCTCCAACCAATTGCAACATCAACAACAATCTTCCTATCTTGGCTATTCGGAGTGATAATGGCCCCAAGTTCAAGAACTACACCCTTAATGAGTTCTGTAGTGAAGAGGGTATTCATCATAAATATTCCCTGTTGCATATACCCCTCAACAAAATGGTGTAGCCGAGAGGAAGAACCAGACACTCTTGGATATCGCTAGGATCATGTTGGCGGAGTTTAACTTCCCCTAATATCTTTGGGCCGAAGCCATCTCCACCTCTTATCACTCATCAAACCGGCTCTACATTCGCAAGGGCTTAATTAAGACCCCATTTGAGATTCTCACCAGCAACAAACCCAACATCTCCTACTTCTATGTCTTCGGTTGTAAGTGTTTCTATTTGATCAAAGGTGTTCGTTTGTCTAAATCCAAGCTAAAACTATTGAGGTTACATTTGTTGTTTATGGTGCTGAATCCCACACTTATAGAGACTTTGACATGGCCTCACAGATTGTCATTGAATCTAGTAGTGTGGTGTTCGAAGAAAATGATGGCTCCCTAGTTCGGCAATTTCGTGTTTCCGATGTAGATATTGAAATTCCTCAAGAAGCCATAGGAAGAATGGGTGTGGGATTTTTTTTCCCCATTGAGGGACAACTTGTGGCGACTCGAGAAGGACTATGATCTACTCAAGTGGATCCCTCCTCTACATTGGAAGATAATGCCAAGGGAGCAAGTGATGCACGAACTGAAGAACAGGTTCAAGACCCTCCCATTGTTGACCAAGTTGCTATGCAAGAACCAAGCACTCCTATCATTCAAGCTAGCCAAGGTCAAGGCAAGATCAAACTTCTTCATCTTTTTCTCCTATTGTTGAAGCAAGTCAAGATCATGATCAAGGCCAACATACGGGTCAAGATGGGGACCCAAATGACAAGATGATCAAGTGATTCCTCCCCGCAATAATGAGGAGATCGAAGCCCGTAGTGCTAAAAGGATTTCTAGAGCCTTGAAGCAAATTGATGCCTTCTATGATAAGGTGTTGAGTTATGTGCAAAAAAGAGGCCCACAAGAGCTCAATTGGCAAGTTTTAGTGAGCATCAAGCTCACATATCCATGGTGGAACCAAAGAAAGTGTTTGAGGCTCTTGAAGATTCGTATTGGTTGGAAGCTATGCATGATGAGCTCAACAACTTTGAGCGCAATAAAGTTTGGAAGCTAGTTGAGAAGCCAAAAGATTCTCACAATGTTATTGGCACCAAGTGGATATTCAAGAATAAGCAAGATGAGCATGGTATTGTTGTGAGGAACAAGGCAAGATTGGTGGCTCAAGGCTACACTCAAGTGGAAGGCATTGACTTTGATGAAACATATGCTCTCATGGCTCTTCTTGAGTTCATCCGTATCCTCCTTGCATATGCATCTTCACATAAATTTAAATTGCAACAAATGGATGTCAAAAGTGCTTTTCTAAATGGTCCATTGAAAGAGTAGGTATATGTTAAGCAACCTCCAAGGTTTGAGAACCCCAACTTTCCTAACCATTTCTACAAGCTCTCTAAGGCACTCTATGGACTTAAACAAGCTCCACGTGCGTGGTATGAGCACCTTAGAGAGTTATTGCAAGACCGTGGGTTTGAAGTTGGGAAAATCGACCCCACCCTTTTCACAAAGAGGGTAAAATGAGAGCTTTCATATGCCAACTCTAAGTGTATGATATTATGTTTGGCTCAACTAACAAAGCTTTCAATGATAAGTTCTCAAACCTTATGACTGGTAGGTTTTAGAGGTCTATGATGGGGAGCTGAAATTCTTCCTTGGCTTTGAGATCAAGCAATTGTCTCGTGGGACTTTCATCTCTCAAGCCAACTATACCCAAGACATGCTCAAGAGGTTTAACTTCCAAGGTGCTAAAGATAAGGTCTCTCCAATGTAAGTCAAATGCCATCTCAAGTGCAATTCCAATGGTAAAGATGTGGACCAAATTTTGTATCATTCTATGATTGGTTCTTTGCTTTTACTTTGTGCATCTAGGCCCGATATTGTGTTGAGTGTAATAGTGTGTGCAAGGTATCAAGCGGCTGATGCATGTAAAATGCATACATGAACTTTGCATGTTATTACTTGTTTTTCCTACATATTAGCAACTTATATTCGTGTTTTATAATGATTTGGGGGATTTTCTGAACAATCCCCCTTCTTTTGGTTCTAACCATGTTTTTCCAGAAAACGTACTTTTTAGTGTTTCAGACTTTCCGGGAGCTTCGGGACTCCAAAAAGGGCAAGGCCAAAGAGCACGGTTCAGAATTTTCGAGACGAAGACCATGGGCCAAAGTAGAGGGCCAAAAGGCCAACCAGGTGGAAAAGAGGACCCTCCACGCAGCCAGATTCCTTGGCCGCGTGTGGGGCCCCCTTTTTGCCCCCGTGGCTCCGATGCTGTCGATCTTTCTTCTCCCGAGTGTCTCGTGACCTAAAAACGACTATATAAAGGGTCCCCTGGCCTCTTCGAGGAGGGGGCATCGCCGAGAGACGAAACCACGAAACAGAGAGACAGAAGGCTGTCGCCGGAGAAGATCGGAGGGGGGAAACGCCGCCGGGATCACCCCCGGAGGGCTCCACCCCCCTTCGGCGTGTTCATCATCAACATCTACAGCAAGATCAGCTCCATCTCTCCACTGCAATCTCTTGGCAAACACGGTGTATGATGCAATACTATATTCCCTTGATGTATTGTGTCTCCCCGTCTATGTTTGAGTAGTGAATTGTTCTTGGCAATGGTGAAATAGTTCGTTGATTGGTTGCATACAAGTTTGTTATCTTCTATGATTGTCTTTATGTACAATATATGAGTGCACGCATATGTTGGGGAATGCATGTAAGGTGATCACCGGTAGCATAATGGAGTGGTGGTGACTTGGGAGTGACAGTAACCTGAGACCGAGCCACAAAGTTAAGTTATTGGGGGATATATATAGGGGACCTTAGAACGTAAGGCTATGGTGGGACTTTATGTCTTAATCAATCTTGTGCAGTCATTTACTTGGCCACATGATCCATCATAAGGGGTTGTAGATCATTTACTTGACTATACCTATTCATGGCTCCTTCCTAGAAGAAACAACTAAGACTAAAACATGTGCTTCACTAATTGTGAAAACCACACAAACGAAACACCTATTGCTAGAACACTTGCTCCCTTGAGATACTTGAGATATTTGCTGCTTGCTACTTGTGAAACTTGCTTAGAAACTTGCATTTTAAACTTGCTTCACTAGTTACTAGACAAACCACACTCCACGTCACTTGCTTTTAATTAATTAGTTCCTTTTAGTCAAACTTATTGCTTTGCATAAACAGACATATAAGAGGGTTATAGGGCTTTTAGAATAGATAGCTTACCTTCAGCTCCTCGTGGGTTCGACACTCAAATACTTATCGAAAGGTACTACAATTGATCTCCTGCACTTGGGAGTCATCAAGCACTTTTCTGGTGCCGTTGCCGGGGAGCGTTGTGCTAAGATTTTATTCTTGTTTGCATTGCATACTAACATATAAACCTAAAACACAAAAAAAATTATAAAATGGAAAACAACCAAACAATTTTAGAACTGTATAATATCTACCTTGAATTAGGACATGAAGTGTTTGAGTAGAAATTCAAACATCATTTGCACAACAATCATATTTGTGGTAGTACTAATTCTTTTAACACCTTTATTGCTAAGGAAAACCTTGAGCTTGGGGAAGTTTGTCTTGATGAATATGATATTTTTAGTCCCCCTACTATTGAGGATAAAAATGATATACTTTCTGATTCTATGGAAAGTTTTAAGCTTGGTGAAGTTGGTTTTGATGAGCATGATATTTCTAGTTCCCCAAGCTTGGAGGAGAAAATTCACTTTGATGATACTATGCCTCCTATATATGATGATTGCAATGAAAATTATGAATGTTTAACTCCCACTATCACTAATGAGGATTTTACTTATGTGGAGAGTAGTGATTCTTTTATGCATGTGGCTCATGATAAGAATGTTTTATGTGATATTCATATTGTTGAATCTATTCATGATGCTACTGAAAATTATTATGAGAGAGGGAAACATGGTTACACATATTTCAACAATATTAAGTTTCCCCTCTTTATGCTGAAAGTATTGAAGTTGCACTTGATCTACCTTTCTATGCTTGCTATTATGTGCTTCTTTTATTTGTTTCATTACAAAATGCCAATGCATAGGAAATGGGTTAGACTTAAAAATAAATTGTTTAATATTTTTTAGTGTGTTCCTTATGCTTTAATTTCCTATTCGGTTTGAGCACACATTTATGTCTTTACAACATGTAAAATGCCTTTACCTACTGTTATGTATCATTTAGTTTAAGATTTTCATTTTATAAAAAATTTGGGAAAGTAAATAAGAAGGATGAGTAATGGAGAAGTTGGGGTCGACCTTGAACATGTGTTGTTCATGCCAATGAAACCATTGCAAAGTCTCTATCATTAAAACTTTTTCCAAAGCTAAAAACAATAAAAATATTAATTCACTACTGTAACATCACATTTCTGTCTTATTTCTCATCTTAAATGGCAAGAATAATCTTATATGAGAGATAGGATTAAACAATAGTAATTAGCTCAAGAAAACAAATTCCTGAACTTCACTGCAAAAAATGTTTAAAATCACAGAAGTGGAATTTTGACCTGGTAATTTACGACAACAATATTTAGTTATCACTACATATTTCATTAGTTTTAAGTTTTCTGATTTGAGCAACTTAAGTGCCTCTAAAAATTCACTATTTACGGGATGTTCAGTTTTTGGAAGATTATGTCTTTATTTTGCATTGCTCTCATTACTTGTGTTTTGTGTGGTTCTTTTGATCAAGGAGCAATGCACAACTGTAGTAACAGTAGTTAATATTTAGAATCAACTCATGATGTGTCCTTGCTGTACCTATGTGGATTTTATTTATGGAGGCACTAACCCCTCTAATCAAGTTTTATGTTGAGATTTGTGTAAGAAGAATTTTTCAGGAGGAAGAGTTGAGTGAGATGAACAAAGATCAAGAGGGACAACCAATCAAGCTTGGAGATGTACCCCTGGGCTCACCCTACATGTATCAAATAATTACAAGAATCCAAGCTTGGGGATGCCGAGCCACCTCACTCCAACCATCATGATGTTAAGTAAGTAAAGTCTAGCTATATGGCTATAAAGAAAGCGCTTTACGGGAGGCAACCCGGTTGTTTTTGTTTGTATTTTCCTAGTGTCCTCTTGATTTCTCAAGAGATTAGTTTTTTTGTTTTAATTCTGGAGTTTTCAATAAAGAGTCAAGTCAAACTCATTTGGACATATAAGTTGCTATCCTAGTGCATGAAATTTCTGTTTCAGCACGAGTCTGCTCACCGTATGATTTTACGTTTTTTATTGGTATGTCGGATTGAGCTAATTTTTTAGTATGTTCTGAAACCTTTTGTCCCCTATAAGAAAAAAAATTGGCTTAATTTTTTGACGAGTCTATATTAGGGAAAAACGTTCGTTTTTCTGCTGTTGCTTTTCTGAACAGATTCTGCCTTCTTTTGTTTTATGCACTCTTTGGGCTTGGGAATCGAATTTCCATGATTCCTTCAAGCAAGAGAGTGAACATACAACATAATGAACCTTATTGTATATCTACTGGAGCATTTGATTTGGAATTTTGCACAGCAAGCATGTGATTTGTTTGTCCTTTCTAATCTCACCCCACAGAAAAAGAATGGGAGAAACATGTTTGTGAAGTTTTTTCACAGGGAATAGAGGAGCTGCGCCTCAAGACATCCAAGAATGGTGAAAGCCATAATCTTGGGTATGTGATGAACATCCTACTGGAGCTACACTCTTTTGGTTAGCACACGTCTACTTTCTGCTTTTCTAAGCAAAACATTTATCGTAGAGACTTGAAGCGTCTAGTTTTTGTTTTTATTTTTGTTTTGATAAGACCACACATCATTTTATATGAGATTGAGCTACTGGAGTTTGGGGTTGGAATGTATTGTATGCTAGTATTATGACTTGGAATAGGGATGCCATGGTTGATTTGAAGAGCTACATATGTTTGCATGATTTATAGGCTTTTTATGTGTAGAAATTTGCAATGATGTTGTCTTGAGCTATCTCTTATTCATGTCCTTGATGTTAATTGCTGGTTTATTTAGTTTGTCATGAAATGAGTAGTTCTATGTACATATGCATGCATAGTAGCTGGTCAACTATCTCCCTCTTGCTAGCCAAAAATTTAAAAATTACAACAAGTAAAAACTTGTTTCCAACACTCCTTAGCCAAGTATTTCCAGTGAGTCCACCATATCTTCCCATTAGCTTCATTGCTATTCCGAGTATGTTCACCATGTTATTGTGTTATTTATGTTCTAAATTAAGATATTCACTTTATTAATTGTCATGTGTTGAACTTGAGATAGGACTCTCACGAACTTTTGAAGGCACACTTTACTTTTTATGCATCTAATAAACATGACCCAATAATGGGAGCCACAAGTGTTGCGTTTGACAAGTGTGTGGTTGGGAGCTAGCTATAAACGTGTATCACCGGAAAGCTTTCAACATTGCACAAAAATTTACATTTGGTTGATATCATGTACTTTTGTTTTTGGACTCCTGCCATGCCGAAATGAAATAGAGGAATAGTAAGTTTTGATGAGTAAGTATCTATATGACTAGAGAAACGCATTGGGCCGCTAACCCAAGCCATGCTTTATCATGGTGGAAATTTATTTACAGCTTGAGTGACTCTACAACACATCCTACAATAAAATAAGAAGCTATGCATAATAGTGAATGAAAATAAAAAGGATGATGAGTCTACTCCGTTTGTTTGTTTTGTCATTGTGACATGGGCTTGTTTCCATGTCATGGGGCAAGAGGTACCTCTTTGCGATTCTCTATGATGTCATTAATACTTATTATGATTGTACAAAGCTTATTAGGAATCTTAAGTTGAATAATCATGGAGTAGGTTTTCACACTCACGGGGCATGAGGCTTTCAACCACGTTGTCATTCACATTACTTCAACATTCACCATTTAAGATGCTAGTGATAAAGGGGCAATGAGAGTCCTAGATCAATGGATACCACATTGCAATTAGTAATTTTTGTTGAATAATTTAGAGGCTAAATAAGACTTGATCATGTTTTACCTCTACTCAATTTTCTCCAAAGTGTCCACTATATTTTCTATTTTCCATTATGCTATTCTTTGACCAATATAGGATTTTATTTTTCATTTCGTGTATTCATTTGGTCCATAGTGCTTTTATTTCATTATACACTTTGTGAACTTTCATGAAGCATCTTTGCTTGCATATTTGATATTTCTTACAACATGAATTGTATATTGCTACTCATTTCTAGTATTAATCATTTGATTATATGTAGCATGAATAATCCTCTTTCATATTCCATGATTGTTTTAAAATGCAAAGTCCATGTTAGTTTTATCACCTTCATACTCGAGGACGAGTATGGGTTAAGCTTGGGGATGTTGATGCATGTAAAATGCATACATGAACTTTGCATGTTATTACTTGTTTTCCCTACATATTAGCAACTTATATTCATGTTTTATAATGATTTGGGAGATTTTCTGAACAATCCCCCCTATTTTGGTTCTAACCATGTTTTTCCAGAAAACGTACTTTTTAGTGTTTCAGACTTTCCGGGAGCTTCGGGACTCCAAAAAGGGCAAGGCCAAAGAGCACGGTTCAGAATTTTCGAGACAAAGACCATGGACCAAAGTAGAGGGCCAAAAGGCCAACCAGGTGGAAAAGAGGACCCTCCACGCGGCCAGATTCCTTGGCCGCGTGTGGGGCCCCCTTTTTGCCCCCGTGGCTCCGATGTCGTCAATCTTTCTTCTCCTGAGTGTCTCGTGACCTAAAAACGACTATATAAAGGGTCCCCTGGCCTTTTCGAGGAGGGGGCAGCGCCGAGAGACGAAACCACAAAACAGAGAGACAGAAGGCTGCCGCCGGAGAAGATCGGAGGGGGAAACGCCGCCGGGATCACCCCCGGAGGGCTCCACCCCCCTCCGGCGTGTTCATCATCAACATCTACAACAAGATCAACTCCATCTCTCCACTGTAATCTCTTGGAAAACACGATGTATGATGCAATACTATATTCCCTTGATGTGTTGTGTCTCCCCGTCTATGTTTGAGTAGTGAATTGTTCTTGGCAATGGTGAAATAGTTCGTTGATTGGTTGCATACAAGTTTGTTATCTTCTATGATTGTCTTTATGTACAATATATGAGTGCACGCATATGTTGGGGAATGCATGTAAGGTGATCACCGGTAGCATAATGGAGTGGTGGTGACTTGGGAGTGACAATAACCTGAGACCGAGCCACAAAGTTAAGTTATTGGGGGATATATATAGGGGACCTTAGAACGTAAGGCTATGGTGGGACTTTATGTCTTAATCAATCTTGTGCAGTCATTTACTTGGCCACATGATCCATCATAAGGGGTTGTAGATTATTTACTTGACTATACCTATTCATTGCTCCTTCATAGAAGAAACAACTAAGACTAAAACATGTGCTTCACTAATTGTGACAACCACACGAACGAAACACCTATTGCTAGAACACTTGCTCCCTTGAGATACTTGAGATATTTGCTGCTTGCTACTTGTGAAAATTGCTTAGAAACTTGCATTTTAAATTTGCTTCACTAGTTACTAGACAAACCACACTCCACGTCACTTGCTTTTAATTAGTTAGTTCATTTTAGTCAAACTTATTGCTTTGCATAAACAGCCATATAAGAGGGTTATAGGGCTTTTAGAATAGATAGCTTACCTTCAGCTCCTTGTGGGTTTTACACTCAAATACTTATCGAAAGGTACTACAATTGATCTCCTGCACTTGGGAGTCATCAGCGGCTCCTAAGGAAAGTCATTTGATGGTGGTCCATAGGATCTTTCGTTGTTTGGTTCATACGTCAAGATTTGGTTTGTGGTACCCAAAGGGGGCACAATTTTCTCTCAAGGGGTACACAGACTCGGATTGGGCCGGTGATCAAGACAATAGGAAATCAACTTTTGGGGCTTGACAATTCCTTGGTAGGTCTTTGGTGAGTTGGTCTTCTGAGAAGCAAAATTGTATATCTCTCTCCACCGCCAAAGCAGAGTATGTGGCGGCCGCTAGTGCTTGCACCCAATTGCTATGGATGAGGAAAACCCTCAAACAGTATGATCTTCACTTGGAGAAGGTGCCACTTTTATGTGATAATGAGAGTGCCATAAAGATTGCCTACAACCGTGTGCTACACATACGGACAAAGCATATTGATATTCGTCATCATTTTATATGGGATCATGTGGCAAGACGTGATATTGAGCTAGCCTATGTCCCAACCAAGGATAATCTCTCAGACATTTTAACGAAGCCCCTAGATGATTTAAGATTCATGTTTTTGAGGAATGAGCTAAATATCATCGATTCAAGGAGTTTGACTTGAGGATCTTGGACACACCCCTATAGTTGACTATGTGTTTGGGTTTAGGTGTAGGCATGGACGTATGAGAGTGTTATCCTAACACATTGCATTTTCCCTCCCCTATTATGCCCAAATCAAAAATTCATTGTTATCTCTCTATTTCTAATGTTGAATTGTGGGCTAAAATGTTGAGAATTGGCAATGCACCCAAGATATATCTTCGCGGTGTCATACCATAATCTCTTACATGGTTTCTTAGGCCACCAACCTCTCCTCTTGAAGATTTGGTTCTTATTTGGTTGTTTTTGGATTTTATTCGATTTTTTTTTGAGTTGGTTGGTTTCATGGAAAACACACTCAATTTTGGATTTTTAATCGTTTGGATCTTGCAAGTTTTGAGTGTGAAGTACCATTCCAGATTGTGCTTCTCATCCCAAGCCAAAATTCCCACAAAAAGCCAATGTTTCATTGCCACATGGATGTCCTAAACACATTTCTGCGATTTTGGAGAATTGGGGCCAGAGACTCCGGTAAAAAACACCGTAGACTCCGGTCTGGCCAAACTCTCTGGCCTAAGCACGGAGATTCTGGTGCACCGGAGACTCTAGGGCTTAGGCCAGAGACTCCGGCCTGGCGGTTTTCGTAGAGTAATAAGGGGATAAGGGTGGGCGTTGCTCACAATCCACTTTCCACCCCTGACCCCCAAGACCTCCTACGCCGTCGCCGCCTCTCCAGGGTCTCCTCCGGCTGCTCCTCGATGCTGGGATCCACCTTCGCCGGGCCTCATGCACTCCTGCTCGAGGGGGACACTCCTTCCCCACTTGGAGCTCCACCATGTCAGACCAGGGTACCTCTATGGGGTCCGCCCCAGAACCACTGTTCAAGGACACCTTCGATATGCATACATTCACGATCCCAGGAAATTCAGTCGTGAACAACATATCAAGTTGGCACACAGATACAATATCCATTACACGGTTGCATAGACACTTACAAAGAGACATGGTCAAATGACCAAGTCCACACAACTGCCACGCAGGGCAAACACACAACACACACAGCGGAAGACTAACACACTCAAATCGTAGTAGAGCCCAAGTCACGCCTTAACCTACAGGCTGCTGACCGGGAGACGATCCTAGTTCGCAAAGCCATCAGCTCCGTACTCCTCCCCGTTGATCTCCTTCTAAGACTCCTTCTCAATATCTGGCAAGTTGATACTAGGGGCGAAACCAATATGAGTACATTTGAATGTACTCAGCAAGACATCCATCATGTAACTTACCAAATGCAAGTATGCTTATTTGGTGGAATAGGTAGGCTATAAATAGGGTTCACTATCAATGATATGTGTAAGACATATCATAGTTGATTTTTAAAATCTCTGTATGTTCGTTGAAGAAGATACTTCAAAAGAAAATAATATAGTTTTCTTTCTCTTGTAGATATCATATGTACAAGAGGTTTTGTAAAACTTTGTTAAAAGAAAGTTTTCTCTTTGCAAAACTTCTTGGAATCAACTTCCAGATTTTTGCTTAGAGAAGAAAGATTTTCTTTGCAAAACTTTTTGTAGAACAACTTCTGGCTTTTCATCATCGGTACCTCCACGATACCAGATTTTTTTCTTTCCGAACTTCATAAGTCCAACTCCTTTTTTGAAAACTCCTTTTTGAAAACATTGACACAATGCTAGCTACATGGCCATTCAACTGTCCATATCCGAGGACGCGGCTACTCCACCAGATCCAGTACATCCGCCGTGAACAACCACGAACTGGAACAACAGTATGAAAACATCAGACAACTGATCCTAACCATCCACTATGTTCAATCTAGAATATGTCTATCTCTTCAGTTGAGTTTGTTCTTCCCGGCACCATGTCACACATCGCCATGGCAGGAGACCCAACTATTGCGACCGGAGGAGAAATTAATCCCACACTTTTTATGTCCCGTATATACCACCTAGCGACAATCGGTTCGAGGGCACGACGACCCTTATAGCAATTTGAGATAGGACCCACATTAACAAGAACATACTTCAAGTTAAGCCCCGTGCCCATGTTGGGGTCGGGTGGCAGTACGGTAAAGGTTGTCCGGCGAAGACTAGGTTATGTGTCATTTTTGTAAAACACCATTTTCCCAAAAATGATCACTTCCACAATCCTCCGGTGAATAAGGCTCCGCCTTTCCATCGGGTTTTCCATAAAGCCTTTGTTTTGTAAAAACATAGTTTTAGGGTGTCCACTTAGGGACTAGTATTTGTGATGGTAATAAATACCATACGGTGGCTATAGGCTTGGTAACACCAAGTATCAATTACTGGCATAGTAGTACTATATATATAATAGTAGTAGTATTCACTCAAAAATAGTTTTTGGAAATCAAAGTTTTGTAAAACTTTTCAGAAGTAAAATATGCATGATAGATAATAATAAGTGTAATATCAGCAAGCATCAGGATGGCTTGCCTTAAATCTCTTAATGTCCCAGGCCTTGAAGTAACTTGAACTTGACGCACAGCTCCACAACAACTTCTTCTCCTTCCTCGTTTTCTAGCGTCGTAAAAGAATAAAAGACACACACTCAGGCCAAAAGGGAAAACAACTAAGCTAAACAACACATACAACAAGAAAACGTACACTCGCGAATTCTCTCGAACGTTATCGCGAAAACTATCTCACATAACTCTCACGGTCCAAAACTATCGTCCGGCACTATGTATGGTTTTAGAAAACCATATCCCACATCTTACATACCATATATGGAGTGGTGTACCACTCTCATAATAAGATATCTAAGAAGCTAAAATACAGCTTGTGGGTGCAAAGGGCGAGGTCACTAAGGTAAAAGAAAACAAACAGAACAATACCCATGGCAGTGGGCATACACAAGAAATTTGCACCTAAAATGTTCATGATTAAGTTGGATGCTTAATTCACAAGGTACTCCTAAGCGTAACCACAACTCTAGCACAACAAATAACACAAGTATAACACTCATGCTAAGGTAAACACTCAGACAATTTCCAAACAGCAAACAAACACACCACAGATGAATAGACTATTTATTTACTACATTAAGGTTTACTTGAAGTTATGGAATCCATCAATCATGAAAATTTACCAAACAACCAGTAGCTAAAAACCAATGAATCAAGTCATAAAAACAATCCAAAACACAATCATCACTCAAGAAAACACTCCTATCCAAACTCACAAATTAAAAGAGCAATTATACTAGAGCAAAAGCCATAACTCTAGTGGTGACACTAGTCCAACAATAGAGAAGGAAATAATGCTACCATGATTCTTAACTCTAAACAAGCAAGTCATGAACATAAATGCATCTACTAACAGTACACAAATCTTCCACATGCTAGTAAGCACAAACATCAAAATAATTCTATGAAACAACCATTAAGCATGCATAAACCAATTCTAGCAATTTCCGTTTTTCCTAATTAATTACTAGCAAGCAAACAAGGTATAAACTACACAACCAGTAGCTATGCACTCAATGAAAAGTTATCTAAACCTTTTCAAAAATCCAAACACTCAATTTAAAATTAGTTACAAACAACCTACCAATCAAAAGGGATTATTTGATTTGCAAACAATTTAATTTAGCACACAATAGTGAAACCTTTCTTAACATGATACCCCTAAGGAATATTATGCTAACAAAATGAATCACACCTTAACATACTAGTATTTCCAAATAAGAAGTAAACTTCTAACTTGCATAAGTGAAACAAACAACCTACTTTCCATGGTGGAAAATAATGTTCAAACACATAATAAAACATGTTATTTTTACACACATGTATGGTTAGGGATTTTCATCCTCAACCAAAATACAATAGAAAAAGTGGGTTATGGGCCCACTAATACCAAGGAAAAAGAGGTACTAGGCCTCTGTTACTCATGACAAAAATTAGTACCCAAGATAACTAACACAAGGCTATTGATTCTAGTGAAAACGAGACTAGTGCACATGAATAACAAATCCTACACATGCTTTAATATAAAAAGACATGCAAGCTAACAGAGACGAAATCATCAAAATAACAGTACCAAAATGGTACTGGACTCAAGCAAACATAGCACAAAATTTAGTCAACCAAGCACACAAAGATCTAGCTCACACAAAAATTCCAAAGAATAAAACTAAAAAGCAACCAATGCTAGTTCCATTTTTGTTTGGGTTTCCAATCATGCACACACTTTCTAAGGTGGATGTACTGTAAGAAAACAACTTAATAACAAGTCCTAACAACTCTATAAAAGCTATAAAACAAGATTAAATCAACCACACAATTCATTCCAACAAAAACACTCAAAGAAACAAAAACAGAAAAGTGTTGTTTCTAGATCTCCTTACCAAAATTAATCTAGAGCTCCAAAAATTAATCTAAGATAGGATTACATAGATCTAGTCAATATCAAACTCATACAGTTGGATTTACTTCAAAAATCATTTTTGAGCTCATTTTACAAATCACAGAAGAACCTACTGGTCTTTTACTAAAATGGATGGCATTTCCATTTGGTAGCTCACCTTGATGTGAGGTAAAGTTCTATGGATAGACCTGTTCTAAACCTATCCAAAACATTTTAGTTTGTTCATTTTAGTTATATATTTTAAAAGTTATGGTCCAAACATTCTCACAGACACTCTGTGCCAAAACATTCATTGTGGTCAAAAGAACAGTCCAAACTTTGATCTACAAATTTTGTGTGGTTAAGAATTCATATAGTTAGGTCCACGAATTTTTATATATTTTATTTTGCCAGTGTTGTATTTTTCCAACGTCCAAAGCATTCAATCAAGTTTCTGTTAATTTATTTAAAAGGAGAACGAATCAGGAGCGTGGGCTGGTTCTGCGTGGGCGCGGCCCAACTAGCGCACTGCACGGCCCAGCACAACCAGGCGAGCGCGCGCGGCGCGGGAACGCTTCCCGTTCAAGCGTGGCCGTTGATCCCCAGATCGACGGATCGTTTTCTCTCTTGTTCCTCACCTCACTCTCCTCTCTCTCTCCCGCGACGACCGGCGGCGAAAAGGCTCGGGAGGCTCACCTAGGGCTCGGGGATGACCAACGCGGGCTCGGGGAAGGTGCAAGGGGTCGAGGGCGTCGAGGGGCGCGGTCGGTGGCGCTCGGCGTGGCTCCAAGCGGCAGAACACGGTCGGTGTCCGTGGCGGCGCTCCTAGACGGCGGCGGCGATTCCGGCGGGCAGAAGGCAAGGGATCTAGCCAGGGAGGTTCATGGGGTGTGGGGAGTTGGTCTAGGGCAGTGGAGGGAGTGGGGAAGGAGGGGATCGAGTAGAGCCTCCTCGGGCAGTGGTGGTCACCGGCGGCGAGCTCACTGCTCGTGCACGCTCCAGGGGACTGGGCTCTGTGCCTAATCCACTTGGGGAGGTATGAGGGAGTGGAGGAGGGCAGGGGAGCAAGGAAAAGGGCTCGGGGTACTAGTACCCGAGGTGAAAAGCAAAAGGGCAAAATTGGGCTCTCGGGTTGATGCCAACAATGGCATGAGCTAGCCCTAGGGGTCTTTGGTCATTTCCCTTGCGTTCCCTGGCTGTCCTAGTCATAGAACACATGGGTGCAGGTCGGGGCTGGCTTTTGGGTGCAAGTTGAGGCAAGGGCAAGTCAAGTGGCCAAAGGCATGGGCATGCCCATACCTGCCACATCACCATTTCTCTCTCTGGTTTTCTTCCTGCCTAAGGCTTCTAGAAGCAAGCTAATGCATCCTGGCTCGAGTCCACTTGTTGGTCAACATGTTAGATCAGGTTACACCCCAAAATATGCAAAGAAACATCAAGAAAAGAATTGTGAAAAAGTGTATCTCACACTGTTCACTGAAAAATTCAGAAAATTCAGTTTAGGACTTAGAAAATTTCTAAGTGTTGGAATCATATGAAATCATCAAAAAGTTGAGTTTGTTTTCAGGGTTTAAATAATTCCCAAAATTTGTTTTCAAAGTATGGACTTGTTAACCATGTTATATCCTTTCAGAAACATCTTTTGAAAACAATTTTGAAATAGTTTAAGTCCATGAAAACAATGTGGAAAAAGGTATACTTTCTGTTTTTATCTGTTTTTCAGAAATGCCTTTTTCTGCCTTAATTTTATATCACAAAAACAACAAGGAAAAGATAATTTTTATTTATCCAAAAATAAAAGTAAGCTTATGGTTTTGTAGTACATATATCAAGGATCAATTAAATGTCAAGAAAACATAAAATCACATTTCGTAGCCTAGTGAAAAAAAGGTATAAAACAGGTACTTGGCTATATTTTCAGGAAATGTTTTCCATAGAGATCCTTAAGGAAAATTTTCATAAATCATTTTGAAATCTTGTTTTCTTGGATCCAACAAAGTTAAAAGTTTGTTTTAAGATGCAAACAAGAATTATCCAAGTCTTGGATTAAAAATCCACTCAAGTAATAATAGGAAAACATCACTAAAAATTATCACGAAAATAATAGAAGTGGTTTCATAAAACTTTGGTATTGGTTTTATAAAGAAGAAAGACTTGCATTGCAAAAATGATTAAGTTCATAAACACATGTTAGTTCAAACAATCATGTAGTTAAAAAAAATTGTTGGCCCTAATTTTTGTCTTCTTAAGCACAGTACAAGAATGCAAAACGTGGGGTGTGACAGACCTTCCCCCCTTAAAAGAATCTCGTCCCGAGATTCGCAGGCAAGCGAAAACAGGGTATGGTCAAAACACAATGTTAGATGAGTTGTTTTCAAAATGTGTGTTGATTATTAGTAACATTATTTACAGGGGCTTCCCTCCTTTTATTAAACTTACCTAAATTCATCGGCAATTTAGCTTTTTTTCAAAGGTCTGGGTGCCATAAACTAAACCTCGAACTTATTGTTCCTCAAAATCATTACAGCAAACCAGGGGTTATCCTTTAGACAAATACCTACTTGCTCCCAGGCTCATATGATCAATTCAATGGATATCCACCAACATTTATTTGCACCAGCTTTCCATTGCTCATCTCCAAAATCCAGGAAGATCCAATATCTTCCTCTTACTCTAATATACTCCGAAAAATCAAGTCTCCCATCATTTGTTTCTCTCAAAGGTATATTATCAAGATCATATTGCTAAAGCTAAACCATATATTTCAACAATCATATACCAACTCTGTGTACTATTTCTATAAGTCTGTTCAAATTCTCCCAACTCCTATCTCCTGATTAAAAAAATCATTTTCCTCAAACAATCTCGACAGAGCGTGACAAGCTTCGAGAATAAACCATCAAGAATAATCATCTACTAAATCCAAGTCATATTGATTTTCCTAAAATAAAAAATCACCCTTTAATATCCACAAATATCTTTCTATATCAAAATCCAATATTCCTCCAATACACCTATAATCAAAATCGAATATTTATCCCAATCCAACATAATCCTTTTACTACCATCAATCTTTCTTCTAAAATCCAGGATAAGAAATAACCTATGTAAACCATGATCATCATCATACTAATATCCCAAATTCTCTCACATGCTACTTCTAATCAATCCAATCTCCTTATATATCAAGCACTTCTTAAAATCCAATAATTTCCACCAATCCTTTTAAAACTCAAATCATACCTTCCAGGCTACAAATTTTAGTTACAGATAACTTCCAAAGCTTTGGGGTCCACAACTGGTTATCCCCGGATATTATATCATAATTCTTCTCAACTAATATCATATGATCCTCATTCTTTCACTCCTAAGCTAAACCTCAATGATTTCCCACCATCTCGTTTCCAAAAATCTGGTTCCTCCAAACATATATACGGGAGATCTTGTTGCCTAGTAGCAATCATAGTTTATCCATCCAATATGTTTTTCCAACCTTTCACTTTCTTCAAAACAGCTGTAGAATCATCCTAGGGCACATTTCTCTTTGGTTTAGGAAAAAATGGTTATAAGTTTTGAAACAAGTGATACCAACTCTGCAACGTATCAACTCTGTACGTTACTCTGTAAGGTATCGAACTAGAATTTGATGAGGCCATGTTACCAACTCTGTAAGGTGTTATACTAAAATTAGATAAGATTTCGTTAGTATCATTTTAATTATTTAAGATTTTATTTAGCCAGACGTGACACTTCTAGTGTTCCATTTACGTCGGATTTTTTAGGGTACGAAGTCAAATACAACCATGGGGTTTTACAGGTTTTGTTCGAAAACGTACCATTGGCTATGGCATGAGTCGCAGGGGTTTCTGCAACATCATCTTGGTCTCGAGGTCCACTCATCATATTCTTGCGTTTCTTCTGGGATGGACCTTGGTTTTCTTGGGGTTCATCAGGATGGGATAGAACACGGTTCTTCTTGGGACATTCGCGAGCAAAGTGTCCTTCCAGTCCGCAGGTAAAGCAACCCGTGTTTCTAGGCTTGACTTTCACACGCCTCCTTGAAGATTGTGGCATCGCAAGAAAAGCGTTGCGAGTCACCCATGAACTAGTTTCTCCTGGCGTCACTATCTTCCTTTTGCGGCTCTCTCTAGCAAGCAGTTGCTGGTACCCTCTCATAAGGATCGCAGTATTCTCAGCTATGGTGATGACAAGCGGAGTCAACTGCTCCAGGGCAGCATGGGTGGCTACGTGTTCAGCACGAGCGGCTTCACTTTCTTCCCTCAACAGAGCAACCAGTTGAGCAACTGTCGGCTCCGGTGGTGGAGGTAGATCGCTGGCCATGCTGAAGACAAAGAACGGTATAAGACGAGAGAAACTAAAGGTGGTTTTGGTTTTGAACACTTAGCTACACATACCGGCTCATAACGGAGATGAGAACGGTAGGTAACACAATAACAAGCAAGCATCTAAGAAACAATCGCCAACTCAAACCAAGATTAGCATACGCATGAAACCGAGTCTTAACATCGTAACTTAACCTAAGGGTTCACATGGCTAAACCATAAGGCTTACAACACAACTAGCACACACAAATCTCTAACAGAGTTCTCACAGCACAAACACAAACACGCGTTGGGGGTGGAAATAACACAAATCCTAACATCCTGCGGCAACCCTAAGTGCTCGAGGAAGCGCGTAGCTGTTCCTCCAACTCTTCAACTCTGGTCTTGCTAGCTGCAAGCTGAAGCTGAAGGGCTCTTACTCGTGTGCGGTTCTGGGAGTCAGTGTACTTCATGGTCTTCTTCAGTACCTTGAGACGACGCTCGGTAGCAGAAGATGCACCCAGGCTGGCTTCTAGCTGGTCTATCTCTCTGCCTCGGAGGTCATAATCTGCTCTAACTTTATCAAGGGAGAGTTGGGTGTTGTGCAGCTGTCCTTCCAGGTGTTGGAAGTGACGACCAAACACAAAGTCTCTAGTGACTTCTATCGGCTTGTCATCCTCGTCGCGTCTTCCAAAGTATCTATAGGGGGTTCCTGCAAACTTGCGGTGGAAGAAGTTCGCGAGCTTGGCAATGGTCAGCTCCATCACTCTAAGGATACCACCTTCCCAACTGTTCTCCACAACTTCCCAAGTGATCTCTGGGGTTGACGGTGCTAACAACGGTGCACGGATGGTGCAGACCACCAACTAGGACAACTCTCGTCCATCATGGTGAATCTGGGCTCCCTTCAACTTAGGTATGGGACGAACTATAAGATGAGTCATCTTGATCAAATCCTCCTCAAAGCGGTGGTAGAAAGGTGCATGCGATCCCAGCCGGAAGGACTCGATGAAGACAATTGCCATCTAAACAAAATTTTAGAGTAGAATTAAGTTAGGTCACAGTGTGCAAAATTTTTAAGATGCTCCATTTTAATTTAATGCAAATAGAGTTTTAAAGATCATAAAGGGGATGGAATATAGATTTTTTTTTGGAAAATAGTCATCTTAGTGACCTGGTTTTATTTATGAGAGTACTAGCTAACGTCCATGCTAACTAAGGTCTCCCAAGGTCAGGATAGCTCTGATACCAACTATGTGGGGTCCCCCCAGAACCACTGTTCAAGGACACATTCGATATGCATACATTCACGATCCCAGGAAATTCAGTCGTGAACAACATATCAAGTTGGCACACAGATACAATATCCATTACACGGTTGCATAAACACTTACAAAGAGACATGGTCATATGACCAAGTCCACACAACTGCCACGCAGGGCAAACACACAACACACACAGCGGAAGACTAACACACTCAAATCGTAGTAGAGCCCAAGTCACGCCTTAACCTACAGGCTGCTGACCGGGAGACGATCCTAGTTCGCAAAGCCATCAGCTCCGTACTCCTCCTCGTTGATCTCCTTCTGAGACTACTTCTCAATATTTGGCAAGTTGATACCAGGGGCGAAACCAATATGAGTACATTTGAATGTACTCAGCAAGACATCCATCATGTAACTTACCAAATGCAAGTATGCTTATTTGGTGGAATAGGTAGGCTATAAATAGGGTTCACTATCAATGATATGTGTAAGACATATCATAGTTGATTTTTAAAAATCTCTGTATCTTCGTTGAAGAAGATACTTCAAAAGAAAATAATATAGTTTTCTTTCTCTTGTAGATATCATATGTACAAGAGGTTTTGTAAAACTTTGTTAAAAGAAAGTTTTATCTTTGCAAAACTTCTTGGAATCAACTTCCAGATTTTTGCTTAGAGAAGAAAGATTTTCTTTGCAAAACTTTTTGTAAAACAACTTCTCGATTTTCATCATCGGTACCTCAACGGTACCAGATTTCTTCCTTTCCGAACTTCATAAGTCCAACTCCTTTTTGAAAACTCCTTTTTGAAAACTCCTTTTTTGAAAACATTGACACAATGCTAGCTACATGGCCATTCAACTGTCCATATCCGAGGACGCGGCTATTTAGAAATAGTTGTACTCTGCAGAGGTGTACACATCCACCAGATCCAGTACATCCGCCGTGAACAACCACGGACTGTAACAACAATATGTAAACATCAGACAACTGATCCTAACCATCCACTATGTTCAAGCTAGAATATGTCTATCTCTTCAGTTGAGTTTGTTCTCCCCGGCACCATGTCACACATCGCCATGGTAGGAGACCCAACTGTTGCGACCGGAGGAGAAATTAATCCCACACTTTTTATGTGCCATATATACCACCTAGCGACAATCGGTTCGAGGGCACGACGAACCTTATAGCAATTTTAGATAGAACCCACACTAACAAGAACATACTTCAAGTTAAGCCCCGTGCCCATGTTGGGGTAGGGTTTAAGTACGGTAAAGGTTGTCCGGCGAAGACTAGGTTATGTGTCATTTTTGTAAAACACCATTTTCCCAAAAATGATCACTTCCACAATCCTCCGGTAATAAGGCTTCGCCTTTCCATCGGGTTTTCCATAAAGCCTTTGTTTTGTAAAAACATAGTTTTAGGGTGTCCACTTAGGGACTAGTATTTGTGATGGTAATAAATACCATATGGTGGCTATGGGCTTGGTAACACCAAGTATCAAGTACTGGCATAGTAGTACTCCCTCCGTTCCAAAATATAAGGCGCCCTTTAATTTCGCTGGTCAACGATATGCAACTTTGACCATGATTTGTCCATATAAATAGTACACATAAATAGTATGTAGATATATCAAATGAAAGAATTTTACAAGACGAGTTCAACGGTACCATTTACACATTCTCAATCCATATATTTTTCTTATGTATTTTTGGTCAAAGTTGACCATCAAAGACCCCTACAAAAATAGCGCGCCTTATATTTTGGGACGGAGGGAGTAGTATATATATAATAGTAGTAGTATTCACTCAAAAATAGTTTTTGGAAATCAAAGTTTTGTAAAACTTTTCAGAAGTAAAACATGCATGATAGATAATGATAAGTGTAATATCAGCAAGCATCAGGATGGCTTGCCTTAAATCTCTTAATGTCCCTGGCCTTGAAGTAACTTGAACTTGACGCACAGCTCCACAACTGATTCTTCTCCTTCTTCGTTTTCTAGCGTCGTAAAAGAATAAAAGACACACACTCAGGCCAAAAGGGCAAACAACTAAGCTAAACAACACATAACTCTCGCGAATTCTCTCGAACGTTATCGCGAAAACTATCTCACATAACTCTCACGGTCCAAAACTATCATCCGGCACTATGTATGGTTTTAGAAAACCATATCCCACATATTACATACCATATATGGAGTGGTGTACCACTCTCATAATAAGATATCTAAGAAGCTAAAATATAGCTTGTGGGTGCAAAGGGTGAGGTTACTAAGGTAAAAGAAAACAAACAGAACAATACCCATGGCAGTGGGCATACACAAGAAATTTTCACCTAAAATGTTCATGATTAAGTGGATGCTTAATTCACAAGGTACTCCTAAGAGTAACCACAAATCTAGCACAACAAATAACACAAGCATAACACTCATGCTAAGGTAAACACTCAGACAATTTCCAAACAACAAACAAACACACCACAGATGAATAGACTATTTATTTACTACATTAAGGTTTACTTGAAGTTATGGAATCCATCAATCATGAAAATTTACCAAACAACCAGTAGCTAAAAACCAATGAATCAAGTCATAAAAACAATCCAAAACACAATCATCACTCAAGAAAACACTCCTATCCAAACTCACAAATTAAAAGAGCAATTATACTAGAGCAAAAGCCATAACTCTAGTGGTGACACTAGTCCAACACTAGAGAAGCAAATAATGCTACCATGATGCTTAACTCTAAACAAGAAAGTCATGAACATAAATGCATCTACTAATAGTACACAAATCGTACACATGATAGTAAGCACAAACATCAAAATAATTCTATGAAACAACCATTAAGCATGCATAAACCAATTCTAGCAATTTCTGTTTTTCCTAATTTATTACTAGCAAGCAAACAAGGTATAAACTACAAAACCAGTAGATATTCACTCAATGAAAAGTTATCTAAACCTTTTCAAAAATCCAAACACTCAATTTAAAATTAGTTACAAACAACCTACCAATCAAAAGGGATTATTTGATTTGCAAACAATTTAATTTAGCACACAACAGTGAAACCTTTCTTAACATGATACCCCTAAGGACTATTATGCTAACAAAATGAATCACACCTTAACATACTAGTATTTCCAAATAAGAAGTAAACTTCTCACTTGCATAAGTGAAACAAACAACCTACTTTCCATGGTGGAAAATAATGTTCAAACACATAATAAAACATGTTATTTTTATACATATGTATGGTTAGGGATTTTCATCCTCAACCAAAATGCAATGGAACCAGTGGGTTATGGGCCCACTAATACCAAGGAAAAAATAGGTACTAAGCCTCTGATACTCATGACAAAAATTAGTACCCAAGATAACTAACACAAGGCTATTGATTCTAGTGAAAACAAGACTAGTGCACATGAATAACAAATCCTACACATGCTTTACTATAAAAAGACATGCAAGCTAACAGAGACAAAATCATCAAAATAACAGTACCAAAATGGTACTGGACTCAAGCAAACATAGCACAAAATTTAGTCAACCAAGCACACAAAGATCTAGCTCACACAAAAATTCCAAAGAATAAAACTAGAAAGCAACCAATGCTAGTTCCATTTTTGTTTGGGTTTCCAATCATGCACACACTTTCTAAGGTGGATGTACTGTAATAAAACAACTTAATAACAAGTCCTAACAACTCTATAAAAGCTATAAAACAAGATTAAATCAACCACACAATTCATTCCAACAAAAACACTCAAAGAAACAAAAACAGAAAAGTGTTGTTTCTGGATCTCCTTACCAAAATTAATCTAGAGCTCCAAAAATTAATCTAAGATAGGATTACATAGATATAGTCAATATCAAACTCATCCAGTTGGATTTACTTCAAAAATTATTTTTGAGCTCATTTTATAAATCACAGAAGAACCTACTGGTCTTTTACTAAAATGGATAGCATTTCCATTTGGTAGCTCACCTTGATGTTAGGTAAAGTGATATGGATAGACCTGCTCAAAACATATCCAAAACATTTTAGTTTGTTCAATTTAGATATACATTTTAAAAGTTATGGTCCAAACATTCTCACAGACACTCTGTGCCAAAACATTCATTGTGGTCAAAAGAATAGTCCAAACTTGGATCTACAAATTTTGTGTGGTTAAGAATTCATATAGTTAGGTCCATGAATTTTTCTATGTTTTATTTTAACAGTTTTGTATTTTTCCAACGTCCAAAGCATTCAATCAAGTTTCTGTTATTTATTTAAAAGGGGAACGAATCAGGAGCGTGGGCTGGTTCTGCGTGGGCGCGGCCCAACTAGCGCACTACACGGCCCAGTGCAACTAGGCGAGCGCGCGCGGCGTGGGAACGCTTCCCGTTCAAGCGTGGTTGTTGATCCCCGGATCGACGGCCCGTTCTCTCTCTTCTTCCTTACCTCACTCTCCCCTCTCTCTCCCGCCACGACCGGCGTCGAAAAGGCTCGGGAGGCTCACCTAGGGCTCGGGGATGACCGACGCGGGCTCGGGGAAGGTGCGGGGGTCGAGGGCGTCGAGGGGTACGGTCGGTGGCGCTCGGCGTAGCTCCAAGCGGCAGAACGCGGCCGGTGTCCGTGGCGGCAATCCCAGACGGCGGCGGCGATTCCGGCGGGCAGAAGGCAAGGGATCTAGCCAGGGAGGTTCAGGGGGGTGTGGGGAGTAGGTCTAGGGCAGTGGAGGGAGTGGGGATGGAGGGGATCGAGCAGAGCCTCCTCGGGCAGTGGTGGTCACCGGCGGCGAGCTCACTGCTTGTGCACGCTCCAGGTGGCTAGGCTCTGTCCCTAATCGACTTGGGGAGGTATGAGGGAGTGGGAGGAGGGCAGGGGCGCAAGGAAAAGGGCTCGGGGTACTAATACCCGTGGTGAAAAGCAAAAGGGCAAAATTGGGCTCTCGGGTTGATGCCAACAATGGCATGAGCTAGCCCTAGGGTCTTTGGTCATTTACCTTGCGTGCACTGGCTGTCCTAGTCATAGAACACATGGGTGCAGGTCAGGGCTGGCTTTTGGGTGCAATTTGAGGCAAGGGCAAGTCAAGTGGTCAAAGGCATAGACATGCCGATACCTGCCACATCACCATTTCTCTCTCTGGTTTTCTTCCTGCCTATGGCTTCTAGAAGCAAGCTAATGCATCCTGGCTCGAGTCCACTTGTTGGCCAACATGATAGACCAGGTTACACCCCAAAATGTGCAAACAAACATCAATAAAAGAATTGTGCAAAAGTGTATCTCACACTGTTCACTGGAAAATTCAGAAAATCCAGTTTAGGACTTAGAAAATTTCTAAGTGTTGGAAACAGATGAAATCATCAAAAAGTTGAGTTTGTTTTCAGGGTTTAAATGATTCACAAATTTTTTTCAAAGTATGGACTTGTTAACACAGTTATATCCTTTGAGAAACATCTCTTGAATTTTTTTTTGAAATAGTTTAAGTCCATGAAAACAATGTGGAAAAGGTATACTATCTGTTTTTATCTATTTTTTCAAAAATGCCTTTTTCTACCTTAATTTTATATCACAAAAACAACAAGCAAAAGATAATTTTTATTTATCCAAAAATAAAAGTAAGCTTATGGTTTTGTAGTACATATATCAAGGATCAATTAAATTTCAAGAAAACATAAAATAACATTTCATAGCCTAGTGAAAACAAAGGTATAAAAGAGGTACTTGGCTATATTTTCAGGAAATGTTTTCCATAGAAATCCTTAAGGAAAATTTTCATAAATCATTTTGAAATCTTGTTTTCTTGGATCCAACAAAGTTAAAATTGTTTTAAGATGCAAACAAGAATGATTCAAGTCTTGGAGTGAAAATCCACACAAGCAATAATAGGAAAACATCAGGGAAAAATTATCCGGAAAATAATAGAAGTGGTTTCATAAAACTTTGGTATTGGTTTTATAAAGAAGCAATACTTGCATTGCAAAAATGATTAATTTCATAAACACATGTTAGTTCAAACAATAATGTAGTTAAAAAAATTTGTTGGCCCTCATTTTTGTCTTCTTAAGCACAGTACAAGAATCCAAAAACTGGGGTGTGACAACCTCACTCTCTCTCTCTCTAGGGTTTGTCCTAGATGTCTTTTTTCTTGAGACGTAGTATCTGTCCCATGTGGTAGAACCTCTTAAGGAAAAAATGTCATCTTGAAACTATTTGTAGATAGTGGATAGCAAGTTTGGGGAGCTGCATCTGAAGTCTCCGCCGTAGGGCCGGAGACTCCGGTGTAGAATCACAAATTTGATACCCAATATCTCTTGCTGGTTTTTCATTTGTTTGTCGGACATGCATGCTTACTTTATTTATGTTGGAACGAGTAGAGGTAAACAAAACTTTTATACGCAGTACTTCCAAGATCTAGCCGAGGTAGAAGGCCACGAGGATTACCACTAGACGCACAGGTGCGGATTATCGATGAAGCACGTCAATGCAGTGTAATTCCATGATCCGATCCAGCCGATCCAATCCCGTGATCGTCGAAGTGTTGAACGTACAACACCTGTGCTGGTATCCACACGTACGAGGAGGAGCTTCGACGACGGACTTCTAGTTCCGGTGCGGCGGTTGGACTGAGTGGGGCGAGGGTTCCCAACGCATGAGAGTGAAAACTTATGCATGTTGGGCAATCTGCGCCCTCTCTTTATATAGCGAGTGGGAGTGGGATTCACAACGCTTGTGGCCCATTCCCTCTGTGAGTCCCACTCACTAATTTAGTCCATTTCCGGTTCGGGTCCAACCGGACCAATATACTTGCTCTCGCTCTTAAGTGTGCGACCCTCCAGGCTCATGGCGACTTGGACACAATTGGAGTCCGACTCCCAATCGATCAATCGGTAGCGGCTCCTAGCAGAACATGCTGACTCCCAAGTGCCATAGAGTCATGATGACATACCTTCCAACGTGACTTTCATCTGGGTATCTTTTGCCTCACGATATACCTTGTCGAACTATAGGTGAATTATCGTCATCCCTTAAATAACTCAACTCTCTTCTCGGTCTGTGATATATGATTCATCTGACTAACTCTTAGTTAATAGACCTGGTTAACACTTAACCGAGTCGCGCATGGCCATGCTTCCGGAATCACATCACTCGAGAGGGCCCAGAGAATATCTCTCCAGTCGGAGGGGCAAAATCCCATCTTGATTATCCACATCACGGAGCTTGTTTCTCATTCGACCCAAAATGTGCCTTTATAACTGCCTTGTCACGGAACAACATTTTATAGAACGTAATTCGGTGATCCACAACTCGAATTGTGCGACAACCTCAGGTCTAAGGATTACATTGATTGAGACATGCAAATGACGACTTACTCGTTGCATCTCAACATGGGTCAGTCTGACTTGCTAAACTCTTTAGCCAAGTCTGTGAACGTTGGAATGGCATCGCCATGCCCATGACAAGTGGAACCGAGTCATCAGCCAACACTCACATTAGTCTAGGGTGTGTGTCCAACACAACCTTAATAACCAAGGACAATTTAGCATGAACCCAACGTGACCTAGCATGAACATAGTGGATAGAGCTGATGGATCCCTCTCCACGTCCCCAACGTGACCTAGCCGCCACCCACCCTCCAAACCGCCGGTGATCTCCATTCTCCGGCGTCCACCACTCTTTTCCGTTCGGTTCTTTGGTTTCCCGGATTCTCCTTGTTCTCTTCTCATCATGATCCCTCCTGCATGGATCTGGAAGGTGACGTATGACACCGTGACGGATAGATCTCGGGGGCGCATTAAGTCCTACGATGGTACGTTGCATCTTTGGTCGTCGAAGGAGTGGATCATGCTCAAGGATGCCAAGGGCAAGGCGATTATGGGACAGAAGGTTCCATGTGTGTCGATCCACCCTGGATCTGAGGTAAAATTCAAGGCCCATTGTGTTTTTGTCGGGAAGTGCATTATGGCTCCCGAGGGATATCTTGTCGCAGGTTGTTTCGTCCCCTGCCGAAAGGATCTGGTTGAAGAATCTTCGTCGTCCTTGTCGGTATCAACTCTAGATCCCGAGGTTTTGGGCTCATCTACGGGATCCTCAGATGTCTACGATAGCCTCATGCTTGGATTGGATTTTGATACGGGTATGTTCTTTGCTAAGATGATCAAGCACAAATATTTCGTGGAAGTGCACCCATCCATTCAATCTGGTGATTTCACTATGGTGGTGGCTTTTGTGAGATCAAGTTTTTGTCTGGATGTTGACTCTGTGGGTTTAGCTCTTGAGGCTGCAATTGGAGGTTTTTGTGATGATCTAAAAGTTTCTTGGCTTGCTGATAGGGTTTATTCCTTTAATGTTTCCATGAAGCAAGTGGATTTTCAGGTTCTTTCTCCGCGTTCATACAGTTGCCGGCAATTTAAACGTACATTTAATCTATGGGGCTGAGGAGGTCCCAATTGGCGTCTTGAATTTCGGAATTGGCAAAAGGAGTGCAATGTTGAGTGGACTTTGATCAGCCCTACTAAACGTAGTACTCATTTGGGGCTTAAGGCTTTATGTTCTGCACCTCCAAAATCTATTTTGAGGGTCACACCTTCTGCTAAAAAGTCTCTCCAATTTGCACAAGTGTTGGATTATCAAGCTTTTAAGGGTTATGGTCCTTCTGTTATTGCCACTGAAAATAATTCCAAGATAGATTTTGATTATTGGAATACAACGCAACCATATATTAAATTTGGCTCTTTTATGCCCTTGCATGGAGACATTGATGAGGTACGTCTTAATCATAGTGATAATGAGATTTCTTCTTCTGTCTCGCCCGAGTCGTTGTCGGAAGATATTGATACGGTGGAGACCTCCTCGGAATTAACTGGTCTGGAGCAGTTCATTGATGACACATGTTTCCGTTTTTGGGAGTGTTCTCGATGTTTGAGGATGGGAGACACGATCAAAGATTGTGTTAACCAAATTAGGTGCAGGAGTTGTTTCCACTATGGGCACAAGGCCAAGTCCTGTTTTCGTACGATTGGAAAGAAAAAACAGCTTTGGGTACCCGTGAGTATACCCAAATCGGGAGTCTCGGAGGATAAAAGCGATACGCCTCTCTTGGCAGTTTTGCCTCCTCTGTCTCTCCCCTCTTCACCTATCTCGAACTCCATGTTCTGCTCCAGCAAGCCTTTGACGCCTCCACCGCCTAGCCCTCCCTCGACGCTGTCTTCCCCTTTGATGGCGGCTTTTGAGTTGGCTCCGCATACGTGGGTGCCCTGGGGACATCAGATCATTGACGGAGGCCCGCATCGTTTGCCACGTTCCTTCTACTTCCCAGGTCAAGACCCACCATTGGAGCCTGAGGAGTTCTGCGTCGTTGAGGTAATGCCTCGCCCCCTTCCTCAGCATGAGGCCTACTGGCGAGAGCAAGTGCGCAATTTCTTGGTCGGTCCCCTGCAGAGAATTGTGGTCGACTATCAGCCATGCTTGTTTGGGGTAGGTCTTTTCCAGATGCGTAGTGCGACCTCGAGAGAGGCCCTGGTGCAGCATGCCCCGTTTCAGTTGGAGGAGAACGTTTTTGTGCGTTTCTTCAAACATGATGAAGGTCCTAATTTCAGAGCGGGTTTTGGTAATCGTAGAGGATGGTTCATGTTCTTGGTGGTTCCGACGGATTTTCGCAATGAGACTCATCTTAGCAATGCTGTGGTGGGGTTTGGTAAATTTTTTCACTGGAACAGTAATGATCCAATTAAATCACGAGCCCTGATCTACGCATCTTTCCCCTCGATTGCTATGGTCCCACGTGATGTGATGTTTGCTAAGACTGTTAATGTTGGTGGTTGTAACATCCCAAGTATGAAAACACCCCTAGAATGTTTGTTTTTTATTTAATTATTGTTTTGCACCATGGCATCTTAATCATTGCATTTGTTTCCTATTTGTTTGCATCTGTTTTTCTTTGTTTTTACAATTGAATTTCAAACATTAATCAAATGCTTTGGTTCATACTTGTTATGTTAAAATTTATTTTCCAAATAAAAGGTTCAAATAAAACTCCCATTTGTTTCCATGAAAAATAACAAAAAGGCTCACTATTAATTTGTTCTTAATATTTCACTTAATTCAAATGTCATTCAAATTCAATTTCGATTTCAAACAGCACCCAATTTCAAATAATGAAAATTACCAAAACAATTATAATCATTTGATTCCAATTAAAATTATATGATCAACCTATTTAAATCTTGTTTTCTATAAATAACTTAATAATCAAAATTTATTTCAAATTCACTCAAATTTCAAACAGCACATGGTTCAATTATTTTTGAAATCAAAAACTTACAACTTGTTGCTATTACATAAATAAGTAACATAATTTTTTTCCCCAAATTTTACACCCCTAAAACCTAGCTATTTCTTCCTATTTCTAAATCAGCAAAAAAAAAGTAGCAAAACAATTAATAAAAAGCAAAAAAAAACAAAAAACGCAGGAGAGGGGGAGAGTTAGGCCCAGCCCACCAAAATCTTGGCCCGGTACCCTTTCATCCCCAACCTCCGTCCGTACGAGGCACGTCACCATGGACAGCGACCTGCAGCACGTGCTGCTCCACCCCACCCCTACCTCCTATATCTACTCCTCCCCATCCCTAGAAAACCCTAACCCTAGCCGCATCCGCTCCTCCCTCCTATCTCCCCACCACCGCCACCATCGAGGAGCTCGTCGCCTCCGTTTCTACTGTCACCGCCGCCGGCCGCCGGAGCACGCCGCCGCCATCTCCGCCACCCCCCGGCCGTGCAGAGCCCACCTCTGCGAAGAGGGTGAGATCCCCTTTCCATTCCCCTCCTTGCCCCCCTCGTTCCCTTGCTGTGTGCATCAATTGCTTCCATGCCAAATCGCCATAGTTGCCTGTTCGTCGACAGAGAACACATGTACGTGTGTTTCGCTTGCAGGTTCAGTTACGTCGATTAATATGTTCAAAAACCAACCGACCTGCTATGCATCAAACAGGCGCATCAGACCTACTGGCAGCAGCCGCGCGCAGCGAGCCAGCAGATCCCAGGATCAAATCCCCGCACCCCCACCTTTTCTGCCTATTTTCTCGAATTGTTTCAGTACCGATTCATGAACCTTAAGCCCACTCCGTTGCCCTTACTGTCAACAAACATCACAGCACCCCACTGGTCAACACCCCTTGCGCGCGCACTGGAGGTGCTGGGTTCGATCCCCAAGCCCCCCTTTTATTTTTCTGCTGTTTTTTCCTTTTCTGCTCGAATTCAGAAAAGCAGATCTGAAACATTACTTGTAAAATCCATTAAAAATTGAATCTTGCACCAAATTGAATGATTCAAGTTTCTGTGGATTCAAATTTTTGTGCTCTTTCTACTAGTAACAAAATTGCAACATGTTTCTGTAATATTGAAAATGCCATAAAAAGTGGAAACTTTGGAATTTCATAACTTGAGTTTGGCTCATCCAATTTAAGCAAATTTGGACTCTAAAAATTTGTCTTAACAAACTCTACACATTGGTATTTTATTTGTACACAATTGAATTAATTTTGAGCATGTTTCCCTCTGTTTACTAAAAATGGCAGAATAATAATGATTATGGAAAATTGCATAATAACTTCAATAATCACCCAAAAATTATGTTTGATAGCTCTAAATGTTCAATGAAACCTTTGCTACCTGTTTCCAACCTTTTCAATGCAATTTGTTACTGTTTTGAATATTTTAAATTGGTGCAATATTTGAAAACTTGTTAAATTCACTTAAACTTGCAAAAATCATAACTTGTTCATAAAAATTCCAATTTCAACAAACTAAATATGTTTTCCAATCAACTTTTCATGTAATTTCCAAATAACAATTTTGTTTACTTTTTTGAATAATTTAAATTGCTGAAAACAACTGTTTCTTGTTTATTGCATTTAAAATTGCCAAAATAATAACTTGCTCATCTCAAATCCAATTTCAACAAATGAAATATGTTTTCCATGCAAAATTAAACCACCTTTCCAAATATAAATTTTGTTTCATATTTTGAATAATTAAAACTGGTTAAATAATTTAAACCTTGTTTAAATCATTTAAAATTGTTAAATTCATAAATAATTTATTTGAAATCCTTTTTCAACAAGTGAAACATGTAATCCACCCAAAATTGTGTGTTCTATTAAAATATGAATTTAGTTATCTATTTTGGACAAGTTAAACTGATGAAAACAACAAATGTTTGTGTGACACCTTTAAGGAACCAAAATTTCCTCACTTAATGAATGAATTTCCAAACTTGGTAAACCTTATTTCTAATTGGTTCTATTGTTGTTATTTTGTTGTTTTCCTCATCCATGCATCATGCTAATCCACTTTCATATAATGATTAGTTGTAAAACAATTAATTCAACCATAATTCATGGGCTTTCCATATGCAATCCAATTGCATGTGGGTCCATTTAATCATGTTATGTTATCTTGTCAACTAGTTTATTTCTGGATGCATCAATTAAACTATCATGCATCATCCCATGTTTGTGCACTATGCCATGATATTGATTGTTTATCTTTCTGCATTTTTTTGTTTGCTTCTTCTCGGATACACGACGACGTTGAGACCGACGATACTTACGACACCCTTCTAAGGAGTTAGCTCAGTACCAGGCTACTGGGTTTGCAGGCAAGTTATCACTCACATGAACCACTGTGTTCCTTTCAACCTTGGTTACCGATACCTTCCGTTGTTCTTTTCTGCTAGCCTTAGTAGTAGTTGTTTCTGTTACGAACCCATCACATGAATCCCTTAACCTTGATATTGCCTCACCTCCACTCCTACAACCCCTTTGATTGAGCCAGTGTCTTACTAGCATGCTTAGGTTGTTTTGCCCGAGTCTGTTACCCGTTACTTTCTGTTACTACTCTTTTATGTTCTGGGGGCTCGATGTTTAATCAATCAATCATGCTAATGTTACTATTAATAATAAATTTGATGATAAGGCACCGGCAGGAGGCCCTTTGTGGTTTTGAGGCCTGCTAGTGTCGACCCTAATAGGAAAAGGGTCTTGTCTACTGATCCATGATGAGCGCACTAACCGCATGTGGGAAGCGAGTATGGGCGCCCCCCTCAATTTGACTCGATTCGCATCTCGTCCAAATCGCCTCATTTAGTTCGGGTTTTCCATTTGCTGCATGCATGATCTTGCGAGCCCTTGGTACCCGGGTGGAACTTTCGTAGTCGGCATATAGGGGGACACGGTCTTAGAGTGCTATGAGGGTCCCTTTTCTTCGGGGCTCGATTAGCCGTGCGCCCAAGGTTCTTTGGGCTTGATGCGAAAAAGAGTCGAGTTGTGTTGAGTGCCCCGCTTGGTGGAAGGGCCTTTCCATCTGGCGGGTTATTCATGCGTGTACGGCCAAATTGGTGCAACCCTGCAGGGAAAATCTTCTCGAGAAGCCGTGTTTTCCGCGGTTATGGATTACTTGGTGAAAGTACTGGCTAACAAGTACTCAGGACAACTTAAACATAATGATCAAACATGTTACACCCAATGATTAATAACTTGACTAGTAATAGGTTGATGGCACCATAACTTGATTCACCTTTATTACAACTGTGTGAGTTATCCTCGGATTGCTTCTTTGGATAAGGGGCGAGATCCAGGATGGGTTTGTTTGAAGTTATCTTTCAGTTGGTTACAATCCTCGATCTTATCTCCTTTCTGTTAGCCGGAAGTGGTAGAATCTCTGTAGTTGGTTAGCGCAGCCAGTTGAAGCATCTTTTATATCCCCTCTCTTCCGTTGAACCCAAGGCATCTGTGCTTGGTGTTGACGGGTTACACTTTGGTGAATTGTGAGTCTTGCTTGCCAGTACGTTTATGTACTGACCCCTTTGGGGCTGTGGTTTCCGCAGACCTACGTTTCCGAGGATCTACATGGTGGCTACTACGTGGAGTTTGACGAGACTGCTGACGAGTAGATAGCGGACCCGGGCAGGATCCGAGACTTCGTGGATGGGCTCCGTCTTTTCGTTTCCGGCCTCTTAGGCCTATTTGGTTGTTGTCTGTACTCAGACATGTTGAATGCTTCCGCTGTGATGTAATGATGTAATGTTGGGGCATGTGCCCTCTGAATGATTGTATTTGCTATCTCTGCTCTAATGAGAGCCATTTGCAACTTATTTCAATCTTTTGTGTCGTAGAGATCTGTTGTGATACCAGTTGTTCAACGCCGTTGACGTACCATGTGTGTATGGTTTGAAGTACGTTAATGGAAGTGTCCTGATTTCTATGGGATAGTTTACATCGACGGTGAACAGTAACGGTTGGTTGTCGCACATAAGTGCTGGCCTACTCGTAAGAGGACGCGGGTGCCGGTAAGCCCCGTAATCCAACCAAAATACTGTTCAGTTCGTACGGTGAGTATCCCCTAGAAGTCCGGGTGCGACAAATGGTATCAGAGCTTGTCTGCCTGTAGGATCCCTTTTTACTGGTCGCAGTTGAGTCTAGAAACTATTTTGTAGCTATATAGGAAAAATGAAACGTGAGAGTAGCAATTCTGTTCTTTTATTTCTTTCCCCACCCACCCTCCCTTTTCTAGTAAGGAAGTGCAACGTTGTTTTTCCCTTCTCATCTAAACTTTCAAGTTAGGATTTCACGAATTCTAGTTTCTCTAGGATGGTTATATCTACTAGACCATAGGAATGGAGGTGGTTGTGACATGATTTATCATGTTGCCTACTCACGATTGATAACGGAGGCGTGTAAGCCCCGGAAGCAGATCCTCTATTCCTTAAGCAGTAGATATTGATCCTTTAGAAGCCCGGATGGGGTTTTCCGTAGTACCTCAGGAGTTTTGTTCTCGTTTTCCCCGATGTTGATATCATGTTCTTCTCAACATCCTTTTTCGTCCGTTGAAATCTTGTTGTTGTTTTCCACTTCAATTCTTCTACCAGCGTCTAATCAAAACTTCCCAAATATCAAGTCTATCTGGCCAGAATGGTTGTTGTTGTTGTTGTTGTTGTTGTTGTTGTTGTTTCGAAAACTACCAGGCTATGAGAGCTGGCATTCCTATCACCTGGGGTTGTTTCAAGGATGCTTTCCTGAATCACCACATTCCAGATAGTCCATTCTCCAAATGAATCAAGTTCCATTTCAGCTATACACCCTCGATACAAAACCTCTCCCTTTACTTGAAAATGTTCCGGTGGTTTCCAAATTACGTGACGTCTTTCCAGAAGATTTGCCAGAAATTCCTATCGTTTTGAACTTCCAGAAAAACTATCCAAGGTGCACGATGTGTTTCACGTGTCACAGCTCAAGAGGATCTTCGCAAGAACTATCCGGACCTTTTCTTTTCTCAGTAGGAATCTCGGGGCGCGATTCCTTCAAGGGGGGCGTTTTGTAACATCCCAAGTATGAAAACACCCCTAGAATGTTTGTTTTTTGTTTAATTAATGTTTTGCACCATGGCATCTTAATCATTGCATTTGTTTCCTATTTGTTTGCATCTGTTTTTCTTTGTTTTTACAATTGAATTTGAAACATTAATCAAATGCTTTGGTTCATACTTGTTATGTTACAATTTATTTTCCAAATAAAAGGTTCAAATAAAACTCCCATTTGTTTCCATGAAAAATAACAAAAAGGCTCACTATTAATTTGTTCTTAATATTTCACTTAATTCAAATGTCATTCAAATTCAATTTCAATTTCAAACAGCACCCAATTTCAAATAATGAAAATTACCAAAACAATTATAATCATTTGATTCCAATTAAAATTATATGATCAACCTATTTAAATCTTGTTTTCTTTAAATCACTTAATAATCAAAATTTATTTCAAATTCACTCAAATTTCAAACAGCACATGGTTCAATTATTTTTGAAATAAAAAACTTACAACTTGTTGCTATTACATAAATAAGTAACATAATTTTTTTCCCCAAATTTTACACCCCTAAAACCTAGCTATTTCTTCCTATTTCTAAATCAGCAAAAAAAAAGTAGCAAAACAATTAATAAAAAGCAAAAAAAAACAAAAAACGCAGGAGAGGGGGAGAGTTAGGCCCAGCCCACCAAAATCTTGGCCCGGTACCCTTTCATCCCCAACCTCCGTCCGTACGAGGCACGTCACCATGGACAGCGACCTGCAGCACGTGCTGCTCCACCCCACCCCTACCTCCTATATCTACTCCTCCCCATCCCTAGAAAACCCTAACCCTAGCCGCATCCGCTCCTCCCTCCTATCTCCCCACCACCGCCACCATCGAGGAGCTCGTCGCCTCCGTTTCTACTGTCACCGCCGCCGGCCGCCGGAGCACGCCGCCGCCATCTCCGCCACCCCCCGGCCGCGCAGAGCCCACCTCTGCGAAGAGGGTGAGATCCCCTTTCCATTCCCCTCCTTGCCCCCCTCGTTCCCTTGCTGTGTGCATCAATTGCTTCCATGCCAAATCGCCATAGTTGCCTGTTCGTCGACAGAGAACACATGTACGTGCGTTTCGCTTGCAGGTTCAGTTACGTCGATTAATATGTTCAAAAACCAACCGACCTGCTATGCATCAAACAGGCGCATCAGACCTACTGGCAGCAGCCGCGCGCAGCGAGCCAGCAGATCCCAGGATCAAATCCCCGCACCCCCACCTTTTCTGCCTATTTTCTCGAATTGTTTCAGTACCGATTCATGAACCTTAAGCCCACTCCGTTGCCCTTACTGTCAACAAACATCACAGCACCCCACTGGTCAACACCTGTCAACAAACATCACAACACCCCACTGGTCAACACCCCTTGCGCGCGCACTGGAGGTTCTGGGTTCGATCCCCAAGCCCCCCTTTTATTTTTCTGCTGTTTTTTCCTTTTCTGCTCGAATTCAGAAAAGCAGATCTGAAACATTACTTGTAAAATCCATTAAAAATTGAATCTTGCTCCAAATTGAATGATTCAAGTTTCTGTGGATTCAAATTTTTGTGCTCTTTCTACTAGTAACAAAATTGCAACATGTTTCTGTAATACTTTTTGCCCTAAATAATTAATTACTGAAAATGCCATAAAAAGTGGAAACTTTGGAATTTCATAACTTGAGTTTGGCTCATCCAATTTAAGAAAATTTGGACTCTAAAAATTTGTCTTAACAAACTCTACACATTGGTATTTTATTTGGACACAATTGAATTAATTTTGAGCATGTTTCCCTCTGTTTACTAAAAATGGCAGAATAATAATGATTATGGAAAATTGCATAATAACTTCAATAATCACCCAAAAATTATGTTTGATAGCTCTAAATGTTCAATGAAACCTTTGCTACCTGTTTCCAACCTTTTCAATGCAATTTGTTACTGTTTTGAATATTTTAAATTGGTGCAATATTTGAAAACTTGTTAAATTCACTTAAACTTGCAAAAATCATAACTTGTTCATAAAAATTCCAATTTCAACAAACTAAATATGTTTTCCAATCAACTTTTCATGTACTTTCCAAATAACAATTTTGTTTACTTTTTTGAATAATTTAAATTGCTGAAAACAACTGTTTCTTGTTTATTGCATTTAAAATTGCCAAAATAATAACTCGCTCATCTCAAATCCAATTTCAACAAATGAAATATGTTTTCCATGCAAAATTAAACCACCTTTCCAAATATAAATTTTGTTTCATATTTTGAATAATTAAAACTGGTTAAATAATTTAAACCTTGTTTAAATCATTTAAAATTGTTAAATTCATAAATAATTTATTTGAAATCCTTTTTCAACAAGGGAAACATGTAATCCACCCAAAATTGTGTGTTCTATTCAAATATGAATTTAGTTATCTATTTTGGACAAGTTAAACTGATGAAAACAACAAATGTTTGTGTGACACCTTTAAGGAACCAAAATTTCCTCACTTAATGAATGAATTTCCAAACTTGGTAAACCTTATTTCTAATTGGTTCTATTGTTGTTATTTTGTTGTTTTCCTCATCCATGCATCATGCTAATCCACTTTCATATAATGATTAGTTGTAAAACAATTAATTCAACCATAATTCATGGGCTTTCCATATGCAATCCAATTGCATGTGGGTCCATTTAATCATGTTATGTTATCTTGTCAACTAGTTTATTTCTGGATGCATCAATTAAACTATCATGCATCATCCCATGTTTGTGCACTATGCCATGATATTGATTGTTTATCTTTCTGCATTTTTTTGTTTGCTTCTTCTCGGATACACGACGACGTTGAGACCGACGATACTTACGACACCCTTCTAAGGAGTTAGCTCAGTACCAGGCTACTGGGTTTGCAGGCAAGTTATCACTCACATGAACCACTGTGTTCCTTTCAACCTTGGTTACCGATACCTTCCGTTGTTCTTTTCTGCTAGCCTTAGTAGTAGTTGTTTCTGTTACGAACCCATCACATGAATCCCTTAACCTTGATATTGCCTCACCTCCACTCCTACAACCCCTTTGATTGAGCCAGTGTCTTACTAGCATGCTTAGGTTGTTTTGCCCGAGTCTGTTACCCGTTACTTTCTGTTACTACTCTTTTATGTTCTGGGGGCTCGATGTTTAATCAATCAATCATGCTAATGTTACTATTAATAATAAATTTGATGATAAGGCACCGGCAGGAGGCCCTTTGTGGTTTTGAGGCCTGCTAGTGTCGACCCTAATAGGAAAAGGGTCTTGTCTACTGATCCATGATGAGCGCACTAACCGCATGTGGGAAGCGAGTATGGGCGCCCCCCTCAATTTGACTCGATTCGCATCTCGTCCAAATCGCCTCATTTAGTTAGGGTTTTCCATTTGCTGCATGCATGATCTTGCGAGCCCTTGGTACCCGGGTGGAACTTTCGTAGTCGGCATATAGGGGGACACGGTCTTAGAGTGCTATGAGGGTCCCTTTTCTTCGGGGCTCGATTAGCCGTGCGCCCAAGGTTCTTTGGGCTTGATGCGAAAAAGAGTCGAGTTGTGTTGAGTGCCCCGCTTGGTGGAAGGGCCTTTCCATCTGGCGGGTTATTCATGCGTGTACGGCCAAATTGGTGCAACCCTGCAGGGAAAATCTTCTCGAGAAGCCGTGTTTTCCGCGGTTATGGATTACTTGGTGAAAGTACTGGCTAACAAGTACTCAGGACAACTTAAACATAATGATCAAACATGTTACACCCAATGATTAATAACTTGACTAGTAATAGGTTGATGGCACCATAACTTGATTCACCTTTATTACAACTGTGTGAGTTATCCTCGGATTGCTTCTTTGGATAAGGGGCGAGATCCAGGATGGGTTTGTTTGAAGTTATCTTTCAGTTGGTTACAATCCTCGATCTTATCTCCTTTCTGTTAGCCGGAAGTGGTAGAATCTCTGTAGTTGGTTAGCGCAGCCAGTTGCAGCATCTTTTATATCCCCTCTCTTCCGTTGAACCCAAGGCATCTGTGCTTGGTGTTGACGGGTTACACTTTGGTGAATTGTGAGTCTTGCTTGCCAGTACGTTTATGTACTGACCCCTTTGGGGTTGTGGTTTCCGCAGACCTACGTTTCCGAGGATCTACATGGTGGCTACTACGTGGAGTTTGACGAGACTGCTGACGAGTAGATAGCGGACCCAGGCAGGATCCGAGACTTCGTGGATGGGCTCCGTCTTTTCGTTTCCGGCCTCTTAGGCCTATTTGGTTCTTGTCTGTACTCAGACATGTTGAATGCTTCCGTTGTGATGTCATGATGTAATGTTGGGGCATGTGCCCTCTGAATGATTGTATTTGCTATCTCTGCTCTAATGAGAGCCATTTGCAACTTATTTCAATCTTTTGTGTCGTAGAGATCTGTTGTGATACCAGTTGTTCAACGCCGTTGACGTACCATGTGTGTATGGTTTGAAGTACGTCAATGGAAGTGTCCTGATTTCTATGGGATAGTTTACATCGACGGTGAACAGTAACGGTTGGTTGTTGCACATAAGTGCTGGCCTACTCGTAAGAGGACGCGGGTGCCGGTAAGCCCCGTAATCCAACCAAAATACTGTTCAGTTCGTACGGTGAGTATCCCCTAGAAGTCCGGGTGCGACAGTGGTATCAGTCATACCTGGACTGCCCCTATTTACATTCTGTCGGCAGATTTTGAGGATGCACCACCTACCGATGAGGATCCCATGCCACTAGATGGCAACCCTCATCCAATGCCTGGGCACTTGGCACGGCAAAATCATATGTTTGTTTTGCCTGACTTCCCGGAGCTGGGCTGGAATGACCTGTTCCTTACCAGGTGCAGGATGATCATGAGGTGCAGGACATGCAGGTTCAGCAACAGTTCCATGTGCGTGTTGAGGAGGAGCAAGGCTCTGCTGTTTTTAATCCTTCTGGCAATTCATCAGATTTTGTTCACATGGATGTTGACGATATGGGTGGGATTTAGGGTCAGCTGCAAGATCTCCAGATGCCTGACCAGGTCAATGTTCACCATGTGATCCATATTGGTATGGTCATAATTGTTTTTGGGCCTCTCTTGCCCCCTTCTATGCAGTGGGAGAAGATATTGGATGTTCTCATGCCAGATTTGCTGACTACTAAGATTTCGTGTGCATTTCCATAATATGCTTTTAATGGTCTTGGGTTTTGCAAGCGAAATTGGGAGGCAACTTTTGATGTTGTGGGGAGATTATATTTCACTCAGTCAAATTCTTCAGTTAAGTTTGTTACTGCTCAGGGTTCTGTCAGAAGAAGTGTAGCACGTGCTCTCAGGTTTGATGGTCAGGACAAGGTGACATGTGCTGATGTCGCTGTGGGACCTACTTTCTCGGCCTCCCCTCTGTTATCCAATCATAAGAAATCACAGAGGATGCACAAGATTTGCCCTAAGGTTCAGCCTGAGAATAAAAGATTCACTCGCAGTTTGCTCAACTCTGATGGATACAAACCTGATCCTATAGGGTTGGACACTCCAAGTCCCAAAAAGAGACCAAGATCCAAATTGCTTATTCAGGAGTTTGATAATGTGGATGATGACCCACATTTCCAGAAGAAAGATGTCCCTGATGTGATCCCCCACCCCCATCCATGTGATGCAAAGGGTGGGTTTGGACTTGGGTATTGATCCTGCCAAGATGTCTGAGGAGCTGCTTGAAGCAGAGCCTGATCATTCTTCTGGTTCTAGTTCCAATGATAATTAGGCCTTTATGTAATGATGTTGGAGCTGGGTCTCCATGTTGCTCTAGTGGATTTTTATTTTGCATCTATGTGACTACTCTTTGGCCAAGTTGTCATTATTATTTTGGCTTTGATCTATCTCTTGGATTATGTAATGCTAAACCTTGAGTTATGCACTGGGTTTTGTCTATGCCACAATTATTGTTATATAATGTGTCTTACTAGTACAAGAAAGTGGAGGGTACTTTGCTGGAATGTTAGAGGACTCAATTCTGATGAAAGGCAAAGAGAAGTTAGAGGTAAAATTGAAGAAAGTGAATGTTCCATTATCTGCTTGCAAGAAACCAAGTGTGAATCCTTTGATTAGAAATTCATTAGGAAATTTTGTCCTAAACGCTTTGATAATTTTTCTTTCTCTCCCTCGGTGGGGGCTTCTGGTGGCATTCTTATTTTATGGAATTCCTCCTTCTTTGAGGGCACCTTAGTGGACACTCAAAGATTTTCAGTTCCATTGGTTTTATATCTAAACATAATAATGCAAGCTGGAAACTAATTTCTGTTTATGGGCCTTGTGCTGGTGCTGAGAGAGACCAGTTTGTGTCTTGGCTATATAACTTGGATATTCCAGTTGAGGAAAATTGGCTCATTCTCGAAGATTTCAATTTCAATAGATCACAATCCAATAGGAATTTGCCAGGAGGGGATTTCAATGATATGTTTGTATTCAATGAGATTATTGGTCACCTTGGTTTATTGGAGATTCCTCTTAAGGGTCGTTCATACACTTGGTCTAATATGCAGAGAGTACCTCTTTTGGAATAGTTAGATTGGTTCTTGTCTAGCTCAAATTGGATCTTGGACTATCCTAATTCCTTGGTGCTCCCTCTAGCTAATACTGGCTCCGATCATATTCCTTGCGTGGTCAATACTGAGACAAACATCCCTAAGGCTAAGCTTTTTCGTTTTGAGAATTTCTGGGTTGAAATGCCTGGTTTTATTGATTGTGTATCTAAGTCTCGGGATAGGTTTCTTACAAGAAGCATGCTTCGGCTGTTTTATCTAGGAAACTTAAAACACTTTGTTATGACCTTAAGAAATGGCATATTTCGCTTGGTCGTCTCAAGGCTCTTATTCAGCAGTGTAATAGAGTCATTCTGGTTCTGGATACGTTGGAAGAACATAGAACATTATCTAGAGCTGAGTTTAATTTCAGAAAGCTTGTCAAATTACATCATAATGACCTTCTGCTGGCTGAATGCAATTTCTGGAGGAAAAGGTGTACTATCCGTTGGATTAAACATGGAGAGGATAACACCAAATTTTTCCATGCCATCGCCACTGAAAGATTTCGTCGTAATTCTATTTCCATGCTTCGTGATGAGCAGGGTAGAGAGGTCACTGACCATGCTGAGATGGCGGGAATGCTGTGGTCCTGTTTTGAAAATAGGATGGGCCACTCCCAGCCCATTGATATGAAATTTGATCTGGGCCGTCTTTTCACAAAGGTTGATGGGCTGGAGGACCTGACAACCCCTTTTGAGGAGAAGGAGATGGATGATATTATAAAAGCAATGCCTAGTGATAGGGCTCCTGGGCCAGATGGTTTCAATGGGCTGTTTCTTAAAAAATGATGGCATACTGTTAAGAAGGAATTTTATGCTTTAGCAAATGATTTTTTTTTCATGGCAGAGCCAAGTTGGAAAATATCAATGGGTCTCTTATTACATTGGTACCCAAAGTGTCTGTTCCTGTGGGAGTGAATGATTTTAGGCCCATCTCACTCACCAATGTCTGTTCAAAATTTCTTACCAAGTTGGTTGCTAATAGGCTTCAAGGCAAGATTTTACAATGCATCTCCAAAAACCAGTATGGGTTTATTAAAGGTAGATCCATCCAGGACTGTCTAGCTTCGTCTTTTGAATTTTATTCCAGTTTCATGCTTCCAAGAGGCCAATTGTTATTATTAAGCTGGATTTTGCTAAGGCATTTGACACAATAGAGCATCAAGCTATTTTGGAAGTTTTGCAGGCCATGAGATTTAATTCTAAATGGATTTTTTTTTGAAAATTTTACCATAGGGCAAAGACCCTGAAAGCCAGGAGCTTACAAAGAGTTGGGGGGAAGGGAGAGAATTACAAAAGGATTACAATTAGGGAGGGAAAAGGTGAATTTGAAAGTAAATAAACATTAGGAAAAGATAACTGAGATCCAATCAAACATATCTTGAACAATCAAGGGGGATACCCTATGTTGGTGGAGTAGAAGATCATTTTGAAAGGTGACCTTCCATCTGGTGAATGTTGGAGTGATGCCATTGAAGATAAAATCGTTTCTGCCTCTCCAGATGTTCCAGCATAAACAAACAAATATTTCAGTGAAGAATGCTCCTCTAAAACCCTTTTTGGCTCGAAGAAATATTTGGGAGAAGGGGAGGGACGTATACCAATGTATTCTAGTAAAGGACCAGCATTTGGCAGCAAACATGCATGAAAATAAGAGATGATCACGATCTTCTCTAGCACTCTGATCACAGAGAATGCAATTTGGTCCCCCTTCAAACGACCAATGTTTCCTGAGCATTAAGTCTTTAGTGTTGAGTCTGTCCATGTGAAGCAGCCAGGCAAACACACGCAGCTTGGGGAGGCATTTAGATTTCCAGATGGAGATGAAGGAATCCTTTTTTCGGAGTTGAGAGAACATATAATTGTAGAACCTAGATGCAGTGAACTGAGGGGATCCCCAAGGGAAGCATTTGGAATCCGCTAAATCATTATTAAGCTGAATGGAATCAAGTACCTCATGTAACTGATTGAATTCTTCAAATGCCTGTGTAGATAGGGGAAGTGCAAATACATTGCTAACCTCCCAGCTAGACTTCATCACTGCCACCGATGAGTTTTCATCTAACACATACGAGTACAACCGAGGAAAACGATCACATAGCAGGGTTTTATTCAGCCAATAATCCTTCCAGAACAACGTTGTCAGTCCATTGTTAATACACGAGGTAGTAATGCTTCTGTAAGTGTTGATAAGTTTAAATATGTCACACCACCAAAAGGATCCTCGAACGGTTTGTGCATGGGGGGAGATGAGGTGTCGTAGAGCGACCAAACCAAATGAACCCAGGGAGTGTCTTGCTTACAATAGAATTTGTGGAGTTGCTTCATGAGGAGGGCTTTGTTATGGATATCCATATTCTTGATCCCTAGTCCACCATGGATCTTAGGTCGAAAGACAAGGGGCCAGGAAGCTAGCGAATTAATAGTGTGTCCCTCATCATCTTTGCTCCACAGGCATTGCCTTCTCACACGGTCGAACAAGGCAACAATAGTTTTGGGGAGACGGAGAGAGCATAAGAAGTGCACCGGAAGGGATGAAAGAACAGAGTTGACTAGAGTGAGGCGACAACCATAGTCAAGGAAACAGACACTAGCATTCAGTCTTCTCTCCACTTGGTCCACAATGGATGAGAGATCTTGTACAGTTGGACGAGTGTCGCCTAGAGGGAGCCCAAGGTAAGTAAATGGGAGGGAGCCAGTAGCACATTCCATTGTGGCAGCAAGCATTTGAAGTCTCTCTGAAGTGATATTAATAGGAATAAGGCAAGATTTAGAATAATTAACAGTGAGGCCTGTTGCAGCAGTGAACCTGTTCAGAAGGTTTTTGAGAATAGTGAGCTGAGTGGGACATGCTTGAAGAATGAGCAGTGTGTCATCTGCATATTGAGCAACCGGAAAATCAGCTCCTGGAATCGGTAGGGGAGGTGTGAGGGATCCATCTGTCATAAGTGAGTTGACCATAGACTGAAGGAGGTCAGCCCCTGCCACAAATAAGATAGGGGAGAACGGGTCACCTTGACGAACACCTCTACGACATGGGAATTTTTTTCCTAGAACCCCATTCAGTAACACCGAGGACGATCCAGTGTTAAAAATAGCTTTCACCCAAGAAATCCATTTGTCATCAAACCCCCAACATCTAAGAATAGCAAGGATAGCAGCATGTTCAATGGTATCAAATGCTTTGGCAAAATCCAATTTCAGAATAACCACTTCTGCCTTGGATTGTTTACATTGATGTATATACTCATATGCCCAACCAAGGAAGTCATGAATTGATCTATTATTGAGGAACCCATATTGGTTGGCATGCACTAAGTCCAAAATTTTACTTTGCAAACGATTAGCCAGAAGTTTGGTAATCAATTTGAAGGAGGAATTCAGTAAAGAGATAGGTCGAAAATCATTTGGGCTAGTGGGGCTAGATAGTTTGGGGATGAGAGCAATATAGGCATCATTAATACTCTGAAGATTAACATCATTGGACCAGAATTCTTCACAAAGTTTATAAAAATCCCACTTAATAATTGGCCAGCAAATTTTATAAAACAGGCCAGAAAAGCCATCAGGTCCGGGGGCCTTATCAATAGGTAAGTCTATAATCACTTTATCGATCTCATCATGTGAGAATGGTGTTGATAGTACCTCAAGGCCATCCATAGGGTGTATATATGTAGAGAAATCAAATGAAGAATCTATTGGAGTAGAAATACCAAGTCTCTGTTTGAAAGTGGTTCTTAGCAGACCAGCCTTCTCAAGATGATCCGTGGCCAATGTGCCATCTCCCCTATCAAGGGAAGCAATCAAATTATGTCTATATCGAATGGATGCCATGGAGTGAAAGAATTTTGTGTTTTCGCCCCCAAATTTTGCCCATCGAGTGGTACACCGTTTTTTCCAATATTCGAGCTTACATTCTAGAAGGAATTTGAGTTTACGCTTAACAATATCCCGGAAGTTCCATTCAGGAATATGTAAGGCACGCTGTTCTTCAAGCTCATCCAATTGAAGGATGGTTTTATTGCAGTATTCAATATAAAGTGATATCATCGATATACTGGTGGACCAGTTTCGAAGGGCTTTACGTAATAGATTAAATTTACCAGAAATGGTACGGGCGCTATCCCCCGGGCAGTGTATGTCCCAAATGCGTTGAACCACGTCAAGAAAACCCGGTAGCTTGACCCAATGATTTTCAAACCGAAATACAACTCCTTTAGGGATTTCGGTGCCAATAGAAACTACGCATGGCGAGTGGTCAGAGGTAGGGTGAGAGAGCGTACGGACAGTAGAATTAGGGTATTTGATCGTCCATGCATGAGAGGTGAAGAACCAATCGAGCTGAACTAATAGGGGATCTGTTTGCATGTTACTCCAGGTATAACAACGGTCCTTGATGGGGAGTTCAATGAGACCTAGATGACCAATGATCTCATTAAAAGTAGCCATGTCCACAATATTGGCTCCCGGGCGATTACGACTGTCAGAATAACGATAAAAATTGAAGTCTCCAATGATGATCCAATGTGCATCAGGATTAATATTTAAATGAAATAGCCAGGCTACGAAGTTATCGCGTGCAATTCCCTCACATGCCCCGTAGACGTTAACTAAAATAAAGGAATCATGAAAAGTAGAGGAGGTGAAGTTGTTCACGATCACAAACGAATCTTCAAGAAGGACTTGTCCACTAAATTTGTGGCTAGGCCAAATGACAATTAGGCCCCCAGATGTACCTTCCGAGGGGATAAATGCAAATTGATCAAAACGCTTCTGTTATGGAGGACCTCTCCATTTGCTTTGGGTGTTTAGTGGGATCTTTTCTTTTCCCTTATTTGGGTCTGCCCTTAGGGACTACTAGACCAAAGATTCAGGACCTTATGCATGTGGTTTCCAACCCGGAGAGAATATTGGCTGCCAGTTCTTCTTTTCTGTCCCAAGGTGCCAGGTTATAGTTGATTAATTCAGCATTATCCTCCATGCCTCTGCATTTCCTTTGTACTCTGCAATTGCCCCTGGCATTACTAAGCAATTGGACAGAATTTTGAGGCAGTGTCTTTGGAGGAAGAATAAAGATTCTGTGGGCAAATCTCTGGCTACTTGGGAGATTATTTGTCTACCTAAAAAATGTGGGGGTCTTGGAGTGGTGGATTTTCAAAAGAAGAATGTTGCTCTTTTGATTAAATTTTTGGACAAATTTTATAACAAGAAGGATATGCCATGGGTTCAGTTGATCCGGTCTGAGTATTATGGGGGCTCTGTTCCTCATGCTGATAACCTTCAAGGATCCTTCTGGTGGGGTGATGTGATGAAATTAGTGAATAATTTTAGAGCTATGTCTAAGGTGACTTTTGGTGATGGGGCCACCTTTTTGTTCTGGCTTGACACATGGGAGGTGGTAGGTTCTTTTGTGCCTATTTGTCGCCGTTTCACATGGTTGTTCTTTTATGTCAAGAACAAAGAAATGTCTGCTCGCTCAGTTTTGCTCTCCCAAGATTTTATGGATCTACTTCACCTACCTATTTCGAGGCAGGCCGAGGAGGAAAGGATTAATATGATGCTTTTGTTAGGGGATCTGTCTCCTTCGGAGAACAATGATGTTTGGTCATACAAGTGGGGCTGTAAATATACTTCTGCTCGGTTTTATAAAGCTGCCCATGCTCATATCTCTGTCCCTCCAGTTTTTCACTGGATTTGGAAGTCAGCTTGCACTATGAAACTTAAAGTTTTTGCATGGTTGGTGCTGAGAGATAGACTCAACACTCAGCATATTTTAAAAAGGAGGCATTGGAATGTTTCTGATTGTCCTAACTGTATTCTTTGTCCTACCTCTACTTTTGAGGATAGGAAGCATCTTTTTTTAACTTGTAACTTCAGCCAAAGAGTGTGGAATTATCTTCAGATCACTTGGCTGGATACTGGATATGACGTACAAGCTGTTGTGTTCCATGCTAAGAGATCTTTTGGTCATGCCTTCTTCATGGAGGTGTTGGTGTTGTCTTGCTGGCACATTTGGCTCCAGAGAAATGCTGCCATCTTCAGGAATGAAAGACCCTCTTTTGCTAAGTGGAAGGGTGGTTTTGTTCATGAGGTTTTGCTGATCAGGCATAGATGCAAAGTTGAAGTCCAAAACATTTTGCTGGATTGGGTTAAGGCTTTGCCTTAGGTGTTCTCGGGCCTAACCTCCTTGGTGGCCTTTGTATAGTATTGTTTGTATATATGGTTACTCTCTTGTAAGTTCTTTTATTTTTAATAAAGGTGGGATGCTGTGGGGCTTTTGCCTCACAGTCTTAAGGTTTCAAAAAAAAATTAGCATGAACAACATGAATACATAGTTCCACAATCGAATCACATATTCAATGACATATATCAGATGTTCAGAACAAGGATGACTTAATAACTTTATGAATACATTGGGAATTACATCATACATGATTGCCTCTAGGGCATATTCCCAACAGTTGCTCTCTATTCTTGATTTGGCTATTTTCAAGGAAAAGGACCAAGGCTTCCTCCTCCAACCTAACCAGGCACCGAGAAAGCAACATCCTTACCGTGCTCATGCACGAAACTATCCTGTCACCAATCCAGAGACAGGGACTCAGATTCAGAGAAGGGCTTTGAGGCAAGAACATGCTAGGAAAGAGGCTATTGCTGAGAACCAAAGGCAAGAAGTGGCGAAGAAGGCCTGTTTTGATAGGATCACCACTCTAAAGGGCATAAGCAAAAGCGTGTTTAGGGCAATGAGGGTACAGCCGTTCTTCTCCATGGCTCGCACCTCTCAAAGCCCTTTCTATTAGAGGAGGGAACAAGAGCTTATTCAGACAGAGTACTATGACACGCTTTGTCAGCCCGTTTGTGAGAAAAAGGTTGTCAACTTAGTGGCTTTGGGTAGTAAGTCCTATTTCAGTGATGTTGTGTGGGTGACAAAGAATCTCGGTCTCGAGAGGCCTGTTGGCATTCAACGGGATTTCAATGTCAACGATGTACATCAGTTCTTTGCTACCATTACTTTTGGGGATGATGAAGACATTTCTTTGACATGGATGACTGGTGGCCTCAAGTGCGAGTCCTGTATCTTGAAGCTGTTAGAACTTCTCGGTTATCCCCTCCATGGTGACAACTTGGGCAAGAGGATGCATGTTCATGGTTTTGCCTATGAAAAGAGGAGGTTTTCTCCTCTCTATAGCAAGTTGGAAAGTGTAGGAACCAACAAGAATCTCAAGTGTGTCTACAACGTTCTCCTCCGCCTGTTCAGGAACAACATTGCTCCTCAAGCCGGCAATGTGTATGCTATTCGTGATGGTTTGGTGAACCTCCTTCACCATGCCTTCAAATGCCACCAAGCCGGTGAAGATTGTGAGGGATTTGAGTTCGATGTTATGGATTTCATCAAGGAAGATATATATCATGCCATGACTGAGCAAAAGAAAGTGCCTGTGTATGCTCCATATGTGATGAAGCTTCTTTTGGATCAAGTCCCTGGATTGGATACTGAGACTCCTCACAAGACTGGAACTCTTCAAATTCTTTCGGTTCACCTTCGTAACCATGATGATGAGGAAGAGGAGGACCTATCTATGTTTGATGATGCCCCGAGGACAAGGAGGAAGAATGCAGATCCTCCATCTCGTCTCTCTGGCAAGACCAAGGTTCAAGCTGAGTAGAAGAAGCTCACATGGTTCCAACGCAACATCCTTTGCATGACTATTTTTATTCACAAGGAGAACCATGAAGCATACAAGGAAAGGAGGGTGTTAAAGAGGATGATCAAGGGTCTTCAGGACCATGCTAGCATTGTTTGCACCCCTCCTCTTGAGCCCGTTACCGAGTCTCGGACCTTGTCCTACCAGGAGTGGAACACCTCTTTTTTTTTTCCTTCGGGTGATTTTGATGAGGTCACTTCAGCTCCATCCTCTTCTAGCAACCGTGGAAAAGCTCCTATGACCAAAGAAGAAGAAGAAGAGCAAGCTAAGAATGAAGAGGAGTATCACTCTAATGATGGTGATGAGGATGAGGATGAACGAGATGATGATGAGGACGAGGACTCCAAGGAGGAGGAAGATTGATCCTTTGGGTTACATGTAGTGTGCTCTTTTATCCTTTTTGGTGTCTCGATGCTAAAGGGGGAGAATTTGCTATCTAGTACCGGGGATTTGCATGAGTTGCTCGGGAGAACAAGCTTTTGAACTTGATTTTCCTTTTATAGCTTGTGTCTCCCTTTTATCTTATTTGCTTTAGAAACTTCTCTTTATATTGAACTCAATGGTTGTGTGTGGTAAGACTATGTTTGTGAGGCTATTATCTATCTATGTTGTGCTAATCCTCTTATTGCCTTACTTGTCTTACCTACTTATGCAATTATATTGTTTGGCATATTTCTATTGCTTGATGTAAGTTTGTAAAACATAGGTGAGCTTAGAACCTTGTTGATCGTGTTCCATTGGTGCACACATCAAGGGGGAGCCCGTCTATATTTTCCAAAACTTTTTCTAAGCAACAGTTATCATTGCAAATACTTGTGTTGTCATCAAACAGAAAAAATGGGGAGATTGAAAGCGTGAATCCACCTAAATATTGTTTTGTGTGTTTGTTATCAACACTATTATTATTTTAACGTGTGTTGATGTTCAAGGTCAAATTATAATTTTAGTAAAGGTGTTGTGTTCTCCAAAAATATCAAAGAGAACTACAAGTGTTGGAGTTGCTAGGAATTTTCCCCAAGCCGAAGTCTCCAGTGTCTCAGACCGGAGTCTCCGGGCTCAGGAATTTTCAGCAAAGAAGAACTTGGTGTCACCCTCTATAACCCCTCCGAAATGTATGCGGAAAGTTCCTGGAGTTTCCGGCCTGCCGGGAGTATCCGGTGCGCAGGGACCTAAGTCTCCGGACTCTTGGCATCTTCCCTGCACTCGAAGCATCCCAGACACCCTCTGCACTCTGGAGAAGAAAATACGCGGAATCTTTGCAGAGTCTCCGGCTAGGCCGGAGTCTCCGCCCTTGAAGAATTTCGAGAGCCAAGTCCAAGTGGTTTCACCCACTGGATGCAGTCCGGAGAGTGTTCGGAGTCTCCGGTGTGCTGCAAAGTTTCCGGCCCTCCAGAATGTTGCCGGAGACTTTGCTAGACCGGAGTCTCCGGCCTTATCACCGGAGTCTCCGGTGTGATTTTTCTAGAATAGAGTCAAACGGCTAGATTTTGGGGTTGGGGTATTCGGAGGATTGAAGAAGGCCCCGATCTACATATTCACCAACCGGTTTTCCATTACCCCCTCATTTGCTTGAGGGATTCGAGTCTAGGATTTCTTTGTGGAAAACCTAGACTCTGTTGCTACTCTCTTGGTGATTGTTGGTGATTCTTGGGAGCCTCCAATTTGGTTGTGGGTGTGTGCCTCAAACTTATTATAAATGACTCAATTTTTGCCTAAAAGAGAATCAATAGTGGAAGGTGAACTAGGCCTTTGTGGCGAGGTTCATCGGAGAATAGGGTGAATCCTTTGTGGCGTTGAGTAGGTCTTCATGACGAAACTCAGACCCCTACAACGAGACGTACTCCCCTTAAAAGGAGGAAGTCGGGATTACATTTTGTCTCCGCATGTTTCCGTTATCGGTTACCCCGTTCACTCTCATTTACTTTATGTTTGTATCTTGTTTATTGTTATTCTGGTCATATAGCTAAATTCACCAAAATTATATATCTAGAAAATTTACCATTGTGTCAAGACTTAATTTGAATAGTTTAAAATTAGTCGTAACATCTATTCACCCTCTTTCTAGGTGCCATATTATCGATTCACCTTCCATTCCCAAGAGCAACGGTTAACAAGAGGCTTCTAAAAGTCATATGCCACGCTCTATCCCACATTTCTTACTCATCTGTGTTGCTGACAAACATTAAAGAGCCGTGGTCCTACCATCGCCTAATGGACGACTCGCGGCATGACATGTCTCTGATATTGGATTGAGATGCGATTCCGTTTCTGATGTGCAACAAGCCAACAAACACGGCTACCACTGGATCAAGACCTGACAGCTCGCAGCTTCGACGGAGATAATTGATGCCACAATGCTACTAACCATGGTGAGGTAGTTATGAGTTGTGATCACGGTCAAGGAGAGGTCCTGTGCTGGATTTCGATGGGCAGACCATGCAGCGGGGACGGCATGGGGTCCCTGACGAAAGTGTTCTTCTCACAGCAGAGCTTCCATCTGAACTGCCTCAGCAGGTGGTGCATGGTCACCAGCGTCTCGATCCTAGAAAACTCTATCCCGGGGCATATCCTGGGGCCACCGCCGAACGCGACAAAGGAGCACGGTGGAGCCGCCGACGCCGACTGGTTCTCGAACCGGGACGGGTCGAACTTGGCCGGCTCGTGGAAGATGCTCGCGTCCATGTGCGTCACGTTTGCCGTCCAAAATACCTGAAGAGAAATGCGGCGAGAGTTTGCATCAGGTTTGTTGGCAAGTTGGTGCTGCTACAGTCGGTGTGAGCTGTGCAAAGGGTCAGAATTGCAATGACCTGCCATCCTTTTGGGATGATGTAGCCGTCGAACTCGATGTCCTCCAGTGCTCTTCTGAAGTTGCCGAAGATTGGAGGCACCACGCGAAGCGTCTCCTGCGCGACTCGCCATGTTAATTTCATCTTGGCCAGGTCCTCCCAGGTGAGAGCCTCTCCATCCGCCTTGTTCTTCGCAATCTCTTCATGCTCTGTGCCACAAAATTAGAGACACGGCTTGACCATGGCTGGGGCTGGCTTGCCACAAACGTGTAATAAGTACAGTCAAATTAATGGTTTGCTTGCCTTGGACCATGGCGGCGAGGGTGGCCGGATCATTGGCGAGTTGGCGGACCATGAACGTCATAAGGATGGACGACGTGTCGTGGCCGGCGATGAGGGCGACCATGGCGTTGTCGACGATCTCCTCGTCGGTCAGGACCCGCTCGCCACGGTCGTCCGTCAGGCTGAGCAGGCAGGTGATGAGGTCGTTGTTCCTTGACGCCTTGCCCTGCTCCACCTTCTCCTTCTTCTCGCGCGTGATCCCCTCCAGCACCCGCCGAGCCCTGCCGCTGGCCTTGAGGCTCCGGCTGAACGCCGTGAACGGCAGGTTCACCGGGACGGCCCACATGCCCCCCATCATGTGCACGAAGTCGCCGGCGAGGGCGTCCCGCGCGGCGCCCCGCTCGAGCCCGAAGAGCAGGGCGGAGATGATGTCGAACGTCATCCTCTTCATCAGCGGCATCACCGTGACGGTCGCGCGCCCCGCCCAGTTCTCCTCGATGTGGCGCCGCACCTCGCCGTCGATCCTGCCCACGTACATCTTCAGCATGTCCGGCCGGAGGAACTCCAGCAGCGCGCCGCGGACGCGCCGGTGGTCGGCGCCGTAGAGGTCCAGGATGCTCTTCTCGCCGAGTATCCTCTGCACGGACCTGGGCTGCTGCAGCGCCATCGCGCTGCTGAAGAACATGAACTTGTTGGCCGCCGGCCCAGCCAGGAGCACCGTCGGCATGCCGAATAGCGACAGCTTCGACACCGACCCGTACCTATCGATCCGCTCCCGTACCCACCGGTCGCCGGTGCTGCCGCGCATGGCGCGGAGGAGGCCGAGGCTCTGGCCGATCACTGGCAGACCGAAGGAGCCCGGCGGCAGGTTGGCCGGGCATGGTTTCTTGGCTCTGGTTAGGAGGTGGATCATGGCTATGAATGCGAGCGTCATGAGTGCCACCGCTATGGGCAAATAATCCATTGGAGCGTGAGTGTTATGGAGAATTGCAAACGAGGCTTCCCAGCATATCACAGATAGGGTATATAGGATAGGAGGGAGTCGAGTTAACTCCAGGATCTTTTTTCTTTGTATCTGCGCACATGGGCATCTTTCCTACAAGATGGGAAACAGATGGCGAAGTTTAAAAATACACGGAATCTGTTAATCGCCGACGACTTGCAAGCACCGAGATGCCTAACGAGTACTCCCTCCGTCCACGAACAAGTGTACATCTACTTTTACACTTAGTCAAACTTTTTAAACTTTGATCAAATTTGTAGAAAATTGTAACAATATGTATGACATCAAAATGATATATTTTAATACTTCATGTCATGACAAATCTATTGATACTAATTTGGTGTCATAAATGCTAGTACTTTTCTCATTAAAGTTAGTCAAAGTTTAATAAATTTGACCGCCGAAAAAGGAAAACGTACACTTTATCGTGGACGGGGGGAGTACAAGACAGTAAATGATTTCATAATCTATGAACACGAGATACGCGCGGGGAAGGCAATATCAGCATCATATCACCACCCAACAACACCAATCCATGTCAAGTTGTCAACACAGTACTCCGCTCCTATTATCTCAAGTCATTATTATCAAGGTGATTTGTCAATCGTCGCCGGCTGCTATAGCCTTCATTTTTCTTTTTTGAATAATAAATGAGCTTCCCTCGTCGATTTCGTATAAAGAAACCACCAGTATCTTACGAGCAATAAAAGTAAAAAGTTTCCGCACAGGAAAAAACTGGCCTTTATAATAACGTATTTTGTAATATGATCAAAACAATTATTTGTAGCATCCCACCTTTTAGGGACACTTATTTTGCAGATTCTGGCAGTTTCTAGGTCCAAATAAGCAGAAACTGGAAAGAAGTGTCCAGTTTCTACTCAGTTTCCCCCCACCGAGAACCTCCATTTGTACATCAAACCAGAAACTGCCCGGGAGCAGATTCCCGAGTTTCTCACCCCCAGCCCGAATCGGTACTACCAATTGGACATGTCGTTCTGAGTAATTACAGGCAGTTTGCCACCGCCTGGTCCAACCCCCACCCGAACCGGTCAACTCACGAAGAAAAAAGGAAAAACGAACTCCCCCGTCCCCGTCCTTCCTCCCGAGACCATCTCCCCAGTCCCGTCCACCGCCGCTGCTCGCCTGCTCCCGCCGCCGGTAGAAGACCGCCGTCGCGCCAAGATCCAGCCGCTCCCCCGCCGAATCCGGCCGGTCCACATCATCCCGCGCCGCCCTTCCCATTCCCGCCTCCTCCCCGTCCGATTCCTCTCCGGCGGCCCGCATCGAGGAACTTCCTCGCCGCCTCGAGCCCATCCCGCCCCGGCCGCCTCGCGCCCATCCCGCCCCTGACCGCCTCGAGCCCGTCCCGCCCCCGGCCGCCTCGAGTTCGTCCCGCCGCTGGCCGCCTCGAGTCCGTCCGCCCCTGGCCGCACGGGGACTACACGGATGCGCTCAAGACCTGCACCGGCGAGCCACGACGCTCCACGGCGGCCGGCGCCACGTCCGAGTTTCTCGACCAAGAACAGCGACCTCGACCTCGACCAAGAACGCCCGCATATCTTCAAACCAGGGGCCTTCTAGTAATCTCACAACTCACACCAGTTTCTTCAGAAACCTAAAAGAAGTCTCCAGGTAGTTTTTACTAGTTTCTACCCACAACAGTTTATTCCCACCAAAATCCATAACCAGGCTTCTGCATAAGCAGAAGTTTAAAAGAAGTGTCCCTTAATCAGGTCCGGTCCTGAGAGGGGGGGGGGGGGGAGGGGCGGCCGCCCCGGGCCCCGGAACCCAAGGGGGCCCCTAGCTATGTATACACGTAAGGTATTAAGGGTAGGACATTGGAGCTCTTCCGGTTGATGGCGCCATTGCAGACATGTCCTTAGCTTTTGTTTCCGTATGGTTCAGACTTCAGGAAAGACCAAAGGAAGAGGTGCATCATGTTAGTGGGCCTTATTTCTTTAGTTAAGTTAGGCCTTGACTAGTCTGAATATTTTCTCTTGTGGCTAGCACAAGGTCATTTTACTTTTTAAAAAATCTAGGAGGTGATTAAGTGGGTGAGGTCAGTGGGATAGAAAATAGATACACTGATCCATGGACATTTAAAAAAAAAGGCTAGGTAGTGATTAAGTAAGCACACGATATAGACATTTCCTGTTCATATTTTGCTTACAAAATTCCATGTCCCATCCCATGCACATTTCTCTAATTTTTGGGAAGGCGTAATAACTAAACCCAGTGCGCTAATCGTAGCGTAGTCAGAGCACAACAAGCTTGATATTTAGATAGTGGAGCGCAGGCCAAACGATTGGCAGTTAGTGGCAGGCAATAGCTCGCAACCACCCACATGGTTGTCTCCGAACTAAAAAATTGAGAATCACATATTAGATTGCATTTTTCAAAAAAAAAAAGGAACAAAAATTCAAGGGTGATGGCCATCACTAGTATAATTCTTCGTCTGTTGTTTCTATGGAGACGCCCAATCATGCCGACCCTCATGCGGTCACACCGAGGGGCGAGGATCATACACGAAGTGGACACCTCATTGATTATAACCCTCATTGCTTCTACCGGTCACCTCGACGACATGATTCTAGATAGAACTTGTGATAATCAATAGGAGTAATATTGATGTAACATTATAAACAAATTTGCATATAGTCATGTTAGAAGAAACCTCTGATACAATCTGTATACATTGTTTGATATTGCTATTTTTTCACATTTTGGCTTGCGTTGCTTTATAAGCATATATTTTGTTACTATGATGTTTGTACGGAGGGCCCCGGGTTATAGTTTCGCCCCGGGCCCGTGATATCTCAGGACCGGCCATGCTTTTAATAAAGGTAGAGTACATGTGTTATGTGTTATTCCTTGTATCAATGCTAGCACTACAGTATAAAATTTAAAATATCATTGCATAAGCAACAAAATTATTACAACGAGATTCAGAATAGCCAAGTATAGCTTTATTACAAGGTGCATAGCCTTGGAGGCTAGCTAAAAACTCAGATTTCAAAACAGCAAAAACTTAAAAGCAACTTGCCTCCATCTTCAAGCATGCGCGACGCGCAGACATGCTGGGTGTAGACTCGAGTCCAAACACTTCTCATCATCAAAGGAACCTGCACATTGGAATATGCAGCCCCGAAGGAGGTTAGTACAATAAATTGTACTGGAAACTGACACTATGGTGGATATAAAAGGACAAGTCTAAAACTACATGGATACTTGACTTGGTGGAGTTTTGGCTATTTTACAAAAAGCAAATTTTCTCCTAACACTTTTTAAATAGTTTTCTATTCAAAGGTTGGCACCATGGGATGATACCCATGAGCACCACAACTAATGTTTTCTTAGCCAAAATTGTACTTCTAGAAAACGGTGTTGAGATTTTTTTGTCCATCCTTGTCCAACTGTTTGAAGTTATTCATCACCGGGATCACGGCTAAGATCTTAGTTTCTAACTTTGTAGAGGTTGTGCACTTTCTCCTTTTTCCGCAATTAGCCCAACCATGCTATACACCCAGAGTGCATCAAGGAAAAGGGAGAGAATTGAGACGAGATCTTTCAGAAGTAAGGATCCAACCCACTGGCAAGACCCGCTACACCTATGTTATATTACATCTGCTTGTAAGCCTGGGATGAACGATCACAACTTAGTTGATCAAGACATAGGCCATATATCAAAATCTGCACAACAATCTACTAAACTTAGAGGGATTTAGAAATCTCCTTGTTCCTGGGTAGCCATTGATGATGCAGATCTTGCACTCGTTGGGATACCCCAAGAGGAGGGTCTGGTGAGCATAGCGGTAGGAAGTTTTCCCCTTAGTTAAGAACCAGGGTTATCAATCCAGTAGGAGAAAGAGAATCTTCGGAAGGTTGATGCCACTGACGGTGGTACTGGCGCTTCACCGGCGTCAGCAACAACGTGGAACCTGCACACAACACAATCAAAATACTTTGCCCCGACGGTACAGTGAAGTTGTCAATCTCACCGGTCTTGCTGAAAACAAAGGTTAGACGTATAGTGTGGAAAAACAGTGTATGCTTACAGAAAGTAAAGAGAGAAGGAAATTGTTGTGGGTTGTTTAACAGTTTGGAAAAATAGACCGGGGTTCGTAGTTTCACTAGTGGTATCTCTGCATAAAAGATAGCATGCTGGGTGAACAAATTACAGCTGCGCAATTGACAAATAGACGTTGCACCGTAGTGCACAATATGACATGAAGATTAATATGTTATTTAGTGCGGGCATTACAACAAGATACATAGAGCGACATCCATCTGCATCTATGACTAATAATCCACCCTCAGGTTATCATCCGAACCCCCTCAGATATTAAGTTGCAAGCAACAGATAATTGCATTAAATAAAGTGTGTAATGTAAGCAATGATTATGCACGCGGGCACTCTCACCGCTGTTTTCTCCCTAATGGCAACAACACATCCTCTCCCTTCACGTTTCTGTCACTCGAGCAAGGCAACAAGGAGGGTTGAACCCACTATCGGGCATAAATACTCCCTCTTGGACTCACTAACAATTACTTGGCCAGAATAACCACTAACAACGGAGAGCATGCAAGATCACAAATAACACATGAAAATAAAGACTATAATAAACTTGGCATAAGGGCAATATTCATCGGATCCCAGCAAACACAGCACAGAGAGGTACATAAGATCAATCTCGATCATGATAAGCAGCTCACGAGATCTAGACATGGAGGCATATGAGGAGAAGACAACCATCTAGCTACAGCTATGAACCCGTAGCCCAAGGATGAACTACTCATGCATCACTCCGGTGGCAGGCATGGTGATGAAGAGGCCTCCGGTGATGATCTCCTCTCCGGCAGGGTGCCGGAAACAGCTTCAGAATCCCCCTGATCCGGGGTTGACGATGACGGTGGCTGCGGAACTTTTTTGGGAATTTTGATCAGGTGCCTAGGGTTTTCCATCCGAGGGGCTTAAATAGGCGAAAGGGCGAAGGCGGTGGCGCTCTAGGGGGCCACATCCCTAGCTGGCGCGGCTAGGGGGCCGCGCCACCCTACGCTGTGGCCCCCTGCTGCCCCTCTCCGTCTCCTCTTCGTTCTTCTGGATGCTTCCGGGGAAAATAGGACTTCTGGGCTTCGAATTTTCCAATTCCGAGAATATTTCCAGAACAACTTTTCTGAAACTGAAAAACAACAGAAAATAGGGAACTGGCTTTGTGGCATCTTTTTAATAGGTTAGTCCGGAAAATCGATAAAAATGACATAAATAAGGGAGAAAACATGTAGCAATTGGCATAATATGATCATGGAGCATCAGAAATTAGGGATACATTTATGACGTATCAAGCATACCCAAGCTTAGTTCCTACTCGTCCTCGAGTAGGTAAACGATAAAACAGTAATTTCTGAGGTGACATGCTACTAACACAAACTTGATCAATCTAATGTAAAATCATATACACGCTGAGATCATAAGACTTTAAACACAGGCATGATAAATAAAACTTTAATAATAAAGCATAGCAATTACTTTGCATCACGAAAAGTAACTCAACTAAAGGATCATGAATAATAATGCAAAGAAAGGTAAACGTTTGTTTCAGGTATAGAGAAAGCATGGAAAAGTGATATTTAGATAGTCCTTAAGAGTGGGGCAAAACATAAATGCCAGGTAACCTTCAAAGTTCAAGAGGAATACTAGAACAAATAATAACACATCATGAAGTAACTATTGAAGCTTATGGGACAAATGCACATAGAACTGGGAAGGGCAAAAATGCTCTCTCAACTGTGCATAAAGTTAGAAGATGGAGACTCAACATAAAAGTAAAAGAAAGGCCCTTCGCAGAGGGAAGCAGGGATCACTAATGTGCTAGAGCTTTTATTTTATTAAACATAGGTATTAAAAGTTTGACACTCCTCCCATCCATCTTTCACAAACCATGGCTAACCGAATCCTCTGGTGCCTGCCAACAATCACATACCGTGGAGGAGTGCCTATATTTTGGGAGATGTATGATAATGTCAACAAATGGTAAACAGAAAATACAGTACGTCACAAATCAACTGGATTCACGAGAGCGGCTCCCATGGTGAAGGACGCAAATGGTGTAGAAGGTCATCCCTCTTTCTCTTTTGTTTACACAATTATACTTTGACTGATAAATCAGAGGCAAAAATAGTGAAGAGATTTTGTATGCATTAATTTGGGGCTGGGCACCCCGCTGCCAGCTCTTCTATCATTTGGATAAGCGGATGAAGCCACTAGTCCAAGGTGTGAAATCCAATCAACAAGTGAGATAAAGATTCTCTATTTACGTCCTCATGAGCAAAAATAGGAACATAAAGCAGGAGTAATTTTGAAGGTTTTAAAGGTAACACATGAGCAATTTACTTTGGAATGGCAGTTAAATACCACATGTAGGTAGGTATGGTGGACACAATGGGAAAAACTTTGTCTTAAGGGAGTTTGGATGCACGAGTAGAGCTCGTACTCAGTACAGGTGGAGGCTAGCAAAAGACTGGGAGTGACAAATCAAGAGAGCATAAGAGCCATAATCATGCATAGCGACACAAGCATCATTAATTAAAACATAAGCAGTATCACAAGTTCAAAAACTAAGTGGTCATGGAGGCTATTCGTGAATGGTTTGTAGTCATAAACATGGTGTGAGCATGCGCCAAGTCAACCAAATAAAACATTTGTGACGCCGCGAGATCGGGCACTATGCAGATTTCAGCATTTCCGCCAAAATTCACATAATAACCGATTCCAGGTTGCCACTTGTGATAACATCAACAGTTCACGAATAATCCACAACAACAGAGGAGGTATATACAAGACGACTCAACGAGTCAAGGATACAACTGATACAATACAAAGATCCAAATGACAGCGGAAGAAACAGCATAGCGTCCGACTACGGACAAGATACAAATTGGACTAAGAGTCCTGAAGATAACCGATGGCGTCCAATCCCTGCCCAGGCCAAGCCGGAGGGATTCCCAAGCTAACGTCGTCAGACTTCAAACCTGTTGACTGCAATGTGGAATATGCAGCCACGAAAAGGATTCGTGGGTCAGTACGGTTAAGTACTGGCAAGGGGATAAACCATACTCACAAGGTACCAGCGTAACCAATCATCACAAGATACAAATACTTTGGGTACAACGGAAAGGAAGGGATTATTGCAAAGAAGCGGCAGCTGGCTGCACTAATTAACTACAGAGACGCGCTACAACATCCGGCTAAAAGAAAGGGATAAGATAGCGTATCAGAACCAACTACAACTACTCACCAAACAATACCCATCCAATGTTACCCCCTACTAAGGAAGCAACCCAAGGAAACTCACACGGTTGATTAAGGTGACATTCATTTTTATGGTGGAGGTGATCTATATTACTAGTCAAGTTATCATCATTAGGTGTAAGTTGTCTGAGTACTTGTTAGCCAGCACTTTCACCAAGTCATCCATAACCGCGTACAACACGGCTTCTCGAGAAGATTTAACCCTGCAGGGATGCACCAATTTGGCCGTACACGTAAGAATAACCCGCCAGGCGGGGAGCAAACCCACCAAGCAGGCCACTCAACACAACCCAACTCTTCTTCGCATCAAGCCCAAAGAACCACGTGTTGTGCGTGCGCGGCTAATTGAGAACCACGAAGAAAAGGGGGACCCTCATAGCACTGGAAGACCACACCGCCCTAAATGCCGACTACAAAAGTTCCACCCTGGCGCCAAGGGCTCGCACCTGCATATGCATGCATCAAATGGAAAGCCCGAACTAAGTGTCGCGATTTGGACGAGATGCGAATCGAATCAGAATTGCGGGGGGCGCCCATACTCGCTTCCCACATGCGGTTAGTGCGCTCATCATGGATCGGAGGACAAGACCCTTTTCCTAATTAAATTCGACACTAGCAGGCCTCAAAACCACGCCGGGCCTCCTGCCGGTGCCTTATCATCAAATTAATATTACCCAAAACATTAACATGTTGTTGATTAAATTGAAACCCAACTATCAAACTAAACGGGTGATAGGACAAAGGACAACAGGACTCGAGCGCAAACAACACTAAGCATGCCACTACGACACGAGGGCCAACAAGGTAAACAAACAACAGGTAATAGGAAGTGGAAGGAAGGCTATATCATGGTTGCAAGGTAAACATATGATAGGATCGAGACACAAGCATCGAATCATAAGGCTAGCATAAAGATAACGGAAAGAATCGGTAACAAGTGATGAAAGGCAGCCATAGGTAGCAAGTGAGTATACTTGCCTGGAATCCAGCAAGTAGAGGTACATCCGCAGAACTTGTCGTTGCTCACATCATCTCAACGTCCTATCCGGGAAGAAGCAACGAACTAGAACAAACACCGGATGCAACAATTACTTCTACGGCAAAAGATCCAGCATGATCAAGATGTGGATGCATGACAAGTTTAAGGATGCATCAAAGATAAACTAGTTGACATGGTAAACATATTTAAATGAGCCCATATGCAATTTGGATTGCATATAGGAAAGCCCATGAATTAATGTTGAATTAAATGATCTACGAATAACCATCATGTGAAAGTTGATTAAAATGATGCATGGATGAAGAAAACAATGAGAAAACAACATTAGCTTCAATTTTAAAAGGTGTTTACCAAGTTTGGAATTTTATTTATTAAGTTATGAAATTTGGCTTCTTAAGTGAGTTACACAAACATTTATTGTTTTCACCCATTTTAATTGTTCAAAACAGATAACAAAATTCATATTTGGAAAGAACACCAAATTTTAGATGGAATACATGTTTCATTTGTTGAAAAAGGAATTAAAATGAATAAGTTATTAATTTGACAATTTTAAATGCATTAATTAAGAAATAGTTGTTTTTCAGCAATTTAAATTATTCAAAACAGAAAACAAAGTTGATATTTGCAAAGTGCATGAAAATTGGGATGGAAAACATATTTTACATGTTGGAATTGGTTTTGAATTGCCCAAGTTATGAATTTTGCAATTTAAAAGGTTTAATTAAAGCATTGAATTATTACACCACTTTTAATTGGGAAAAACAGTAAACAAATTGCATTGAAAAGGTTGAAAACATGTAGCAAATGTTTCACTGAACATTTTGAGCTATTAAACATAATTTTTGGGTTATTATTGAATTTATTATGCAATTTTTCATAAGCATTCTTATTCTGCCCTTTTTAGTAAACAGAAGGAAACATGTTCAAAATTAATTCAATTGTGACCAAATAAAATACCAATGTGTAGAGTTTGTTAAGACAAATTTTTAGAGCCCAAGTTTGCTCAAATTGGATGAACCAAACTCAAGTTATGAAATTCCAAAGTTTCAACTTTTAATTGCATTTTCAGTATTTAATTATTTAGTGCAAAAAAATTACTACAGAAACATGTTGCAAACTTGACATTAACAGAAAGGGCACAAGATTTTGAATCCATAGCAATTTGAATCGTTGGAATTGGATCAAAATTCAATTTGTTATTGATTTTAGAATTAAAGAAACAGATCTGTTTTTCTGGGATATGGAAAATAAAAGAAAAAGGGGTGTTTTTTTTTGCTGCGGAAGGAGGATTCGAACCCGGGGCTCGTGGGTGCGGAATAAGGGCGCTAGCCACTGTGGTATTGCTCGGTTGGTGATACAATACGGATCTGATGCAAGAAGATGTTCAAACAAGCGGTGTTTATCTGACGAAACTGTAACTTGCATCTGCAGGTTACAGCGACGACGAACAGGCACGACGGCGGGCGATCAAGGCAGCGCTCGATGGTGAGCTCTTCCAGAGCAAGGGGAGAAGGGAAGGGAGAGAGGGGAGGCCGAGTGGAGAGCTCACCGGGGGGGCTTCTCGCGTGGTCGCGCCGTGCTCGACACGGATCGGAGGCCACCATCCCTGCTGCTCGTTGCAGCAGGCAGCGGCACCGGCGGGAAGACGACCTCGGCGGGGCCAGCACGGGGCAGCTCCGGCATTGATCTCCGGCGAGGAGGAAGACGGGAGTGGGGCCTTTCCATTCCCGGCGAGAGGGAGGGCCGAGGGTGCCCGTGGTGGCAGCTCCATGCCCTCAAAGGGGCGGCCATGGAGGCACCTTCAAGGTTCAGAGAAACGAAAACAGAGGAGGGAGGGAGGAAGAAGAAGGTGGCGGCTAGGAGGAGGAGATGGAAGAGGAAGGAGGCGGCTAGGGTTTGGGAGGAGAGGGAAGAGGGGCAGCTATAAGGGAGGAGGGGAGCAGGTGGAGGGGACAGGTGGTGACAGCGACCTCCTGTTCTCTGTACGGACAGAGGTAGGGGAAAGGGGATGTGGGCTGATCGGTTGGGGCTTGGTGGGCTGGGCCAATTGCCTCTCCCTCTCAGCTTTTTTTTTTGTTTGTTTGTTTTTTTGTAGGAAAGGGAAACAGAGGAATAGAATAGGATTTTTGGGGTTTTATTTTATGCAATAATTTTTATTGAACTTCAAAACAGTAAGAACAAAGGTATGTGTGCTTATTTCCAAAAAATTTGAAATTGCCAAAATGATTTGAAATTGCTATTTTAATTTCAATTAGTGTTTCATAAAGAAATGATTTTTGTAATAACCAAGCAAAATTAATTCCAATCAACTTATATTGAAAAACGATTTGAGTTTGAAAAACACAGGTGCATTGTTTGAAAAGTTAAAATTGGTTTGAATTTTTAGGTTGGTTTGAAAACAAGTGCAATGCATATGATGCATGATGCTATGCGTTGAAAAAGAAAACAACAAGCAACTTTCTATTTGGGAAAAACCTCGGGTGTTACAGCCGACACCACTAACAAGGGGATTGCGCCCTCGCAATCCACCCAAGGCAAGGGGAAGAGAGGTTTCAACTACGGAGTCTTCATGCTGCGGTTGATTTCCCGGGTCAGAGGGTGGATGTCTTCTTCTCGACACCACTAACAAGAGATTCTTGCTCGGGTTGATGACGATGTTCTTCCACCAGGAATCTTCCGATGATCGAACCTATTAGGTTAACGGCTCAGAAAACGTCCACCCACGTAGGATCCTAAAACTTTGAAAGACTGAAAGGGAGAGAGATTCCAAAACAAATAAGATGAGAGGAGAAATAGAATAGAGATAAGGAGAAAACAAGAATCCTATTGAGATGTTTCCAAAATAGTTTAGCAGAAATAGTTTTTGACACTCTAGAAACAACAACCGTTAGCGAGGTTATCCTACAGGCTTTGCGGACCCGTTGCTTCGATAACCATTCGTATCGAAACAATATCGGGAATCGGAAACCATGCTCTGATACCATTTGTGACGCCCCGAGATCAGACACTATGCAGATTTCAGCATTTCCGCCAAAATCCACATAATAACCGATTCCAGGTTGCCACTTGTGATAACATTACAACAGTTCACGAATAATCCACAACAACAGAGGAGGTATATACAAGACGACTCAACGAGTCAAGGATACAACTGATACAATACAAAGATCCAAATGACAGCGGAAGAAACAACATAGCGTCCGACTACGGACAAGATACAAATTGGACTAAGAGTCCTGAAGATAACCGATGGCGTCCAATCCCTGCCCAGGCCAAGCCGGAGGGATTCCCAAGCTAACGTCGTCAGACTTCAAACCTATTGACTGCAATGTGGAATATGCAGCCACGAAAAGGATTCGTGGGTCAGAACGGTTAAATACTGGCAAGGGGATAAACCATACTCACAAGGTACCAGCGTAACCAATCATCACAAGATACAAATACTTTGGGTATAACGGAAAGGAAGGGATTATTGCAAAGAAGCGGCAGCTGGCTGCACTAACTAACTACAGAGACGCGCTACAACATCCGGCTAAAAGAAAGGGATAAGATAGCGTATCCGAACCAACTACAACTACTCACCAAACAATACCCATCCAATGTTACCCCCTACTAAGGAAGCAACCCAAGGAAACTCACACGGTTGATTAAGGTGACATTCATTTTTATGGTGGAGGTGATCTATATTACTAGTCAAGTTATCATCATTAGGTGTAAGTTGTCTGAGTACTTGTTAGCCAGCACTTTCACCAAGTCATCCATAACCGCGGACAACACGGCTTCTCGAGAAGATTTAACCCTGCAGGGATGCACCAATTTGGCTGTACACGTAAGAATAACCCGCCAGGCGGGGAGCAAACCCACCAAGCAGGCCACTCAACACAACCCAACTCTTCTTCGCATCAAGCCCAAAGAACCACGTGTTGTGCGTGCGCGGCTAATCGAGCCCCCACGAAGAAAAGGGGGACCCTCATAGCACTGGAAGACCACGCCGCCCTAAATGCCGACTACAAAAGTTCCACCCTGGCGCCAAGGGCTCGCACCTGCATATGCATGCATCAAATGGAAAGCCCGAACTAAGTGTGGCGATTTGGACGAGATGCGAATCGAATCAGAATTGCGGGGGGCGCCCATACTCGCTTCCCACATGCGGTTAGTGCGGTCATCATGGATCGAAGGACAAGACCCTTTTCCTAATTAAATTCGACACTGGCAGGCCTCAAAACCACGCCGGGCCTCCTGCCGGTGCCTTATCATCAAATTAATATTACCCAAAACATTAACATGTTGTTGATTAAATTGAAACCCAACTATCAAACTAAATGGGTGATAGGACAAAGGACAACAGGACTCGAGCGCAAACAACACTGAGCATGCCACTACGACACGAGGGCCAACAAGGTAAACAAACAACAGGTAATAGGAAGTGGAAGGAAGGCTATATCATGGTTGCAAGGTAAACATATGATAGGATCGAGACACAAGCATCGAATCATAAGGCTAGCATAAAGATAACGGAAAGAATCGGTAACAAGTGATGAAAGGCAGCCATAGGTAGCAAGTGAGTATACTTGCCTGGAATCCAGCAAGTAGAGGTACATCCGCAGAACTTGTCGTTGCTCACATCATCTCAACGTCCTATCCGGGAAGAAGCAACGAACTAGAACAAACACCGGATGCAACAATTACTTCTACGGCAAAAGATCCAGCATGATCAAGATGTGGATGCATGACAAGTTTAAGGATGCATCAAAGATAAACTAGTTGACATGGTAAACATATTTAAATGGGCCCATATGCAATTTGGATTGCATATAGGAAAGCCCATGAATTAATGTTGAATTAAATGATCTACGAATAACCATCATGTGAAAGTTGATTAAAATGATGCATGGATGAAGAAAACAATGAGAAAACAACATTAGCTTCAATTTGAAAAGGTGTTTACCAAGTTTGGAATTTTATTTATTAAGTTATGAAATTTGGCTTCTTAAGTGAGTTACACAAACATTTATTGTTTTCACCCATTTTAATTGTTCAAAACAGATAACAAAATTCATATTTGGAAAGAACACCAAATTTTAGATGGAATACATGTTTCATTTGTTGAAAAAGGAATTAAAATGAATAAGTTATTAATTTGACAATTTTAAATGCATTAATTAAGAAATAGTTGTTTTTCAGCAATTTAAATTATTCAAAACAGAAAACAAAGTTGATATTTGCAAAGTTCATGAAAATTGGGATGGAAAACATATTTTACATGTTGGAATTGGTTTTGAATTGCCCAAGTTATGAATTTTGCAATTTAAAAGGTTTAATTAAAGCATTGAATTATTACACCACTTTTAATTGGGAAAAACAGTAAACAAATTGCATTGAAAAGGTTGAAAACATGTAGCAAATGTTTCACTGAACATTTTGAGCTATTAAACATAATTTTTGGGTTATTATTGAATTTATTATGCAATTTTTCATAAGCATTCTTATTCTGCCCTTTTTAGTAAACAGAAGGAAACATGTTCAAAATTAATTCAATTGTGACCAAATAAAATACCAATGTGTAGAGTTTGTTAAGACAAATTTTTAGAGCCCAAGTTTGCTCAAATTGGATGAACCAAACTCAAGTTATGAAATTCCAAAGTTTCAACTTTTAATTGCATTTTCAGTATTTAATTATTTAGTGCAAAAAAATTACTACAGAAACATGTTGCAAACTTGACATTAACAGAAAGGGCACAAGATTTTGAATCCATAGCAATTTGAATCGTTGGAATTGGATCAAAATTCAATTTGTTATTGATTTTAGAATTAAAGAAACAGATCTGTTTTTCTGGGATATGGAAAATAAAAGAAAAAGGGGTGTTTTTTTTTGCTGCGGAAGGAGGATTCGAACCCGGGGCTCGTGGGTGCGGAATAAGGGCGCTAGCCACTGTGGTATTGCTCGGTTGGTGACACAATACGGATCTGATGCAAGAAGATGTTCAAACAAGCGGTGTTTATCTGACGAAACTGTAACTTGCATCTGCAGGTTACAGCGACGACGAACAGGCACGACGGCGGGCGATCAAGGCAGCGCTCGATGGTGAGCTCTTCCAGAGCAAGGGGAGAAGGGAAGGGAGAGAGGGGAGGCCGAGTGGAGAGCTCACCGGGGGGGCTTCTCGCGTGGTCGCGCCGTGCTCGACACGGATCGGAGGCCACCATCTCTGCTGCTCGTCGCAGCAGGCAGCGGCACCGGCGGGAAGACGACCTCGGCGGGGCCAGCACGGGGCAGCTCCGGCATTTATCTCCGGCGAGGAGGAAGACGGGAGTGGGGCCTTTCCATTCCCGGCGAGAGGGAGGGCCGAGGGTGCCCGTGGTGGCAGCTCCATGCCCTCAAAGGGGCGGCCATGGAGGCACCTTCAAGGTTCAGAGAAACGAAAACAGAGGAGGGAGGGAGGAAGAATAAGGTGGCGGCTAGGAGGAGGAGATGGAAGAGGAAGGAGGCGGCTATGGTTAGGGAGGAGAGGGAAGAGGGACAGCTATAAGGGAGGAGGGGAGCAGGTGGAGGGGACAGGTGGTGACAGCGACCTCCTTTTCTCTGTACGGACAGAGGTAGGGTAAAGGGGATGTGGGCTGATCGGTTGGGGCTTGGTGGGCTGGGCCAATTGCCTCTCCCTCTCAGCTTTTTTTCTGTTTGTTTGTTTTTTTGTAGGAAAGGGAAAGAGAGGAATAGAATAGGATTTTTGGGGTTTTATTTTATGCAATAATTTTTATTGAACTTCAAAACAGTAAGAACAAATGTATGTGTGCTTATTTCCAAAAATTTTGAAATTGCCAAAATGATTTGAAATTGCTATTTTAATTTCAATTAGTGTTTCATAAAGAAATGATTTTTGTAATAACCAAGCAAAATTAATTCCAATCAACTTATATTGAAAAACGATTTGAGTTTGAAAAACACAGGTGCATTGTTTGAAAAGTTAAAATTGCTTTGAATTTTTAGGTTGGTTTGAAAACAAGTGCAATGCATATGATGCATGATGCTATGCGATGAAAAAGAAAACAACAAGCAACTTTCTATTTGGGAAAAACCCCGGATGTTACAACATTCGAAAGAGAATACCATGTATTGATGCTTTACCATGACAAGAACAACTCAAGAATCTTTCAATACATATTAAACACTCTCAGCTATTTGAGGCTAATCATGCTACTCAATAACCACAATGATTTAAAACTAAAATAACATTTACTCATGGCATGAAAAAGTCCTAGCCACAGTCTATACAAGCTTCTACTAGTACTGTTATAAATTCTACTTCAAGCAGCACTTTTTCTTTTGTTTCTCCCAACAAGCACCATACAAAACATGCTTTAACAAAAATACTCTTTATGATACAGCAATCAAACATGAGAGTACTCAAATAATACTACTAAAACTAACAACTCTAACAAGAGATGCATGCAAAACAGGAGCTGAATAAATGCAGCAGATAAACAGAGACTAAGAATACAACGTATTCTCATGAAAAAGCGGAGCGTGTCAGTCTCTAATAAAAGAATGCTGGGGTCCAACCAAGCTTATTATGAAAGTAAAAACAAACTGAAAACAAAATAAAAAAGCAAACTGAAAAAAAATACGCTCCAAGTAAAGCACATAAGATGTGACCGAATAAAAATATAGTTTCACTGGAAGTGACCTGATAATTTGTTGATGAAGAAGGGGATGCCTTGGGCATCCCCAAGCTTAGACGCTTGAGTCTTCTTGGAATTTGCTTGGATGTACCACCGGGGCATCCCCAATCTTAGGCTTTTCACTCTTCTTGATCACATCATATCATCCTCTTCTCTTGACCCTTGAAAACTTCCTTCACATCAAAATTCTCACAATCTTCATTAGCAACGTTAGTGCAATTGAAATAAGAAATTCACATGGTTCAGTTTCAACACAAGTCTAACACTCAAAAACACATTAGCTACTGTCACAACTTCTTTCAAAACTCTTTTTCTCAAATGAATACCAAAAGAAAGAGATTAAGATTCAAATGCGATAAAACGCAGAAATCTGTCAAAAACAGAACAACAGGTAAAGATCGATTTTTTCAAACATCTTATGTTGCTCAAATCAAAATGTTGTCTTCTATAAAAAGTTGCGTATATAACTCAGGATAAGCACAAAAAAGTTCAGGTAAATTTGAATTTTCTGTGATGCTTAATGGAATTTACAATGGACAGCAGAAATCTGTTTCCTGCGCAGAAATCCGAAATATAGGCTCAACTTTCCACTAGTGGCTTTACTTGATTCGACAAAAACTCAAAAGAAAAGATACAGAGGGGTTGATAAGGAAATAGACAACACCCAGGTGCAAAGCACACCAAATAAAACAAAGTAAAACTGAAAGAAAACAGAGAAATAAAACGGGTTGTCTCCCGGTAGCGCTTTTCTTTAACGCCTTTCAGCTAGGCATAGAAAGCCAGAAGATGCTCACATAAGAAGTATGCGTTAAGAAAAAGAGAGCATCAAGAATCAAGTATAAAACAAATTTAAGTCTAACCCACTTCCAATGCATAGGAATCTTGTAGAGAAATAAATTCAAGAAGCTCAAACTAGAAATAATGGAAAGGTAGAACAAGAACAACTTCAAAACTTTCAACGAAAAGAGAGGTGTTTTAGTAACATGAGAATTCTTAGAACCATATTTTCCTCTCTCATAATAATTTTCAGTAGCATCATGAACAAACTCAACAACATAATTATCACATAAAGCATGTTTGTCATGGTCTAAAATCACACAATTCATATCAAGCTCAAAAATAGTGGGATGAAAATTTAAAATCAGCTCCTGTTTCTTCCCACTTTTAGCAATAGCAAAACAAGATGATTGATCACTCATAGAAGGTACAGGAAACATTATAGCAATCCTATTTTCAGTAGCATTATAATTTATAACATCAAGTAACATAGGAGCATCATCAAGAGCTTTATCATAAGATTTATCCAAGTAGCATGGATTATTATACATAACAATAGCAATATTATTCTCACAAGTTTCATTCATAGTAGTATCAAGGTCACAAGTATAGAAAGTATCAATTTCATCAAATAATGTATGAGTTAGTGAGTTACTATCATTGGGAGGTAGACATGGGTAGCTCCATTCTTCCTCCTCTTGATCATCACTCTCCTCCTCTTTTTCATCCAATGAGCTTCCAGATTCAGCAGTTTCTTCTTTCATAGGTTCCTACAAGGCATTAGTCTCTTCCTTAGATTGAAAGTATTTATTAAGATATTCCATCTTATATTTACTAATTGGATGCACCATACAAGCTTCCACGTTAATCCTAGAGGTTAATGAATTTTAACCATCCAATTAGCTGATGATTTATCTAGAGCCGTTGATGAAGTCGGCTCCTCATCCCCGCAAGACGAGTTGGCATCATGGAGTGGGACTCCCCTGTTCGTCTGATCGGGCCAAAAAGGTGCAAGATGCATGGGAAAATTCACCGCCGTCTCTCTGTAGCCACATGCCTTCGTGTGGAAGCGGTGACCAGATGTGTTGGATAAATATGCAAATAGTGCTGATCTATCCAGGTAGGATATCTACTTTTTCTCTAATAACGTAAATATTTAAATTGCTCTCACGTGAGCAGCTGCTTCCACAAATAACTTGAGATGATCCAATTGGATAGAATTTGCACAGTTGCATGCCATTGCATGTTGGCGCTTGGTTTTATCAACCGGCCATGGTATATATTCTTTATATATTATAAGCAATTAGTTATGGGAATTCATTTATATATGATAATTTTCATCCGATTTTCACACCACAATCCGTCGGACACCATGTGTCATCGTTTTGACAGCGTTGTTTGGTCTATGTCGGACGAGCGTTAGGCACAAAATATCGGATGTATTTAGGAGTTCTCTTAGTTTACAATGTATCCCTGCGAGATGGTTGCCTCTAGGATGCTTAGTTTTATCTCCTAGCCATGGTATATATTCTTTACTAAGCTTAAATCGCTTAGTTTACCGGAATTTATTTGTGTATGATAATTTTCATCTGATTTTCGTACGACGCCACAATCCGTTGGACACCGTGTGTCACCGTATTAAACGGCACTGTTCGGAATATTTCGGATAAGCGTCGGACGCAAAATATCGGATGTATTTAGGAGTTCCAATTTACAATGTACCCCTATGACCTGGTTGCCTCTCTACGATTTAATTAGGGTGTGACCGGCTTGACGATGTTATAATACAATTTTTCAATAGATAAGTTCATGATAACAATATTATTATGCTCCTTAAGATAAAATATTATTTTGTAGAATTTTATGCATCGATCTCAACTAATCTTATTTTGCACCCATGGCAAACATATATATGTGTTTATATTAAAGAAAATATTTTCTGTGCTATTGCATTTGCAGTATGCAATTTACCTTGACTTTAGTCTGCATGACCCAAATTATTATGAGTGCTTAAATCTCAAAGAAAATTTTCTTGATTAGCACATGTACCAGTGTAGGCATCGCCGGACCACACAAACAAGCAGCATACGAGAGAAGCTCAACACTTACGAATTCATGCACATGTTTGATCTTAGCTTTTCCATTGCTTTTATAGTTTAGAAAAGCTCGCATATCACTTTTCCAGAACACATGGATGCTTTATAGACATCTCCGTAATGCCATTTGATCATTTGCAGTAATGGGTTGTACATGTATATTTTGCTGTAATAATAACATATATAGACACCTTATAGATTCTGGTGTTGAATCTACAAACGTGAAAAAAAATCAAATAGTTTGTAACATACTGGGTGTGAGATCGTATATCTTCATTCTTACCCAAAATATTTGTTGTGCTATTGGATTTTCTGCATCAAGTTTCTCATGACTTCGACTTGCAACGTCCAAATTATTAATGTTGTTTTAGTCCCAAAGAAAACCCGGTTTCAAATAATTACAGCATGTATACCAGGGTAGAACCATATGGACCACGTGCGCTAGAATAAAAGAGGAAGTGTTCCACGGTTAAAAATTCAATCCCATATTTGAATAATTGACAAGGTTTTCTTTTCCACAACTTTATTGTTGACTTCAATAAATATTTAATATAAGATTACATATAACTTTGTCATCAATCATCAATGCTTTAAATTTTAGAGTTTATAACCATGCATCACCATATATGGACGTTTAACCTTTTCAATCATTCTTTGTACATGTACATTTTACTATAGTACTATAGATAGACTTATGATAAATTTGTGTGTTGACTCCAGAAAAGACAAAACATGTACCAAATATTTTGGAAGACACTAGGCGTCGGGTTCGGACATGTCCAACATGTCTAATCAAAATAATCTCTATCATACTATCGAATCATAAATAAATAAATATCCATATCAGGACGTCAATTGAATATGTGTCAGATGGAAAGTTATATGCAACATTGGTTCGATGCCATCATAAAGAAGCTGAAAAATCCGATGCAAAAAGAAAATATATCAGCAACATTGTTGACCTTTGACTCTTGGAAGAAGAGTGTTTTCTAGGCCAACGACTAGCACAAGATTAAGCATCAAGTGTATATATTGTGAATGATCAATGCATGATGAAGAACGTTTCTTGCTAATCTGGTAGACGTAAGCTTGGATGTTCTCCTTTTGTTATGCATACCAGTTTATGTGTAGAAACAATTTTGCATTGTTGAGTTTTTTTTCTAGAACTATGTATGGTACCATGTGATAAGAGAAATTGATTGATATGTGACCTTAATTATTTTATAGAACATCCTTATGTTTAACTGTAGTATGGATTCGTAAAATAACCTATGCATGTAACAGATAGGTTGGTTCGAGAAAGAAAATATGTAATATCTATTATTTAATCTCTCATTCAGTAGTATTTATATTTCTTGCAGATGCAACTAGAGCAAGCATATATTAGCATACTGTTCAACATATACTCATGCAGATTGTGATGCTTCTATATGAAATCTATGTCTATGGAATATACTCCTCGAATTTTGTCATTGTATTTAAATAATAAACATTTTACTATAAGAGTGTTTGTTTCTTCAGTTGTGTCATGGTCTGTCTACTATAAAATTACATTATTCACCACCACCTTCTCCAATGCCAGGGAGTATTGGAGGCACCAAGTCCAAGTACACAAAATGTTTCATCTCTTCATTTCTCATTATTTGTATGATACAAGATAAAAAAAATTCACCATTTCTACGCCCAACAAAATACACAAAACAAAGAAGGTAGCCCGCGCGGATGCACGGGTTTATGACTAGTTATGTAGTAATTAGAATCCTTGTAATTATCAAAGCAATATTCAAGTATAGCATAAATCTCATATTTATAAGGTGCATCATCAATACTTTCAAGCAAATAGGCAATTTCGAATGCACCCTTCCAAGCAATAAATTCTTCAATTTGTTCCACATCATATAATTCATAATTTCCTTTAACATAAGAAGATATGGTAACATCATCATTATACTCACATTGAAAAGGGAGGTGTTTATACCTCCTACAGCAGCAAGATTTATCAAAGCAATAAGTAACATTATAAGTAGAGCACAAGTTTTTAGCATAGTCATGCAATTTATTAATTTGCTCCCATAAGTGTATACCTTTTTGTGACAAGCGGTGTTCCTTATAATATATTTTTTTCATCTGTGAACCCATCTTGCCTAAAAGATCTAGTTTCAAAGACATCAAACATTGATAGCAAGCATGATAAAGCAAAAATAACAACTAGAATAAGAACTAATTTTTTGTGTGTTTTTGATATAGAGAAATAAACTAAATTTTTTGTGTTTTTGACATAGAGAAATAAAAACAAGAGAAAAATAAAAACAAGACAATTAAAACAAAATAAAGAGATTGAGAGTGAGAGACTCCCCTTGCCAGAAGACTTCCTTCTCCCCGGCAACGGCGCCAGAAAAAGTCCTTGATGGTGCAGATCTTGCACTCGTTGCGATACCCCAAGAGGAGGGTGTGATGAGCATAGCGGTAGGAAGTTTTCCCCTTAGTTAAGAACCAGGGTTATCAATCCAGTAGGAGAAAGAGAATCTTCGGAAGGTTGATGCCACTGACGGTGGTGCTGGCGCTTCACCGGTGTCATCAACAACGTGGAACCTGCACACAACACAATCAAAATACTTTGCCCCAACGGTACAGTGAGGTTGTCAATCTCACAGGTCTTGCTGAAAACAAAGGTTAGACGTATAGTGTGAAAAAACAGTGTATGCTTGCAGAAAGTAAAGAGAGCAGGAAATTGTTGTGGGTTGTTTAACAGTGTGGAAAAATGGACCGAGGTTCGTACTTTCACTAGTGGTATCTCTCCATAAATGATAGCATGCTTGGTGAACAAATTACAGCTGGGCAATTGACAAATAGAGATTGCACCGTAGTGCACAATATGACATGAAGATTACTATGTTATTTAGTGCGGGCATTACAACAATATACATAGACCTACATACATCTGCATCTATGACTAATAATCCACCCTCAGGTTATCATCCGAACCCTCTCAGGTATTAAGTTGCAAGCAACAGATAATTGCATTAAACAAAGTGTGTAATGTAAGCAATGATTATGCACGCGGGCACTCTCACCGCTGTTTTCTCCCTAATGGCAACAACACATCCTCCCCCTTCATGTTTCTGTCACTCGAGAAGGCAACAATGAGGCATCAACCCACTATCAAGCATAAATACTCCCTCTTGGAGTCACTAACAATTACTTGGCCAGAATAACCACTAGCAACGGAGAGCATGCAAGATCACAAATAACACATGAAATAAATACTAAAATCAACTTGGCATAAGGGAAATATTCATCGGATCCCAGCAAACACAGCACAGAGAATTACATAAGATCAATCTCGATCATGATAGGCAGCTCACGAGATCTAAACATGGAGGCATATGAGGAGAAGACGACCATCTAGCTACAGCTACGAACCCGTAGTCCAAGGATGAACTACTCACGCATCACTTCGGAGGCAGGCATGGTGACGAAGAGGCCTCCGGTGATGATCTCCTCTCCGGCAGGGTGCCGGAAACAGCTTCAGAACCCCCCCCCCCTTGATCTTGGGTTGACGGTGACGACGGATGCGGTACTTTTTCGAGGATTTGGATCAGGTGCCTAGGGTTTTCCATCCGGGGGTCTTAAATAGGCGAAAGGGCGAAGGTGGTGGCGCTCCAGGGGGCCCACACCCCTAGCTAGCGCGGCCCCCCTGCTGCCCCTATCTGTCTCCTCTTCGGTCTTCTGGATGCTTCCGGGGAAAATAGGACTTCCGGGCTTCGAATTTTCCAATTCCGAGAATATTTCCATAACAACTTTTTTGAAACTAAAAAACAGCAGAAAACAGGGAACCGCCTCTGTGGCTTCTTGTTAATAGGTTAGTCCGGAAAATCGATAAAAATGACATTAATAAGGGAGAAAACATGTAACAATTGGCATAATATGATCATGGAGCATCAGAAATTAGGGATATGTTTAGGACGTATGAGCCATCCACACGTGTACTGTTTCGGTAAAAAACACCATAGAGATGGCCCAAGAGAGCCACTCAACATAAACCAAGACTATCCACTTCCACCCATGTGGTTCATTAAAATTTATACTTAGAAATTTTCCACAACATCAAATAAAACAATTTCGTACCATCGCATAACATGTACCAAGTTCTAAGGCTACAAAATAATAAGGTAAAAGGGATGGCTACAAACTACTAGGATTTAGCATAGCATAATACTTAGAAAAAATTCCTATCATGCATACGACTCAAAACTCTAGTAATGCATAGAAAAATAATGGGCGATTTGATGGTGTCACTTGCCTTGGCAATAGGATGAACAAGCACAGTAAGAATAACAGTAAAAAGAGTAGTCTTGTTGCTACTCAAAATTTAAAACAAGAAAAGCAAGCAATACATAAACATACTATTCATAATAACAATACTAAAATATATATGCATGATATGCAATGAATAAGCGATGCACAAAAGTACAACCAACAATAATTACTAACAATGTTGTTTTATGATGTTATTAACAAGGTCATGATGCATGCAAAACAAGTTATACACTAAATTTTAATTTTAAACATTAATAGAGATCAATTATGAGCTATAAATGAATTTAAAAAAATTCTGTTGCGAAATTGTTTCATAACAATTTTATTTTGCTTCAACTGGATAGAGAGTGTCGATACAAAACCATAACAATTTGATTCACATAAAAAAGGAGTTATAAAACAAAAGTTATGCCTAATTTAGTGTTTTGCAAAAATCTACAAATAACATGTGTATGTGCACGTAACCAAAGTGAAATTTTATTGTTATAAATTTTTCTACACATTATGCTGATTTCAAAAGGTACAAAATCATCAAATTTGGAATTATAGAACTAAAGATATGAATTTTTGAAGTTTTAATCAAAATTTGTTTTAAAAAGAAAAAAGAACGATCCGGGAGAGGCTAAATGGAGTGTTGTGGTTGGCTGAAACCATTCCGCGCGGATCGCGAACGAGAGACGTTAGATCTAAAGGGAATCATACAACTGAGATTCAAAATAACTCTTCGATGTGATCATCTGTTCTGGACCACCGGATCAGATCTGACGGTTGTGGCTTCTTCCAACGGAGAGCAGTGTTGGGTCGTTGGGGTTCCGCCGGAAAACGCGTGCGCAGCGGCAGAGAAGGGAACGGGCAATGCAAATTATCTACGGGGTATAGGGGCGTACCGTGATGATCAGTGCGTCTAGGCGAGGTGGTGTGCTTCTTCGTGTCCTGCTCTTCCTGGAATCTCTCGTCGGAGTTGCCGGTGGCGGCGGTGATGTACTTTCGAGGACGGCGGCGATGATCTAAGGGTCAAAACAAAGGCGCATCATGTCAGGGAGTTGTGCAAGAAGAAATTAGAGAGTTGGTGGGAGACGACAACGGCTACCGCGAGATTGCGATCACGATTTCGAGCAGCCTGGTGGCGAAAAGTTTAGGGTTTGTGGTGCAGGATAGACAGGAGGTATCAGGGCTTATAAAGGCGTCGGGGATGAGATCGATCTCCATTTGAATCGGAGGAGAATCGATCGCGGAAATCGTGTTCTTCCCAGACTTATTTCTGTGTGTGAGGGGAAAAGACGAGGTGAGGTACGGCGCGCGTTGATGTCTACGCACGGTTCTATTCTTGTAAACAGTGTTAGGCCTCCAAGTGCAGACGTTTGTAGAACAGTAACAATTTTCCTTTAAGTGGATCACCCAAGGTTTATCGAACTCGGTGCGGTAGATGTCAAAGATATCCCTCTCAAGCAACCATGCAATTACGATACAAGAAGTCTCTTGTGTCCCCAACACACCTAATACAATTGTCAGTTTTATAGGTGCACTAGTTCGGCGAAGAGATAGTGAAATACAAGTAATATGGATGATTATAAGTGATAATAGCAATCTGAAATAAAAATGTCAGCAAGGAAACATGTAGCAAAACTGAATTTAAATGGTGTTTCAATGCTTAGAAACAAGGCCTAGGGATCATACTTTCACTAGTGGATACTCTCAACAATAATAACATAATTGAATGTATAAATATCATCTCTTCACTATGCTACTCCGAACCACTCTCCGGTCGGATAACAAACACCAATCATTGTGTAGGGCCGTAAAAGCACTCCTTAGAGTTCACATATCCCCATCTAGGTAATCCCCACGCTGTCACCATTAGACCCAGATGGTTCCAAACAAACACCACAATTTCCTAGGGTCATCCAACACAAAATATAAATATCATGCTAAACCACACGATTCACACATTGTCACCTTCACATCATGATCAAAGTTTCTATGGAGATCTCATAACAAAACCACTTGAGTAGCAGAACAGATGAAGAGTAATATCTACTTATTCAACTAGATTACAAAGCCCATGATCACATAAAGATCACACCATGGGAGAGAGAGATGAAACACAGCTACCGGTAGAGCCCTCAGCCCCAGGAGAGAACTACTCCCTCCTCGTCATGGGAGAAAACAACGACGATGAAGATGGCGACGGAGTCGATGGAGATGACTCCAGGGGCACTTCCCCGTCCCGGCAGGGCGCCGGAACAGAGATTTTTGTCCCCCGAAACTTGTCGGCGATGGCGGCGGAGCTATGGAAATTTTCGTGGAAGGAGGCTGGATATTGTAGGGTTTATGCATCTGGGGGAATAAATAGGTGAAAGGGCGATGTCGGTGGGCGCCTGAGGGGGCCACACCACCAGCTGGCGCGGCCAGGGGGACCCACGCCCTCCTATGGTGTGGCCACCCTGTGGCCCCCTTCCGGGTCTCCTTTGGACTCCATGGACGTGCCGGGAATTCTGAGACTCTGGGATTTTGTTTCGTCCAATTCCGAGAATATTTTCAGAACAACTTTTCTGAAACCAAAATTAGCAGAAAACAGGAACTGGCTCTGTGGCATCTTGTCAATAGGTTAGTCCCAGGTAAAATTACATAAAGTGTATAGGAAACATGTAACATATGACTTGAAAACAACATGGAACATCATAAATTATATATACGTTTGAGACGTATCATCCTGCCAGGAGTTGACGCTGCCAGCTGGAAGGCTGTTGAGCCAGGCCCGAGGCAAGCCTTGAAGCATAAGGGACGCGTAGTGACCCACCACCCTCTTGGTTACCGCATGCAATGGCGACGGCCGTGACATAGTCGTTCATCCAATGCTCCGACTTGGTGACGCCGCTATACTTGGGGGTGTCTCACGGAAGCGATAATCTCTTGGGGAAGGGATCGTCTCTGATACATGGTCTGAGGAATGCGGGGAAGTTGGCCGGCTTGTCATCTATTCTCTGGGAAAGCTTGAGCCTGTCGACGCGGCTGCGGGCGTCGGGGTTTACCGCAGGGCCGAGTGGTCCTAGGGCGTCGGGGTTGACATGCATAAAAGAATTAATACTCTCCACATAAGCATAGTCATTCATATTAATACTACTCGGAGTAAATTCAACAAAATACCTATTATTATTGTTCTCATCACCATAATCATCAAATATAGGAGGCATATTGTAATCATAATTAATTTTCTCCCCAATAGTAGGTGGACTGAAAATACCCTATTCATCATTGTAATCATCATATATTGGAGGCATAGTATCATCAAAGTAAATTTGTTCCTCCGTGCTTGGGGGACTAAAAAGATCATTTTCATAAAAACTAGCTTCCCCAAGCTTAGATTCTTCCATAGCATTAGCACTAATGGTGTTCAAAGAATTCATACTAATAGCATTACTACTAGCGTGCAAATAAAGTTTCATGGGTTTTTAATTTTATATTCAAACACTTCATGTCCTAACTCAAGATAAATGTTATAAAGCTCTCTAATATTTTTGTTGTTTTCCATTAAGCCTAACTAGTGAAAATAAAAACAAGAAACAAAACGATATAATTCCATAATCTAAAGAAAATAACTTTGAGCACTCACACACCATCAACAGTACTAGAAAATAGCTTAGTAGCCAGAGGATGTGAGTATCTTTTACCTTACCTCCCTGGCAACGGCGCCAGAAAAGAGCTAGATGTCTATGCACGCTTCTATTCTTTTAGACAGTGTTGGGCCTCCAAGTGCAGAGATTTGTAGAACAACATCAAGTTTCCCTTAAGTGGATCACCCAAGGTTTATCAAACTCAGGAAGGTAGAGGTCAAACATATCACTCTCAAGAAACCCTGCAATTAAGATACAAGAAGTCTCTTGTGTCCCCAACACACCTAATACAATTGTCAGTTGTATAGGTGCACTAGTTCGATGAAGAGATAGTGAAATACAAGTAATATGGATGATTATAAGTGGTAATTGCAATTTGAAATAAAAATGGCAGCCAGAAAACATATAGTAGAACTGGCTGTAAACGGTGCTTCAATGCTCAGAAACAAGGACTACGAATCATAATTTCACTAGTGGACACTCTCAACAATGATAATGTAATTGAACACATAAGTATCTTCTCTTCAATATGCTACTTGTCGAGACATCGTAGTAGAGTTATAGACGGGGGTGCCATGAGCCTACTGGTAGAACCGCGAGGGGACGTGGTAGTACGACAAACAAGAACACCAAGTTTACCCAGGTTTGGTACGACGCAACTAGGCGGCGTTCCTACTCCTGCAATCTCACTAAATCAGGGTTGAAACCTGAAGTATACAAAGTACAATGCGAGTATGGTTTCGCTAACTCGGCGAGGATCTACTTCTTAGTGAGTTGGCTTCTAGCTAATTGTTGTGTGTTTCGTTGCTCCCGTCTGGCTTTATATAGATAGCCAGGTTAGGGCTTACAGAGAGGAAACCTAGAAGACTACGGAAAGTATCTAACTTGGAAAGTAAGGAATCTGTCTTCTCCTCCAAGCCACACCACTTTGGGTCGTGGTCCGGGTTCTTCTAGAATCCGGCTTCATGCGCATCAGCTTACTGGGCAGGCCAATAGATTATGATCCATTACCAACGGGCCACCCTGGTAATCCGGCTCTTAAGCCAATGCCGGACATACCCCTAATCGGTATATATCGGACAGTATCCCCCAAGAAGGATTAAGACTCCACTCTGCCGCTCTTCGCCTATTAGCATTCTTTCTAAGAAAATGTCGGTGTTTTGTCTTGATTCTTCTTTTACCAAAAATCTCAAAACTCGGATTTTCACAGTCCGGCTTTTCTTCCGCGAACCTTCGCGGAGAAGGAACTTTGTGACATCAGCGATGAAATCCTGCTGATGTCACGGACGCTTGGGTTCAGTAAAAACCCTGAAACGTATCCTCTCACAGATTCTCGCGGGAAATGAGGAGATAGCAATTATCACTCCGTCCTCCCATTTCTCGGAAGTTTCGGGCGTAACACGCGTCGAACATCCAATGGCTAAAATAGTCGTTGGAGCTAATCTCCGCGCTCCTAGCTATAAATAGCCATCTCGGGGGCTCCGTTTCTTCTTCTGTTTCTTCTTCCTCCTCGTGCGCCTAGTGCCCCAGCCCTTAGCACCCAGAGCCTGAGCTCGAAAGAACATAGAGAACCAGCCCCCAAGCCCTTCCCCGGAAACACCATCGGAGGATCCCATTCACGGCTGCGCCGCCCAAAGATGGTCACCGGAGGATCTCCTTGGGCTTCCGACTCCACGTCCGCCGCCCTCGAAATCGAAGATATAATAAATGACCTCGACCCCGTCTTCGCCTCGCCGCTGCACACCATCGCGAATGCACCGGAGGGCGCCACCATCGAGCCGGCGGGCGGGGATCCCCCTCCCGCAACCGGTGAAGTGCCACCGTCGTTGACAAATCCTCCTCCTCCTCCTCCGTTTCCCGAAATCATGGAGGAGGGAAACACTTCTCTCAGCGGCGAGGACGCCGCCGCCTCCGCCGCTGCCGGAGGCGAGGAAGAAACTGAGGAAAATGCCGACAATTGGAGCCATTGTAACGTGGTTCCAACCCTTCTCTCGGGAATGGAGAAGGACGGCTTTGTGATAAAGGATAAATGGCAGGTGAACGAAGACGATGTTGAGCCGTCTCCGCAACCCGGCGAATGCGTCCTCCTGGCATCTCACATAAATAGAGGTATGGGCTTTCCGCCTTCCGTCTTTTTCTGCCAGGTTTTAGATCACTGTAGGATCCAACCAAACAACCTTCCACCAAACTCCATCCTTTATTTAGCCGGATGCTAGGCTCTGTTTGAGGGTTATCTAGGAATAGAACCCCGCCTGGACTTCTTCCAGTATTGCTTTAACGTTAAACGCAATACTTATGAAGGAATACTTCCGACTTGTGGAACCATATCGTTCAATCTCCGTAGGAATAGGGAGGATTGGTTCCCCAAGATTAATACTTCCGAGTCCGTCAAATTCTGGATGGGCTCATTTTTCTATCACGCGGATGTTACGTTTCCTGGAAAGGAAACGGGCATTCTGCCTTTCGTCAATTCCGCTGCCACGCCCCAAGATAATTGGGCGTTGGACGCGGTCCAGGTTCTGCCTCTAGACCTGATGAGGATCAAGAGGCGAATCACGAAACTCGTCTCTTCCACTCCTCCGCTAACCGGCATGGATACAATCATCTGCTGGTTCGGAAGGCGGAACCAGCCCCTCGCTTATCACGGAAAGCGGCTCATGTGTGAATACACGGGCCGAGATGAAGCGATGAGGGCGACAAAAGCCGCGCTGAACAAGAAGGAGTTCAAGAAGCGCATGAACCAGCTCGTCTCCACTCGTGACCAATACGAGGAAAGGCGAGAAATGTATCACGCGAAGAACCCCGTTCCCAAGGTATGCCTTTTATCATTTGGGAAATTTCTTGAGTTTCTTCTTTTCTCAGATGTTTATACTAATCCGGATTTTGGATTGACTTATTTTTCAGCTCCTTGAACTCGCTAAAAGCGAGCTTGCCAGCGATGAAGAGTTGGCTACGCTTCGAGCCAACTTCCAGTCTGGAGGGCGGAAGCGCAAGAAGCCATCCGCCACTCAGGAAGTCATCGATCTTGACGGTGTGGCCGTCGCCACTTCCAGGTAAAAAACCCGGGTTCTTTCATTCGTATGCTTTTTGTTGCATTTTTTTCTTGGAATCTTTACTTCTCGGATTTTTTCCTTCTCTTTTATTTTCTAGCTTTTCCCTTACCACTTTGAAGGGAAAAGGCCAGAAGAAACACAAAGTTGCTGCGCATAGAGGATTGAAGTCATCTCCCGCCACTACGCCAGATACTCCGACAACAGTTGGGGAGGAGAACTCGGCTGCCAGGGAAGGAGAATATCCGCTGCAGTCCAGCCAACCCATTGCATCCGACTCGGATGCGAGGGAAAGGGCGACGCTGGAAGAGGCTAGGCCTTCCAATGTTCCTAAGGAAGAGCCCATCCCAAACTTTGACAACGAGTTTAAGGTAAAGCAGGAAAACTGTTTTGAAGAACACAGGTATATCCATCCATGGGAAACAAAACACTTTGCTCGTCCTCCCTTAATCCGACCTTGGCCACAAGGCGGTCTTATTGTGAGGAATAATTACGTCTTCTCGCCTCGCCAGGTCATACAAGATGGCATCCATCATATGGGAATAACCTTCGCAAAATATGCTAAGGAATTTCCGAGAACATTGCAGGCTTGCAAAGGATGAGGCGGGTAAACACCTCTAGCCCCCCAAGTATTAAGTCGAAAGTATTCTTTCTGTTTTTGGCTTAATAATTTTCTCTTTTTCCTGCTTATTTTTTTGACTAAGCAACTTTCCTTTTATCTATGTTTCATCAAACTATCGAGACCATAAACATGGAAGTTTTCAACGAGCTTACCATTAGGAAAAGGGAGGTTAAATCTCTCCTTCGCATTCTTAATGATAAGGACTCGGAGTTGGCCTATGTTCAGCAACAGCTGAAGGAATCAACAGGTAAATATTTTTTCTATTCGCACTGCTGTTTGATGAAATTTTTCTAAGTCATTTTCCGAGTTTCAAACTCTTCATTTTCCCTTCTTTTCATCTTCTTTGGCGAAATCCAAACAAATTGTTGAAGATGCTGGCAATGCCGAGAACCTCCGCAAGGAAAACTCGGAGCTTCACAAGATGACTGTAAAGCTTCAGAAAGACTTGGAGGCCAACCAACTAGCTGTTGGGATCGCCGAGTCCCGCGCTTCTTCTCAAGCTGAGAAAGATGCAACAACTATCCGGGATTTGGAGAATGCTCTCAACCAACGCCTTGAAGAAGGCATTGAGATGGACAGAATTCTCGTCAAGTTTACCTCCTTTTACCGAGTTTTTTCCTTATACTTTTGTCAGTATGCTTATTTTTTCTCCTTCTGTGATTTTCTAACTTTTCCTTGTTATTTTGAACAGAAGGGAACCCCTTGCTTACCCGGATTTATAGAATCCGGGCTTTCGGGAAGATCTTCACGACCCTCAAGACTATGGAGATTTTACTTGTGAACAAGTATATTCCCGACAAAGCTGAAGATGTCTCAGAAGTTAGCAAGCTTCCGGAGGAAATTGAAGAGGTGGCGAACCAGAAGGAATCCTGGTTCCGCTCTTCTTCTCGCGGTGGTGCGCGCGTGGCCCTTGGGCTAATGTGTATGCATTATACCACCGCAAAGTCCTGGCGTGTCGCGACCGGTATCCCTCAAGGGTACACGGAAGCGCAGAGAGCCGCCATTTTTTAGTCTGTCAAGGGGAATGCCACCGAGAAAGCTCAAATGGTGTCAATCTTGACCTTCTACCCGTAGGAAGAGATTCCGGCTACTCCTGAGAACCCCAGGGACAGCGATGATGAGGACTCAGAGTCTAAAGAGGCCGCCTAATTCCTGAGTAGCTGTCCGAGAACAATAGAAGCATTACTATTCTTCAAATGTAATATCAATTGTAATGCTATCTATCTTTTGTATAAACAAGTATTCCCCTTTTGCAGTAAAATTTAAGTCTTTGTAAGTATTCCAGGGTTTTAATTCCTTTTCCTTCTATGTTCTCTCGCTTGTATGTTTTAACTGTCCTTAGTGTTGAAATGGCTAAATAGTATTGAATCTTCATGCCAAGTGACTGGGTTCAAGCCTATCAGTCGAAACTCGGAATCATGGATTGTACTTAGGAATTTTTACTTACTAATTTCAGTGAACCAACACACAAATGATCAGATAATACTTAGGAAAAAGTAAGGATTTTTTAAAAAAGTATGAAACTCAGGCACACAGTGACAGTCTGGGTTTCCTTAAGCCTCCTTAGGCTAGAAAAGCATTCAGTTTTATAACTCTGAGCATGCAGGCAAAATTCGGGTTAACATTGAAGCAATTTGAAAGATCATTGGGAAATAGATACGACGGTACTATGCTTTGAACAATAATAACAAGACAGACAAAAATCATGAATTCCGATAACTTTATTTCATGATCTCAAAGATGTTTACATAGAATTTGAACTAAGTGTAAAAGGGACGTAACTGTTGGATGCTCCAGGGTCTCTTTGTCTCTCCCAGTTCTACATCTATCTTTCTTTTTCTCTTGTGATTCGGATTTTTAGGATCATATTCCGTATCTCGAATATCTACAAGGTAATAAGATCCATTTTTATAGTCTTGCTGACGACAACTGGTCTCTCCCAAACTGGGGCTAATTCGTGCTTCCTTTCTTGTACCAATCTTAGTACCAAATCACCTTCTTTGAAAGAACGGTGTTTGATTTTCCGACTATGATAATGTCGCAGTCCTTGCTGATAAATGGCGGATCTTTGTAGCACAAGCTCTCGTTCTTCTTCTAAGAGATCGGCGGCATCCTGACGTGCATTTTCGGCATCCGAGTCTTCGTATGCTAACACTCCGGGGCTATCAGGGAGCATGTCCGTGGGAAGCACTGCTTCTGCACCATAAACCAAGAAAAATGGCGTTTGTCATGTTGATCTATTTGGCGTCGTTCGAATACTCCAGAGAATAGAAGGTAATTCTTGTACTCATACTCGAGCTGCTCTATGAAGAGGAGATTCGATTCTTGGGCGTATTCCCTGCATGATAGAACTATTCATTCGTTCAACCTGTCCATTGGATTGTGGGTGTGCCACAGATGTAAGATCTAGGCGAATTTCCGTTTGTCGGCAATATTTTGCCAACTCTCCGATAGAGAAATTTGTCCCGTTATCCGTGATTATGTTGTGTGGAACGCCGTATCTCATGACTATGTCAATGATGAAATTTCTGGCAGTCACACTGTCAAGTTTTTTGATGGGTTTTGCCTCCACCCACTTGGTGTACTTATCTACTGCAACTAGTAGATGTGTAAGTCTGCCTCTTGCAGTTTTGAATGTTACCATAATATCTAGCCCCCAGACCGCAAATGGACATGTTATGGGGATAGTTTTGAGTGCTTGAGCTGGCATATTCATCTGCTTGGCGTAATACTGACATCCGGCACATGTATTCACTATGTGTTCTACGTCTGCCTTGGCTGTAAGCTAGCAAAACCCTGCGCGGAATGCTTTTTTAACTATGCTTTTTGATTCAACAATCTCCTGCATGCATTTCTTGCAGAATTTCTCGTCCTTCTTCTAGCGAAATACACCGCTGAAAAATTCCGATAGTACTGCGTTTATACAGGCAACCGTTGATTACCGTGTACCCTTTGCATCAACGTTGTATCCGCCTTTGCAAGACTTCGTCTGCTCCATCCGGGAACTTCTGATCGACTAAGAAGTTTAAATATGGAATTGTCCAATCCGGGTTAACAAGCAGAACTTCAATTGACTCAGAAACGAGAGGATAATCAACATCTCCGCCTTTGATTGATGGTTCATACAAATGTTGGACAAACACACCAGGTGGTAGGGTTTTTGCTCTTTCCGAGCCCATGCGGGCTAATGCATCCGCGTTCCAATTATCTTCCCTTTTGATATGAAGTACTTAAAATCCTAGGAAGCAGATGACAAACTCGTCCACAGTTCTCCGATATTCGACCATTATTGGGCTTTTGGCATCCCATGTTTGGTTTAGCTGATGCTGCACCAAATCCAAGTCACCATAACAAAGTATACACTTGACGCCTATCTCCTTTGAATATGCAAGCCATGAAGCAAAGCTTCGTATCTAGTCACGTTGTTGTTGGCGTTGAAGTGTGTTTGTAATACGTACTCCATTATGTCACCTTTTGGGGATTTAAGCACTACACCAGCGCCAACTCCTTCTTTCATTTTGGATCCGTCAAAATGCATGATCCAATATTCCGACTCCGGCATTAATGTGTTTTCCATTGCTTCTGTCCAATCAGCAACGAAATCTGCCAACACCTGGGACTTAATTGCCGTCCGGGGTTGGTACTTAATGTCGAACGCGGTGAGATCAATGCCCCATTTGGTGACTCGGCCAGCTGCATCCGCATTGTTGATAATATCCCCTAGTGGTGCTTTGCTTACCATTATTATGGAATGTCCTTGGAAATAATAACGGAATTTTCGAGATGCAAAAAACATGCCATATGCCAGTTTTTGATAATATGGATACCATTTCTTTGACTCGGAGAATACCTCACTGACGTAATACACCGGATGTTGATTTTGTACACTTTGTTTATCTTTCCGTGTTTCCACAATTATCACTGCGCTAATAACTCTGTTTGTTGTTGTTAGATACAATAACATGGGTTCTTCGTCTTTTGGGGATGCCAAAATCGGAGCTTTCATCAAGGTTTCTTTTAGCTTGGTTAATGCTTTGTCCGCCTCTTCTATCCATTCAAATTTTTCGGATTTCTTCAACAATTTGTATAATGGAAGAGCTTTGTCACCTAGCCGACTTATAAACCTGCTAACAGCGACTGCAGAACCCGTCAGTCTTTGGACATATTTTAGGCACGTAGGCCTTGTGATATTCAAGATTGCCTTGATCTTTTCCGGGTTTACTATTCCTCTGTGAGAAACGATAAAACCCAGAAGCTTTCCTGAGGGAACCCCGAATACGCACTTTAATGGATTCAACTTCATTTTATAAGTGCGCAAATTTTCGAAGGTTTCTCGTAGATCTTCAAGGAGTGTATCCTTTTCCTTGGAAACCACGGCAATGTCATCCACGTAAACATGGACATTTTTGCCGATTAGACTATGCAAGCATCTTTGCATGCAACGCTGGTAAGTTGCGCCGTCGTTCTTCAAGCCAAAAGGCATGGTTATGTAATAGTATGTTCCATGTAGGGTTATGAAGGAAGTTTTTATTTGATCTTCCTCCTTCATACGTATTTGATGGTACCCGGAATAAGCATCCAAAAAGCATAAAATCTCAGTGGCATGTATTATTTGATTGATTCGCGGTAACGCGAACTAATCCTTTGGACACAATTTGTTCATGCCGGTGTAATCTATACACATCCTAAGAACAATATTGTCTTTCTTTGGGACTAATATTGGGTTTACAGACAAATCAATATGTATAACTTCCCGGATAAAATCAGCTGCTAAAAGCCGGATAATTTCCTTGCCAATAGCCTTCCGTCTTCTTCCGTCAAATCGACAGAGACCTTGTTTGACCGGTTTTGATCCTGGAATTACTTTCAGTTGGTGCTCAGCAAGTTCCCTGGGCACACCTGGCATATCAGCAGGACACCAGGCAAAAATATCCCAGTTCTCGCGAAGGAACTTGATGAGCGCGTTTTCCTATTTGTCGGTCATCCCAGTCCCCACTACGACAAACTTTGTCGGATCTTTGGGATCTAGTATAACCTGCCTTGTATTCTCCGAGGCTTTGAAACTATCTGTCGGCTTCCGGCTTTCTTTTCCTGCCGGCATTTCCGTCGGCAAAAATTCTTTAGATAGCTCCTTTAATTCTTTCTTCCGGATCACCTGTTCGGCGCAAAGGGAATTTCCTTTCTCCAACTCGTTCGCTAATTTGTAGTCCCCAGTTATGGTGATTACTCCTCCTTTTGGCCCTGGCATCTTCAGCTTGTTATAAATATAACATGATCTTGCCATGAATTTGGCGAAAGCCGGACGTCCGAGTATTGCGTGATAAACACTCTTGAACGGCACCACCTCGAATGAGATCTTTTCCTGGCGGAAGTGTTCTCTTGTTCCAAAGGTTACGTCTAGGGAAATTTCTCCAAGGGATTGTGCTTGTCAGCCAGGAACAATACCATGAAAACGTATGTTACTGTGCCTGAGCTGGGTCTCAGAAATGTGTAGCTGCTTCAATGTACTCAAGTATATGATGTTGATACTAGATCCTCCATCCATCAACACTCTTTTGAGCCTAGTGTTTAGAACAATAGGGCTTACGACCAGAGCGTGCGTGCCGGGTTCTAGGATGTTTCCGGGACGATCTGACTGATCCCAGGTAATTGGCGTATTTGAATACTTCAAGTACTTTGGTGTTGGAGGCACAACCACGTTGATTTCTCGAAGTGTTCTTTTCGCCAGTTTCGCTGAGGGAGTTGCCGGGAAATTTAGGTTACATTCTCCTTCAACTCTCGGGAATTTTGGCTCACCCTTCCGCTGCTGTTCCTGGATTTTATCATTAGTATCCAACTCACTTTCTTCTTTTTCAGCTTCTGGCTTTTGCTTGTTGAATTTCCTTTTCGATTTCTTTCCTTTATTCCCGGATCCGGTAGTACCCTTCATGTGTTTATTGAGGCGTCACTGCGCATTGGTATGGGTAGGCTTCCCAAATTGCGAATGATGGACACAGTTTTTCGACTTTATCTTTTTCCACTCTTCTTTAGAATAGGAGGTTGGCTTTGTGGTTCTTCCTTTCCATTTGCTCCCATAATCTTTTCCAAAGGTTAAATTTACTTCTTTGGGTTTTGGCTGTGCTTCTGGAGTAGCCTTCTTTTCAGAACAAGGTGTCTTTTTGGCCTGAGCCAAAATATCAACATTTCCACCTCTTGATATGATATCATCTTCAGGCGCTGCGTGCTCGTTGGCGGTGGTAAGCATAGATCCAAGATCTTTGTGCTCCTTCGAACCAACCATGAACGGTACAAGGTCGGGTTTCAGGCCGTTGATGAAAGCATGCATTGCTTGTACATCACTTACTCCAAAGCAACTATTCTTCATTGATGTCCATCTTGAGATAAAGTCGACATACGACTCATCCTCATATTGGACGCAACGGTTCCAGCTGGTTTATACTCTTAGGACGTTTGTACGTGCCCCGAAAGTGCTGAGCGAATACGTTCGCCATGTCTTCCCAGTTGTCTACTGTTCTTGACGGTAACCCATTGATCCAATCCCTGGCTCCGTACAATAACATCAAGGGAATAAAATTTACAGCTTCCAAATCTCTCCCTTTGTTAATCAGGACGACAACATAGTAATCTGAAAGCCACGTATCCAGGTTAGTGCTTCTGGTATACTTTTGATAAATTGGACCAACTTTGGCGAAGCCAGAGTGTAGACTGATTCTTCGGATCCTGTCAGCGAAACACTTAGATCCAAAGTATAGATCATCTCTATCCGCTTTTGACCGGAATATCTGCCGGCTGAATGGACAGAAAGTGACCTGCTCCTTTCTGACCCATTGTTGCGCGAATGCGCTCTTCCGGAATTATCCATGCTTCTTCCGTTGTCGTGTCCTTTGGAATAAGGTGGAGTTCTACTCCTTGGCCTTTCTTTGTTCCTAGGAGGAGTACGGGATCTCTCATGCCTGTGAGGATTATCATATCTTCCGGCTTTACCAGCTGGGCGTCTCGGAGGCGACATTATTTTTCCGCCTTTCCGGTTTTGTTCCTCCCGTTCTTTGTGATCACGGGGATTATTTCCGCCTTTCGGCATATGGGATCCTGTTCTGGATGCTGCATCCTTATTATCCGGTATTTTCTTGTCCTTCTTAGCATCTCCCTTCTTTTCCTTAGAATCGCCTGAATCTCCAGGTTTGCCAGGTTCAGGTGCTCCAGTGGCGCATGTGGCAGTTTTGCATAGGGCCGAGTCATCATGCAACTTCCCTGATCTTGCATGTCCTCGCTGTTGCTATTGTAATGCCTTTCCTAGGAAAGCATACACTCCTTGAAGTTTTTCGTCATTGGAGTACAGATCATCATTAAGGATGGCAAACGTGGCTTCCGCGTTTTTGGCTGCGGTTTTGTATATGCGTTCGCCCTTAGCATTTGTGTCGTTAACTCGCCTTTGCCAAGGTTTTCGAACCTTTTTCTTGCTGGCAGTTCATCCGGTTTTGAAATTCCGGGTAACCGCGTAGGTTTAATTCCAAATATATTCATTCTTTCGTATTCCTCTATCTCTTCTTGTTGCAACTTAATGTCAGCTTGGGTTTTCATGAGGTTTTCCCGAGTATGGAATAGATGTTGCTGCTGCCGTTGTATAGCTTGTCTCCTGGCTTCCAGCACTTCCGGGGATTCGTCTCGTCCCACTGGGGTTTGAATTAGATCAATTTCGTCCTGTTCCGACATTTGTGGAACAAGGACTTCTCTCCTTTTCTTCTCCGCAGGTTTGACTCCGCTTCCTCCTCCTACTTCTAGGTTTGGGTTGGCAATATCTGCCAACTTTTTCTTCTGGAGTTTATATTGGAGTTTCTTGGCACTCTTCTTTTTCTTTTTGGAAGAGGGGGGGTTTCTTGCCAGGTTCTTCCTCTATCAATTCTTTGACATCAAGTTAAGTTGGACTGGCTCCACCATCCTCTCTTTCCTCATCTAGCGGAGGTGTTTTGGGGCCTTCATCATTTTCGTCATCCGGGTTTTCGGCCGGTATTGCCATAAGAACTTCATGAAAGCTTCCTGCATAGTTTTGACCTTCCTCTCGAAAGAGTCTTCATCTTCATCTTCAGAATCTATGTCTTCAGATCTGGGTTCTGACTCCAATCTTGCTTCTATGGCAGCTAGTATAGAGTCGGCTTCCGATTTCGTCGTTTCACTGACGGGTGTCGGATCTTCCACTTGTTCTGTGGTATGATGCTTTTCTGCTTCTTCCGCATGATTAGTTTCTTCCGTGTTGTTCACGACCTCGGACTGCACCATGCCAACAAAGTGAGATCTGATTGCAGGCATCTCCGGAGAGGCGGTAATTTCAGCACTGTTTTGGCTATTCGAGCAGAATCCGGTATAATAGTTTTCCTCAATTGGGTATAGGGCGGGTGGCATAGATTTGCTTCCACCGCAGAATCACATCGCCTCTGCTGTTAATCCGATAAAAATATTTGCAGATCCAATCGGTAAAACGCAGACACTTACCAGGTGATTTCATGCTGGCATGTACAATCCGTTGTCGAGGAAGCGCCCGACATCGCCATCAAATTTTAGGCTTCCGACAGTTATGGTACTGCCGATTCCGCCGAGTATTACCAATCGAAACATAACTCCTGACGTCGTTGTCCCCGCGGTGGGCGCCAACTGTCGAGACATCGTAGTAGAGTTCATAGACGGGAGTGCCATGAGCCTACTGGTAGAACCGCTGGGGGACGTGGTAGTACGACAGACGAGAACACCAAGTTTACCCAGGTTCGGTACGACGCAACTAGGCAATATTCCTACTCCCGCAATCTCACTAAATCAGGGCTAAAGCCTGAAGTATACAAAGTATAATGTGAGTATAGTTTTGCTAACTCGGCGAGGATCTACTTCTCCGTGAGTTGGCTTCTAGCTAATTGTTGTGTGTTTTGTTGCTCCCGTCTGGCTTTATATAGATAGCCAGGTTAGGGATTACAGAGAGGAAACCTAGAAGACTACGGAAAGTATCTAACTTGGAAAGTAAGGAATCCGTCTTCTCCTCCAAGCTGCACAACTTTGGGCCGTGGTCCAGGTTCTTCTAGAATCCGGCTTCCTTCGCATCAGCTTACTGGGCCGCCCAATGGATTATGATCCATTACCAACGGGCCACCCTGGTAATCTGGCTGTTAGGCCAATGCCGTACATACCCCTAATCGGTATATATCCGACACTACTCTAAACTACTCTCCGGTTGGATAACGAACACCAGTTCACTGCGTAGGGCTGCAAAAGTACCCCTTAAAGTCGCATTCCACATGTAGGGACGCCCCACTCTATCACTTTGAGCATCCAAATATAGTACTAACAAACACCATAATTTCATAGCATCCAACTCAAATTATACCTCATGATAAGTATTCATGTAATCTTTAGCCTAAGAGCCACACACGGTGCGCGCACTGTCACCTTCACACCGTGGGACAAAGGTGTCTCTGGAGGTCATATTAATAAAACCACTTGAGTAGCATAATAGATGAAGAGTAACATCTACGTATTCAACTAGATTACAAAGCTCATGATCACATAAAGACCACACCATGGGAGAGAGAGATAACCCACATAGCTACCAGTAGAGCCCTCAGCCTCGGGGGAGAACTACTCCCTCCTCATCATGGGAGTCCACAACAGCGATGAAGATGGCGGTGGAGATGGCTCCAGGGGCAATTCCCCGTCTCGGCAGGGTGCCGGAACAGAGATTTATGTCCCCCGACACTTGTCTTCGATGGCACGGAGCTACGAAACTTTTCATGGATGGAGGATGATTCCTTTAAAGTTTTCGTGGCGGGGAAATATATAGGCGAAAGGGCGACATCGGCGGGTTCCTGAGGGGCCCACACCATGTGGTGGCGCGGCCAGGGGGACTGTGCCGCACTATGGTGTGGCCAGCTCGGTGCCCTGCTCCGTCTCTGCTTTGGACTCTGTTGACGCGTCGAGAAAAATAATAGGTTGGCTCCTTGTTTCGTCCAATTCCGAGAATATTTCCTTAAGTAATTATATGGAATAGAAAAACAGCAGAAAACAGGAACTGGCAGCGTGGCATCTTGTTAATAGGTTAGTCCTAGAAAATGCATAAAAATTCTATGAAGTGTGAATAAAACATGTGGAAATTGGTCGAAAACAAGCATGGAGCATAAAAAATTATAGATACGTTTGGGCCGTATCAAGCATCCCCAAGCTTAACTCCTGCTCGTCCTCGAGTAGGTAAGTGATAACAAAATAATTTTTGAGGTGACATGCAGCCAACACAATCTTGATCAACGTTGTGTAAAAGCATTGCAAGCTAAGATCAAAGTACTCTAAACATATGCATGATAGATATAATTCCAACAATGTAACTTAGCAACTATGTTTCAACATGAAAAGCAACACAAACAAAAGATCATGAATAATAATGTATTGAAATTGATACGTTTGTTTCGAGCATAGTGAAAACATTGCAAAGTGGTATTCAGCTTGTCCTTCATGGAATTGAAAAGTTCAAATGGTGACTAGATACAAATAATTTGAGAACAAGCAATAACATAATCATTGATCAATCAATAATAAATTTTGGGACTATGCACACTATACTCAGAATGACAACTATGCTCTCTTAACTGGTGCATAAAGTTAGAAGATGAAGACTCAACATAAAATTAAAAGAAAGGCCCTTCGCAAAGGGAAACAGGGATTACTCATGTGCTAGAGCTTTTTGTTTGAATAAAAGGTTTAGGTATTGAAAATATAATTTTGAGAGAGGTGTATGTCTATGTCAACGAATGGTAATGAAAAACTTATCATAACCCATGTCAAGCATGGTTTTTAGACTTTTGAGAGCGGTTTCCATTGGCATTTTCCTATTTTTCATTATGGTTGGCACTTCCCCCCACCTTATCTTACACAAACCATGGCTAACCGAATCCTCGGGCGCCGACCAACAATCATCAATCCATGGGGAAGTGCCTTTTATTCATTATTTAAGTTCATATTATTTGGCACCAGCTCTCAGCAATATTAAGATGAGCACAGATACCATACTCATCGGGTGAAAGAGGGGGAAGGACTTTTCTTGACGTAAGACACAATAAATTTTAAACTACCTCATCATGAGCTAAAACGGGAGCACATAAGAGGTAATAGTTTTGAACGTTTTAAAGGTAGCACACAAGAAATTTACTTTGAGTGGCGGTGAAATACCACATATAGGTAGGTATGGTGAACACATTTGGCAAACTTTGGTTTTTGGGAGTTCGATGCATGAGTAGAGCTCATACTCAGTACATGTGAAGACCAGCAAGAGACTGTGAGCGACCAACTAAGAGAGCAATAACGGCCATAATCATGCATAGCGACAAAACATTATTAATCAAAGCATAAAGTGATATTACAAGTCAAAAACTAAATGATCATAGAGGTTAGAGGTGACTGGTTTGTAGTCATAACATGGTGCGAGCATGCGCCAACTCAACCCAAATAAAGCATCAAAGGAGAATACCACGATACTATGTTTCGATATAAAAACAACACATGATTTCTTTCAATGGCACATTAAGCACTCTCCGCTACTTCAGACAAGTCATGCTACATCATAAAATACTAAGAATATAATTAAAATAACATCTAACATGACATGCTAAAGTCTAAGCCACAGTCTAGACGAGCTTCCTATTGCACCGCTATAAGCATGCAATATTTTACTCTTCTCCAACACCAATCAACTTTTTTGAAACAACTCTCATAGATAATAATCATCAAAGAACATAGAGATAATCATATGTAAATGAAGCAAACCAACAAGCTCTAAACAAAATACAGTAGAAAACAAGAGCTAAACGCAATACTACCAAAAGGTGAACACTCACAGAACAATAAGAGTGAAAACTAGAGTGTTCTAAGCAATGAAAACATAGTGTGTCTCTCTCCAAATAAAATATGATAGGATCCAACCATATACTACATCAAAGAAAAGAAAACAAACTGAAAGCAAAAATAATTTACGCTCCAATAATAACACGTAATATATGAAGCAATAAAAATATTGTGTCTTGAAAGAGGACCTGATATTTTTGTTGATGAAGAAGGGGATGCCTTGGGCATCCCCGAGCTTTGATGCTTGTACTTATTGGATATTTCTTGGGTTTACATGGGCATCCCCAAGCTTGAGGTTTTGTCCATCCTTCATCTCATCATATCATTCTTCTCTCCCTACACTTGAAAACTTCCTCCATACGAAACTTCTCACAATTTTCATTAGCAACGTTTGTGTAATCAAAATAATAAATCTACTTTGGTTCAGTTTCAACACAAGTCTAACACACATTAAAACATTATCTACTGTCTTAACTTATTTTAAGGCTCTTCCACTCAAAAGAACACCAAAAGAAAAATATTAAGAGGCAAATGCAAATATTGGCAGAAATCTGACAAAATAGAACAACAGGTAAAGATTGATTTTTTTCGAAAAATTTCTGTTCCTCAAATAAAAAATTGAAAAAACTAATGGAAGTTAGATAATAACCTGGGGCATGTGCACAAAAAATTTCAGATCAATTCGACGTTCTAGCTGAGAGAATTTTTTTTTGTGGTAGCACATAATCTATTTCGGGACAACAACTTCCTCAAATCTTACTTCATCCCTATTAGAGGATACTCTTGGCACAAATTCGAAATAAAAAGGATAAGCATAGGTTGCTACAGAGGTAACAACTTCCAAGACTAAAAAAAAGGAAACAAAAAGCAAAAATATAATGGGTTGTCTCGCAAAAACGCTTTTCTTTAAAGCCTTTTAGCTAGGCATGATAATTTTTGAAGATGCTGACATAAGAATAAGAATTGAAGAACAATAAGAGAGAATCAAGAAGCAAATACGAAACACTTTTAAGTCTAACCCACTTCCTATGAAAAAGAATCTTGTAAAGAAACAAGTCATGAATGCACAAAGAAACAAGCATAGGAAAGCAATACTAGTGCAACTTCAAAATTTCAACATAAAAAGGGGAAACTTAATATTGTTGAGATGCATAAAACTATGTTTCCCTCTCTCATAATAACTTTCAGTAGCATCATGAATAAAATTAACAATATAACTATCACATAAAACATTCTTATCATGAGCCACATGCATAAAAGAATTAATACTCTCCACATAAGCATAGTCATTCCTATTAATAGTACTGGGCGTAAATTCAACAAAATAGCTATCATTATTATTCTCATCACCATACTCATCAAATATAGGAGGCATATTAAATCATAATTAATTTTCTCCTCAATAGTAGGTGGACTGAAAATATCATATTCATCATTGTAATCATCATATATTGGAGGCATAGTATCATCAAAGTAAATTTGTTCCTCCGCACTTGGGGGACTAAAAAGATCATTTTCATAAAAACTAGCTTCCCCAACTTTAGATTCTTCCATATAATTATCACTAATGGTGTTAAAAGAATTCATACTAATAACATTGATACTAGCATGCAAATAAAGTTCCATATGTTTTTTAATTTTCTCTTCAAACATTTCATGTCTTAACTCAAGATAAATATTATAAAGCTCTATAATATTTTTGTTGTTTTCCATTAAGCCTAACTAGTGAAAATAAAAAAAAAGAAACAAAAAGATATAATTGCATAATCTAAAGAAAATAACTTCAGAACTCACACACCAGCAACAGTACTAGAAAATAGCTTAGTAGCCAGAGGATGTGAGTACCTTTTACCTTACCTCCCTGGCAACGGCGCCAGAAAAGAGCTTGATGTCTATGCACGCTTCTATTCTTGTAGACAGTGTTGGGCCTCCAAGTGCAGAGGTTTGTAGAACAACAACAAGTTTCCCTTAAGTGAATCACCCAAGGTTTATCGAACTCAGGGAGGTAGAGGTCAAACATATCCCTCTCAAGCAACCCTACAATTAAGATACAAGAAGTCCCTTGTGTCCCCAACACACCTAATACAATTATAAGTTGTATAGGTGCACCAGTTCGGTGAAGAGATAGTGAAAAACAAGTAATATGGATGATTATAAGTGGTAATTGCAATCTGAAATAAAAATGGCAGCAAGCAAACATATAGCAGAACTGGTTGTAAACGATGTTTCAATGCTTAGAAATAAGGACTAGGGATCATACATTCACTAGTGGACACTCTCAACAATGATAATGTATTTGAATACACAAATATCTTCTCTTCACTATACTACTCTGAACTACTCTCCAGTTGGATAACGAACACCAATTCACTGCGTAGGGCTGCAAAAGCACCCCTTAAAGTCGTATTCCACATCTAGGGACACCCCCACTCTGTCACATTGAGCACCCAAAGATAATACTAACAAACACCACGATTTCATAGAGACGTCCAACTCAAATTATAACTCATGATGAGTATTCATGTAATCTTTAGCCTAAGAGCCACACACGGTGCACCCACTATCACCTTCACACCGTGGGACAAAGGTGTCTCCGGAGGTCACATTAATAAAACCACTTCAGTAGCATAATAGATGAAGAGTAACATCTACTTATTCAACTAGATTACAAAGCTCATGATCACATAAAGATTACACCATGGGAGAGAGATAAACCACATAGCTACCGGTAGAGCCCTCAACCTCGGGGGAGAACTACTCCCTCCTCATCATGGGAGTCAACAACAGCGATGAAGATGACGGTGGAGTCGATGGAGATGGCTCCGGGGGCAATTCCCCGTCCTGGCAGGGTGCAGGAACAAATATTTATGTCCCCCGAAACCTGTCTTCGATGGCGGAGAGCTACGGAACTTTTTGTGGATGGAGGCTGATTCCTTTTGGGTTTTCGCATCGGGGGAAATATATAGGCGAAAGGGCGATGTCGGTGGGCACCCGAGGGGCCCAAACCATGTGGTGGCATGATGTCTACGCACGCTTCTATTCTCGTAGACAGTGTTGGGCCTCCAAGTGCAGAGGTTTGTAGAACAGTAGCCAGTTTCCCTTAAGTGGGTCACCCAAGGTTTATCGAACTCAGGGAGGTAGAGTTCAAAGATATCCCTCTCAAGCAACTCTGCAATTAAGATACAAGAAGTCTCTTGTGTCCCCAACACACCCAATATACTTTTCAGGTATATAGGTGCACTAGTTCGGCGAAGAGATAGTGAAATGCGAGTAATATGGATGGTTATAAGTAATAATAGCAATTTGAAATAAATATGGCAGCAAGCAAACATGTAGCAGAACAGGCGGAAAACAGTGTTTCAATACTTGAAAACAAGGCCTAGGGATCCTACTTTCACTAGTGGACACTCTCAACAATGATCACATAATTGAATAACTAAATATCTTCTCTTCACTATGCTACTCTTAACCCTCTCCGGTTGGATAACGAACACTAATCATTGCGTAGGGCTGCAAAAAGCATTCCTTAAAGTAAGCATTACCATGTCTAGTTAACCCCATGCTGTCACTATGAGCGCCCTAGAAGGTACTAGACAAACACCACAATTCATAGAGGAGACACACACGATGTGCACACTGTCACCTTCACACCGCGGGACAACGTGACTCCAAAGTTCATATTAATAAAACACTTGAGTAGCACAAGATGAAGAGTAACATCTACTTATTCAACTAGATTACAAAGCTCACGATCACATATAGATCACACCATGGGAGAGAGAGAGATGAGCCACATAGCTACCGTAGAGCCCTCAGCCTCGGGGGAGAACTACTCCCTCCTCATCATAGGAAACAGCAACGGCGATGGAGATTGCAGTGGAGTCGATGGAGATGGCTTCTGGGGCACTTCCCTGTCCCGGGAGGGTGCCAGAACAGAGATTTGTCCCTCGAAAATTGTCGGCGGCGGCGGCGGAGCTACGGATGTATTTTGTGGAAAAGGTCGATTTTTTAGGGTTTATGCATCAGGGAATATATATAGGAGAAAGGGGATGCCGGGGTGGGAAGGGGGCCCACACCACCTGGTGGCGCGGCAGGGGGTGGTGGCGCCACCCTATGGTGTGGCCACCCTGTGGCCCCCCTCCGGGGCTCTTCAGGACTTCTGGATGCTTCGGGGACTTCTAAGACTTCTGGCTTTCGAATCGTCCAATTCCGAGAATATTTCTAGAACAACTTTTCTGAAACTAAAAACAGCAGAAAACAGGGAACTGGCACTTGGCATCTTGTTAATAGGTTAGTCTTGGAAAACGTGCAAAAATGCTATAAAGAAGGGAGAAAACATGTAGCAATTGGCATAATATTATCATGGAGCATCAGAAATTATAGATACGTTGGAGACATATCAAGCATCCCTAAGCTTAGTTCCTACTCGTCCTCGAGTAGGTAAACAATAAAACAGTAATTTCTGAGGTGGCATTCTACTAACATAATCTTGATCATAAAAATGTAAAGGCATATGCAAGCTGATATCATAAAACTTCAAATAGAAACATGATAAATAGAACTTTAATAATAAAGCATAGCAATGACTTTTCATCATGAGGAGTATCTCAAATAAAGGATCATGAATAATAATGCAAAGAAAGATAAATGTTTGTTTCAAGTATCGAGAAAGCATGGCAAAGTGGTATTTCGCTAGTCCTTAAGAGTGGGACAAAACATAAATGCCAGGACACCTTCAAAGTTCATGAGGAAGACTCGAGCAAATAATTTAAGAACAAACAATATCACATCATGAATCAATTATTGATGTTTATGGGAAAAATGCACATAGAACTCAGAATGGCAAAAATGCAATATCAACTGTGCATAAAGTTAGAAGATGGAGACTCAACATAAAATTAAAAGAAAGGCCCTTCGTGGAGGGAAGCAGGGATCAACTCATGTGCTAGAGCTTTTTATTTTATTAAACAGAGGTATTAAAAGTTTGACACTCCTCCCATCCATCTTTCACAAACCATGGCTAACCAAATCCTCGGGTGCCTGCCAGCAATCACATACCATGGAGGAGTGTCTATATTTTGGGATATGTATGCTAATGTCAACGAATGGTAAACGGAAAATACAGTGTGTCACAAGCCAACTGGATTCACAAGAGCGGCTCCCATGTGAAGGACTCATCTGGGTAGAAGGGCATCCCTCTTTATCTTTTGTTTACACAACTATGCTTTGACTGATAAATCAGGGGCAAAAACAGTAAAGAGATTTTGTGTGTATTAATTTGGGGCTGGGCACACCGCTGCCAGCTCTTCTATCATTTGGATAATCGGATGAAGCCACTAGTCCAGGGTGTGAAATCCAAGCAACAAGTGAGATAAAGATTCTCTATTGACGTCCTCATGAGCAAAAACAGGAACATAAAGCAGGAGTAGTTTTGAAAGTTTTAAAGGTAACACATGAGAAATTTACTTTGGAGTGGCAGTTAAATACCACATGTAGGTAGGTAAGGTGGACACAATGGGGAAAACTTTGGTTTAAGGGAGTTGTATGCACGAGTAGAGCTTATACTCAGTATAGGTGGAGGCTAGCAAAAGACTGGGAGCGACAAATCAAGAGAGCATAAGAGCCATAATCATGCAAAGCGACATAAACATGATTAATTAAAGCATAAGCAGTATCACAAGCTCAAAAACTAAGTGGTCATGGAGGCTATTCGTGACTGGTTCATAGTCATAAACATGGTGTGAGCATGCGCCAAGTCAACCAAATAAAACATTCGAAAGAGAATACCATAAATTTATGCTTTACTATGACAAGAACAACTCATGAATCTTTCAATGGCATATTAAACACTATCAGCTATTTTAGGATATTCATGGTACTCGATATCCACAAGGCTTTAAAACTAAAATAACATTTAGCATGGCATGAAAAAGTTCTAGTCACAGTCTATACAAGCTTCTACTTGCACTGTTATAAATTCTACTTTAAGCAGCAGTTTCTTCTCCCAACAAGCACCATACAAGATATGTTTTAACAAAAATACTCTTTATGATACAACAAGCAAACAAGAGAGTACTCACATAACACTACTAAAACTAACAGCTCTGATAAGAGATGAATGCAAAACATGAGCTAAATAAATGCAGCAGCCAGACAAAGATTAAGAATACAAAGTATTCCCATGAAAAGCGGAGCGTGTCACTCTCCAATAAAAGAATTCTGGGGTCCAACCAAGCTTACTGCAAAAATAAAAACAAACGGAAAGCAAAAATAAAAGACGCTCCAAGTAAATCCCATAAGATGTGACCGCATAAAAATATAGTTTCACTAGAAGTGGCCTGATAATTTGTCGATGAAGAAGGCGATGCCTTGGGCATCCCCAAGCTTAGACGCTTGAGTCTTCTTGGAATTTGCTGGGATGTACCACCGGGGCATCCCCAAGATTAGGCTCTTCACTCTTCTTGATCACGTCATATAGTCCTCTTCTCTTGACCCTTGAAAACTTCCTTCACATCAAACTTCTCACAATCTTCATTAGCAACGTTAGTGCAATCGAAATAATAAATTCACACGGTTCAGTTTCAACGAAATCCTAACACTCAAAAAAAACATTAGCTACTGTGAAAACTTCTTTTAAAACTCTTTTTCTCAAAAGGACACCAAAAGAAAGAGATTAAGATGCAAATGCAATTATTGGCAGAAATCTGTCAAAACAGGACAGCGGGTAAAGATGATTTTTTTAAAAATCTTCTGTTGCTCAAATCAAAAAGTGGTCAACTAAGAAAAGTTGCGTATACAACCCAGGATTACGCACAAAAACACTAAGGCCATTTTGAATTTTCTGTGATTTTCAACGGAATTAACAGTAGAGAACATAAATCTATTTCCTGCGCAGTAATCCGAAATATAGCCTCAACTTTCCACTAGAGACTTTACTTGGCTCAACAAAAACACAAAATAAAAGATACAGCGGGGTTTCTAAGGAAATAGACAACACCCAGGTTCAAAGAAAACAAAAGAAAACGACGGAAAACAGGTTGAAAACGGAGAAATAAAATGGGTTGTCTCCCGATAGCGCTTTTCTTTAACGCCTTTCAGCTAGGCATAATGATTTTTAAAAGATGCTCACATAAGAATAAGAGTTAAAGCACAATAAGAGAGAATCAAGAAGAAAATATAAAACACATTTAAGTCTAACCCACTTCCTATAAAAAAGAATCTTGTAGAAAAACAAGTCAACGAAGCACAAAGTGACTAGCATAAGAAGACAAAATAAGTGCAACATCAAAAATTTCAACATAAAGAGGGGAAACTTAATATTGTTGAGATGCATAAAACCATGTTTCCCTCTCTCATAATAACTTTCAGTAACATCATGAATAAAATTAACAATATAGCTATCACATAAAACATTCTTATCACGAGCCACATGCATAAAATAATTAATACTCTCCACATAAGCATAGTCATTCTTATTAATAGTAGTGGGAGAAAATTCAACAAAATAGCTATCATTATTATTCTCATCACCATAATCATCAAATATAGGAGGCATATTGAAATCATAATTAATTTTCTCCTCAATAGTAGGTGGACTGAAAATATCATAATCATTATAATCATCATAAAGAACTCCAACATGATAGACAAGTTGTATATTAGGGAGATGGTTTTGGGTAATCCCTCCATAACTATGACAAGTTTCATAAGGATAATTATAATCATAGCCTATGTTATAGCATCTTTTATAATAGTTGTCAAAGACTTGAGGCATAGTATCATCATAGGCAATAGAATAGTTATCTTTCAAAGTGCATTCATTTGTAAACATATCATCATTTTTACTAGAAAGAGATGTATCAAGCATATCATCAATAGCAAAAGGATTTTCAAACACATCATCCACAAGCTCAGATCTTTCTATATCATCATTGTAAGGGACATGGATAGTACTAATAGTACAACAATTATCATCCTTTTCAGAATTGGTACCAAAGAGATTTTCAATATCAAATGTAGTGTGTTTCTCCCAATCATGATCACTTTCATAAATAACAGGCATAGGAAGATCATCAAGTTCAGACTCATCAAAAACTATAATAGGAGCTACATGCTTAGGAGGAGATACCGTTACCTCTCTCGTTTTACTCCTCCTCTTCTTCTTACTATCTATAGGAGGGAGAGGCTTGAAAGGAAGTTTCTCCACATACCCTGGTTTATTGTCAGAAACAATAGAAGAAACCTGGGAGGATTCCTCCTCTTCATTAATAAGATGAAAACAAATATTATCCCTGCCATATTTTGGTAAAGTGTCCTCTTTTAGAATATTTTGTATGTAAGTATTTGCATGTCAATTTTCAACACAATAAAGATGGCATTCATGCAAGACACTATTCATATCAAAAGCACTCATATCAATCAAAGAAGTTTTTCTTAATAACTCTTCACACCCCCAAAAATAATGTAAGTTCATCATGCTCATTAGGGGTGATCATGTCATCACAATACAAACTTGCAGTACTCATAGGATTCGAAAGGCTACTATCATGGCTTGAGCATTGAAATTAAAATGACCCACTTTACAACAAAGTTCACAAATAAAAGGATAGAGGGCACAAACTTTTTCACCAAGATCATTTAGATCCCTATCCCACTTTATAGTTTTTTCATTCCTATGATGGATGTAATATTCTTCTACAGTTTGATTCTTTTCACAAAGTCTAAGTGCTCCACAAAAATTAACATGCTTATAAGAAATAGTACTTTCAAAAGTTTGAGCATGTTCATTGCAATCATTAATAACAGTTTCATTTTTCATGCAAGTGTCTTTAAAAGGTTCATGATATATGTCCCCATTTGATTTAGGAACATTAATATAAGAAGCAAAGGATCTATACCAACCAATAATTATTTGAGGATCAAGACCATATTTAGCATTAAGCTCATGAAAATCAGCAGTTTCAACAAAAGTCTTAATGCAATCATACTCACAGTTTATACCTGATTATTTACCTTTTTTGTTATTCCAATCTTCACTATTGATTCGAATTCTCTCAAAAAGATCCCACTTAGCTTCAACCTTCTTACTACAAAAAGAACCCTCTGAACAGGCATCTAGATAATCCTTCCAATGTCCTAAAAGCCTTGCATAAAAATTAGTAACAATTATTTCCTCAGGAAGCTCATGGTTAGGACATTTGAGTATTAATGTTTTCAGTCTTCCCCAATCTTAGACTTTTCCCTAGCATTAGGAATGATGGGGTGCAAGGAATTAATGCTAATAACATTGCTATCACTATTATGCAAACAAACTTCCATAGGTTTTTTAATTTTCTCTTCAAAAGCATCATGTAATTCAAGATAAATATTATAAAGTTCTATCATATTTTTGTTGTTTTCCATTAAGACTACTAGTAAAAATAAAAACAAGAAGCGAGTAAAAATAAGCCTAACTAGTGAAAACAAGAAACAAAAAGATAAAATTGCAGAATCTAAAGGAAATAAATTCGAGCACTGACATCCGAGGATGTGAGAACCTTTTACCTTACCTCCCCGACAACGACTCCAGAAAAGATTTTGATGTCTACGCACGCTTCTATTCTTGTAGATAGTGTTGGGCCTCCAAGTGCAGAGGTTTGTAGAACAGCAGCAAGTTTCCCTTAAGTGGATCACCCAGGGTTTATCAAACTCAGGGAGGTAGAGGTCAAAGATATCCCTCTCAAGCAACCCTGCAATTAAGATACAAGAAGTCTCTTGTGTCCCCAACACACCCAATATACTTTTCATGTATATAGGTGCACTAGTTTGGCGAAGAGATAGTGAAATGCGAGTAATATTGATGGTTATAAGTAATAATAGCAATCTGAAATAAATATGGCAGCAAGCAAACATGTAGAAGAACAGGCGGAAAATGGTGTTTCAATACTTGGAAACAAGGCCTAGGGATCCTACTTTCACTAGTGGACACTCTCAACAATGATCACATAATTGAATAACTAAATATCTTCTCTTCACTATGCTACTCTTAACCCTCTCCGGTTGGATAACGAACACTAATTATTGCGTAGGGCTGCAAAAAGCATTCCTTAAAGTAAGCATTCCCATGTCTAGTTAACCCCACGCTGTCACTATGAGCGCCCTAGAAGGTACTAGACAAACACCACAATTCATAGAGGAGACACACACGATGTGCACACTGTCACCTTCACACCGCGGGACAAGGTGACTCCAAATTTCATATTAATAAAACACTTGAGTAGCACAAGATGAATAGTAACATCTACTTATTCAACTAGATTAAAAAGCTCACGATCACATATAGATTATACCATGGGAGAGAGAGATGAACCACATAGCTACCATAGAGCCCTCAGCCTCGGGGGAGAACTACTCCCTCCTCATCATAGGAGACAGCACCGACGATGGAGATGGCAGTGGAGTCGATGGAGATGGCCTCCGGGGGCACTTACCGGTCCCGCAGGGTGCTAGAACAGAGATCTGTCCCCCGAAACTTGTCGGCGGTGGCGGTGGTGCTACGGATGTATTTTGTGGAAACGGCCGATTTTTCTAGGGTTTATGCATCGGGGAGTATATATAGGCGAAAGGGCGATGCCGAGGGTGGCCAGGGGGCCCACACTGCCTGGTGGCGCGGCCAGTGGTTGGTGGCCCCACCCTATAGTGTGCCCATCCTGTGGCCCTCTTCCGGGGCTCTTGGGGACTTCTTGATGCTTCCGGGACTTCTAAGACTTCTGGCTTTTGAATCGTCCAATTCCGAGAATATTTCTAGAACAACTTTTCTGAAACTAAAAACAGCAGAAAACATGGAACTGGCACTTAGCATCTTGTTAATAGGTTAGTCCCGGAAAACGTGTAAAAATTCTATAAAGAAGGGAGAAAACATGTAGCAGTTGTCATAATATTATCATGGAGCATCAGAAATTATAGATACATTGGAGACGTATCATGGCGCGGCCAGGGGGCCGTGCCGCCCTATGGTGGGGCCACCTCGGCACCCTCCTCCGTTTCTGCTTTGGACTCCGTTGATGTGTCGAAAAAATAGGAGGTTGTGTCCTTGTTTCGTCCAATTTCGAGAATATTTTCTTAAGTAATTATCTGGAATAGAAAAAAAAAGCAAAAAACATGAACTGACACTGTGGCATCTTGTTAGTAGGTTAGTCCCAGAAAATGCATAAAAATGCTATGAAATGTGAATAAAATATGTGGCAATTGGCAGAAAACAAGCATGGAGCATAAAAAATTATAGATGCGTTTAAGACATATCAATTCACCACAGCAAACCGATTTGGCCGTGTTCCTGGTCATTATTCTTCGCCGTACTTTCATAGGCTTCTAGTTTCATCGAATGATCATTGTATGTGCATTATTGCACGTCCGATTCACTATTTGCAAGAGGGGTCATACGTTCCATGCAGGTCACTAAGTTTCTTCGACAACTGTAGGACACTTAAATTTAGCGCTAGAGATTTCCGAAGATAACACAATTCACTTCTTAGCTGATACCAAAGTAAAATAAACTAAGTAATTTTGTATTAAAACTTTTCATCGTCACAAAGCCTTTAGAAATCATGGTTTTGGTATTATAATGTCTTAAACACATACTATTAAACCCTCATTGCAAAATCATTCATCAGAAGTGATAAGAAATACATTTGTATACACTATAGTCTAGACAACCTTCCTTTTCATTAATTAGAAAGAAAATTGCATGGCTATAAGAAATTTTGAGTTGTTCTTCATAGAAGTTTGATGAACCAGGCTGATGCCAAGGCGTAGTTTGTGCCTATAGCATGCTCCAAACACCACCCGATTTACTTGTTACATGTAAATCTGTGCATGAAAAAGTATGACCGAGCTTAAAACACTATGTACATCTATATCATTCAAGACTAAACATGAGATGACCATACTCTATGAAAATCTGCGGTAAGTTTGATGATGGTATAACATCGATAATTATGCATTTCTTCAAAAGTATTTATGCTGAAGAAATTTACCGCAAATCTAGATGTACAATACAGTAAATCTAGATGTATATTTTTGCCAAAAATACTGATATCTCGTTGGAGCAACACATAGAATTCTCACTCTACACAAAAAAGTACATGCTCTACATTTCAAAGAGAATTTGCAAGGAATTTATTCCAAGCTTGAACCTAGATCTCGAAAACACTTTTTTTAAACTTGAACTGGATTAGTCAAGTGTACACGCAAAGATTATAAGATCGAGCAACTAACATACTTTGCATGTACGAGGACGTGATGATCGCAACTGCTCATCAATCTCGTACCTTATATCCATCCTTTTAAGTGTAAACACAAGTCCTGCAATGAAAAGAAAAACAATCCAATGAGGCAAAATACTCATTCAATGCCTTCGCTAACTATGGAGAGAAAAAACTAGAAATAAACTCACGGTTCTTATCATGATAACTAAGTTAAAAATACTAACAAATTGGAAGAAAATTTTAGGTGCACATCAGGAATAAGAAAATCCAATGAAACAATAACTTAATCATAAACAATTATAGTGCTTAACTTCATTATTGGCCTAGACGTAAAAGGATGTTAAACTTTGTTGCTGACAAAGGAAGATATATGTAATTTTGGATGGAGATAGAGAAGTGGTTTTCAGGGTGTGCGCTGGTGCCACAACTGCCAAAAATATATTTCCAGGGTAGCACATATGGTGAAAGATTGCAATTGTACAAAGAAAACAAAATTTACCCTTGTCCTGTGCAACCCGGTGATTGCCCATGGATCTGCCGCCGTCCGACGTGAGACAAAAAAACATGCACCTACCAAGTTCAACAGATTACGTTGCAATAGCAATTGCAAGACATTCTGCCTAAACTTTTTTCTTCTAATATTTTCTATAAAGAATGCCTAAACGGCAAGTAATCTTGCTCGCTAGAGGCAAAATCTGGCTAACATAGTTGAACAACTAAACTCAGGAAAAAACAATTAGGTAAAATTAGTTAACTCATGATTAACTCCTAATTAACAAAACATATTTAAGATTTATTAGGAATGAGCTACACAAACAATAAAACTCATTTGTTGCCTACAACTGACCACTAACCTATATTCAACATTGAGATATTGAGAGTACAAAATATGACCATAAAGATCAATTTTTTAACTATGAGAATTCCACTAATGCACAAAACATAACCGAAAAGGGAACTACAAAGAAGTAACGTATCTAAACACAAAACTATAAGCTCCTGCATGTATAATTGTTGATATGTTGTAAGCATATTCTCCTTCAAGTCCATTTAGTGGACCTAAAAATAAGCAGGCCAAGGAAATGAAAAAGGCTGGTGATACCCCACCTCAATCGTGATTCAGTGATACAGAAACTTGATGGTCGGAGACGTTTTGGTTCACAGGAATCTGCCGACTGCCGCCGACACGTGTATGCCACGTTGGACGTTGTTATTTTCCAGATACCCCCTGAGTTAGTACAAAATTAGATAGCAGTGAGGTAGGCCGATTAGAAACGAAAATCCTCAAATCGACGGTGACTGTGAGGTGCGCCGGAGGGGCCATCGACGACAGCAGCGAGCTAGCGGCAGATGGGGCGGTCGTCGAAGTCATAGAGCTAGCGGCGGAGTGGGCGGTTGATCATGTCTTCTACGCGGGTCGTACGCGCTGTGTGGGAGAGGTCATTGGTGGCGGCGGCACGTGCTCCGGCAGCTGCAGCGGCGCTAACGGCGAGGCATGGGCGAAGGAAACGGAAAAGTTGAGTTATTTTGCGATGCTGTAGTCCTCCTCCTCGTCCCCATAATCCGATGATTGTGCTATCGTTATTCTATTTTTTCGTTGAAATTTTCATCCGGCTGCGAACATGTACGCTGCTATTGTGAAATGAAATTGAAACGCAGTGCTGGTATTGCTCTGATGTGCGCTTCTGCAAGTATTTCTTTGATGCGCGTTGCTGCATGTTCTGAAATTGAACATTATATGATGTGCTGGTATAGCTCTGAAGACACTGGATTTTTATTCATTCAGTCCCGACAAATTTGCTCTGAAATGCAGGACAAGCATGATGCAAGTCTAAAGAATAAGGAGTTAAACTTGATCAGACGGTTCGAAAGAAGATAAGCAGAAGGTGTCGAAGAGAAAGAGTGAGCAGCTCGCTGATGGGTGGAGTTCAACTGGGCATGTTCTTCCTGCCGGTTCCTCCGGATCTCGCGGATAGCTCATCTGGTGAACTCACCGTACACGTTCGCATCGACAAACTGGCGCCATAGGGATCTTGGCAAGTGATTGTGGACAGAGACTTTAGGGTCACACATAGGAGTATGAGTTTGCTGCAACTGACGTCACTGGGAATGATCGCAGAAGATCACTGTAGGAAGTAGGCTGCGTTTAGAAGACATTTGGTTTAGAACTGATGAAACAGCATAGCAATAGTTTCAACTGAGACTACTAAATCAACCACAACTGAAACAGTGTACAGCCCAACTGAGTAATTCTAATGGTGAAGCACAAGATTTTTCAAATTGAAGCATATACAAAAGCCCATGTAGCCTCATGGGTGAAATTCAGTTAACAGGGCATGTTCAATACACTGAAATTCAGTTAACAGGGCATGTACAATACACTGAAATTCAGCTAACAGGGCATGAAACAGTTTGCTGAAATTCAGTTAATGGTGCTCATAATTTCTCTGTTGCATTAAAAGTAGTTCGCTAAATGAAACTGTATCAATTACTAATCCCCAAAGGTGTACAGATCCATAAACCACGCATGCAAGCTAAGTGCTGCAACAGCTGACAGTCAACGGTCATGCATGAGATTTGGAAAATCAACAGATCGAACGATTGCAAGCATGAACTGAACGAAAATTCAGCAGAACTCATCATTATCGCAACTTCACATCCAGAAAACCACAGCAGAATCATTACCAACCAAGATCAACTAGAGCTTAGTTACTCTTCGGAGCAGAATTGCAACTTAAGAAAGATCGACTAGAACTTTGTTACTCTTCGGTGCAGAAATCTTCCTTCCAAAACAGTGCAAGGATTAGGGGCGGGGACTCGTATCGGATAATCCGAATTATCCAACATTCGTATTCGAGAAATAAAAAATAGAAGCAGTAAATATTCGAGTCTGAACGAAATGGAAATAGAAGTGGCAAATATCCGTATTCGTTTTTAAAATACAAATATAAATGTGGTATTGAATTTTGAAGAAAATATGGTTGACACGTTCTAAGGCACAACTATTTTATTTTGTTATATTCTTTTATGTCCCGAATTGAGAAAAATTTCGATACGTATTCATATTCAACTAACATCCGCTCCGTATTTGTATCCGACAACAACCATATTCGCATTCATATTCGTTTTGAAAATATGAAAACGGATGTGGAAAGGGCGCTATCTGATCCACATCCGATCCTTTTTCACCCCTAGAAAGGATCCACTGATCGATATGAAACAAAAACAATTACGTAGAACGCATCATAACTATAATCATCTTGTACATACCCGTCATCCCCTGATAATGTGAATCCTCCTAGTCATCCTGAATAGAGCGGTCCTAAACCCTATCTAAACACCCACCTGAATGGCAAAAATGAGAGGGGAAACAAAGCGCCTCACGATATTCCGGAGCCTCCTCATCCAATGGACAGAGCTATGTGTCGGGCGTCATCGGCGGTGTCAACAGTGGTGGAGCATCACAAGTTTGAATTGACATAGCTTTATACAACAGCGGCGGAGCGTCAGGATCACAGGATGCAACGAACGAATAGGTACAAGAGAAAGAGGACATATACATGTGATTCCTGATTATGTGGGGGTGTTTGTACAAAATCGTCAAACCAGAGCATTTTCCACCGTGGCAACGTTTTGGACTAGGTGGACCAAATGTTTCCGACTAACAAGTTTGTGCATGAAATTGTTCTTGGAGGACAAGTTTATGTACCTAGGATGTATATAGCTCATTAGATAATTATATAAACTAGGCGGATAAAGCTAATTTTGTTTTGTTTCTAGGTGATACCGCACAACAACTCATAAACTGATGTGAAAAGAAGATACCGAACCCAATATAAAAATTACCTATATCAATGCAAGCAACGAATATATTTTATATAAGATATTATACTAAAACCTATGAGAAGCTATAACGTGTAAATTAAGTTCATCTTAGCGACAAAAATTTGAACTTGTACTTACCGCTTATCACTGTGTGTCACACTAGTGGCATCAATTGACTAGTTTTTTATTGCTTTATCTTCATTTTTTTTGGCAGTTCAATTGATCGAAGTTTACATTGTTATTTCGGTAGCTCTTACTTGTTCTAAATGCCCGGTGTTTGTGACATCAGATGGTAAAACAGTAACTCGATCTGATATAGTAGTAGAAGCGAAAAAAGCCGCAACATAAGCGTTGTCGTTTTGTTCGAGAGCCTGATATATGTTACATTAATCTAGTGCAAATTTTATTTAAGCCAATCATATGCCCGAGAAAAGGCTGGCATTCATACATTTCATGAGAAGAACAGTCACCCTTTACTGATTTGCTCAAAAGAAGCAAGGCTCTTTGCTATTATTATGCAATATTCTTTTCTCCAACTAGCTCCATGACATGCATGTCTTCCACTCCTCAATGTACCATATCTAGGATAGGCCCTAGGTCACTCAGACACTCACTGCCTCGTTGCGTTACCAGTTAGTATTATTTGCTACCAACCCGAAGAAAGGAGCATATCCATGTTCCCTCGATATCTTTCACCAACCTAGCAATGCCTTGAATTTGTTTTCGTCTCTCTATTGATCTTGCTTGCCTTGCTTGAATCGTTTAGAGTGTTTGTCAAGCATCTTGACTAAAGGATAGGTACTGAGTCTGGTTATTCTCAGTTCAGCTGGAATCATTCTTACCTTTTCTTTTGAGGTCGAAGTATTATTACTGAGTAGTAGATGTAAACAAGTGAAGAAAAATGCAGTAACCAACCGAGATAAAAAAAAAAAAATCCTGCGTTCGAGAGATGCTCCTTGGTTTCATGCATAGCTGTCTCTGTTTGCTAAACTTAGATCGGATGTTCCCTTTCGGATTTATGACTGATGGATAGCGAGGGCAATGAAGTACTTATGCTCTAGCTGATGGTATGGTCTAGAGGTGGAAAGAGGCGAGAAGAACCAGGGATGTTGGCTGCAGAAGCAAGCAAGAATCGTTCCACTTGGCGCCAGCACTTTGAGCCCTACTAACAGTAGCCCCTCAACAGTCTTGGAGGCGCTGCACCCACCAAAGTCTGTGACCGGCACACTGATGATGGAGTGTCGGTTTGCATTAACTTTGGAATCACGAGTGTTAGATGAAGGAGCGCATATAAACAAGAAATATGTGCACATTTGCGCTAACAAACAAAGGTAAATTTATTTTCAGCAAATCTGCTCACGCTGTCTGATTACCTGAACGCCTTATGTCTGTAACATATGTACATATTTTCATGCATAAGCTGCCTCGAGTAGGCGTCAAAGAACTTGGTGAATGAGAATCAAGATCTGCATCTTTAATGCAGAGACACTGACCAAGGCGAGTACTATCTCCGTTCAAAAATACATGACTTTCATTTGCCTAAATATAAATGTATTTAGATATGTTTTAGTGTCTACATACATTCATATCTGGACATGTGGAGTATGTATGTAGCCAACACTTTGTTACAGCATCTCCATCTCCGCTCGCCGTCCTCAAAGGCCCCCTCCCCCAGGGCTATGGACGGCCCCCAAAAAATACATAGCTCACCCGGCCGTCCCATAGCCTGTTTTCGTCCGAACAATGCCCCATGTTTCATCCGGTGCTACCAGCCCATCACTGAGATGTGGGGGCGCTTCGGAGTCGCGGGACAAAATCATTCGTGTTGTTTTTGTCGGTGGACTAGCTCTTTCAGCCGCATAGAGCCAAGCTAACGGCCGCGTTCGTCGTGGTCGCCGCGATTGAATGCACGAAGTGGTTTTCGAGACACCGCAATGACTAGTCTCCTCATATTGCGCCGTCCCATCGCACACGCGGCGAGCGCCACAGTTCCCCGTGCGGCCCAGCATGACCCCGCTCGGCTGGCTCGACCACCCTTTAGGACGGCGCCACGCGCTCACCTCGCAGCCACACAACTCTCTCTCTCTCTCTCTCTCTCTCTCTCTCTCGCCACTTCGTGCATCTCTCTCTTCTCTCTCGCTGTACCACTACACTCGCCTCCGTCCCAATGGCGTTCAACTCCCTCACGGCTAACATCGAGCACTACGAAGGCAAGTTTCGGCGCATCCACCACGAGCGGATGCACTGGTGGGACGCTCCTGGAGCACCATCGTGGGACCACAACATCGCCTTGCACCGTGCTGGGCGTGTCAGGATGTATGCTCCCCTACGTCGTAGACCACATTGCCAATGGCGACCAGCCGTGCCCCCTCCGGCAGCGAATAGGTGGGGGGCGAGGCCTGTGGCCACTCGGGGCCACCCTCCTCCCGCTCTGCGCGCCCCCAAGTGTGGGGACCCCAAACTAGCAGTCCGAGACCTCCAGTATGCATACATTCACGATCCCATGATCAGTTAGTCGTGAACAACATACTCGAGTTGGCATAGCAGATTACAACATCCACTACACGAATACGCGGGTTACACAACTGGTCACTTGACTTAGTTGAAAACAACTGCCACGCAGGGCAGGAACACACACTAAAAACAGCGGAAGACTATAAAACACACTCGTGGTAAACCCAAGTCACGCCTTGACTACCTACAGGCTACTGACTCGGAGACGTTCCTAGTTCGCATAGCCGTCACCCGTCAGCGACACCGTCTTCTTCAGGTTCTCCGGGTTTCTGCTCAAAGTCTGGCTAAGACAATAGCCAGGGACGAAACCAATGTGAGTACGTTCGAATGTACTCCGCAAGACACCCCAAATGAAAGCTAAACATGCAAGTATGCATATATATAGGTGGTAGGAAGGCTTTAATTAGGGTTCAACTAGCCATGATGAATTTAAGACCCATCATAGTTGCACAAATTTTATTTTTATTTGTTGAAGAAGATACTTCAAAAGATATTTCATTTCTCTTGTAGATATAGCATGTCCACAAGGTTTTGATAAAGCATTGTAAATAGAATAAAAGTTTCTCTTTGCAAAACTTCTTGGAAGATCACATCTTCAAGATCATCATTTATCCGGCACCTCAAAGGTACAATCATTCCCTTTCAACGTACCTCCCAGGTACAAGTTCCAAAACACTTTTCCAGCTTTTCGAAAACATTGACACAATGCTAGCTACATGGCCATTCAAATGTCCATATCCGAGGACGCGGCTATTCTGAATAGTTTTACTCTGCAGAGGTGTACACAATCCACAAGATCCAGTACATCCGTCATGAACAACCACGGACTGTCCGAGACAGTATGCAAACATCGGATAATTGGTCCTAACCATCCACTATGTCAGTGCTAGTAAATGACTACCTCTTCAACTAAGTTTGTTCTCCCCGGCACCGAGTGAGTCAGCCGTATCGATCCGGTTTCCCCTGACAACACACCGCCATGGCAGGAGACCCAATTGCTGCAACCGGTAGTGAACTTAATCCCACACTGTGAATATCCCGTTTCTCCCTCCCGACGACAATTCGGTTCGGGGGACTCTAACCCCTATAGCACTTTGAGGTAGACACGGACTAACACCGACAAGCAATTAGCTAGACCCCGTTCCCATATTGGGGTAATGTGGCAGCACGGCTTGGTTGTCCGGCGAAGACTAGGTTATGTGTCATTTTTGGAAAAAAAAAGCAAGTCGAAAATATTTCCTTCTTCACAAACCTCCCTCGGACAAGGTCCCACCTTTCCTCGGGGTTTTTCCAAGCTTTTGCTTTCCAAAAACATCAAGTTAAAATGTCCACTAGGGGACTTAAGTTGATTAAGTGATGATACTAAAATGTCTAAAGGGCTTGGTAACACCAAGATTATATATTGGATATAGCATATTAGATACATAAAAATAGATAGTGGTGTAGTCCACTTAAAAGAATAGTTTTTGAATCAAACTTTTGTAAAACTTCAGAAGTAAAACATGCATGATAGATAATGATAAGTAAAACAACAGCAAGCATTTAGAATGGCTTGCCTTGGCACTGGTCTTGGTCTTGCTCTTGAAATAAACAAGAGTCGCAATAAAAACCTCTCCGGGAAATAATACCGTTTATTTATCTAACGTCGTAAACACAAAAAGGAAAACACCCAATCAGAACCAAACAAAGGCAAGCACTTGACAAAAAGTAAACATACAGCAAGCATTTCATCAAACAAGTACACTGTACTAGGGTGCACACCATCAAGCAAAACAGGCACAGACAATACACACGAATAACACTAGAATTGATGTTATGGATCCTCAACCAAAATGGCATGAGTCCAGTGGGTGTGCCACTCTCATATCATGCTCAAATAAGGTTAAATTACTCTCTGGCCATTCATGCGGATGAGCAAAATAACAAGAAAACAACCTAGGAACACATACACACGCATAGAAAAATAATAAGAGGCAATATTACCATCTCATAGTAACACATGCTTTTCTAACCATTGAGAAATAATATAACCAGTAGCTAAGCAACCTAATAACAGAGAGAAAACAATACCAAACATATCATGGCATCACTCAATACATGAAAATAATCATGGAGCAAAAGACTACTAAAACTAGATATGCAAAAAGGGGCCATTTAGACATGCATACATGCATAACAATAATAGATCATTAAACAAGATTTATTCTACTATATAGACATATAAGGTAGAATCCAAATAACAGAGAAACAACACCTATACATGCTAGTAATATCAAAATAACAACCTAAACAATTTATCAAAAACTAAGCATGCAAATAACTACTATGGCAGAAATCACCTAAAACTAGCATGGCATGCCAAAATGATCTAGACCTTATTCAATCATGCAAGCAAGTATAACATGCAAAATAACAGTAGCTATTCTACAGATAACCATACTAAAGCATTTATTCAATTCATCATACCAATATGAAGAATAACATAGTTTAACCTATTATCACTAGGAAAAACACCCTATGAGAATAAAACTATAATAAACATGGTTTTCCACACCCAAACCCTATCATGCTAATGAATCACTCAAAACACAAATAAAACATGTATTGATACCCTACACATGCTAGGAATCAATTTTATAACAAAACAAAATAACGCACAATTTAATAAAGGCATAGCAATAATATGCAGAAGATGGCTAAACACTAAATATTGGACCAATCCTATTCTGTAACTCCTAACATCATGAAAAACTAGTATAAGGTGCTCCTAGTCATTATAAAACCAACACAATTGGATTCACTTCAAAACTCATCACCAATAAAATAAAACAATTCATATAAGTGCTCTCTGGCCTAAAACTAACATGCATGTCATTTTCAATCAACAACTCAAGTCAACACAAGGTCAACTGCCACAGGTAGAAATTTTCAGGGGCTACTCATAACAGTTGAGTTTGCATGTTTTGGATACATAAAACTCAAGTTATTAAATAAATGGTGTTAATGAGTGTCTCTGCCATTTATTTTATTTCTCCTAAAATACAGCACAAAAACTAGATCTGCAAGTTGGAGATGGTTAAGAAAAAGTAGATCTATCACTGTGATTTTTAGGTTGTCAAAACTCAAAGATTATCATTTTCATTATGAATTAAAGCAAACCGCCAGAAACAGATCTGCTGGGAAAGAAATACCACCTGCGGAAAAAAAACAGAAATGGGCCAGATTTGGAGAGTGATGGGCCGCGCAGAGGTAGGCCAGCCCGTGAGCGAGCGCGCACGGTCGAACCGGTATGCTGCCGTAGGATCAGAAATGAGCGGCCGAGATCCAATGCTCCAGGATTCAAACACACCCGTTGGATGCGGATCCGTCGACAGAGAGGAGACCACGTCATCCATCGTCGGCGGCGACCAGAAACGGGTGGTGGAAACGGATACCGACGGCGGAGCTAGGTCTTCTCTGCCGGAGTTTCGCCGTGGAGGGATTCAGGGCTTCCCCGGAAGCGAGACCTGCACCAATCGGTAGCGGGAGGCGATGCGAACCACATGCTCCCACTCCCGCTTGCAGGAGATGGCCGAGGGGGAGTCCTTGACAAGGTGCGGCGGCCGGCAACCAAGGTCGTCGTCGGGAGCACACCTGCAGAGGGTAAAACTCCAAATTAAAACGGGCAGCAGCCTGAAGAGGCCAAGGGAGAGGGAATAAAGCCTAAGGAGAGGGCGGAGAGGACCTGCAACGGTGGCTCGACGAGGAGGTTACCCGCGGCGGTCGGCGGCCGATTCCGGCGAGCAACCGTGTTAGGGAGAGGGGTTTCCAGATAGGGTTTTGATTAGATGCATAACGAGGTGGATGGACTTGATGGAGAACAGAAGGGTGGCTCGGGGACGGTTGTCATCGGAGCTCGGCGCCCACGCCCATGGCGACAACGGGTGTGCTCGCTCGAGGTCGATGAGACACAGGGAGCGTGCCCGGGAAACTCACGGGGGTGAGGCAACACTCGAGGGACGAACGGAGGGGAGATTTCGGTGCTGGGGTGAGTGGAAATGAGTGTTCCCTGTTCTCACCTGCAGGTGTTCGATAGGGATGAGGAGGAGATAGGAGGGCGAATGAGACCAAGGATGAGCACGGGCTTGCTCCTGGAGAGCTTGTGGAGCGGAATAAAGAGGACACGAGTTGGGGCATGCCTTCCAGGTGTTAGAACGTGAGCGACGTGGCGAGCGCGTCCTGGGCGCCATGGCCAGCGCATGGGTTGGAGGAATAGGACAATCAGAGAGGGAGGGCTCTCGCCAGGGAGTCACGGGAGGCTATAGGAGGCTGCTGGCGCAATCTTTCTCCCTATGGTGCACTGCGGTGGTCGATGAGAGAAATGGGTGGTGATCACCCCTTTGTCCATTTGTTGGTGCCTGAGATAGGAAGAGAGAGGAGTAGGTAGACCATGTCTAGGGTGTCAAGGGACTAAAATACACTGTCCAGGTGCAGGAGAGAGGAAGGGAGAGGGTGGGAATAGTCCAGGATAAGCCTGTTCTCAACAGTGACCAGAAGGAACAGAGGTGGTTTTTGCTGGTTTTCATCAAAATTCTGAATAGAACAGATATGAAATAGCATGTCCATTGGATAGAGGGTGTAGAATTTATTCTAGGGATGGTGGTCTCCAGGTTTTCTAAAATTATTTCTTTCACAAAATTTTGGAAATTAAAAAAATGGCAGAAACCGTTTTTAAATGTTTTCTCCAAAATTTTATAAACAACTTGCAAATGTTTTTGCATAAAATGGTCCCAAGTACCAATAGGCATGTTGGGTAATTTTTCCAAGATTTTAGGAAATACTTTTCTTCACAAAATATTTTAAAGTCCATTTCTGTCCTTTTAGAAAATGGAAAATAATAAATATTAAAATTCTTTTAAAATAAATATTTTTGAGTTGGTATGAGATAATATATAATATAGGTCTCAAAAGTGATTTTTAATAAACAACTCCTTTGAAAATATTTGAGACACCAAGTGGAAAAAGGGTGAAAACAAGAGTTTATTTAATAGGATAAAAACCATGTGGGAAGAACAATTAACTGGCCATTGGAAAATAAATCGACCATATATAGGTGATATATAAGTCATGGAGATGACAAGGGTAGGTTAATTTGGCCTGAAAACAATAAGGAGTGATTTGGAGTAACATGGACAAAGTGCTTCATAATAAGGGAGATATGATCATTATTTTGGGGATGCCTTCAAAAGGACTTTGAAAGATGATACCAAAGGGTTTCAATATCCATAATAACAACTTGGATAGGTATAACAGATATATACAATGAGATGCATGATGATTGGCTCAAGATTTGTCATAGAAGTTTGTCTCCAAAGTTGGGGATTTTTAAGAAAACAGAAGATGATATGGACATGAGATGGAATATGGTATTGATGTTTGATCTTGTTATTACTAGGTTTTATTTTATTTAACAACACACATTAATCAACAAACATAAATAAAAACTTGAAAGTAAACATAAGATAGAATCACACAACAAGCAGATAAAATAACAAGTCACACAAGATCACTCACTCAACTGAGTTCCCCAAATTAATTTCTAGGATGTTTTTCTCAAGTGTTAATTTTTAGGTAGTGATCAAGACATACCATGACAAGAGGATTTTGTAAGAGGTTCATCTCAAAAGTTTTTATTTCCAAAAGAATACAATTAAGGTAAAACACAGGGGTAACATAGTCCCCTCTTATTGTTTTTGCAAAAAAAGGAAGTGAGAAGGAGTTTTTGAAATACTTGCAAGAACATCTTGGTTGAAAACAGGTTGGAGATGATTAGATCCAAAATAATTTTCATATAGTTTTGGAAATTATCTTTTGTTTTTCTCAAAACTTGGCCTTTGGGTTTCTTCTAAAATCAAAACATTTTCAAAAAGGTTTTTGCCAAAAGAGTGTGAGGGATGAAGATGATAAGCTTTCTTGTCTTGATTTGATCACAAGAGTTGTGTTTTAAGAAAGTTATGATCATTGGTTTTAAGGTTAGTTGTTAACAAACTCAAACACAAACGCATACAATAACCAAATAGAAATGAAAACACAAGCATAAGTCAAACATATTAAAAAGTTTTTTGTTGGCCCTGATTTTTGGGTTATTGAAAACAAGTTTTTCCTGTCTTCCAAAAATTGGGCTGTTACAGCTCTTCCCCCCTTAATATGAATCTCGTCCCCGAGATTCGTAAGTGGGTACTTAAGAGTGTAACTAAAAACAAGAGTCTCGGGCTTCTTCAATTTTTGTAAATGAAGATCCTTTACGGGGTGGTCTTCTGAGAACTCGAGGTGTTGATGTTGTCAGAAAGTTGCTTGTCGAGGAGATGGATATGTTCACTTGACACTTCATGTCTTTGTTGTTGATGTTGATAGGGCGGCGCAATCCAATGAAGGGTCTTGATTTTGCGGCTTCTTAGATCTTCTGTCGTTGTCTGGACCTTGTCTTCCTTTAGGGGTATCGCAGATAGTTACCCACGGCAACCATCTGGCCTCACAGGGCGTCAGGTCCGTAGACTTTACTCTCTCCGATTACTATTAGGAAAGGCGTTAGAAAACTCCTATATGCTTCTTTGCTTCTTGAGTAGTCGACTGCGTTGAAGTGCGGATGCTTCCCCCCTTTGATTAGTCTTTGTAGGTTGTCGGGGATTATCTTCATCTTCGTCTCATTTTGCTTGGTGGCGATGGCAGGTCGTGGAATACTTTGTTGTGTATTGATCTTCATGGAGCTTTGCAGGCGTCTTCATAGGTGATTTAAGATCACATAGTTAGCCTTCCCTCGGGAAACTAGCTAGTGCCTTAAGAAAACCTTCGGTTAGATATTAGTCTAAAATAAGATAGTTATGTTAGTAGTGTTAGTTTGGTAAAGTTTTGTTGGAATTGCGAGACACATCTTGCTTCAACTCGGGCTTGAATCTGAATTCGCCGTCCTTCATGATGGTTCTTGATGTAGTTGCACAAAATGGCGTGGGAAATCCGTCATCCGTCTTGAAGACAATTTTAGAGATCTTGGGCTCTCATGTTGAAGTAGAGAGCGTTCCATACCGCACTCTTCTCATGAAGGGATGGGGGATAAAACTTTTTTTAAAAGGGGGTTTTGCTAAGTTAGACCTTTGAAGAGATGCCAAAAGTGTAACTCAGGCCGACATGGCAAAAAAAGAGTTTTGCAAACATACAGGAACAAAGCAAGAGATGAAAGTGTGGTGACTTTGCTTTGACGAAAAAGGCATGCTTGTGAGACACACAAGAAAACAATTCAAAAACACACACAACAAGGGAGCAAGTAAAAACATTACGCAAGAGTAAAACACAAAATTAGCACACATGCAAAGGACAAACAAGGTACCTCTAGTACGAGCAAGCGTCTATTACCACCGAAGAACGTGTAGCTCAAGTAAAAATAACTGAGCGAAACCTATCAAATCCTATGGGGCTGGGTCGACCATGGGTTGTTGAAGTCTTCTCTTTATCTCATCTCGATGTTGAGGTCTTCGGAAGGAAGCTTCTTTTTCTTTGGGTTGCTAACTACTAAGGTCTTCTCGGAACGTCGCCAAGTATGTAATTTTTAATAGAAAGATAACCAAAGAAAAACCTTTTGGTAGACTTTTAAATAAAAACCAGGGTTTAATAAACTCATGTTTATTTATTTAGAAAATATTTTGAGCCATGAAAACAAAGGACAAAAAGATATGTTTACTATTTTCTCTGTTTTTCTTCAAAACTTCAGTTTTATAAACCAGGCAGTAATTTTTGAAAATATGAGAAAATGGAAATCATGTTTATGGTTCCTTAGATAAAAACATTTTAGGCAGTAATATAGTGTTTACCAAAATATTTTTATTTCCTATCTGACGTCCATGCTAAACTAAGGTCTCCTAAAGTCAGGATGGCTCTGATACCAACTCTGTGGGGACCCCAGACTAGCAGTCTGAGACCTCCAGTATGCATACATTCACGATCCCATGATCAGTTAGTCGTGAACAACATACTCGAGTTGGCATTGCAGATTACAACATCCACTACACGAATACACGGCTTACACAACTGGTCACTTGACTCAGTTGAAAACAACTGCCACGCAGGACAGGAACACACACTAAAAACAGCGGAAGACTGCAAAACACACTCGTGGTAAACCCAAGTCACGCCTTGACTACCTATAGGCTACTGACTCGGAGACGTTCCTAGTTCGCATAGCCGTCAGCGACACCGTCTTCTTCCGGTTCTCCGGGTTTCTGCTCAAAGTCTGGCTAAGACAATAGCCAGGGACGAAACCAATGTGAGTAGGTTCGAATGTACTCTGCAAGACACCCCAAATGAAAGCTAAACATGCAAGTATGCATATATATAGGTGGTAGGAAGGCTTTAATTAGGGTTCAACTAGCCATGATGAATTTAAGACCCATCATAGTTGCACAAATTTTATTTTTCTTTGTTGAAGAAGATACTTCAAAAGATATTTCATTTCTCTTGTAGATATAGCATGTCCATAAGGTGTTGATAACGCATTATAAATAGAATAAAAATTTCTCTTTGCAAAACTTCTTGGAAGATCACAGCTTCAAGATCATCATTTATCCGGCACCTCAAAGGTACAATCATTCCCTTTCAACGTACCTCCCAGGTACAAGTTCCAAAACACTTTTCCAGCTTTTCAAAAACATTGACACAATGCTAGCTACATGGCCATTCAACTGTCCATATCCGAGGACGCGGCTATTCTGAATAGTTTTACTCTGCAGAGGTGTACACAATCCACAAGATCCAGTACATACGACGTGAACAACCACGGACTGTCCGAGACAGTATGCAAACATCGGATATGTCGAGACATCGTAGTAGTTTTCATAGACAGGGGTGCCATGAGACTACGGTAGAGACGTGGGGTAACGGGATAGCGTAGTAACACAGAACACGGGATTTTACCCAGGTTCGGTACGTCGCGACAGTACGGCGTACCTACCCCTGCACTTCTCACTAATTGGGACTAAAGCCCGTTTAACAGGGTTACAATGTGAGGGTGTAGATCTAGCTACTCGGCGAGGATGACCTTCTCGGCGAGTTGCGTAGAACTTCTCTGTTATGCGGTAAAGAACCTGAACCTAACTTATCTATCTCCCGTCCGGGTTTATATAATAGCCAGATTAGGGCTTACAGAATAGGAAACCTAGAAGACTACGTTTAACTCGTAACTTGGAAAACAAGGAATCCGTCCTCTCCTCCAAGCCAGATCACGCGGGCCGTGATCCGGGTTCTTCTAGAATCCGGCTTCTGCGCGTCGGACTACTGGGCCACCCAATGGACCTGAACCCATTACCTGTAGGCCACCCTGGTAGTCCAGCTCTTTATCTACCATCTTCTATACCCCTATTCAGTATATATCCGACAGTAGCCCCCAGGAAGGATCAAAACTCTGATTCTCCGTCTTTCGTCAAATACATTTTGTCCGGGAAATCTTGATTCAGCAGTCTTGATTCTTTCTACTTTCCTTTTGAAGGAGATGGTAACATAAAACTCTGAACCATGAAAATACGGCTTTTCTTCTCGCGATCCTTCGCGGAAAAGGAACTTCTAACGTCAGCGTCTTAATCATGCTGACGCAAGCGACGCTCGGTTCCACGCGGGAAACCCCTCAGCGTATCTCTGACAGATTCTCACGGGAAACGAGGAGATAGCCATCATTCCCCTGTCGTTTCATTTCCCGGATTTTCCGGCGAGCGACACGCGTCGAACATCCAACGGTCGAAAGAGCCGTTGGCACGTATCTAAACGGCTTTCCGGCTATAAATAGCCACCCTCGTCCTCATCGGAAACTTTCCTCACTCCCCACTGCCTACGCCATTGCCGCGAACGCGAGCTCGAGAGCAAAGCACTTGTCCCAGGCGCTCACAGCATCCAAGCACACCGAAACGCAACGCCACAAGATGGCCTCCTCACCGTCATCGCCGACCCGCGCCACCATCAACGAGCTGATCAGCGATCTGGATTCGCAGCCGGGATCGCCCAAGCTCACCGGCGACGTGCCGGAGAAGACTACGGCCTCCGCGGCGGGCGGAGAAAACACTTCCGCCGCCGCGGACATAGCGGGATCGAGCTCCGCAGCATCCCCGCCGTTTGTACCTGAAACGGCGGAGGAAAAGATCGAGCTCCTCGGCGACGAACTCGCCGCCGCGGAGGCCGCCGCCGCCGCCACCGCCGGAGCAGACGAGGAAACGGAATCTGCAGGCAACTGGAGTGCCTGCAGTATTCCCCCGGCTCTCCTTCCAAACTTGGAAAAGGAGGGCCTGGTTCTTAAGAAGAAATGGCGGCTGCCAGAAGACGAGACCGAGCCTACGCCAAAAAATGGCGAAAGGGTCCTTCTCTGTTCCCACCTTCTTCGAGGTATGGGACTTCCACCTTCTTCCTTCTTCCTCCAAATCCTTTCTCACTACAACATCCAGCCCCATAACCTTCCTCCCAATTTCATCCTCTACATGGCCGGCTTCCAGGCTTTGTTTGAGGGCTACTTAGGGCTAGAACCTAGGTTAGATTTCTGGACTTACTGTTTCGGGGTTAAGCGGAACTCTTCGGAGGGCGCACTCCCGACTTGCGGGACCATATCTTTCACTCTTCGGAGATTCCGAGAAGATTGGTTCCCCAAGATAAAAACTTCGGAATCCGTCAAATTTTGGACGGGTTCCTTCTTTTATCACCCCGACGTGCCTTTCCCTAAGGAAGCTGTCGGGGTTCCACCTTTCGTGAACTCTGCCGCAGTTCCCCAGGATAACTGGGGAACGGAAGCCGTCCAGGTTCAGCCGCCAGATCTACTAAAGATCAAGCGGCGCATCGCCAAGCTCACCTCCATGGATCCGCCTCTAACCGGCATGGACACGGTTCTATGCTGCCTGATTAGGCGAATCCAGCCACTAGCCAACCACAGCGGCCGTCTCCTGTGCGATTATACGGGAGTCAAGGATCCGATGCGGACAACCACCAAGGATTGGCCCGCAAAGGAGCTTCGCCGGCGTATCAACCAATTGGTCGCATCACGCGACCAATACGAGGCGAGTCGGCCAATGTACACGGCCGAAAATCCGGTTCCCAAGGTAATTTTTCAGTCATTTGGGTACAGTTTTATTTTTTCTCGGATTTCCTAGCTTCTGATTTTGATCTTGCTTGTCCGACAGTTCGCGGATCTTTCATATTCGGACTTGGTATCTGAGGCTGAGCTGGACGCGCTGCGCACCGCCGCTACAGGTGGACGCAAGCGCAAGAAGATAACTTCCTCGGAAGAAATTATCGATCTTGACGGAATCCCCGTCGCCACTTCCAGGTTCTTTCTTCTGAGTTCTGTTTTCTTTTATGGGAACTTTTCATCCATCTTCAGTTCTTTGACTTTTTCGGGTTTTTTGTTTTTAGCCTGCAGCCTTCCACCCTGAAGCCGAAGAAGCTGAAGAAATACAAGGTTTCTTCCAGCCGAGGCAGCCAACCTTCTCCCGCCGCCGCCCCGGACACGCCACGCACAATGGCGGAAGAGCCTACTGCAGCCCCCACCACCAAGCCCCCGGAGCCCAGCCAGCCCATTGTGTCCGACACGGACACGAGGGAAAGGGCGGCTCCAGAGGTGGGAAAATTTTCTCGGACTTTCGACGAGGAAATTCCCACCTTTGACAAGGATTTCCAAGCTATCAACGACGGCTTGGACGCAGCCGGGAATCTCTTTGCGGAATACGCAAAAGAGTTCAAAGAAAACTTGGCAGGTTTGCAGCGCATGAGCCAGGTATATAACTGTAGCCCCCAAGCATTAAACAAAATGCGTGCTTTTTGCTTTGATGTTTTTTGTAGTCATTCTTCTCCTTGCTATGTTTCAGCAAACCTCCGAAGCCATTAACATGGAAGTTTTCAAGAAACTCACCATCAAGAATAAAGAAGTTAGAAGTCTTCTTTCTATTCTTGAAGAAAGGGAGGCAGAGCTGGAATCATCTAAGCTCACACTGTCGGAAACACAAGGTAAGCATTTTCCTTCTGAAATTTCCGATTCAATCATTTGCCTAAGTTTTTCCCGAGAAGCTGGCTAACTCGGATTTTTTTTCTTGCTTTTCAGCTGCATTAGCTCAGGCTAAACAAGCAGCGGAAGATTCTGGCAATGCCGAAATTCTCCGTAAGGAGAATGTTGAGCTTCACAAGAACCTTGTGAAAGCACAATAAGACCTGGAAGCCAGCAACATGGCCCTTGGAATTTCCAATTCCAAGGCTTCCGAACAGGCGGAGAAGGACAAATCCACCATTCAGGATTTGACCGACGCTCTGAACCTTCGCCTGGAGGAAGTTTCCGAGATTGACAAACTCATCGGTAAATCTCTGACTCATTTTATCATCTTTCCATGTTTTACTTTCTCTGTTTTTCCGTCTAACCCTTTTGGGTGTTTTATTGGAAAAACCAGGAGATACCCCACATGGCACTCGGGTTGCAGGCATCCGAGCTTTCGGGGAGACATGGACTTTGATCAAGGCTGCTGCAACGCAGCTGGTAGACAAGTTTCTTCCCGAAAAATCTGGGGAATGCTCGGAGGTTGAAAAACTTCCGGGTGCCATCATGGAGGTGGCGGAGTCCAAAGAGTCCCTTGTTCGCTCCGCTGCACGGGGTGGTGCGCGCATGGCTCTCGGCCTCATGCGCATGCACTACCCCACTGCCAAATCCTGGCGCGTGGCGTCCGGTGTCCCTCAAGGATACACGGATATTCAGCGAAACACCATCTTTGGTGAAGTCAAAGGCCACGCCACCCAGATTGCCTCCATGGTTAATATCTCCGTCAACTATCCAGAAGAGGAGATCCCTCCGATCCCCGAAGACGAAAGCAGCGAGGAGGAGTCAGATGCTTGAAGGGTTATCTTGAACCTGGATAGCAAAAGTAGACAATAGGAGCATTGCCATTCTTTCAATGTAATCCAAAATGTAATGCTTCTTTTTGTATGAATGAAACTTCCGTCTTTTGCAGTTTAAATTATGAAATTCTTTGCAAGTTTTTTGGATTTTATCATTCCTTTATCTTCTAAGTTCTCTGGTGTATATGCTTTAACTGTCCTTAGTGTTTGAAATGGCTCAAATAGCAATATGAATCTTCATGCCGAGTAACTGGGGACGAACCAAGCAGTTTTGAAACTCGGAAACATGGACCATGCTAAAGGCATTTTTACTAACTAGTTTCAGTAACCCAACACACACACAATCAGATAAGACTTAGAGAAAACAAGGAAAGTTTTAAGTGGAACTTGGGCACGCAGGCAATTCAAGTTTCCCTTAGCCGTTAACAGGCTGAAAAATCATTCAGTTTTGTAACGCCGAGTACGCAAGCACAATTCGGGTTAACGTTGAGAAATTTGTAAGATCATTGGGAAATAGATGAGGCGGAAACACTTTGCACTTATAAAGAATATGGATGACAGCATTCCGACAACTTTATTTCATGATCTTAAAAGATGTTTACATAGAATTGAACTAAGTATGGAAAGGTACATAACTTGCTAGACGTTCCCAGGCTTCCGCAATCCACTTGACTTTGTCGAATTTTTTCAGCATCTTGTAGAGTGGTAAGGCTTTATCCCCCAGCCGACTAATAAATCTGCTGACGGCTGCAGCGGAACCCGTCAACCTTTGGACATCTTTTACACATGTAGGTTTTGAGATGTTCAAGATTGCCTTGATCTTTTCCGGGTTAACTTCTATTCCTCTGTGGGAAACAATGAAACCCAGAAGTTTTCCTGAGGGAACCCCGAATATGCACTTAGATGGATTCAACTTCATCTTGTAAGTGCGTAAGTTCTCGAAAGTTTCTCGCAAATCCTCAAGGAGTGTATCTTTTTCCTTGGTTACGACAGCGATATCGTCCACATAAACATGGACGTTTCTGCCAATCTGACTATGCAAACAGCGTTGCATGCAACGCTGGTAGGTTGCACCTGCGTTCTTCAGGCCAAAGGGCATGGTTACGTAATAGTACGTCCCATACGGGGTTATAAAAGAAGTCTTGATTTGATCTTCCTTTTTCATGCGTATTTGGTGGTACCCGGAGTATGCATCCAAAAAGCATAAAAGCTCGGAGCCTGCAGTGGCATCTATTATTTGATCGATTCGCGGTAATGCGAACCTATCTTTCGGACACAACTTGTTCAATCCTGTGTAATCTATACACATTCTAAGAGCAGTAGTGTCTTTCTTCGGCACTAAGACCGGATTTGCGGACCAATCAGTATGGATTACTTCCTTGATGAAATCCGCTGCTAAAAGCCGGATAATTTCCTTGCCAATAGCCTTCCGTCTTCTTCCGTCAAACCGACGGAGACCTTGTTTGACGGGTTTTGATCCAGGAATAACCTTGAGTTGGTGCTCAGCAAGTTCCCTGGGTACGCCTGGCATGTCAGCTGGACACCAGGCAAAAATATCCCAGTTCTCACGGAGGAACTTGATGAGCTCGCCTTCCTATTTGTCTGTCATCCCAGTCCCTACGATGACAAATTTTGTCGGATCTTTGGGATCTAGGATTACCTGTCTTGTATTCTCGGACGTCTTGAAGCTATCTGTTGGCTTCCGAGTTTCTTTTCCTGCCGGCATTTCTTTCGGCGATACCTCCTTGGCTAATTCCTTCAGTTCCTCCTTTGCTATAACTCTTTGAGCGCAAAGGGCGTTTTCTTTCTCCAACTCGTTTGCCAGCTTGAAATCACCGGCTATGGTGATTACTCCTCCTTTGGGTCCTGGCATTTTCAGCTTGTTGTAGATATAACAGGATCTTGCCATGAATTTGGCGAAAGCTGGACGTCCGAGTATTGCGTGATACACGCTTTCGAACGGCACTACTTCGAAGGATACTTTTTCCTGCCGGAAGTGATCTTTATCTCCGAAGGTGACATCTAGGGAAATTTCTCCTAAGGATCGTGCTTGCCTGCCAGGAACAATGCCATGGAAGCGTATATTGCTGTAGTTGAGCTGGGACTCGGAGATCTTCAAGTGCTTCAGTGTAGCCAGGTACATTATATTAATGCTGGATCCTCCGTCCATCAGCACTCTTCTTAGCCTAGTGTTTTGAACAATAGGGCTGACAACAAGAGCTTGTGTGCCGGGTTCAGGGATATTTCCGGGATGATCAGACTGATCCCAGACTATTGGCGTGTTGGAGTACTTCAAGTATTTCGGGGTCGCAGGAATAACCGCGTTTATTTCCCGAAGTGTTCTTTTTGCCACCTTTGCTGACGGGGTTGCTAAGAAAGTTAGCATTGCTTCTCCGTCAACTCTCGGAAATTTGGGTTCGCCCTTTCGCTGTTGTTCCTGGATTTTGTCATCAGTGTCCGATTCACTGTCTTCCTTTTCAGCTTCTGGCTTTTGTTTGGCAGGTTTCCTTTTGGAAGCCTTCCCTTTATTTCCGGGTCCTGCATTGCCTTTCATATGCTTGTTTAGCCGGCATTGCGCATTTGTGTGGGTTTGTTTCCCAAATTGCGAGTGGTGGACGTAGGGTTCCGACTTAATTCTCTCCCATTCTTCGGGAGTGTAATTGATTGGATCTGGGCTGCGACCTTTCCACTTATTTCCCTTATCTCCTCCAAAGGCTATGTTGACCTCCTTGGGCTTTGTCGTTGACTCCGGAGTTCCTTTTTTGTCAGAACGAGGGGTTTTCTTGGTGAGTATTAGTGACTCAATATTGCCTCCTCTTGCTCTGATATCATGTTCAGCTGCAGCGTGCTCATTAGCGGTTGTAAGCATAGATCCGAGATCTTTGTGCTGTTTAGAACCAACCATGAACGGTACGAGTCCGGGTTTTAGGCCATTGACGAAAGCATGCATTGCTTGTACGTCAGTTACTCCAGAACAACTATTCTTCATTGCAGTCCATCTGGAGATGAAATCCACGTATGGTTCGTCCTCAAATTGGGTGCAACGGTTCAGCTGGTTGATGCTATTTGGGCGTTTGTATGTTCCCCGAAAATGCTGAGTGAATACTCTAGCCATGTCATCCCAGCTGTCGACAGTTCTTGATGGTAAACCATTGATCCAATCTCTGGCTCCGTCTAGCAACATTAGGGGAAGAAACTTGACAGCTTCCAGGTCTGTCCCGTTGTTGATTTGGACGGCTGTATAATAATCTGAGAGCCAGCTATCCGGGTTTGTGCTGCCGGTATATTTTTGGTAGGTTGGACCAACTTTGGCGAAGCCAGAATGCAGTGTTATCCTTCGGATCCTGTCAGTAAAACACTTAGGACCAAAGTATAGATCATCCTTTTCTGCTCTATCAATGTGTGAAGAATATCTTCCGGCTGAATGGACAGAAGGGGATCTACTCCTTTCGTTTCCATTGTTGCGCGGACGCGCTTTTCCGAGGTTATCTCTATCTCTTCCGAGTTCACGTCCTTTTGGGTTAGGCGGAGTTCTGCTTCTGTGCCTTTCCTTATCCTTAGGAGGTGTCCGGGATCTTTCACGTCTGTGAGGTATATCGTATCTTCCAGCTTTTTCAGCTGGGTTTCTCGGAGGTGGCATTATTTTGCCGTCATTCCGGTGTTTGTCTTCCCGATCATGTGGTTTATATCCATCTTTCGGGAGTTGAGGTCCGATTCTAGACGCTGCGTCCCGGTTATCTGGGTTTTTCCTGTCTTTTCTCGGATCCTCTTTTTTATCCGAATCTCCGGGTTCTTCCGGTCCAGGTGCTCCAGCAGCGCAAGTAGTTGTTTTGCAGAGGGCGGAATTATCATGCAGCCTCCCTGATCGTTCTTGGCCTCGCTGTTGCTGCTGTAATGCTTTTCCTAGGAAAGCATACACCCCTTGGAGTTTTTTCCCGTTGGAGTACAGATCGTTGTTTAGGATGGCGAACGCTGCTTCCGCGTTTTCCGCTGCGGTTTTGTATATTGGTTCGCCCTTGGCATCTTTGCCGTTTAACTGCTTTTGCCAAGATGGGTTATAGAACCTTTCTTTTGGCGGCAGTTCTTCCGGTTTTGCAATTCCGGGTAACCTAGTCGGTTTTAATGCAGATCTATTCTTTCTCTCGTACTCCTCTATTTCCTCCTTCATGATTTTGATATCATGCTGGGTTTGTTGGAGATGTTGTCGAGATCGGAGTAAATGTTGTTGTTGCCGTTGGAAAGCTTGTCTCCTGGCTTCCAGCATCTCAGTGGGTTCATCTGGTCCCACTGGTGTTTGTAATAGCTCTTGCTCCTCCTGTTCCGTCATTGGCGGAGCAGTGATTTCCTTAGATTTCTTCTCCGCGGGCTTTTCTCTGCTTGCTTTTCCTATTTCCGGGTTTTCTTCAGCTGTATAAGCTAGTTTTTTCTTCCGGAGTTTTTTAGCAGACTTGTGCCTTTTCTTGGAAGAGGGAGGGTTTTTGGCAGGCTCTTCCTCTGTCATCTCCTTGACATTAGGGAATATCGGAGAAGTTTCTCCGTCTTCTCTCTCTTCCTCTGGCGGAGGGGTTTTAGGGCTTTCCTGGCTGCCGGCGCCCGTTGTATCAGCTGGTTTTGCCATTAGCACTTCATGGAATCCCTCTTGAAAGGACTTAACCTTTCTTACGAAGGCATCCTCGTCTTCGTCTTCGGAGTCGAAGTTATCCGATCCGGTTTCCGACTCCAACCTCGCCTCAATGGCGGCAAGCACGGACTCTGCTTCCGAGTTCATCGTCTGGTTGACGGATGTCGGATCTTCCGCCTCTGTGACGGGTGTTTGTTCTTCCGTCTCTATGACGGGTGGGTTGTTATCTGCCTCTTGCACGGGATTTCCGTCATCCGTGTTTTCAGCGATTTCGGATTGCACCATGCCAATAAAGTGTGTATCACTTTTTTGTCGGCGATCTGAGCAGAATCCGGCGTCATAGTCGTCTTCGACTGGGAATAGGGCGGGTGGGAAAAATTTGCTTCCACCGCAAAACCCCATTGCCTCTGCAGTTAGTCCGATAAAGATGTTAGCAGATCCGATCGGTAACACGCAGGCACTTACCAGGTGGTTTTGCGCCGGTATATAGGATCCGTTGTCGAGGAAGCGCCCGACGTCGTCGTCGAACTCCAAGCTTCCGACAGTGATCGATCTTCCAATTCCGCCCAGTATCCCAGATCGGAATTTCACGCCTGACGTCGTTTGCCCCACGGTGGGCGCCAACTGTCGAGACATCGTAGTAGTTTTCATAGACAGGGGTGCCATGAGACTATGGTAGAGACGTGGGGTAACGGGATAGCGTAGTAACACAGAACACGGTATTTTACCCAGGTTCGGTACGTCGCGACAGTACGGCGTACCTACTCCTGCACTTCTCACTAATTGGGACTAAAGCCCGTTTAACAGGGTTACAATGTGAGGGTGTAGATCTAGCTACTCGGCGAGGATGACCTTCTCGGCGAGTTGCGTAGAACTTCTCTGTTATGCGGTAAAGAACCTGAACCTAACTTATCTATCTCCCGTCCGGCTTTATATAATAGCCAGATTAGGGCTTACAGAATAGGAAACCTAGAAGACTACGTTTAACTCGTAACTTGGAAAACAAGGAATCCGTCTTCTCCTCCGAGCCAGATCACGCGGGCCGTGATCCGGGTTCTTCTAGAATCCGGCTTCTGCGCGTCGGACTACTGGGCCGCCCAATGGACCTGAACCCATTACCTGTAGGCCACCCTGGTAGTCCAGCTCTTTATCTACCATCTTCTATACCCCTATTCAGTATATATCCGACAGGATAACTGATCCTAACCATCCACTATGTCAGTGCTAGTAAATGACTACCTCTTCAACTGGGTTTGTTCTCCCTGACATCGAGTGAGTCAGCCGTGTCGATCCGGTTTCCCCTGACAACACACCGCCATGGCAGGAGACCCAATTGCTGCAACCGGTAGTGAACTTAATCCCACACTGTGAATGTCCCGTTTCTCCCTCCCGGCGACAATTCGGTTCGGGGGACTCTAACCCCTATAGCACTTTGAGGTAGACACGGACTAACACCGACAAGCAATTAGCTAGACCCCGTTCCCATATTGGGTTAATGTGGCAGCACGGCTTGGTTGTCCGGCGAAGACTAGGTTATGTGTCATTTTTGGAAAAAAAAAACAAGTCGAAAATATTTCCTTCTTCACAAACCTCCCTCGGACAAGGTCCCACCTTTCCTCGGGGTTTTTCCAAGCTTTTGCTTTCCAAAAACATCAAGTTAAAATGTCCACTAGGGGACTTAAGTTGATTAAGTGATGATACTAAAATGTCTAAAGGGCTTGGTAACACCAAGATTATATATTAGATATAGCATATTAGATACATAAAAATAGATAGTGGTGTAGTCAACTTAAAAGAATAGTTTTTGAATCAAACTTTTGTAAAACTTCAGAAGTAAAACATGCATGATAGATAATGATAAGTAAAACAACAGCAAGCATTTAGAATGGCTTGCCTTGGCACAGGTCTTGCTCTTGAAATAAACAAGAGTCGCAATAAAAACCTCTCCGGGAAATAATACCGTCTTCGTTATCTAACGTCGTAAACACAAAAAGGAAAACACCCAATCAGAACCAAACAAAGGCAAGCACTTGACAAAAAGTAAACATACAGCAAGCATTTCATCAAACAAGTACACTGTACTAGGGTGCACACCATCAAGCAAAACAGGCACAGACAATACACACGAATAACACTAGAATTGATGTTATGGATCCTCAACCAAAATGGCATGAGTCCAGTGGGTGTGCCACTCTCATATCATGCTCAAATAAGGTTAAATGACTCTCTGGCCATTCATGAGGATGAGCAAAATAACAAGAAAACAACCTAGGAACACATACACACGCATAGAAAAATAATAAGAGGCAATATTACCATCTCATAGTAACACATGCTTTTCTAACCATTGAGAAATAATATAACTAGTAGCTAAGCAACCTAATAACAGAGAGAAAACAATACCAAACATATCATGGCATCACTCAATACATGAAAATAATCATGGAGCAAAAGACTACTAAAACTAGAGATGCAAAAAGGGGCCATTTAGACATGCATACATGCATAACAATAATAGATAACTAAACAAGATTTATTCTACTTGATAGACATATAAGGTAGCATCCAAATAACAACCCAAACAATTTATCAAAAACTAAGCATGCAAATAACTACTATGGCAGAAATCACCTAAAACTAGCATGGCATGCTAAAATGATCTAGACCTTATTCAATCATGCAAGCAAGTATAAAATGCAAAATAACAGTAGCTATTCTATAGATAACAATACTAAAGCATTTATTCAATTCATCATACCAATATGAAGAATAACATAGTTTAACCTATTATCACTAGGAAAAACACCCTATGAGAATAAAACTATAACAAACATGGTTTTCCACACCCAAACCCTATCATGCTAATGAATCACTCAAAACACAAATAAAACATGTATTGATACCCTACACATGCTAGGAATCAATTTTATAACAAAACAATATAACACACAATTTAATAAAGGCATAGCAATAATATGCAGAAAATGGCTAAACACTAAATATTGCACCAATCCTATTCTGTAACTCCTAACATCATGAAAAACTAGTATAAGGTGCTCCTAGTCATTATCAAACCAACACAATTGGATTCACTTCAAAACTCATCACCAATAAAATAAAACAATTCATATAAGTGCTCTCTAGCCTAAAACTAACATGCATGTCATTTTCAATCAACAACTCAAGTCAACATAAGGTCAACTGCCACAGATAGGAATTTTCAAGGGCTACTCATAACAGTTGAGTTTGCATGTTTTGGATACATAAAACTCAAGTTATTAAATAAATGGTGTTAATGAGTGTCTCTGCCATTTATTTTATTTCTCCAAAAATACAGCACAAAAACTAGATCTGCAAGTTGGAGATGGTTAAGAAAAAGTAGATATATCACTGTGATTTTTAGTTTGTCAAAACTCAAAGATTAGCATTTTCATTATGAATTAAAGCAAACAGCCAGAAACAGATCTGCTGGGAAAGAAATACCACCTGTAGAAAAAAAAAACAGTAATGGGCCAGATTTGGAGAGTGATGGGCCGCTCAGAGGTAGGCCAGCCCGTGAGCGAGCGCGCGCGGTCGAACCGGTATGCTGCCGTAAGATCAGAAATGAGCGACCGAGATCCAATGCTCCAGGATTCAAACACACCCGTTGGATGCGGATCCGTCGACAGAGAGGAGACCACGTCATCCATCGTCGGCGGCGACCAGAAACGGGTTGGTGGAAACGGATATCGACGGCGGAGCTAGGTCTTCTCTGCCGGAGTTTCGCCGTGGAGGGATTCAGGGCTTCCCCGGAAGCGAGACCTGCACCAATCGGTAGCGGGAGGCGATGCGAACCACATGCTCCCACTCCCGCTTGCAGGGGATGGCCGAGGGGGAGTCCTTGACGAGGTGCGGCGGCCGGCGACCAAGGTCGTCATCGGGAGCACACCTGCAGAGGGTAAAACTCCAAATTAAAACGGGCAGCAGCCTGAAGAGGCCAAGGGACAGGGAATGAAGCCTAAGGAGAGGGCGGAGAGGACCTGCAACGGTGGCTCGACGAGGAGGTTACCCGCGGCGGTCGGCGACCGGTTCCGGCGAGCAACCGTGTTAGGGAGAGGGGTTTCCAGCTAGGGTTTCGATTAGATGCATCACGAGGTGGATGGACTTGATGGAGAACAGAAGGGTGGCTCGGGGACGATTGTCATCGAAGCTCGGCGCCCATGGCGACCACGGGTGTCCTCGCTCGAGGTCGATGAGACACAGGGAGCGTGCCCGGGAAACTCACGGGGGTGAGGCAACACTCGAGGGACGAACGGAGGGGAGATTTTGGTGCTGGGGTGAGTGGAAATGAGTGTTCCCTGTTCTCACCCGCAGGTGTTCGACAGGGATGAGGAGGAGATAGGAGGGAGAATGAGACCAAGGATGAGCACGGGCTTGCTCCTGGAGAGCTTGTGGAGCGGAATAAAGAGGACACGAGTTGGGGCATGCCTTCCAGTTGTTAGAACGTGAGGGACGTGGCGAGCGCGTCCTGGGCACCATGGCCAGCGCATGGGTAGGAGGAAGAGGACAATCAGAGAGGGAGGGCTCTCGCCGGGGAGTCACGGGAGGCTATAGGAGGCTGCTGGCGCAAGCTTTCTCCCTGTGGTGCACTGCGGTGGTCGATGAGAGAAATGGGTGGTGATCACCCCTTTGTCCATTTGTTGGTGCCTGAGATAGGAAGAGAGAGGAGTAGGTAGACCATGTCTAGGGTGTTAAGGGACTAAAATGCACTGCCCAGGTGCAGGAGAGAGGAAGGGAGAGGGTGGGAATAGTCCAGGATAGGCATGTTCTCAACAGTGACCAGAAGGAACAGAGGTGGTTTTTGCTGGTTTTTACCAAAATTCTGAATAGAACAGATATGAAATATCATGTCCATTGGATATAGGGTGAAGAATTTATTCTAGGTATGGTGGTCTCAAGGTTTTCTAAAATTATTTCTTTCACAAAATTTTGGAAATTAAAAAAATGGCAGAATTTTTAAATGTTTTCTCCATAATTTTATAAAAAACTTGCAAATGTTTTTGTATAAAATGGTCCCAAGTACCAATAGGCATGTTGGGTAATTTTTCCAAGATTTTAGGAAATACTTTTCTTCACAAAATATTTTAAATTCCATTTGTGGCCTTTTGGAAAGTGGAAAATAATAAATATTAAAATTCTTTTAAAACAAATATTTTTGAGTTGGTATGAGATAGTATATAATATAGGTCTCAAAAGTGATTTTTAATAAACAACTCCTTTGAAAATATTTGAGACACCAAGTGGAAAAAGGGTGAAAACAAGAGTTTATTTAATAGGATAAAAACCATGTGGGAAGAACAATTAAATGGCCATTGGAAAATAAATGGAACATATATAGGTGATATATAAGTCATGGAGATGACAAGGGTAGGTTCATTTGGCCTGAAAACAATAAGGAGTGATTTGGAGTAACATGGACAAAGTGCTTCATAATAAGGGAGATATGATCATTAGTTTGAGGATGCCTTCAAAAGGACTTTGAAAGATGATACCAAAGGGTTTCAATATCCATAATAACAACTTGGATAGGTATAACAGATATATACAATGAGATGCATGATGATTGGCTCAAGAATTGTCATAGAAGTTTGTCTCCAAAGTTGGGGATTTTTAAGAAAACAGAAGATGATATGGACATGAGATGGAATATGGTATTGATGTTTGATCTTGTTATTACTAGGTTTTATTTTATTTAACAACACACATTAATCAACAAACATAAATAAAAACTTGAAAGTAAACATAAGATAGAATTACACAACAAGCAGATAAAATAACAAGTCACACAAGATCACTCAGTCAACTGAGTTCCCCAAATTAATTTCCAGGATGTTTTTCTCAAGTGTTAATTTTTAGGTAGTGATCAAGACATACCATGACAAGAGGATTTTGTAAAGAGGTTCAGCTCAAAAGTTGTTATTTCCAAAAGAATACAATTAAGGTAAAACACAGGGGTAACGTAGTCCCCTCTTATTGTTTTTGCAAAAAAAAGGAAGTGAGAAGGAGTTTTTGAAATACTTGCAAAAACATCTTGGTTGAAAACAGGTTGGAGATGATTAGATCCAAAATACTTTTCATATAGTTTTGGAAATTATCTTTTGTTTTTCTCAAAACTTGGCCTTTGGGTTTCTTCTAAAATCAAAACATTTTCAAAAAGGTTTTTGCCAAAAGAGTGTGAGGGATGAAGATGATAAGCTTTCTTGTCATGACTTGATCACAAGAGTTGTGTTTTAAGAAAGTTATGATCATTGGTTTTAAGGTTAGTTGTTAACAAACTCAAACACAAACACATACAACAACCAAATAGAAATGAAAACACAAGCATAAGTCAAACATATTAAAAAAGTTTTTGTTGGCCCTGATTTTTGGGTTATTGAAAACAAGTTTTTCCTGTCTTCCAAAAATTGGGCTGTTACACCAAGCTGGAGAGAGGCTAGTCCCAACTCTAGCGCCCTGGCCATCGGCGGCTCCCGCTCCACCACGCGTCGCCCGCAGCCACTGCCCGGCAAAAAGGTGAAGGCGGAGGAGTCGCCGCCGTCGATGCTGCAGGAGATGATCATGGCCCAACTGGCGCTCGTCACCGAGAACGACCCTAAGGGAGTCATCCCGGTGTTCGAGGCCTCAAGGAAGACCCTCCCGAGCCTGCATGTCAAGGAGGTTGGCCGACCACGTGGCGATCACCCGGGCGCCATTTGTCGACCTCACCGGCGACGAGAACGACGGCGTCACCCGCGGCGCCAACTTCGACGAGGCGGGTCCGAGCAATATGGGCGGCGACGTCTTATGGTGCTACGATGACTAGTTTAGTTTAAATTTCGTTTAAATTTGAAAAAATCCTAAGCGTTTGAATGAAACTTGCTTTAACTTTAGGTTTGAATTTTTTAAGTGGAGAGGGACACACCCTACACGCTAGGGAGAGATACAGTGGAGAGGATAGACACTCCGCCACAGTGTTTTGAGAGTCCACCGCCGTCGCCGCCGTTTCCCGGCCATCCCCGCCGCTGGCGCTCGCGCTGGCTGCTACGGTGATGATATAGGGTGTCGGCCCCGCTTGTAGAGCAGTAGATTAGTCTTCCGAGTTAGTTGTTTGCTTCTGTGTTCGGGTGTTGGCGGCATGCCGTCGAGGATTTCTTCGCAGGTGAGTCCGGCCCGTGCCTGCGTGGTGTTGCTGCTTCCGCTCTCCGGTCTCTGGCTCTCGCGGTGGGGGTGGGATTTCGAGGAGATGGCGGCGGGGTCCTCTTTCTCGCATAAGGTCGATGGAGGAGCTCTGGTTCTGGAGCGCCCTCGGTTCCCCTCTGCGAAACCTGAAGATGTAGTTGCTGCTCTTCCGCTGGCCGGCCGTGGCGGCGAGGGCGGAAGGATGATGCTGCTGCTGCTTCAATTTTCGTCGACAGGAACCTGGTTCTTTGCTGCATCGACGAGCTCATCACGCGAAGCCCGAGTTGCTTCCGCTTTTCAAGGCCAGGAGGGTGGCCTGCTTTCAACCTCCGATTTGGAGGCCTGCCGGACCAGTCGTCAGGGCTCGACGTCGTCCTATGTGCAAGTGGTTCGTCCCCGCGCTTAGGTCGACTACTGGCGGTTGTGCTCCATCGCTGGTTTGGGAGAGCTTCGAGCGTCATGTGCTCCGTTCTCGGTGCGTTGCGCCTGGAGGACACTGGCGATGTGGTGGTGGAGAAGATCTTGGACTCGATTGCTTTTCAATTTTTGTTCCAGGGTCTATGCTGTAATTTTCCGGTCCTTTTTCAAAGTCAAAGGTCTATAGGGAAGAGTTGACAAGGGGCTGGATGTAAAATGTACCCGCCCCGTTGGATGAACACGCAGCTTCGGGGTCTTTGACCCCTCTCTTTGTTCAAAAAAAAAGTGGAGAGGGACACCACACGGCCCGGTTCTGCATGTATCACTCCCGCTGTGTCAGTATACCACACGGCTGAAAATGGTCGGGACGGGAGAGCGAAAGCAGGCGAGCGAAGACGTTGGTGCGCCGTCCACGCGGCCTCGTTCTAGCTAACTTGTGTGAGACAGCAAAGCGAAGGCATGATGACAAGGTTGTACTATGCGTGCCCCCCTTGATTGCACGCCGGCCCGGTCGCGATGCACGGTGATGGAGGCCACCTAACCGACCATGTGTGAGTGTGCGACGCCGACGTTGTGCTCCACGAAGAAAGAATCAATCCCATCAATGTGCACGCGCGCCTAGCTCGTCGTCGGTCTATACTCTCCCCATACATGCCGACGTGCAGGGCTACGTAGTATACGTACGAGTGCCTGGCTAGCTAGCTGGTGGCATTTATACACACACCTCGCGCGGTCGTTTGAGACGTACAGCAAGCTAGTATTTCGGGCCCGATGTACAGTATATAGTACGGCCCAATGCACGTGCATTCATTCCGTCGCACGGACCATGTTCGTTCGCCACTGTACTGCTCCCCGATCTCCCTTTTTCCCTGCCCCGCATACAAGGTACAGTGAAAAAAGAGGAAGGGAAACCGTGGCGTCAGTCACACGAACAACGCCGCCGCGGCCGCGCGGCACTGTGCAGCGCACGCACTACCATTGGAGCTAGCTAGCTACTCCCATGTCATCATAGCGGCAAGCGAAGTAGACATGGATGGATGGATGGTGGTTAAACCACGCCACGCGGTAGCTGTTCTGGGCACTAGCGCCTGGCTGGGTGTCGCCGTATCACACCGAACACTACTGCTGCCGCTGTACGCGTAGGGAGACGAGCCAATAGAGTTCCCGTGCGTCGCGGCTGTACGTAGACGGGTTGCGTGGAGGGTATACGTCGACGACAACCAAGTTTGTACTTGAGGGTACGTATGTATACACGGTGGGTGGGTCCAAAGCTAGTAGGAGGAATTCCGAGGAAGGACGGGCTACGGCGTGAACCTTGGTGCGAGCTTGCCGGAGAGAGTCGCCTCCACTCACGGAAGTCTTGCATGCGGCGACCGCGACACGATAGAAAAAGCAAAGCTCGGTAATACACTAATACTACACGGTCAAACAACAAGGTGCTCCATCCGTTTCATCGCAGTAGCCAACACAGATATTTTTCACCCTAAATAAAAAAACAAACATGGTAAACTTTTCAGCGATTCTTTCCTGTGTTGCCGAAAACGTTCTACTGGTAGCATGATCGAGTGCTTTGTTGGCACAGTGGCATGGCTTCAGCGGCGGCCGTGTCCAGCCACGACCGGATGGGCCATCGCGTGTCGCCACCCAAGCGTGACTCTCTGGACCCACATCGGCAGTCACACGGAAGAGCACACGCAGACGGCACGGCCGGGCAAGGGAGGGCCCACGTGTCATACCTGGTTCCCTCTGACGTCCCGGCCGCTGCTGTGTGGACCAAGCAGTTCACCCGCGTGATCCGCCTCGGGTCGCGCGCGCCCGCAGCTTCTTCCCTAGACAAAGGTCGGTCCTACTGTACACGAGCATACGAATAACCCCCGATTAAGCGTGCGTTAATTCTCGCGCTAATCCAGCACAAGTCAATTCTAACGCCCACGGCCACCCAAGTTTAGTGGGCACTAACCAGCCGATGCAATCCAGGGAGAGAGCCGCGGGCGCCACGTGGGCGAGACCCCGTCCATAACCGCCTAGTCCCTCCAGACGTGGAGAGCAGCTCCTGCAAAATCGAACGCCGTTTTACACTACTCGATCGACTGTACAAGACCGCCTCGCAACTGTTTTCCAGAGAGATCCACCAAAGTTGGTTGTTCCAAGTTCCAACCCAAACAAATCCAGCATTCCGCTTTATTAATTTGCTGAAACGGACGATTTTTGTTACTGGTACTAGGATCCAATGCATTTGTTTTGTGCCGGAGGATGGTGGTGGGAGCCGCTGCATAGTGAGATAAAAGGGAATGTGGTAGGAAACCAACAAAATGTGGGCGAGGAAAGTACAGTCCTTTCTGCTGCAGGAGAAGGGCGCGCCGGCATACGCAGGTGGTGGTGGGCAGGACCAGAGCAGAGGAGGGCGAGAAACGAAGCGATCGGGCTGGCTAGGGGGCAAGCAAAAGCGGCAGGTGTGTGCTGCTCGGTTCTGCAGCCGTAGCATGTGGATGTAACTATGAACCAACGCTTTTGCTTTGCCCGATCTCTCTCGCATTGCATTGGTGCTATTGGTATTGCTAGCATTGTGTTGCTTATTGCTAGTAGTTGCCTAACGAGTGTGGTGCCGCATTGGTGGCACGGCGAAGCCCAATGCTACGGACAGTTGGAGCAAGAACAGCTGGAGACTGCAACAGAAAGCAACAGTTTAGCTGAATCCTGCTTTTCCATCCTTTTTTCCTCACTCGACAGGGCTCGATATTGGCTTCCTTGCTAGGCTACAAAGATCAAGAGAGAGAGAAAAAAACCTTGTTGCTCCAATCTACTACAGTATGTGTCCGTAGCTTGAAACAAACAGAAAGACAGGCCAGAATCGAGCTTCTTCAACTAAATTTTGTGCGAGCATGCCATCGATCGACGCAACAACGCAAAATAAGAAACTACCAAACGCAAAAGACGTCGCTTTTTCTTAATCCCTTTTCTTTTTTACCTTTTTGGCTTCCTTGCCTAAGCAGCAGCTCTTTTCTCGCTAATCCGCCGGAATCAACCGAAAGATAAAGCGCCCGGATTGCTTGCTTGCTCTGCTTGCTTGCTTTCACGAGCCTGCGGGCTTGGACGAGAGGAAGGGATCTGACACGACGGAGAGTTCCGGACCCGCGTCCTCAAAGGGCGCCGGGAGGTTCAGATCAATGAGGTCCAGGGCTTTGATCGCGGTTGCGGGATTGGCTTCGCCCGTTGCGGCCACAGCGGCGGCGGCTGATGAGCAGAGCTGGGACCGCTTGTGGCCGCCGAGAGCCTTGCCGGACGCGAACGCGCGGAAGCAGTAGGGGCACACGTGCGGCTTCCAGCCTTCCTCGCCGCCCTCGCATTCCGGCAATGGCTGCAGATGGGTGGAAGGAGGCGGCGGCGGGGTCAGCGGAGGCGCGCAGCAGCCGCCCCTGCCGCCGCGCACGTGGCTGGCGCGGTGGCCGCCGAGGGCCTGGTACGATCGGAACACCTTCTTGCACGCGGGGCACTGGAACTCCGTCCGCTTCTGCGTACCCGCCGCCGCCGCCGCCACGCGCGCTTCTCCGCCGTCGCTCCCGTCATCATCGGAGTCGGCGCGGTAGGAGTAGGCCGGCCACGCCGCCGCGGGCCAGGAGTCGCGGGAGAGCATCATGAGGGACAGCGCGACGTCCTCCTCGGGCGTGGCGGCGTCGGAGACCGAGCTGACCGGCTCGGCGTCGACCGATCCGGCATGCGCGGCGCGCTTGGCGTCGGGCGACGGGTACTCCGCCTCGCTCTCGCGATCTGAGAAGTCGGACTCGGCGAGGCGGACCCTGCGCTTGGGCTTCTCGCGCAGCACGTACCCCTGGGCGGCCTTCTTGGCGCCGTCGTGTCCGGCCGCGAAGGAGGTGGACGCGGAGGAGGCCGACGAGATCTGCGCCTTGGCGGCCGCGATGGAGTGGGAGCGCATGTGGCCCGCGAGGGCGCGCGGGCTGGCGAAGCGGCGGGAGCAGAGCTTGCATGTGGTCTTGGACATGGCGAGAGCGTTGGAGGAGTGCTGGACGCGAGGGCGAGAGGGAGCTCTCGCTCGGGGTACTAGCTAAAAATACAAGCTTGCGAGGAAGGAAACGGAGTGGGCGAGAGAGTAGGAGGGCCAGGCGGAGCCGCCTCCGTGGGGGTCTCGGGGGAAGTTGGAATGTAGCGGAACTGCCGAGCTTCCACCATCTTATTCCGTCAGATTTTCTTTTGGCCCCCGCTGTTTTGTGGATGACTCCCTGTATTCTTCGGTTATTCGGAGTAGAGCCGTATTGCCGAGTTATCGCTCTGAATTAATGGTATTATATGAGTATAGTGCTATAGAGTACGAAAAGATATGTACTGAATCTAGTGTTGGGCTGTCATGCTTGTGGTCCACTGCGCATTCTTTGGCACGGAATTACTACGACTCTTTTGGCAACCATAATCAAGCCATTATTTGTTACCATAGGGGAGTGATTGTACTCCGTATACGCTTCTTCACTGATTTCTATCTATGCTCCTAGCCTCAATGCAGGAATTGCGAGCATTATTTGGAAGATGTGTAGTACTAGCACATGGCTGTCAAATTCTTGCCTTTTCCGGGCTTGCTCAATATGGCCAAGGCTTTCCTTGTAAAACTAACCAACACCTCATGCAATGCGATGCGATGCAACCCGGATCAAAGGTTGCTTGCTTCCATCCTCCTGCGCGTTGAGTGAGTTGAGTAGGGCAGATAAAGAGGCCGGAGTAGGGTGGGAACAAAGGGTAGGTGACAAGAATGCTGGGAGGGCCGGGCCGAACAAAGTGCATGCAAGGTGGAGTGAGGCTCGGGGAATTAGTGGCGAGTGGCGAATTGATCTCTCGGCTGGGGGTTGTGGGGATCTAAAATCCGGTGGCAATGCACGCAAGAGTCGCTCACACTGCACCGCTGTTTGTTGCACCTTTCCCATTAAACTACGATCCCGGAGCGGGAGGTGGTGGGAGCCAGAGGATCTCGGTATACGGTTTTAGGCAACCGATTAGCGGCACAAACGTACGTACGTTGCTTACGTACGCTGTCACACCGTGACCGTGTCACGCGTGTCTCGTCAAATCAATCTCCCCGGTCCGTCCGACCGGTAACTTTCCTTGTATCACGAGTATGGAGCATCGAATCTGCCGTCCATTTCTACCGCGGCGGTCCTTCTCCCCTTGTAAAGGAAAAACCGGGCGAGCGAGCAGCGGCAGCGCATCTGTGCGGGGTGCGAGACGCATTTGGTCTGGTCTGTGCTACATCCGTCCGTCCGTCCGTCCGTCCTTTCCAACTAACCGCTTTGCAGAGAGATTTTCTCTGGCTATTATTATGGGTCGCGCACACAGCACGCTCTAGGTGCGCGGCCGGTTTAGTACACGATGAATCGATGACTACCACACTAAACACCACCACCAGGACATAACTACTAGGGCGATCTACAGGTAATATCCGGCAGTATTGCTGCGCAAGCTAGCTAGCGCTGTTGCTTTGCTACCTATCCCATTCCCAACCTGTCACGCACGCTGCCACTAGCGCGCGCGTACAGCTCCCCCCATGGTGGATTTGTCATTTGTACTGCGTACTATATTGATCGATTCGGCTGGCAATTTACTTCGTACAAGTAGGACTAGTGGTGCTGCTACAAGTCAAGCAGGCGGCTCTGGACTGGCTAGGCAAGTGAGATCATAATTGCCAGGCCAGAAGCGTGTTGTTTTCTCCCCTCGCTTCTGCTCCTACTCTAGTGAGTGGAGTTCCTTCTTCTTTGGCGCCTCATCTTCTTTTCTGTGTCATCTTCCCGGTGTCTCGGTTCTTCGCTGCCCATTCACAGCCTTTCAGAGTTTCACAGAGTATTTAGTCGTCGCCAGAATAGCCATGATCTCCAGTTGGCTTTTGGGTCGTAATTCTGGCAATGCTACTGCTTTTTTCCGCCTAGTATACTGTACTCGGGGAGCGTCGTGTATATGCAGTTGAAGTCGAAACAAATGAAAGGAGCAAAACTAGCTAGCCTGGCGAAGAGTGGGAACAGCTACGTAGCCTGCATCTGCATGCCTAGCTGTGAGAAGAGGTGGTGATTTCTGTTGGAGACGGCATAGCCTGACAGATATATGGGGGCACCAGCTACACACGATCCCGGATTTTCAGCACAGGCACACAGCACCGTCGTCATTATCTCCACTTCCTCGCCCTCTCTCTGCGCTAAACTTGTTACGTCTAGTAGTATGGCAGCAATCGCGTTCATAGGTGCAAACGGACACACACACATTATGCTTACTTGCAATTTTCTATATCAGTAACATCCAATGATCACTAAGTTTACATAATTGTTAAAAAAACAATATTCAAGATATTTTTCGATATTTCGATAAACTGGCTGATTTATCACTTCTTCGTATCCGGCTGATAAGATAAATTGGTCAATATATGCCGACAAATCGGCCGGAATCGACCGATATACCGCTGAACCCACTAGCGGAAATATGGCTATTTGTCCCGATTGCACAGCCGGGATTGGACAGCCGGTACAAATGACTCACTCATTCGTCCCGGTTATACTAGGACCCGGGATGCATGGGGTTGTCCACGTGGCCGGGAACGCAGTAAGGTGGCCAGGCCCATTCGTTCCGGTTCTTAACATGAACCGGGATGAATGCCTCCTCAGCCGCGGCAGAGTTTTTTTTTCTATTTATTATTTTCTTTTTTTATTTTATGTTTTGCGATCAATTCGATTGTACGATCTCTCCGTCACCATACACTGATAAGGGATGTATGGATTCTCGAGAAGAGAGGAGTCTCGGTGGCCCCTACCGGATCCCACGAGTGAATAAGCAATACATATCTATAGCAAAAGAAGGAACACTTATATTACAAAATTAAAGTATGTCGAGCATATTACGTGACCGCTGAATGAATTACAAAATCAAGTTCATCCAACCACGTTGTAAGGGCGATAGTATTCTCCTTTTTCATTTAGGACCTCTGCATCTAAGAAACCCGTAATTTCATCTTGAATTGCTCGTATGCGATCCATTTGTAGAAGATCGTCCTGCAGCCGTTCGATCTAATATAAAGAAGAGTGGTCAATATATATTAATGAAACTAAGTAAAGACAATAGATGGTAATAAGATAAAATTGATGGTTGACGTACACGATGTTTGTTTAAATCTCTGCCCTTGTCACAGGTCGTCCGACAAATGAACTCGCAGACTAGTATCCACATAAGTTATTCGCGTCTTCTTGTTGCAAGCACTTTACGAGAATATGGTTTCAATCAAAAAATAATCAAGCATTATAATGGTATGGAAACTAGAATCAAGGAGATGCACGGATCTAGCTAGTAGTACTTACTTGCACAATTTTAAATGTACTTACTTGCATTTCGTTTGGGCGCACAACCTCGTAATGAGGACCAAAATCTACAGGAACCCCTCGGGTAACAGGTAGCTGCGCTACAGAATATAAGTTCACCTCTGGGTTCCACAGCCGCGCAAACGCAAGACAAACCTGAGCTCCGCAGACAAGCTTGTGACACACGCACTCGTGACATCTTCCACTCGACGGAAGATTCTCAGCAGCGCGCTCAGTCGATCAGGTGCAGTCCCGAAGGGATAAAGCGTCCGATGAACCGAGGAAAGAGCTTCTCGGCATGACTCGACGAAAATCTGCACCTGGCGCACTCGATATTGTAAAGTCGCCAAGATGAAAGCTCTGCTTAGATCAGAGCAGAAGTTGCACACATGATGTTTGAACTGCTGGACTCGCAAGCTATCTTGTTGTTTACCCATTGGCCTTCGGACGCTGCATCAGGCTCGATAACTGCACAAAAAGAGAGAAAATGTAAGCACACAACTACTTACACCGAACGACTCGGTGGGCTTGTGGAACTTACATAACAAACTCTTCGCAACACTGGCCAATTCCTCAATGACGAACTGCTCGCATTCAGCGGCAAGCTTTTGCTTGGACTTCCTCAACACCTTGCAAATCTTTCAGCTTACGATCGCCATCCGCAATACGGCCACGGAGAGAAGCAAGCATACTCGTATTTGTCAGCAAAGGTGCAACCGAAGGTACAGGAGCACTTACCGATACATCGACATACTTGACAACCTGCATAGGATGAAGAACATGCAAGAAGTTGAGTCGCAGAGCTGAGGGCCACTCGACGAATACATCAAGAAAATACTTTCGAGTGCCTGGGGGCTACGCTGTAACATCCCAAGTATGAAAAACACCCTTTAGAATGTTTGTTTTTTGTTAAATTATGTTTTGCATCATGATATCATCATTGCATTTGTTTTGGCATTTGTTTTCCATCTGTTTTCCCTTGTTTTCTATTTGAATTTTCAAATCAAATTTCAAACTTTGTTTCATACTTGTTCTGTTACAATTTTCAAATGGACATTTCAAACCAAAACATCATTTTTGTTTCCATTAAAGTTGGAAGATCAAACCATTAACTTGCTTAAGTTAAATAATCTAATTAATTCAAATTTCATTCAAATTCAATTAAATTTCCAAACAGCAACCATTTTGAAATTTATGAAAATTACAAAACACTCCAATCATTTGTTTCAAATAAACTTGAAATAAAAAACTTTTAAATTGCTTAAGTTACAATTATTCATTTAATATCAATTTCACTCAAACTCAAATAAAATACAAACAGCAACCAATTTGAAATTTTTTGAAAAACAAAAGTTTGCACTTTGGTGCTGTTACAAAAACTAACCTATACAAATTTTTACTAAATTTTCTAACCCCTAAAACCCTCCTTTTTCTCCTTTTTCCTTTTCAGCAAAAAAAAAACAAACATAAAGAAAATAAAAAGGAAAAACAGAGAGAGAGGGAGGCAGGCCAGCAAGTGGGCTGCGCCCACCAGCCAGGCCCAGCCCACGGCCTGCTACCCTCCTTACCCCGTCACCTACCTCTGTACGGCGCGCGATGCGCCTGTCCACGTCGTGCAGCAGAAGCAGCAGACGGCTGCGCGCGCTCCTCCTCTCCTTTATATCCACCCCGAGCTCCTCCCCGTGCTGCCCTAACCTCCCTCCTCCTTCTCCATCGCCGCACCGCCATTTTCTCTCCTTCCTCCCTCCTCTGCAGCTCCCTGTTCTCCACCTCCACCTCTGAAACCCCGAGCACCACCGCAGCGACCTGAACCTCCGGTGATCGCCGCCGTTATGGCTAGCCTCCGCGCGGGCTGAGCACGGGGATCAGACCCCCGTACTGCCGCCGTCCTCCTCGACACCTCCTCGGTGGCTGAGAGCCACCGGAACGACGCCGCCGTGCCTGTCGCTGTCGCCGCCGTCGACGACCATCTCCTCCCCGAGCACGATTTCCCTCCCGGTGAGCAGCACGAATCCCTCCATATCTTTCCCTCTGCTTCCACGACACGAGCACGCACCCACCACCACATCCACGGCGAGCAACCACGCAGCAGCAGCTCGCAACGCTCGCCGCCGGCGACTGCCTCCGTCAGGTTCAGTTAACTGAATCTTTTCTTCAGTTCAGTTAACGTCCACGAAGGGAACCTCAAAACTACGCGCACCTAGCTACTGTCACGAAACGTTTCAGTACTGCAGTGGTAACGCACCGCGCACGCACGCAAGCAATCGGTCGAGGGTTCGATCCCCTCCCCCGCGGATTAATCCAAAACTTTTTCGCCCGCGAGCGCTGACAGGTGGGGGCCCCTGTCAGCGACCCTGGAGCCTAGTCAGCTGCCACGCAGCGCCACGGTGGCCAGGGCCCGCTGGCAGTGGCCCAGGTTGGGTCACTGCGGGGTGGAATTCGTTCTGCCCCTTTTCCTTTTTCAATTTAAGTCCATTTTAATTACAGAATAGTCCCTGGTTTCAAATTACAAATAACTTTTGAATTTCAAATCCAAATAATATAAATAAAATATGTATTCTGAACCAAATTTAATTCTCTACCTGTTTACATCATTTGTTTTCTGTTTTGAACATTTCAAATGTTTTCAAATTTCAAATTCAAACAACTCATTTCAAATTTGGTTAAATTCATAACTATTTCAAATTTAATTTAAATGGCACATATAAAATATGTTTTCCATGCTAAATTAAACCACCTTTCCAAATATAAACTTTGTTTCATGTTTTGAATAATTAAAATTGGTTAAATAATTTAAACCTTGTTTCAATCATTTAAAATTGCTAAATTCATAACTTGGTCAAATTAAATTCTTTTTGAACATATAAAATATGTTTTCAAACCAGAAAAGTGTAAACTTTTCAAATATGAATTTTATTTAATGTTTTGAACAAATAAAAAATTCAAATAAATTCATACTTGAATTAAATTCATTTAAATCTTGTTTAAACTTGTTTAATTCATAATTAATTCATTTTAAATCCTTTTTCAACAAATGAAACATGTATTCCACCTAAAATTTTGTGTTCTTTCTAAATATGAATTTTGTTATCTATTTGAACAATTAAATTGGTGAAAACAACAAATGCTTGTGTAACTCCTTTAAGAAGCAAATTTTCATAACTTAATAAATAAAATTCCAAATTTGGTAAACTTCATTTCAAATTGATGCTATTGTTGTTTTCCTCATCCATGCATCATGCTAATCCACTTTCACATGTTGTTTAGTTGTAGATCATCTAAATCAACCTTAATTCATGGGCTTTCCATATGCAATCCAAATTGCATATGGGTCCATTTAATATTGTTGCCAGGTTAACTAGCTTACCTTTGATGCATCAATTAAATTGCCATGCATCATCCCATGATTGTGCATTATGCCATGTTATTGATTGTTTGTCTCTCTGCGTTGTTTGTTTGCTTCTTCTCGAATAGACGACGACGTTGAGACAGACGAGGTTTACGACACTACTTCAGAGGAGTTAGCCTAGTGCCAGGCTACTGAGTTTGCAGGCAAGTATTCACTCACATGAACCATTATGTTCCTTTCCACATTGGCTACCGATACTTTCCGTTGTCTATTCTGCTAGCCTTATGAATCGTTGTTTGTGTTTGATCCTATCACATGTTATCCTGTAACCCTGATATAGCCTCACCTCCACACCTATAACCCCGTTGCTTGTTGCCCGTGTCTTACTAGCATGCTTAGGGTTGTTTTTGCTCGAGTCTGTTGTCCGTTACTTTCTGTTACCATATTTATTATGTTCTGGGGCTCGATGTTAAACAACAACCTGTTAATGTTTGAGGTAATGCTAATTTGATGATAAGGCACCGGCAGCAGGCCCGGCGTGGTTTTGAGGCCTGCTAGTGTCGACCCTAATTAGGAAAAGGGTCTTGTCTACTGATCCATGATGAGCGCACTATCCGCATGTGGGAAGCGTGTATGGGCGCCCCCCTCAATCTGATTCGATTCGCATCTTGTCCAAATCGCCACACTTAGTTCGGGCTTTCCAATTGATGCACGCATATGCAGGTACGAACCCGAGGCCAGGGTGGAACTTTTGTAGTCGGCATTTAGGGCGGCGTGGTCTTCCAGTGCTATGAGGGTCCCCCTTTTCTTCGTGGGGGCTCGATTAGCCGCGCACGCACAACACGTGGTTCTTTGGGCTTGATGCGAAGAAGAGTTGGGTTGTGTTGAGTGCCTCGCTTGGTGGAAGTGCATTTCCAATCTGGCGGGGTATTCTTACGTGTACGGCCAAATTGGTGCACCCCTGCAGGGTTAAATCTTCTCGAGAAGCCGTGTTGTCCGCGGTTATGGATGACTTGGTGAAAGTACTGGCTAACAAGTACTCAGAACAACTTACACCTAACTGATGATAACTTGACTAGTAATAGTCTTATTGACACAATAACTTGAACCATCATTAATCCAACTGTGTGAGTTATCCTCGGATTGCTTCTTTGGATAAGGGGCGAGATCCAGGATGGGTTTGTTTGAGGTTAGTAGTAGTTGGTTACGATACGCTATCTTATCCCCTTCTTTTAGCCGGAAGTTGTAGCGTGTTTCTGTAGTTGGTTAGAGTAGCCTGATGCCCCACTTTTGTATCACATATTCTTCCGTTGAACCCAAAGCATCTGTACTTGGTGTTGCCGGGTACACTTTGGTATCTTGTGAGTCTTGCTTGCCAGTACTTATCTGTACTGACTCCTTTGGGGCTGTGGTTTCTGCAGACTACGTTTCCGAGGATCCCCATGGTGGCTACTACGTGGAGTATGACGAGGCTGCTGACGAGTAGATAGCGGACCCGGGCAGGATCCGAGACATCGTGGATGGGCACCATCTTTTCTTTTCCGGCCTCTTAGGCCTATTTGGATCATGTCTGTACTCAGACACTTTGGATGCTTCCGCTGTGATGTAATGATGAATTGCTGGGACATGTGTCCTCTGGATGATTGTATTTGATATATCTGCTCTAGTGAGAGCTATTTGCAACTTATTTCTATTTCTTTGTGTCTTAGAGATATGTTGTGATATCGCTTGTTCAAATGCCGTTGACGTACCATGTGTGTATGTTATGAAGTACGTCAATGGAAGTAGTCGGATTTCTATGGGATGGTTTACGCAGATGATGGATAGTAGAGAATGGTTGTCACACGTTTATGTGTTGGCCTGCTCATATTGAGATGCGGGTGCCCGTATGCCCCGTAAGCCATTTGTTCTACTGTTTAGCGGACTGTGAGTATCCTCTAGAAGTCCGGGTGCGACAAATGGTATCAGAGCCTGTCTGCCTGTAGGATCCCTTTTACTGGTCGCAGTTGAGTCTAGAAACTATTTTGTAGCTATATAGGAAAAATGAAACGTGAGAGTAGGAATTCTGTTCTTTTATTTCTTTCCCCACCCACCCTCCCTTTTTCTGGCAAGGAAGTGCAACGTTGTTTTTCTCTTCTCATCTAAACTTCAAGTTAGGATTTCACGTATCCTGGTTTCTCTAGGATAGTTATATCTACTAGACCATAGGAATGGAGGTGGTTGTGACATGATTTATCATGTTGCCTACTCATGATTGAGAACGGAGGCGTGTAAGCCCCGGAAGCAGATCCTCTATTCCTTAAGCAGTAGATATTGATCCTTTAGAAGCCCGGATGGGTTTTTCCGTAATACCTCAGGAGTGTTTGGTCTCGTGTTTCCCGATGTTGCTTCGATATCCTGTTCTTCTCAACATCCTTGTCGTCCGTTGAAACCTTGTTGTTGCTTTCCACTTCAGTTCTTCTACCGACGTCTAATCAAAACTTCCCCGATCATCTGCAGATGGATCTCAGGTTCTACCCGCAGGTGGTTCGTATGACTCGTTGCGAGAGCACTACCGGTTATCCGGAGATGCTGAGAGACATGGTCACTTTTCTGGGGTTCCGTTGGGCACCAGAGTACCAGGTCTACGAGCAGCAGCGAGAGTTTGACCAGACCTACTACCAGGCTATCGTCTACATTCTGTCAGATGATGGCATGAGCGTAGTCCACCGCTACGAGGCAGTAGGTTCCACAGTGGATATGGCTATGCAGCAGGCAGCTTATGTGAGTCTCACCGTCCTTCGTGCTGACTACTGGGGGTTTGACGATTCTATCTATCGCCACATCCCCCGTGGTTACATCACTTTGGAGGGAGCTCACTTCACTCTCTACGACAACTTGGATGTCTACGAGCATGATAACTCCAGGCTGCACACCACCGCTCAGTTTGTGAGGCACAGTGACGCAGTTGCCAGCACACTATCTCAGGAGTTGGCTTCAGTCAGAGAGCAGCTCTACCTTGCTTTGACTCGTCTGGCGACATACACCACAGACTTTGTTGGAGACGAGCGCTTTGCACGTTTCGATCAGCCGGTTGGACGTCGTCTGCCAGATGCTGGAGGTTACGAGCCGATCAGAGGTCCACTCCTTAACCTCGGTGCTGGTTACACTGGGATTCCGCGCTTTGGAGCACAGGGAGTCGACGATATGTACTTCACCACACCTAGAGTCGCTCTCATACCACGTCAGATCTACGTGGATCGTCGTTCTACCTACTTTCGTGGGCGTGCTCCTCACCGTACCTCTCGCCGTACTCCTAGCCGTCGTCCTGCGTGATGAGCATGGGAGTACCGATGTATCCATTCTTAGCTATGTTTAGTTATCCTTTGGCATTCGAACCATTTATGGTGTGTTGGATTTTCTGATGTATTTGAACATGTGATGATGTACCTGTTGGTTATCTATTCATGCGTCGGAATAATCTCTCTTTCGGTTTCCAAGTCTATCCTTTTCTATTGTTGTGCTAAAATGCATTTCCATCCAGGATGCCGCCAACAAGGAACAACCCGCCTGAGCCACCGCCAATCGCGGAGCTGTTGACTCAGATGACCCAAGTCATGACGCAGATGGCCCAGTTTCAGACTAACCAGCACAACAACTAGAATGCTCCACGAGTCATCATCAAGGAGTTTCTTAGTCTGGGCCCAAGAGCTTTCGTGGCCACACGCGAGCCTCTGGATGCTGATGACTGGATCCGTGAGATAGCTAAGGCTCTGGAGATTGCTCACTTTGCTGAGGAAGACAAGGTCAAGTATGCATCCTATCTGCTGAAGGGTCAGGCAGCTACTTGGTGGGAAAACTACCAGGCCATGAGAGCTGGCTTTCCAATCACGTGGGTTTGTTTCAAGGAAGCCTTTCTGAAGCACCACATTCCAGATGGTCTCATGGAAAGGATGCGTGAGGAGTTTTGCTCACTCAAGCAGGGCAAGTTGGACGTCATCGGCTATCAGAGTGAGTTCAATCGCCTCGCTCGTTACGCTGGTGATGAGGTGTCCACTGAAGCTAAGAAGATGGCAAGGTTCCGCAGAGGTTTTAACCCGGAACTCAAGTACGCCCTCACCAATATCAAGGCCAACAACTTCGAGGAGCTCGTTAACATCGCGCTCAATGAAGAAAATGGGCGCAAGGCGTTCGAGGAGTCTCGCAAGCACTCGCGTGAGGGTGGTTCCTCCTCCAACATGACCACCCCTCCGCAGAAGCGCCGCATCTGGGTACCAAATGGTGCTGTCGCTCGGGCTCCATACGCCCAAGCTTCTCCAGGCTTCGCTCCCCGCCCACCCAACCCTGCTCAGATGCATGATCAGAGGGCTTCGATGGGGGCAGCCAAGGCCAGGGCCTCCTCGTGTCGTCACTTGCTACAAGTGCAAGCAGACGGGGCACTACGCTGACAAGTGCACGCAGAGGCAGCTACCTCCACCACCACCTCGTCCCAACACAAACCAGGCAATGGTGCGCGCTCCCCCGCCTAAGGCCTTCAACTCCAACAACAGGCCTGTCGGGAGGACCGCAAGGGTGAATCATGTCAAGATCGACAAAGCTGAGGAAGCTCCTGACGTCGTTCTCGGTACATTTCCCGTAAACTCTATTCCAGCTAAAGTGTTGTTTGATACCGGAGCATCACATTCTTTCGTTTCAAAGATCTTTGCGACGGCAATTAAACTCCCTTTTGTTGGTTTGGGTTCCCCGCTAGTAGTAAACTCCCCTGGAGCAACTATGCAAACTTCCAAGATCAGTCACAAAAATCAAATTCTAATTGGAGGCCACATATTCCTTGCTTCTCTTATACTGCTTGGAAATTCGGACATTGATGTCATTCTTGGTATGGATTGGCTGAAAGCCAATAAAGCAAGGATTGACTGTGCTCAAAAGTCAATAACTCTGTTCCACCCTTCTGGCCAGATAGTCTATTCTCCAAATGAATCAAGTTCCATTCAGCTGTGCAACCTCGATGCAAAACCTCTACCTTCACTTGAAAATGTTCCGGTGGTTTGCGAATTCCCTGACGTCTTTCCAGAAGAGTTGCCAGGGATGCCTCCGGACAGAGCTGTTGAGTTCGTGATCGAGCTTGAGCCAGGTACTGCTCCAATCTCTAAGCATCCGTACAAGATAGGAACTCCCGAGCTAAAGTTGTTCAAGGAACAAATTGATATGTACATGGAAAAAGGTTACATTCAACCTAGTTCCTCGGCTTGGGGTTGCCCAACTCTGTTTGTTGCGAAGAAGGATCACACAAAGAGACTCGTTGTTGACTATCGTCCTCTTAACGAGAAAACCATCAAAAACAAGTATCCAATTCCTCGTATCGATGATCTTTTTGATCAACTTGCTCGAGCCTCAATATTCTCCAAGTTGGACTTGAGAATGGGTTACCATCAAATAAAGATCAGAAAAGAGGATATTCCAAAGACAACCTTCACCACTCGCTACGGTCTATATGAATTCACCGTCATGTCCTTTGGTCTCACCAATGCACCGGCGACTTTCTCTCGACTCATGAATTCTGTCTTCCATGAATACCTCGACAAGTTCGTTGTGGTATATCTTGATGACATTCTTGTCTACTCAAAATCTGAGGAAGAGCATGAAGAACATCTTCGTCTCACTCTCATGAAACTTCGCGAGCATCGTCTATATGCCAAGTTCTCCAAATGTGAGTTCTGGATTCCAAAAGTTGCTTAACTTGGTCATGTCATCTCTGCCAAGGGCATAGCCATTGATCCAGAAAAGGTTAAAGCAATTGTTGATTGGAAACCTCCAAAGACGGTGAAGCAAGAAAGAAGTTTTCTTGGCTTGGCTAGCTATTGCCGTCGTTTCGTCCAAAACTTCTCCAAGATTGCTAAACCTCTCACTGATCTCACAAAGAAGGACAAGAAGTTCGTTTGGTCTCCACAATGTGATGAAAGTTTCAATCTCCTGAAGACTAAACTCACTTCTACACCAGTTCTGGTTGGCCCAGATCCTTCCAAACCTTTCCAAATATTCTGTGATGCTTCTCTCCAAGGTCTAGGTGCAGTTCTTATGCAAGAACGTCAAGTTGTGGCTTATGCTTCACGTCAGTTGAACGCACATGAGCTCAATTATCCCACTCATGACCTTGAACTTGCAGCAGTTGTGTTTGCCCTCAAGAAATGGAGACAATACTTGTTGGGTAACCGCACTGAAATCTTTTCCGATCATAAGAGTCTGAAATACATCTTCACTCAACCAGATCTAAACCTCAGGCAAAGGAGATGGATTGAAAAGATTAAAGACTTTGATCTTACCATTTCTTACACTCCAGGCAAGGCTAATGTTATGGCCGATGCTCTCAGTCGCAAGTCATATTGCAATAATCTCATGATCATGGAAATCCAACCTCCTCTTCATGAAGAATTCCAGAAGCTGAACCTTGGTCTTGTTCCTCAAGGCTATCTTGCAAACTTGACAGCCAGTCCAACTCTCGAGGACAAGATTCATTCTGAACAACTTCGTGATGCTGAAATCAAGAAGATGGTAGAACACATCAAAGAAGGCAAGGAGAAATTTAAGTCCTTCTCAATTGATGACAAGGGAACTGTGTTCTTCGAAGGACGCATTGCAGTTCCTCAAGTTCAAAGTCTCAAAGATGTCATTCTCAAGGAGGCTCATGAAACTCCTCTTTCCATACACCTTGGAAGTACAAAGATGTACCAGGATCTCAAGACACTGTATTGGTGGCCTGGCATGAAACGTGAAATTCCTCAATACGTTTCTGAATGCGACGTTTGTCAACGTGTTAAGGCGGTTCATCAGAAAACAGCCGGTCTTCTCCAACCTCTAAAAATCCCTGAGTGGAAGTGGGACATGATTGAAATGGACTTCGTCACTGGTTTTCCAAAGTCCAAGAAGGGCAACGATGCAATCTTCGTTGTCATTGATCGTCTCACTAAAGTAGCTCACTTCTTTGCTGTCAAAGAAACAATCTCAGCTAGCCAGTTAGAAGAGCTCTACACAGCAAAGATTGTTCCTCTTCATGGTGTTCCATTGGAAATAAGCTCAGACCGTGGAAGCATATTCACTTCTCATTTCTGGAAAAGCTTTCAAGAAGCATTGGGCACCAAACTTCTGTTCAGCACAGCTTATCACCCTCAGTCTCAAGGGCAAGTCGAAAGAGTCAATTAGATTCTCGAGGATCTGCTCAGAGCATGTGGTATCTCTTTTGGCATGAAATGGGAGGAATGTCTTCCATATGATGAATTCTCCTACAACAACAGCTTCCAGGCAAGCCTAGGCATGGCACCATTTGAGGCTCTCTATGGCCGCAGATGCAGGAGTCCAATCAATTGGTCTGGAGCTGGTGAACGTTCACTCTTAGGCCCTGACATTGTCAAGGAAGCCGAAGAGAAAGTTCGTATCATTCGTGACAATCTCAAGATTGCTCAGTCTCGTCAGAAAAGCTACTATGACAGCAAGCACAGGGACATGGTCTATGCACCTGGTGACAAAGCATATCTCCGTGTAACTCCCCTCAGAGGCACTCATCGTTTTGGTGTCAAAGGAAAGCTTGCACCGAGATACATTGGTCCTTTCAACATTCTCTCAAGGCGTGCAGAAAATGCCTATCGTCTTGAACTTCCAGAAAAGCTATCCAAGGTGCACGATGTGTTTCACGTGTCACAGCTCAAGAGGTGTTTCAAAGATCCAGATCGTGCAGTTGATCATGATTCCATTGAACTGCAAGAAGATCTCTCTTATGAGGAGCACCCTATTCGTATTCTCGATGAGACCGAGTGTAAAACTCGCAACAAGAGCACCAAGTTCTTAAAGGTGCAGTGGTCTCATCATTCCGATAAAGAGGCAACGTGGGAGACTGAAGAGGATCTTCGCAAGAAGTATCCGGACCTTTTCTCTTCTCAGTAGGAATCTCGGGGCGCGATTCCTTCAAGGGGGGGCGTTTTGTAACATCCCAAGTATGAAAACACCCTTTAGAATGTTTGCTTTTTGTTAAATTATGTTTTGCATCATGACATCATCATTGCATTTGTTTTGGCATTTGTTTTCCATCTGTTTTCCCTTGTTTTCTATTTGAATTTTCAAATCAAATTACAAACTTTGTTTCATACTTGTTCTGTTACAATTTTCAAATGGAAATTTCAAACCAAAACATCATTTTTGTTTCCATTAAAGTTGGAAGATCAAACCATTAACTTGCTTAAGTTAAATAATCTAATTAATTCAAATTTCATTCAAATTCAATTAAATTTCCAAACATCAACCATTTTGAAATTTATGAAAATTACAAAACACTCCAATCATTTGTTTCAAATAAACTTGAAATCAAAAACTTTTAAATTGCTTAAGTTACAATTATTCATTTAATATCAATTTCACTCAAACTCAAATAAAATACAAACAGCAACCATTTTGAAATTTTTTGAAAAACAAAAGTTTGCACTTTGGTGCTGTTACAAAAACTAACCTATACAAATTTTCACTAAATTTTCTAACCCCTAAAACCCTCCTTTTTCTCCTTTTTCCTTTTCAGCAAAAAAAAAAACAAACAGAAAGAAAATAAAAAGGAAAAACAGAGAGAGAGGGAGGCAGGCCAGCAAGTGGGCTGCGCCCACCAGCCAGGCCCAGCCCACGTCCTGCTACCTCCTTACCCCGTCACCTACCTCTGTACGGCGCGCGATGCGCCTGTCCACGTCGTGCAACAGAAGCAGCAGACGGCTGCGCGCGCTCCTCCTCTCCTTTATATCCACCCCGAGCTCCTCCCCGTGCTGCCCTAACCTCCCTCCTCCTTCTCCATCGCCGCGCCGCCATTTTCTCTCCTTCCTCCCTCCTCTGCAGCTCCCTGTTCTGCACCTCCACCTCTGAAACCCCGAGCACCACCGCAGCGACCTGAACCTCCGGTGATCGCCGCCGTTATGACTAGCCTCCGCGCGGGCTGAGCACGGGGATCAGACCCCCGTACTGCCGCCGTCCTCCTCGACACCTCCTCGGTGGCTGAGAGCCACCGGAACAACGCCGTTGTGCCTGTTGCTGTTCCCGCCGTCGACGACCATCTCCTCCCCGAGCACGATTTCCCTCCCGGTGAGCAGCACGAATCCCTCCATCTCTTTCCCTCTGCTTCCACGACACGAGCACGCACCCACCACCACATCCACGGCGAGCAACCACGCAACAGCAGCTCGCAACGCTCGCCGCCGGCGACTGCCTCCGTCAGGTTCAGTTAACTGAATCTTTTCTTCAGTTCAGTTAACGTCCACGAAGGGAACCTCAAAACTACGCGCACCTAGCTACTATCACGAAACGTTTCAGTACTGCAGTGGTAACGCACCGCGCACGTAAGCAATCGGTCGAGGGTTTGATCCCCTCCCCCGCGGATTAATCCAAAACTTTTTCGCCCGCGAGCGCTGACAGGTGGGGGGCCCTGTCAGCGACCCTGGAGCCCAGTCAGCTGCCACGCAGCGCCACGGTGGCCAGGGCCCGCTGGCAGTGGCCCAGGTTGGGTCACTGCGGGGTGGAATTCGTTCTGCCCCTTTTCCTTTTCCAATTTAAGTCCATTTTAATTACAGAATAGTCCCTGGTTTCAAATTACAAATAACTTTTGAATTTCAAATCCAAATAATATAAATAAAATATGTATTCTGAACCAAATTTAATTCTCTACCTGTTTAAATCATTTGTTTTCTGTTTTGAACATTTCAAATGTTTTCAAATTCAAACAACTCATTTCAAATTTGGTTAAATTCATAACTATTTCAAATTTAATTTAAATTGCACATATAAAATATGTTTTCCATGCTAAATTAAACCACCTTTCCAAATATAAACTTTGTTTCATGTTTTGAATAATTAAAATTGGTTAAATAATTTAAACCTTGTTTCAATCATTTAAAATTGCTAAATTCATAACTTGGTCAAATTAAATTCTTTTTGAACATATAAAATATGTTTTCAAACCAGAAAAGTGTAAACTTTTCAAATATGAATTTTATTTAATGTTTTGAACAAATAAAAAATTCAAATAAATTCATACTTGAATTAAATTCATTTAAATCTTGTTTAAACTTGTTTAATTCATAATTAATTCATTTTAAATCCTTTTTCAACAAATGAAACATGTATTCCACCTAAAATTTTGTGTTCTTTCTAAATATGAATTTTGTTATCTATTTGAACAATTAAAATTGGTGAAAACAATAAATGCTTGTGTAACTCCTTTAAGAAGCAAATTTTCATAACTTAATAAATAAAATTCCAAACTTGGTAAACTTCATTTCAAATTGATGCTATTGTTGTTTTCTTTCTGTTTTCCTCATCCATGCATCATGCTAATCCACTTTCACATGTTGTTTAGTTGTAGATCATCTAAACCAACCTTAATTCATGGGCTTTCCATATGCAATCCAAATTGCATATGGGTCCATTTAATATTGTTGCCAGGTTAACTAGCTTACCTTTGATGCATCAATTTTATTGCCATGCATCATCCCATGATTGTGCATTATGCCATGTTATTGATTGTTTGTCTCTCTGTGTTGTTTGTTTGCTTCTTCTCGAATAGACGACGACGTTGAGACAGACGAGGTTTACGACACTACTTCAGAGGAGTTAGCCTAGTACCAGGCTACTGAGTTTGCAGGCAAGTATTCACTCACATGAACCATTGTGTTCCTTTCCACATTGGCTACCGATACTTTCCGTTGTCTATTCTGCTAGCCTTATGAATCGTTGCTTGTGTTCGATCCTATCACATGTTATCCTGTAACCCTGATATAGCCTCACCTCCACACCTATAACCCCGTTGCTTGTTGCCCGTGTCTTACTAGCATGCTTAGGGTTGTTTTTGCTCGAGTCTGTTGTCCGTTACTTTCTGTTACCATATTTCATGTTTGTGGAAGAAACATGTTGCTGAGAAGGTTCTCGACGTCGGGGAAGAAGTCGTCATTGGTGAAATAGTCACTGATCGATATCCATATTGGAGAAGAAGCTAGTAGTCGCATGAGAATGCTCTTCAAAATAACTGATCACCGCTCTCGCGTACAATATCACGGGAGACGGGGTTTTGGAATCCTACTGTCTTGTCCCATGATGCATGCCGCAAAATGGGATGGAGAATACTTGAGCTGCGGCGCAAAGCTCTAAAATCAGGATTCATGCACATATACTGAGAGGAGGGAACTCTCTTTTATAGCCACGTAGGTGAATTAAACGGTCCGGTGGGAAGCTAACCCAATTGTCTCGTACTAGCAGAAAATAAGACGATGCATACACTTGCATACTCGCTCCGTCCGCAAATAAGTGTAGTTTTCCTTTTTTGCAAGTCAAATATTTTAAAGTTTGACCAATTTTATAAGAAAACATGACAACATTTATGACACTAAATTGCTATCCTTAGATCCGTTTTGACATACAGTTTCATAATATTTAGATTTTATATCTTAAATGTTACTATTATTTTCTATAAAATTGGTCAAAGTTTAAAAAGTTTGACCAGGACTAATTTTAGATGTACACTTATTTGTGGACGGCTCCGCCTATTCCCCCCGAACCCGTGAGCATGGGTAGGTTGTGACGAGACGGACGATGAAGGAGCGCGCGTATCACTCTTATTCTCGTGATCAAACATACACTTACTCAATTATTACAAGGTCCAAGCAAGCCATGCATAAATAGGCCAAGTTGGGCTTTTTCAAGAATTGTTAAAATAGCTAAATGGACTGTGCGAATTAGTCAAAATTCCAACAGCCTCTTCGGACCAACTTGTTTGTTGATCTTGCAAGCATATTTGTCAGTGCAAAATTTGTGACGGTGCAGATGCATTAGCAAATCACTAAGTACATACATGTCCATGCAAACTCAACTCTATGCTCCCCACGGAAAAAAAAAAACTCAACTATATGCTTACATACTACTGTTAGTTAATCAAAAGAACCAAAGAACAGTTCAGTCACTTCAGTGTTATAATTAAGCAGCATCCTTCCCATCACCACCGGCCGACGAGGAGCCAATGCCAACCTGCAGCCACGGGGTGGTCTCTCCTGATGCGCTCTCGTCCTTGAGATCACTAAGCCTTGCTTTCTTGACGGTCGTACTGTCCGCCTCGTCCTCAGCGCCACCGGCGGCAGCTACACCGTCGTTAACATCGTGGCTGCTGGTCGCGGCCATCTTGTTGAGGAGGCTGGGGTTGCTCAGTACCTCCGCGGGTTGGGGGTATAGCGACGGTGCAGATGCGTCGAGATGCAGCGAGCTGGTTCCGACCTCGGTGACCCTGCCGCTGGCAATGGCCTGCAAGGGATTCGCCGCGATGGTGAGGTCCAACGCCGGCTCTGACGCGTCCACCATCGGCCGGAGAGTGAGCTGGTGGCCGGCAGCGAGGACAAGGCCTTCCGCTGTCAGGGATGCGATGTTGGCTTGGTCCCCCGCGCCCGAGGTGAGCCAGTGGCAGCGCTTGTGGCCTCCGAGCGCCTGGCCAGATGAGAAGAGGCGGTGGCAGACGGAGCACTCGTGCATCTTGGCCTTCTTCTTGAACGGTGCGATGGCCAGTGCCGCGACCGGTGGCGGTTCATTGTCGGTGGTATTGATGGCCATCGACAGGGATGGCGCGGCGGCGGCCTCGCTCGTACCGGCGTGTGTCTCGCCAGCAGCAGCATCCACGTTCGTCCTCGCATCAGCGCTGCCTCTTGCATGGACTTCGACGGCGGTGGCGCCACCGCCCTTGTCATCATTGAGCCCGGACGCGGCCGGTGGCTCATTGACGCTGCTCTCGGCCTTGGCGGCGAAACACCCCTTGACCTTCTTGTGGCTGGCACGATGCCCGCCAAGAGCTTGGTGCGAAGTGAATACCTTCTTGCATGCCTTGCACTCGAACAGGCCACGTGGCACGGGCGAGGCGTACATTGGTGCTGGCAACGCCAAGGGCATCACCATGGCTGGACTCGGCGCCGGCATGACGAACGAGATAGGCTGCGGCTGTTGAGGCATTCTCCCGTGCTCCTTGCTCGCCGATGCGCACGGCTCTGGGTCGGCTTCGGCGCCGCCTGCCTGATCGGCCTTGCACGACGAGAGCATGACGAGGCAATTGGCCAGGTCCTTCTCCTCGTCCTCGCCGGCATCTGGGCATCGTGACGGCGCCGTCGACGTGGCGGGCATATCGTCGCCGACCAGTTTGGCCCGACGGGAGCGCTTCCCTTTGGACCACGCTGTGGCCAGCGACGCATCGTCCTCGCCGTCGTCGGCCACGGACGGAGGCGACGAATGCGGCGAGCCGTCCGCGTCCTCCTCTTCGCCGGAGTTGCACTTTCCGTGCTTTAGGAAAAGCTCCATCGACGAGAACTCCTCCCCGCAGTTCTTGCACACCTGGCAGCCCCTGGTGAGGCGGTTCGGATTGGCCCGGAGCGCGTAGACGTGCGTCGTGGACGGGCCATCTTCCCCTCCGCCACCGCGCGCGCACAGCACGGGCTCGTCGTCGTCGTCGACACCAAGCCCGTCGTCGCCGACGGCGTGGGCTCTCATGTGCCCGCCGAGCGCGCTGCCGCATGTGAACCCCTTGTTGCAGACTCTGCAGAAGTGTTTGTACACCGAGGGTGGAGGTGCCGGACGAGGCGGTGATGGCGACGACGGCATCTGGCCATGATACGCTATCAAGAAGATGCGACCGGTGATAAGGAATCGCGCGGTGTCAACATGTGGCGCGCGGGTGGAGGATGGTCAAACGATCTCAACCGTGGCAAACTGTCACAGGTGCATGAAAGCAACTAGGTTTATTATATATATAAGTAGCTGCCATTGCCATGGTTTGTGCTAGCCGCTAGCTCGTGATGCGGCTTTGCAGGTCTAACTCCCCAAATGGTTGGTCTGTGAGCGCTGACGCGCTTGTCAAGTGACAGCTTCCAGGGCTTGGGGAGGAGGTCAAGCTTGTTTTCAGGAGATCGGGGAGAAAGTCAAGATGAACCAAAACCGTGTGTGTAACAAGTCTGAATCCAGAAAGGAACCCGCTGGCGATCGGTTGCGAAAATGCAGTCTCGCCCGCACGAGCGGCCTCTGTAATAGCTTAGCGGTTCATTTCGCGAGATTCTAGGATCCGCCTATACATTTTCACAGTAGACATCTTAAACTCTACCCACTTAATTCTTATTGTGTAGCTCTCTTATTTTGTAAAAATTTACTGTGTTCAGATTTAGAGAAACATGCGCGAAACATCCTGACATGCACTCCAAAAATAAACCGCAGTAAACATTAGCTAATTAAGCTTACACAAGTGAATCCTTGCAAGACCATGCATGAGTTCGGTCCATCTATCTTGCAATGTAGGTTCGCTTTTTCTTTTTGGACCCAATCTGCGACATGCATCTTTTCTGTGTAAAGAAAGCAATCTCTCTCTCTCTCCTCTCTCTCTGAACTGCGGGCCACCCAGATACTTTTTGCTCTTTGAACCGAACCAATATCTTGGTTCGCTTGTTTTTTCTGACACAAAAAAGCGATGCCTACCGAAGCCCTGCAATGTGATGAACCCAATCATCCAGCCCTTCGAACCGCTTTTCTTGTACATAGTGGATGGTCTTACGTGACACTCTGAAAATCTCGTGCATTGCGGTCTCGGGGAGCTCATGCGGGTTAACGCCCGCGCGCTTGTATTGAAAGCTCGCTATGAGATCATCGGATGTTCTATTGCGACGATCTCTTTGTCTTGTTATGGTCTCTATGCGATAGTCTCTTAAATCTTTATTTACTCCCGTTTTATTATTGGGTATTTTGTTTCATGAGTGAGTTCACGTTTCATTTCGATGAGAAAGAAATTCGGTGGATGGTTTTTTTTTTGGAGAAGATTCGGTGGATCTTCTGTTTGTTCTACTAGTAGCTTTGCACGTGCAAGGCACGTCTCCAAAATACGTGACACAACATACTTTTTTGTCCCTACTTTGCATGCATTGCCTCTTAAAAGAGAAAGAATGTGGTTATATACCATGCTACTCTAAATTACAACTAATAAAGGGAATAGCTTCTTCTATGGATAAAAAGAACAAGATTTAATAAAACCCTGGAGGGCATTGAAAGGTTTTAGTGGCAGCATGTGTAGGGGTCAATGAGGACTTGTCCTGCTCCACACCGAGTTTCTCATCGACCCATTCTCAGCGGCAGAATAGTCCCCTTCCTAGCCATCCTACTATCTGGTGAAGAAATGTCGCTGCTGCAATCTTCAAGTTGTGTGGATCTCCTCCGTGCTGGAAACGTATCAATTACAAAGGTTTCTCTGAGATATTATCAGCTCGTAGCTCAACAGAATGAAACTCCAAATACTTCCGTAGAAAACAAAATTCCCACAATATATTAAGCCATGTTAATATTTTAATAAAAAATGTGAATTATCCAAAATATAGAACCAATCATTGATTTCAAAAGTGTCCTTCGAGACAAGGCACGGCACGGAAAATCATACTAAATCTTACATTGCCCAGAATTATAGCCACCCACGCAATGAGGAAGGAGATGCATTGATATGGCAATTTGAAAACGCTCCATTAATAGTTAGGTGCCACGCAGAACATCTTAAATATAGATAATTACCTACAAGATGCACGTGGTCTCAAATCTGATCCTTGTGATTAGCAATCAACTGAAGATGTAACTTTTAGTGGAATCTTCTACCAAATCGGTTCAAAAGACAAACCAGACTGCAAATTATGATAATAAAATGAACTGTCGCATATATTACCAAATGACCATCGGCCGATGTCATGAATGGGGAAAATACTGAATGTTGACTTAACCAATCCGAGTCTAATATCCATGGACCAGCTACTTGAAATCTAATATCCGTGGACTTGCACAATCAGAGTTCGTCATACAAAACAATACCAGAGAGGGTACAACTGTGTTTGCATCGTCTGCTTCAACCACACGTCAATCAGCACCGGTGCCTACTCCTCGAGTCCTATGTGATTTGTTGAACGACCCATCTGGTAATTGCTCTTGCATGCCCTGTCAAAAACCTACCACAATAAGACATAAATTAGAGAATCATTGTAAGGAGAACTCAAAGATTATTCCAATTTAAGGGGTGGGAGGGTGTCCTTACAGCGATGATGGGGTCGTAGAAGCTGAAGTGCACGAAGACGCCGAGGTTGCACTGGGATCTACCGAAACGTATCGGGTTGACACCGAGGAAGAAAGTTGGCTTTGTACAGCAAAGCTGCAGGTTTAAATCACATTCTCCAAGAGGCCACGCCCTTAATATCGAACAAATTTTTTGACGACAATCATTTAAGAAATCAGAGGCACCTACACTGTGAACTTCAATTCAACACCAGGTCTGGAATTTGCCATGTTCACCAATCATGAGCTATGGTATATATCGTTGGTTTGATACAGTTCAGTACTACCAGTTCAAATAAACTAAAGTTTCTCACTCTGAATCAAATTATATTTCTCAATCGGATGCCAAACATTAAAAGTCATACAATAAATAAAGCATAGAGTAACTTTTATGAGCCTGGTTGAAGATTCATTCTGCATAGACCCATGAAAATGAATTTACCGTGCCGTCAAGATCACTTATATGAGCCTGGTTGAAATACTCCCATACACTTAGGAGTCAAATGATAGCATACGATTTTCACAACTTTCTAATGAAAAATAAAGAGAAAAACCTGTGAAGCAAAGATTCAATGAACACTTGGGGCCTTTCTCTGTCCAATTGATTCTTCTTTATGTAAACCTACTACAACTAAAAACGGGAGACTGGTCAAGTAACATTTTTTGAAATAGTTTTTTCACTCAATTAACTCAACAGTGTGTTGCATGTGCACTTGTGCAGGATAGGTAGCTGTTTGCATGTGCAAGATAGGTAGCTAGAAAAAAATGGATGTTATATAGGAACAATTTTTTTACTCATTCCAAAAACTTGACTACGTGTGTTGTACAAACATGAATGTCCGTGAGTAAGAATGATCGCAAGTAAGAAGAAAAAACGGCATTCAAATTGTACCATGTTAAAGATGGCATTTACCTTTTGCGAGGATTAGTAGATTGCCTAGATTGGCCATTTTTTCTTCTGTTGGCTGTGACTCAAACAATACGTACACATACATCAGTGCTCCATCAGTTTACAAAAACTAAACGAAAAATGTTGAATTAGTTTTAGTCCAGGAAGACATTTTATCATGAAAACCACATTATATTAGTTACTCGGCTTCTATCAATTTTTTTGCATATTGGTCAAATACTTAATGCCAAAATAGGATTATGAAAGCCAAATAGATCAGAACAAAATTGATCATATGATCTTCAGCCTGAAGATTAATTCCCATGCACTGATGATAGTACCTAGGTTGATGGGGAACCAGGCTATGATTTGGGAGCGTACATGTGGTGGGATGCTCCACGCGAATGGCCAGACGGGAGTAGAATGGTCGGAGGCAGCGATGCGACAATTCCTGCAGCGGTGCCACCCGCCTCTGCTCCTGCAGTAATGCCTAAATTCCTGCAAAAAATACAGAGAAAGAGAGATAGAAGGGTAGAGAGGAGAGGAAAGAAGGCCGGTGCAAAATCTGTGCGCTACATCAGCCACCGCAAGCAACCGCCGGCCGCGCGTGCCTCAGCCACCGCCGGCCCCTAGGGTCAACTCCTTGCCCTGCAAGGAAACCTCCTCCAATCGCCCGACCCGGGGTGGAGAAGGAGCGGCAGCAGCACCGACCCGCATCTCCTCCACCTCTGTATCCATGCGCTGTGTCCTGGGCAGCACCCACATGGCGCTCCGTCGGCATCCAGCTCGAGAATCGCTCGCTCGCTCGTCTGCCGCCGATGTGCACGTATTGGGGACGGATCTGAGGAGCAGAGGGCGCGAAGGCAGCGGATCGGAGGGGGCGAGGCGGCGGGTGAGATGGGGAGGGAGGAGCGGCGGGTGAGATGTAGGTGATAGTTTCAAAGATGAGGGTGCGGCCGCGTGAGCTATTTGGCGGCGGCCCGCGGGAATCTCGCCGAGTTCACCGTCGGCCCTTTCTACGCGGACGGGAGAGGTGGGACTGTTCTAGTATTGATGGCAGAGTTTTCGTCCGCTCATATAAATTGCTAAATGCACACAGGGGTGGATCAATTTTGAAGTTGATGGTTAGATCTACTTAGGTGGGCTAATCGTGTGGTGGCGTTTGTTCATAATAATCCTGTGTACGGTTTCCGGGTGCACCTAAGAAAGAATATGTTTGCTCTTTTAATAGTAGTGTAGAAGTGTAGATACGCCCTCCATAACAGTTAATGCACGCCTATATTGGACCAAGTAATGAACACATTATATGGGCCTAATGAGCAAATATAAACATTATTTTTGTTATTGGACTGGATGAGCAGATACCAGGCTTAAACATCTCCATATTAGACGGGCCATGCTCTTTCAAAAAAAAATAAAAAAAATTGGGCCATGCGAAAATGGCAAAATTAGGCAAGCAAAACAAGGACCCTAAAAAAGGGGAAATAATTTTATGAGACCTGCTCTACAAATCCATCCCCGTGGACCAATTTTAGCAATTGACACGTGACCAAGAGAGAGAAAAAACGAAATTTAAATGCCTATTTTTAGATCTAAACTGTCATGCATGCCACGTGTCAATTGCTAGAGTTGGTCCATGGGGCTAGATTTGTAGACCATGTCATAAAATTATTTTTCCTAATAAAGGTAAACAAAACATGTAAACTGTGATTAGGAAAAAAAAAGATAAAAACCTCACGGGTTCGCTTTTCATGAGTATGCAGTTTGCATATTTCTTAGAAATTGCAACTTAACTTCTATGAAAGTGCAACTTTTACATAATTAGGAAAAGTATACATATAACATCTAAAAGAACTCAGATTGCAAATAACATCTAAAAGAACTCAGATTGCACCTTTTGCAAGTGGATGGTTGTACATTTACAAAGGATGAAATTTCGAGCATGCAACTTGTGCATAATTAAGCGGTATAAAAGCGTGTACATAATGTAAGAACTTCTAGTCACGCTTTTCAAAATGGGGATGTGAAGTGCGACTTCACATATAGCATGTACCATATTTCAGTTATGCTTTTCAAAAGTTGGTAGCAAAACAAAGTGCAAATTGCGATACATATGCGGTTTTAAACAACAATTTTTAGAAGTAGTAGTTGTACATGAGTAAAACTCCAATTTAGTTCGGAGAAAAGTACAACATCTGCGTAATCAACTAAATATAACTAAATCAATACATCAAAGTATTTTTTTCCTCACATGTTGTGTACCCCCTCATTCTCTCAGCTACAGGATACACAACCCGCCTGCAAACACACACAAAGAAAAGAGAAAATTATAGGACAAGAAGACCAACACACATGCAAAACACACAAAATAAAGGAAAATAGGGATAATAAGTCGAGTCCACATAAAGAATACATGGGCTTAAAAATTCCGAAACCAACCCCACTCAAGTGTTATTGCTGCAAATCCAACCCAGCGCCTTGTTTACCAGCGAAAGCATCTGACGTGGGGGTACCCGAGAGGCCCTCCACTATGAGGGTACCCGGTGCGGCCCATTAAGGGGTGCCCTGGCAGGCTCCTCGAGTAACTACGCGAAGGCCCATGAAGAATCGGTCCGCAACGGGAGGAAAGACTTCAGCAATAAGAATAGGAAAATATAGCAACCGACTCAAGGTCGAAGTCCACCTCATGCACGACCCCTGAGACCCTCCTACCTATAAAAGGCACGGGAGGGGGTCACGGAGGGGACGGACAGCCGCTTTCCCGAAACTAGCTAAAAAAGGGTCAGGTATACCTGCCTGATGAGATAGAGAGTGAACGAGCCCAACTTTCTGATTCAAATATGACTCCTTTCCACTTTCAACAAATAGAGAAATCTCCGCTAGGCTAGCACTGGGGGGGGGCATTTTCTAGGTAGGTTTCCCTATTAAATCAGCACCGGATCAAGATTGGAGACTTACCAACAAACACCATTACACAGCTTCAGCATGCTACCAAATCTGAATTGGAAAAAGGATCCTAGATTTAGAGCTAGACGAGATTCAGTCTACGAATAGTACCCCCTGTAACCGACATATTTCACCTCATCAAAATAAATCCGGCGGGCTGTAAACCGTCAAGTCAAGTAGTTCACCAGCGGCTTCTTCCTTCACAAAACCCCGGGTCCCTAACAATGGGGATTGTTGAGTTCACCCCCTCGACATTGGCGCCGTATGTGGGAATCCTGTGCGCTGGATCCGTGGCTCCTTCGGCCTCATCAACAACAGACTACGACTCAGCGATCTGGGAGGATTCAATCTGCGTCAATCAACTTCACCAAGCACTCGCCGGCATCACGTCTAGTATTCGACTGCCTCGGCACGAGTATAGATCTGAAGATCGGAAACTTGAACTTTAGCACGGGACGCACGGGAGTAATACGCCTAGAAGATTCCGTTTGACTCTGACCGGAAGAAGCGATCGTACCAGAACTTTTGTCGCTATCACTCGAAGAAGCAAGCCCCGAGTACTCCTACCTGGCCAACCCCTACGTACACTTCGTCGCAATGGCAAGACGCTCCGAGTCATCGTCCTTAGAAAACAATGAAGGAGAGAAGGAGACCGACGGGCCCAAAGCCACCGACACGACCGACGCGAATGCGGCTGAGGACCCAACAAAATCTCCCCCACCCGAGGATGAGGACTCGAAGGATGATGATGGAGAACTCGAAGAACTCCCTCCACCTTCCAACTATGGATCTGCGACTAAAGGAAAAAAGGGGTAAAATGGGACGCCCCCAACTGTTCGTGTCAAAAGAAATAATGGGACTCGTCACTTCATTGGTTGAGTAGGGCCTCCTTCTCCCAGCGGATGCCATTCGAGAAGAGCAGATGGATTATAAGTGGAAACTAGCCCATCACAGGAAGAAGTTGATCAAGATGTACAAAGAGTTAGACGACACGAGTCTCCCATAGATGCACTCGACTGAAGGTTCGGGCAGTGGGCTGCAGAAACCACCCACTCCAAAGCGACGATCAAGGATCACGGACATGCCGATTGACCATATGAAGGGTACCCAAAAAGTGCTTGACCTTGATCAGGACTTAGAAGAACCAAAATCTACAGAAAAACTGGCATCGAGAACGCCTCAGGAAAGACTTCTGCAGGTCCAGATGAAGGGAATATGTCCGAGAGGCAATAATAAAGTGTTTATTATGTTATTCCTTGTTTACGATAGATGTTTATTTCTCATGCTAGAATTGTATTAACCGAAAACGTTGATACATGTGTTTTTAATAAAGAAACAATCGTTCCTAGTAAAGCCTCTCTTTTAACTAGCTCGCCGATGATCAAGGTTTCCTGATCATGAACATTGGATGTTGTTAATAATGAGGTCATGTCATTAGGAGAATGATTTGATTAACATAAACCCAAACTAAGTATAACAATACGATCAAGTCATTTAGTTTATGTTGTTATGCCTTACATACGAAGTAACCTCGTTCCTTAGACCATGAGATCATGTCAATCACTAATACCGGAAGGGTGCTTTGATGTCATCAAACGTCACGCCGTAACAGGGTGACTATAAAGGTGCCGTTGGGTATTCGGGAAGTGTTAGTTGAGGCTCATGGATCAAGAGTGGGATTTGTCCATCCAAATGACAGAGAGATATACTTTGGGCCCTCTCGGTGATATCACATCGACACCGCTTGCAAGGACGTGACTAGGTCAACAAGATGTCATATCACAAAACGAGTAAAAGAGTACTTGTCGGTAACAAGATCGAACTAGGTATGGTTGATACCAATGATCGGATCTCGGACAAGTAAAATATCGCGAGACAAAGGGAATAATTACAACGTTGATGGTTCACACGATCACGACAGTCATTGTTGAATATCTAGGAGTCATCACGGATCTCCAGATCCCGTTGTTGATTATTGATTAGAGAGGTGTCTCGATCATGTCTATGTTATTCATGAACCGTAGGGTGACACACTTAAGGTTCGATGAAGCATTTGAGAGGATACGGAATATCGAAGAATGTTTTGGACAGCACCGAAATTGTTTCGGGGAAAATTGAAATAGTTCAAGGGGTTTTTGTCGAATGGTTGTTAATAGAATTAACAAATGATTCGAGGTGCTATATGCAAATGTTTGTTAATGGAATTAACAAATATTAAAATAAATAAATAAAAATGTTTTATTTATTTATTAAAGAAAAACCTTTGGATTTTCTAAGTGGAGTTTTAAGGGAGCATGAGTGGGTGTGAGTGCAGCTTCCACTCACATGAAGAGGGAAGAGGTGGGAGCACCCCATGGCTGGCCGCACCCCCCTTTGGGCTGCCTCCCCCTCCCCTATAAAAGGAGGGTGACAGCTCCCCCTCCTCACACACTTGCCCCACCTCCTTTCCTCTCCAACTGCTGCTCCATTCCATGATCTCCGGCTTGGCGAAGCCCTGACCGTGGGATTCTTCACCACCACCACGCCGTCGTGCTGCTGGAGTTTCGGGGGATCCTCTACTTCCGCTACGCCGCTGGATCGAGGGAACGGAGGTCTTCATCGAGTTGAACGTGTGACCGATCACGAAGGCACCGCCGGATTGTGGTGCACATCTTCTCGCTCTCGGGATCAGCGTGAGTACGACTACGCCAACAATGAGATTGAATCTCGTAACGCTTAGAGTCTACGAGGGTATGTTTCCTAAGACTCTTTCTCCCCGTTGCACTTCATCTCCTAGATTAGATCTTGGCCCTTCGGGTTTATCTCGCGTAGGAGATTTTTTGTTTTCTATGCAACGTACCCTTCACCAGACATACCTAATGTATTTCAAACCATCGTCGGGTGATCCCCCCCCCCCCCAGAGAAATACACGCAGAGGTGTTATGGGGCCTCAGCATGGAAAGCATAGAGCTAAGGCGGAAACCCCCCCGCGAGTGGAAGCACCCGCAAAACAGCTGAAGGAAAGAGCCAAAGCCACCCCTGGCGACACACCAAGAAAAGTTTTCAAATAATTTGCGAGACCGGATCACGCAGAATAAGGTGGACATGCTGCAAAGAGAAAGGGCCGAAGAGATGCCACCTCCAAGGACGGCTAGAACCTGAGACGAGAGCACAAAATACGACTCAACTGACTCGGATGATGAGGAGCTCTGCGGGCCTCCTTGCTTCACTCGACATATTCGCCAGGCCAGAAAGCCGAGACGATTCAAGCGAATAGCCGAAACGCCCAAGTACAACGGTGATCCAGAACCCAAGGCGTGGCTAGATGATTACCTAACAGCTGTGAGGTTCCAAAAGGGGAGCAAGGTAACAACAATGAAGTACATACAAATGCAGCTGGTAGGAGCGGCAAAAAACTAGCTGAAAAGCCGACCCAAGAAAAAATATAGTTGTTGGAAAGAATTCGAGCACGATTTCGTCCAAAACTTCAGATCCACCTGCAAACGACCAGTAACAGTCGGGCAGCTAAAGGCTTGCACGCAAACATCGGATGAGAACATTCGCGGGTACATAAGAGGTGGACCACATTGAAAAATAGCGCAGAGGTAATATGGACGAAAGGGCAATCGACAGCTTCAAAGACGGACTCCGCCAAATGGACCTAAGGGAGTACATCGGCCGGATTCGAGTAAAAAGCATGAGTAAACTCATGGAAGTAGCAAACAGATGGGCAGAAGGTGAAGAATCACCACGCAACACCCACCCACCCTCACCCGAGGAGGATCCCATGGAAAACTCATATGCTCACGAAGGAAATAAAAGGTACAACAATGACTGAAATAGAAGAGGGAAGAGCAAACACCGGATGTTCGACGAAGTAGAACCCGAACTAGTCGCAGCGGAGTTTCCAGGTAGTCGTAGTAACGATTACCGCCAACAAGGAAGAGAACAACCACGCGAACAGGAGCGCGATTGCAGGCAAGAACAAAAACGTGAGTGGCAGCCACGGAAAATCAGGGCATACGGGCTACCTCCCATGTCAATCGAGCATAACTCGAAGGGTCGTGCCCAAATCACCTATACAATGACGACAATGCAATACCAAGTTCCAATCACAAATTGAAGGACTGTCGCAGGTTCAACCTACTCATGGAAGCATCCTTCACGAAGCAAAGGGAAGCACAGTAGGCACGATTCCCAGCTGTCCCAGGAGCACCGATGATAGGTGTGCCACCACCTCCCCCAGTACCAACAGTCACCCATCCTCAGCAACAACCTCCAGCGCAAGGAGCACCCAGAGCACAATAAGCCGCAACAGTACACCAATAGTATAGGGTGGGTTACCCGGAGGAAGACAGATACCAGGAACCAAAAGGAAAAATATACATGATACATAAAGGTGCTCCATCCAAAAGAAGCCGAAAGCTCATTACCAGGCATGTGAATCTGGGAAAAATATCACCCCTTGAAACACCCAAGTTCCTAGATTGGTCCGATGAAAAAAAATCACCTTTTCCAGAGCCGACCATCTGCTTGAAGTCCCCTTCCCAGGAAAGGCAGCGCTAGTACTCGAAGCGCAAATTGGAGGCTATGAACTAAATAGAGTGTTCACGGATGGAGGAAGCGGGATCAACATCATCTACACAGAAACTCTGAAGGAAATGAATATACCAATATGAAACCTGAAGCAATAAGAAAACACATTCCATGACATCGTGTCGGGGAAAGCAGTCAAACCCTTGGGAACAGTAGCACTCGAGGTGATCTTCGTAGAACGTGAAAACTACAGGAAACAAAAAACTCGACTTCGAAGTAGTCGACTGGCCGCCACAATACAATGAGATACTCGGGAGAACAACATTTGTGAGGCTCATGGCAGTGCCCCACTACGCGTACCTGATGATCAAAATGCCAGGGCCTAAAGGAGTAATCACAGTGCGCAGAAACTACAAAAAATCTGAAAAATGCGACGTCGAGTTCAACAATATATCATAGTCATTTAGAACACGACAAGAACTAGCATACATAGCAGCCATGACTGATCACTCGATTCTTCCCCTGACAAAGAAAACGACACCCGAGATGGAATTCGACGTGAAAAAAGACAGGGTGGAACATCAAGTCCACCCTTCTGATCCAGCAAAGACAGTATTCATGTACAAAATGCTGCCTATCGCATAGGTAAGCGCGCTTATCGAATTTCTCCGTGAGAATTGGAAAATATTCGCATGGGTGTAACATCCCTGATTTTTGGAAAGTCCAAAAATCACTAAAAATTGAAACTTTTTGTTTTCATGTTATGCAAGTCACCAAAAACCAAATGAGATGCAAGAAACAAAAGAAAACAATACATGTTCCAATGTTTTGGAAATGAAAATCCAATATACCTCTATTGCATAAACCCTAAAGTCATTTCAAAATAAATATTTCTACATAAAGAAAATATTTCTTCTTAAGAAAACCCTTACACCAAACATGTTTTGAACCCAATTATCATCTTGAAAATATTTTTGATATATAAAAACCAGAGAGTTGCTATCTCTAATAATTTCTTGTCTCCAAAAAGGTTTTCACTATTATTGATAACCCCCAAATAGATATCAATTGGATCCTTGTTTTCCAAGTGTTATGTCAATTAAAAAAATAATATAGTGCTATAGAAATAAATTGTTTATGAAAACAATGTTTTCATTTGGGAAAACCTTTCTGCTTTTACTAAACCCCATTTCCAAATTTATTAAATAATTCTCTATGTTTGAAATATAACAAAAGGATACTAATTGTGGTTTCACTAATATGTTGAAAATATACAATATGAAAGTTCCTAAAAGGGTCTTAGGAAACAATAGTTGAACCACAGAAAATATTTCTAAAAATTGCTTTAATCATATAAAAATTAATGTTTTCTATTAAAGTGACTATCATTGTTTCTTCATATTTTAAAATCATAAAATATGAAAACCATTAAATATGATTTTGTAAAATGTTATTGTATCACCTTGATGTCTCTGATATTTTATTCAACCAATAATTTTTATTTATATAATTGATATTTTTAAAATGGCATTAATAGGCTATTAGTGAAATCATTTTTATTTCAAAATATAAAATAGCAAAACAAGTGTAAATGATTTTCAAAAATGATATTTGACTTATATAATGTATTTTTATTTTTATAAAACCCTTTCTCAAAATTAAATTTTGATTTTCTATTAAAAATGCTATTAAGTCACTTTTAATGAATTATTCAAATTTCATAATTCAAAAATGTAATATGTTCAAAAGTTTGTGAAAATGGTTTTTCTGGAAAGGCAATTAAATTTTAAGAATTTGGAAATTGGTTTCATGCCAATTGGAGTTTTTATACAGAAGTTATTAAAGAAATGATTAAACAGAAATTAAAAAGAAAAATAAAAGAATTGATAACGTCATCAATGCATCACCGTTTCGTCTTCCTCTAGAAACTGAAAACGACCGTTTTAATCAGATTGATTGCAGCCGTTTCAGTCGATTGTTTTCATGCCCGAGCCCATGGCTACAAAACCCTCTTTCCCCTCCGCATTTCCCCTCTGGATCCACCCCTGCTCTTGCCCCCAGGCCCTAGCAATAGCTCACCGGAGTTTGTGCTGCCCGCCGGCCGTTTTCTTTGTTTCCGACCAATTTGGTGAGACTCCGCCCCCGATTCCGGGTCCTCCTCCTTCACCTCAACTGCGCGCCCCTCCCTGACCATTCTGGTGCTTTTCCCGCAGATCAATCGACGAGGGTGACACATTACGAGCGCCACCGGAGCAGCGCCGCCCCGTTCGAGCATCACCGTCGCTGTAGGCCTTCCCGGTACGCGCCATCGTCACCATTCTCCCCGTCGTGTCTCCCCGAGCGCTGTCGTCCCTCTCCCAAGCACGGAGAACCCTGCCGCGTCGTCGCCGTCCACACCCGAGCGAACATCGCCGTCCCCGCCATTTTCCGGCGAGCCCACGCCGGCCAGGTACGAAACCTAGCTTTTTGTCCATTAGATCTTGATCCTGTGGCCACGATTAGATCGCTTAACGAAGAGGTATCGTCCAATCGTGAAGCGCCACCTGTCTGCCCAGTCAGCGCGCGTTAAATCTTTATCCATCGCTCGGAGCAGCACGTAGCCGGCCCAGGCCCACTCCTTGTCTGCCGCACCGCGCGGTAAATAACCAAATCTGAGCCCAGCTCTTTTCTGGTTTTATTCCGGAATAAAATTAATTGGCAGTTTTACAGAATAGTCCCTAGAACTAAGAAACATCATATCTTTTTAACCATAAGCCCAAATTTAGCAAATTTGGACTTTTTGAAATCCCCTGGATCTGTAGAATCGTTTAGCACTGTTCAAATTCAAATTTTATAAACTTAAATTGGTTCAATTTTAAATATTATTTTTTGATGAATTTGGGTATAATTCAAATTCTACAAATCCAAAAATTGCAAATAAAATATATTTGGAAACCTTAGGATGTGTACTTTCATATCCTCTGTCCCAAATTAATTTATGATCAAATTAAAAAAGAATTTAGAATTAAGTTGTCTATTTGAGTATTTTTTAACATAGATTTAATTCTATAAATAATTAGAATATGTTCGCTTAAGCAAAATTGCTCCTTTTGGTAACCTTGAACCAGAGAAATCAGTACCTAAGCCTTTTGGACAACCTTGAACCATGACCATGTGTTTTGGACCAAAAATCCATCATAGTGAACCACTAGTTTATCATGCCTTAGATTTTGTTTCTATTCTTTCTACCATTGTTTGTTGTGGCCATTTTTGGAACCAAGACCAAGTCCCTAGTATATGTAAACCATATTAGTGAACCTCAAACACTAGTACCATAGTTTTCTATCTACTTCTTCATTCCCCTATTCTTGCTTCAAGAATCCATCAAGTTAGCAAAATGGAAGACAAGACTCAACCACAAGAAGGAACTCCATCTTCAACTTGGTGGCAACATGAAGAGCTACAAGGAAGATCAATGAAGAAGTTTTGAAGAGAAGACTTAGACTCCACAGCAACTATAAGCAACTCAAGAAGTACAAGTGTGAAGAAATTCAGAAGAAAACATCTCCCTCTCTCTTTCTATCTTTCTTCTTATTTTCTCTCTCTTGACTGAGTAGTATTTTGTGCCCATCCCATACCTAAACCAAGTAGTGAAGTGAATATCATGAAGATTTATCAAGTACAAGAGAAGCTTCACAACAAGGAGGAAACTACAATAGAAGCATGGAGATGATCTTCAAGAAGACAAGCATGTGAACAGTTGGAGCAATCCATACAAGTTGAAGAATAACAAGTTGTTTTTGCCCAACCATTGGCCCAAATGGAAATCCCAAGACTTTATTTTGTTTTCTCTATTGTTAAGAAGTTAGTTGAACCTAGACCTACCCTAAACCAAAATGGAAAGACTAACTTAGAGTACTCAAATGTTTTGATGAAAACAATTAAGTGTTACACATGGTTATGTGTTACTTTAATTGAAATAGTGAGATCACCTTGGTGAACTCTTGGAACTTCTTAGATAAATATGTTTTCAATAAAGTTTGATTACTACAAACTCAAGCTAAACCCACCCTTAAACCCCCTTTTGCCTTGGTTGTTGCTTTGTATGTTTTCTTCACTTGTATATTGTTTGCTAGGATGCTTGTTTATTTTGTTATTGTGTTTTCAATGAATAGATTGTACGGATAGAAACGATATTTTGTGAAGAGAGTTTGATATCTTCACCAACTTCAACGAGGCAAGTAACACACCATCAACTACCCATTATTTTCTATATGCATTAGTTGATTTTGAGTAGTATGCATGATAGGAAATTTTACTAAGTTATACTATGCTATGCTATTATCCTAGTAGTGTGTAGCCATCCCTTTTACCTTGTTATTTTGATAGCCTTAGAATTTATTAGATGCTATGCAATGTTACAAATTGTTTTACTAGATGTTGAGGAAAAATCCTAAGTATAACTAATGAATGAACCACCTGGGTGGAAGTGATAAGACTGGATTATGTTGAGTGTTTCCTCAGGGCCCTTGTTTAAGGGTTATTTCACTTGAGGTTGTCACTTGTGGATGGCCACCCAGGAACAAAGACATTACTATGTCCCTCTAAGTTTAGTAGCTTACCGTGCAACCTTTTGACATATGGGCTCTGTCTTGATCAACTAAGTTGTGAGAGTTCAGCCCAGGCTTGACTAGCAGATGTAGCAAAATTATAGGTGGAACGGTCTTGCCGGCGGGTTTGGACTTCTTCTTCTGAAAGATCTTGTCTCAATTCTCTCCTTTCCATGATGCACTCCGGGTGTATAGGATGTTTGGGCTAATTGAAGACAAAGGGTGAAAGTGCACAACCTCTGCAGAGTCAACAAACTAAGATCTTAGCTGTGTCCCCGGTTATGGACAACTATAAGCAGCTGGACAAGGATTGACGGAAGAATCTCATCACCAATTTCAATAAGTAAAATTTTGACCAAGTGAACAGTATTGTGGTTCTTGGATCTTAATCCAATGTTGCCACCCTTTGAAAACAAAAGTTTTCTTTTACAAAAGAGATAGGAGAAAACTTGCTTTATGCAAACTTAGTCAAAACTCCACTCAGCCAAATAAGCATGTAGTATTAGTCTTGCCATTTATATCCACCATAGTGTTACTTGCCAATACATTAAATTGTATTGACTCCCTTGTGGCTGCATATTCCATATTGCAGATGATTCTGAAGACAAGTGAGGATTACGTTTAGGATCTCGAGACTATCGCCAACATGTTTTGCCTATGGCACATGAAGAAGATGGGCTCAATGTTGTACTATGTTTTCTGCTGTATATCTTTGTTTTCTGCTAGTCTTCTAAGACTATGCAAGTTGTAATACTATTTTGTAAAGACTGGATCATGCGATGTAATAGAATTTGATGCATTTGCATGATATTTCTTTTTGTACTCTGGTGCTAGCAATTGATCCAGGGACTAGCACACTAACACAGATGTTCTTACATTATTTAAATGTGGGAACGCTACAATGGGCCCTAGTGGACATGCCAGGAGTACCCAGGAAATTTATTGAGCACTCGCTAGAAATCTACAAAGACTCAAAGCCGATACATCAATCCACTCGCCGCTTCTCGGAGCCGAAGCAAAGGGCAACATGAGAGGAATTAAACAAGTTATTTGCAGAAAAATTCATCCGGGAGATCAAAATAGCAACTTGACTCGCAAATCTGGTGCTAATCGCAAAGAAAACACTAAAATTCTTCTAATGTGCTTAGACTACACGTCACTGAACAAACATTGCCCCAAAGAATGCTTTCCGCTACCGCGCATCGATCATATCATTGACTCAACTGTGGGTTGCGCGAGGCTCTCCGTCCTTGACGCATATTCAGGCTAAAACCAGATCTTCATGAAGCGAGAGGACAAAAAACAGCATTCATCACCCATTTGATGTATATTGCTACACCATGATGCCTTTCGGGTTAAAAAATGCGGGTGCCACATACCAACGCATGATGTAGAATTGTCTAAAAGCGCAGATTGGCAGAAACGCGCAGGTATATGTAGATGATGTCATGGTCGGGCCGAACAAGGCAGAAACCCTTATAGACGCCTTCGAGAGACATCCGCAGCACTCGACGAGTACGAGATCAAGCTGAACCCAAAGAAGTGCGCGTTCGGAGTCCATCAAGGAGATTTATTCGGGTATCTTTTGTCCGCCAGAAGCATCAAAGATAACCTAGTAAAAATCAAAGCTACCCTATCAATGAAAGAACCAGTAAACGTCAAGGGAGTATAGGAACTCGCAGGAAGAACTGCAACACTCGAGAGATTTATAGAAAAGCTTGGAGAGAAAGCACTCCCCTTCTACAAACTACTGAGGAAGTCAGGAAAGTTCGAGTGGACACCCGAAACCCAGGAAGCCTTCCGTGCCCTTAAGCAAACTTTGTCGACTCCACCCGTCTTGGTGACACCTCAGGAAAAGGAGCCAATGTACCTATATATTTTAGTAACAAGACAAGTGGTCAGCACAGTACTAGAAGTCGAACGACCTCAGAAAGGGTCAATCTACAAGATACATCAACCAATATATTACCTCAGCGACGTGCTATTAGTATCCAAACAGCGGTACCCACACTATCAAAAATTGGTGTACGGAGTATATATGACGGCCAAAAAGTTGAGGCATTACTTCCAGGAGCACCCGGTAACCATGGTATCAAGTGCACCATTGTCATACATAATCAACAACTAAAATACAACTGGATGAGTAGCAAAGAAGGTAATTGAACTCGGACCACAAGGTATAACCTACAAGATACGGAAGGCAATCAAGTCACATGTACTCCCAGATTTCATATCAGAATGGCTCGAGTTAGAACAGCCGAAACTGCTAGACATGTCGAATATCTAGACAATGTACTTCGATGGCTCCAAGAGAGCATGTGGAGCGGGAGCAGGAGTAATACTTAAGTCCCCCAGAGGTGATAGATTATTGTATGTACTTTAGATGAATTTAAAAAACGCATCAAACAATGAAGCCTAGTACGAAGCACTCATCCATGGGATGAATATGGCTAAAGCATGCAGAGAAACTCGACTCGTCATCTAAAGTGACTCGAACCTTCTAGTACAGAAAACAATGAAGGAGTGCGATGCACCAGCAGAAAACATGGCAGCATACAGAGACTTATACAACAAACTCGAAGGTGAATTTTACGGATGCGAGCTGTAGCACATTGGCAGAGGAAGCAATTCAGAAGCCGATGCTCTAGCGAATATTGGATCTACATGTGCCCCAATACCACCCGAAGTTTTCTACGAGGATATTGACCAACCTTCCATCAAACGAAAGGTGCCAGCTATAGAAATAGCCAAAGACTCGGGGATAAACAAGGCATAACAGTCGGAAGATGACTCAGAACCAACACCCATGGATATAGTGGAACAAGTTAATCAAGTTGAATCCTCCTGGATGCAACCACTGATAGACTACATGACTCGAAACGAACTCCCGGAGGATCAAGCAGAAGCGCGCCGAGTAATGCGTAGAGCCAAAGCGTCCACAATTCTCTATGGACGACTGCACAAGCGCATCATATCAGACATATTATAGAGGTGCATCATCCCAGAAGAGGGAAAATAGATACTCGTAGACATACACCAAGGAACCTATGGACATCATGTGGGGAGCAGAAATCTCGTCCGCAAAGATTTTAGAACCGGGTACTACTAGCCAACAGAGAGTATGACGCCAAGGAAATCCTGCGGCGATGCGAAGCATGCCAAATGTTTGCAACGCGCCCAAATGTACCAGCCACGAAATTACATTTGATACCACTCGAATGGCCTTTCGCACAGTGGGGACTCGACATGGTTGGGCCACTTAGTCAATCATCTAACGGCGGACACACTCGGTTTCTCGTGGCAGTCGACATGTTCAACAAGTGGATCGAAGCCATGCCAATAACATCACAGGATGCAGAATCAACAATAAAATTCATCAGGTCCATAGTACACAGGTTTGGAGTACCACACAACATCATCACGGACAATGGAACAAACTTCACAGCAGAAGAGTTCCAGGATTATTTCAAAGAGCTAGGGATAAAGGTCACCTATGCATCGGTCGCACACCCGCAAACCAATGGACATGTGGAGCGACCGAACGGGCTAGTCACAGCAGGGTTAAAAAACGACTACTTACACCGCTCAAACGCGCAGCCGGTTCATGGCCAGAATAATTATCTTCGGTACTTTGGGGCATGCGAATAACGCCAAGTAGACCAACAGAGTACTCCCCATTCGGGCAGATGCAGTACTACCAGCAGAAGTACGACACAACTCGCCTCGAGTTGCATCTTACACAGAAGAGGACTCGAACCAAGCACTCGAGGATGCACTGGACCTGGCAAACGAGGCATGGGATAAAGCACTGGCACTAACAATCGTATATCAGCAAGGCCTGCGTAACTATCATGCCCGCCGAGTACACAACATAACCTTCAACGTGGGCAATTTGGTGTTACGACTGAAGCAAGGGAGCCATGATAAGCTAACATCACCAAGGGAAGGACCTTATGTAATAGGAGAGGTACTCGAAAACGGCCGATATAATCTCAAGGACAAAAAGATAGGGAATTTCTACAAAACCCATGGAACGTCTCGCAGCTACGTCTCTTTTATGCTTAATTTATAATTCAGTTCAATTAAGAATAAGACTATTCCAGCCATTTATGTATTCCGATCACTTTCTTCTGTATGTTTTACAGTTATAATCACAAGTGAGTAACGATATTACCCGGGCACTCGGGGGTCGCGCAGCAAAAAGTTCAAATAGAAATTTTAGGGTGACTCATCGCCGCAGTCGCACACGAAATATTCGGGGGTTGCACAACAAAAAATTGAAACAGAAATTTTCGGGTGACTCCTCACCGCAGTCGCACTCGAAATACTTGGGGACTACGCAGCAAAAAGTTCAAACAGAAATTTTAGGGTGACCCCTCGCCGCAGTCACACTCGAAATACTCGGGGCTGCGCAGCAAAAAGTTCAAATAGAAATTTTAGGGTGAATCCTCACCGCAGTCGCACTCGAAATACTTGGGGGTTGTGCAGCTAAAAGTTCAAACAGAAATTTTAGGGTGACTCCTCGCCGCAGTCGCACTCGAAATACTCGGGGGCTGCGCAACAAAAAGTTCAAACATATTTTTTAGGGTGACTCCTCGCTGCAGTCGCACTCAAAATACTCGGGGGCTACACAACAAAAAATTCAAACATAAATTCTAGGGTGACTCCTCGTCGCAGTCGCAATCGAAATACTCGAGGGATGTGCAGCGAAAAGTTCAAACATAAACTATAGGGTGACTCCTCGCTGTAGTTGCACTCGAAATACTCTGGGGCTGGGCAGCAAAAAGTTCAAACAAAAATTTTAGGGTAACTCCTCGCCGGAGTCGCACTCGAAATACTCGGGGACTACACAGGAAAAAGTTTAAACATAAATTTATGGTGACTCCTCGCCGCAGTTGCACTTGAAATACTCGGGGGCTGCGCCGCAAAATGTTCAAATAGAAAATCCTAGGGTAACTCCTCGCCGTAGCCGAACTTGAAATACTCGGGGGTTGTGCGGCAAAACGTTCACACAGAAAATCCTGGGGTGATTCCTAGCTGTAGTCGCATTCATAACACTCAAACTTTAGCCATCAAAAACAAGATCTTGCCAAGGAAAAAGTACTCAAAATCAAGAGAAGATACATGCACTCAATCAGAAAATTGAGATTTCATTCATATATGTACAGTACAGATAGTTACAGTGTGAATTACAGATACAACAGAACTAGTATCTAAGACCCTGGAGTCCATCCACCTCGCTGCTAGTTATCGGTTTCCTATTCAGCCAAACGCATGAGTGCGACAACTGCAAGTGCGGCTGCTTCATAACGAGTAGTCATATTAACACGTTGGCGGTCCCGAAGAGCATGAGGACCCCTAACAATGTTCAGCACATTCATTTGAGGATAATGATTCTTGGCAACAGGTAAGGCAACTTTAGCTCCACGAACTAGCTGACGATGAACGAGTGCCTTAGCATGGTCGAAACTGCTAAACTTCCGCATCAGATTGAATAGACCCCCGGGTAGCCTGTTCAGTGGAAAGAGTGCTCCATAAATATTGCAGAATGCCGCATGGCAAGAGCCGATTACTGCACCAACTTGCTGAGCCCAAGTCCGTAAAGTCAGGAGTACTCGATACTTTTCAGTATTAGCCCAAAAAGATGATGAGCTATAAGCAGAGATTTTTAGGTGTTCTTCTTCAACATAACGAGTTTCCTCAGCAGCATTTTCTTGAACACCTATAAGATATTGTTCACTCGGATAAAATGAGACAAATATAATCGGGACAATCAAGAAGCAGATACTAAAAAACTTACATGCCAAATCAGTCGTTATTGCAGCCAGCTCAACTAAGAGAAAATCTTTATGATCTGTAGCAACTTGCTCCTTATATTTTGCAGCGTTGAGCTGAGCCTTCAGAGTTTTAAGTTCCTCTTCCTTTCTTAAAATCTTAGCGCTCGGTAATTCCACTAAGTTTGTAGTAGACGAAGTTGAAAGAATCGAGGTTGATGGAATTGCAGAACGAGAAGACCCAGTCGCCTAAAAGAAAAAAGACAAGAATCGTCAACACTCGGTTACTGTTGCACTCGAGTGTTCAGCAGAATCATCCTGCTTCACACTCGGGAGCTACTCCCATTGGGAGCAAACATAAGGATAGAAGGATCAGTATTAAAAGCAAAATAGGAAAATATATCTCAGACTTAAACTAGAAAAACCAAACATATTTCACACAGATAGTCGAGTGCATAAGATTCATTACAGGAAAAAGAGAGGATTTACTGCACTCGGGCACCGCTATTACTTAAACTACTCATAGGAAAAGAAACACTAGGACTTTGTGGTTGCATTCTGAGCTTCCTCAGCAGCCTCAGCAGGCAGGGATCGAGCTTCGAGCATTTTCAAAAGACCACTGGCTAACCTAACAGACTCCGGGGTGAAGGGGTTGAGGTCTACCTCTTGCCCGTCCAAGTCAACTGGAGGTCCGCTTAATGCAGCTTCAAAGTTTCCCTCGATGCCATGCGCTGGAGCGAGTGTCAGCACCGCCTCCGCTCCAGAAAGGGTTTGTTCTCGACTGAAGTCAGCCAAGACGTTCGTGTTGTGAACACGCCCATCAAAGCGCTCGGAGTCGAGCTTCCTTGGGAACAGGCACTCGTGGAAAGACACGAGCACTCCCCGGAGCCTCTCAAGTAAATCCTTGGCCTTGACTACCAGCTGCTCGAAGGAAGTAACAACATCTAGCAATGGGTCCTCCCGTAGTCAAGCAGATAAAGAAGGAGGACAACCAAGAATAGCTGTAACAGTATAAGGTGATCATTACAAAAGGTATGGGAAATACCGAGAGAAAAGCACACTTAAACAAAGAAAGAAGTACATGTCAAGCTATCCGTCAGAGAATGAAGTCGAGGCACAAGGTTTTCTTCAAGATCAGAGAACTATTTGAGAGCCTTTACCTCCTTTTTCTTGGACTCTTCTGCTTTTCGGATGGTGACCTCAGCCCTTTTCTTGGCAGTCGTGGCCTCCATCCGAAGAGCTGCATTATGCGCCCCGAGTTCTTTGATTCGAGTGAGCACGGAATCCTTCTCTGTAGCAGTCGAGATCAGAAACTCTAAGACAAGGAAACCAATCAGATACATAGAGTTGAAACAGGAAAAAAATAGTTCACTAGAGCACGATCTACCTTTTGCCTTAGTGAGATTGGCCAGAGCAGTGTCCCTCTGCCTTCCGATACCAAGAAAACGTGTGCCCAGATCCTTCATGCTTTCCAAGAAGGGCCAGAAGACTATCAGAGTCATAAATTAAAACACAAGGCTTAATTCTACGCTCGCCTGCAAGCAGCCAAACGCAGACTCGAGGGCTACTCCCATCGGGAGCGCTGTTCGTGCACCCATTAGAATGAACAAAATTTGCAGGAGAGTAAAATAAAAGGAAATAAACTCACGTGATTCCTAACCTAAAACTCGGGAGCCAAGATATCTACATCGGCCAGGTTCACACTCCAAGCTCTTGAACATCCTCTTGCACGACTCTTTTGTCGCTGGCGCTCCGCGAAGAACTCGAAGCAGCCGTAGCTTGTACATCAGCAGCAGCACCCGAATCGGTGGAAGGAACTGGTGCAAAACTTGAGGTAACTCCCCCCTAAGGAGAAGGAGCAGCGGTAGAGGGAGTAGTCGAAGCAAGAGGAGGAGTTGGAGCCCTAGGAGGAATTGAAGCCCTGGGACACGCAAAGAGAAAAAGCAACTATCAAATTAAAAGTCAAGGTTTGGTTGGTACGACAGGAAAAAGGGGGAAAATCATCCGCTGAAAAAACTCAAGCCATATACGCGGCTAAATTTATCGGTTGCAGGAACTACTGGCGGCTGAGGAACAAGTGGAGTGATTGAAGAAATGGGAACTGCAGGAATCGGGTCCCTCAGCTCATCCCCTCGGGCTTCACTCGACGAGCTTGAGTCCTTTGAGGTAGTTTCCTCAGGCTCGCTTTCCGCTCGAGTGCTCTTAGAGGGCACTCATGACTCCTCGGTAGTCTCCTCCTAAAATTCCTCCAGGTCATCCGCATGTCGAGAAGAATTGAACGTAGCAACTGAAGGGATCAAGTCCAAATTCATAGTAGCTGCCACGGTCAAACCTTCCAGAAACGGGACAATACCCGCTTTGGGTTGTTCGCTAGCTAGGACATCTAAATTCTGAAATAAGGAGGGGATGGAAAAAGGAGTCAAGTAATAAGAAGCAGGAGAAAGTGAAAAGCAAAATGGAAATATATTGGCAAGTGAAATAAATCAGGGAAAACAAAGATGAAGTACGAAGAAAAGTAAACTCACCTTGGTACGGTCAGTCGTGGAAGAAAGCGGAGGGATAGCAGGAGTCAAGTCAATAGGGTCGCTCTCCTCGATTTGAGTGATTTGGCACAAACATTGCTCGAGTTCATTGCTAGAGAGCTCTTTGCGGCGCAGAGGATGAGCTAAATTAGCACTCGAGTACGCCCACATAGGTACCTCCCTATATTGGAGTGGCTGCACTCGGCATTTAAGAAGATGAGTCCGAGTGAGCCCACTAGCCTTCTAGGTGGCAACTTGAGACACCAAGTCTTCCGTCTGTTCCGCCTATTCCACGGTCAGTTAGTTCTTCCATGAGCTCCTCAGCAAAGGTGGGTTGTCTAAATCGACTAGTGGAGAACCATCAGCATTGGGCGAGTCCTTCATATAAAACCAGCGGCTTCTCCATGATATGTCCAAAACCTATCTCCTTTTCCGAACACTTTTGTTATGGTTTGCCTCTAAACTTGTGATTTTTGGATACCACCAACACGGACTAACGCTATTTTCAGCAGAATTACCTTGGTGTCTTGTTTTTTGTGCAGAAAAATCAACTTTTGGGAAATTGCCCGAAAAAGACCCCATTGAGCTTATATCACCAGAAGACCCCGGGAGCCAGAAGGACACCTCGAGAGGGGGGGGAGTGGCCCAAACCACCCCTGGGCGCGCCCCCCTAGGCCGCGCCGCCTGGTGGTGTGGGGGTCACCTCCACCCCCTCGGGCTCCCCGTTCGACTACATATGACCCCTAAACCTAAAACACGAGAGGGTTCGTCATATTCCACAGAAACACAACAGAGCGCCGCCGCCACCTCGAAACTAAATTCGGGGATCAGAAGTTCCCGTTCTGGCGCCCTGCCGAGACGGGGATTCAGAGGAGATCATCACCATCGACACTGCCACCTCTTCTCCATCAACTATTCATGATTCCCCCGTCCATGTGTGAGTAAACACCGCTGTAAGCTGAGAGGGGCGGAAGGGATTGGATGAGATTGGTCATGTAAAAATGCCAGATTGTTAGGACATAGTGCCTAGTATCCACTGTTAGTGTTTTCTACCGTTGTTGCAACTTGTTATGCTTAATGCTTGTCACTTTGGGCTCGAGTGCCATGATCTCAGATCTGAAAATGTTATTGTTTCATGAGTATAATTATGTTTCTTGATCATATCTGCAAGTTAGTTACACATGTCATTGTACGGAACCCGAGGCCCCAAAGTGACAGAAATTGGGACAACCGGAGGGGATGGTTGTGATGTGAGGATCACGTGTGTTCACGGAGTGTTAATGCTTTGCTCCGGTGATTTATTGAAAGGAGCACCTTAATTACCAGTAGTTTCCCTTGTGGCCCCGCTACAACGGGCTTGTAGGACAAAAGATGTTGTGCAAGTTTCTCATTGCGAGCACGTATGAGTATATTGGAACACATGCCTATGGTTAGCCTAGAACTTGGATGCTTTATTATTATTATTATCTATAATTTCCCTGTTTAGATTATTACATGACCTATGTTATCCATGCAACGCCTGTTCATCCATTCCCTCTATGCCTACGGTACTCCCATCCTACTGTTTTCCGAAATTGCTACTGTTGTTACTATTTTACTCCTGCTGTTATTTTACTACTGCTGCTGCCATAAAACTTTTACTACTGATAAATTGTTGCGAGCAAGTCTACTTTCAGGTCCAGCTGAATTGACAACTCAGTTGTTAAGGATTATAAATATTCTTTGGCTCCCCTTGTGTCGAATCAATAAATTTGGGTTTTACTTCCCTCGAAGACTGTTGCGATCCCCTATACTTGTGGGTCATCAAGACTATTTTCTGGCGTTGTTGCCGGGGAGTGTAGCTTTATTTATTTGCTCACTCGAACGTGATATTGTTCGCTGCAAGCCTTTCATCATGAGAAAGACTCGTGATGGAAAAGTTCATATATTACCATCTACTACAAGGAGATGTACAACTCTGAAAACACCTCTGTTGCTTTTGATTCACCGTCTGTTATGATTAAGATTCTTACTCCACCACATGCTACACGTACTGTTACTTTTGTTAAGTCTAAAAATTACTTTGATACTTTTGATGATGCTTCTACTGTGCTTGATGATACTGGTTCACTAGGTCCTTTCCTAGATGCTACAATTGCTAAAACCAAACAAATTGAAAGTGCTGAAATTTTTGTTGAAAATATTGGCACACCTGTTAATTCATCTAAGTTTATTAATGATCTTGATGAAACCTATATTGAACTTAATGATGACTTTATTAAATAATCTCAAGCTACTACTGGTACAAATGCTCTTAAGAGTCTTCTTGCAAGACATGCTGTGAAATATAAATCTTCTCTTGATGCTAAGTTTTCCACAACTCCCATACACATTAGAGACAATGATTTTGATTTCACTTTAGATTTATATTACATATATATTGTTGAGAAGGAACCTTGTTGTGGAATCTTTGAGTAGTTTATTTTCTGATGATACTAAGTTGCGTACTTATTTTGTTACCAAGATCTTCCCTTTCTTATTGAAAGATGAAGCTAAAACTTGGTTTAAGAATCTTTCACTTGGATCTATTACAAGTCGTATGGATTTGGTTAATTCTTTCTTTTGAAAATATTTTCCTGCTAGTGCCCAACATGCTGCTGTGCAGGACATCTTCAACTTTGAGAAAATTGAAGGAGAAAAAATATCTGAATCTTGGACAAGGTTTTGTTCTTTAATAAGAGCTAGCTGTAATATCCCTCCTTTTGTTTAATAAAGAGAGGTGTTGAGTACATGGCATGCATGCATGAAAAATGGATTAAAAATTTTCTTTTAAAACTTAATCACAGAGTTAACAGAAAGTCACTTAATCTGGCTTCACACAAATTTGTTCTACAAAGTTTTTCAAAGTGAACCAACCATGTGCTAAAAAGGTGGCAAATTTGAAGAGCTTTCCAACAAGTATTTTTGTGCAATTTTTGCTTCACAAAAAGGCCTTCAAAAGTCTGTTTTGGTTCTGTTTTAGGTCCAAAAGGACCTCTTTGTAAATTCCTCAGTCTTTCCAGGGGGGTTATCAGAGAAAAACCTTTTTATCGTCTTCCTCCTTGTCTCCGGCCAGGGAGGCAACCGCCGCCGCCCTCCACCTCCTGCTTGCCCCTGTCGACGTGGAGGTCTGAGGTCCCTCAAGGAGACGTCCAGATTGCTCCCTCACCTCACAGAACCCCCTCGCAGTTCCCCTCTCCTCCTCTGTCTCTCTCCCTCTGCACTGAACCCTACCGCCGCCGTCGATCCGCCGTCGCCGCCGTTGTGCCGCTACCCCGACCTCCCCGTTGGTCCCGTTGGAACCGCACCGTCCCCCTCTCCGTCCTCGAGCACCCGGAGCCGCCGGTATGGGCTAGCCACGCCGAATCGAGGCCTTCTTCCCCGCGGCCGGTCGCCGGAGTTTCCTCACCGCGCCGCCATCCCCGCCCTCCTCCGGTACCGTCGAGCTCCTCCACTGGTTCCTGGTGAGCCTCTGCCCCTCCCCATCCCCTCTGTTAATCTTCTCCGGCCCGGAGTCGTCGAGTCGCCTGAGCCCGAGCCTCCCCGCCGCCGCTCGCTGTCAAAACCTCGCCGCCGTTGACCCCTAGCTAGCGGCGCCACCCTTTTCTGGTTCCTCGTGACGAGGTGCACCCGAGGAGCCAAACGACGCTTCCCGGGACGCTCCCGTTCGCCGCCGGCGAGCTCTCCCGTCCACGGCCAGCCACCGCTGAGATCACGGTGACGTCAACCTGACGTCACCTGCCCACGTGGACGCGCCAGGCGGTTTTCTGTCCTATTTAAACTGACCAGTGGGCCCCACTTTTAAATAGAAAACAGAATATAATTAATATTTGGAAATTAAATAACTTGTAAATTATAACTCCAAAAATTATAAAAAAAAATATGCAATGTGTTCAGAAAAATGTGAGCTTTTTATCTATACCACTTTCATACATGTTTAACCAAGTTTAAAATGAGTCCACATTTGTAGTTTACATTTAATCCATTTAAATATTGAAAATAAAGTTTTAATTCAATAAAATTAGAAAATTAAGTGTAATATACCATTTTGATCAGTGGAACAAATGCAATCCATCTATGAGGTTCCCAAGGTCTTTTGAGCATCTAATCTTGGTCACACCTCTAGATTAGGGTTTTCTCCCCCTCCGGTGTTCGTCGTTCACGGAGTAAAACTCTAGCCTCCTGTTCTATCCTTTAAGCTTCTTTTCAATTAAATTGTTTTACTCATGCATACATATTGTGCATTGCACGGTAACCAAATATTGATTGTTTGCCTTCTTTCCGGTGTTGCTCGCTATCGGTAGACCGAGATCCGGAGGTTGATCCGGCCTTCTACGACAACCCTAGCTCCACCTTCGACGAGCAAGGCAAGCACAACCTCATGGCTCCACCCATGTTTTGAGTCTTTCAACCTCTTACTCATGCATACGATTCAACTTGGTTTTGAGTCTGTTAGAGTTAACCTATCCACTGCATGACCCCTCCCCCTCACATGTCACCTTCATACCTGTTTACCCTCCTAGTATGAATAGGGTTGTTTGAGTAACGTAGAGCCTTGTGTGTTCAATGCTTAGACATGCTTAGTCTTATGATCTGCTTCATCCGGTTGATGAAATGCCGATAATTCGTGAACCTAGTATGAAAGGTGTTTATGCTTTGATATGGTTGATTAACATGATTAACATGGCATGGATGTTGAGGACACTGTGGGTTGTGGTTTTTGTCTCGTTCATGCCCCTAGGTGCGAGTTCTCGCCTTCGAAGCCAAGACTGAACGTACAGCCACACGCGGGGCCTAACAGACCGCGCTCGGATAACTAACTTGTCTAGTCACTTCCATGGGTCACGTAGATTGAAGTTTCCATTTGCGGGTGTGTCATAAAACGTTTTGGAGAAAACTAGGGCGTGACCGGGACCAGTGATGGACGTACACGGATCTTGTCCCGACTCACAGAACAGGTGCCGTCAGGAGGTGGCCAACTCCCTGTTGACGGGGTGGCCCTGTTTGGGTTGACTCATGGATAGGGCTAAGCAAGGTAAAGGCCGTGGTCGACCACACTCTGCCGCGCTCTTAGAGAGGAGCGTTACCGCGTGGTGTTAAGAGTCGGTTGACACGTGTGGGTAAAGTGTACCCCCTGCAGGGATAAATCTTTCGGAAAGCCGTGTCCACGGTTATGGACGACTTGGCAACGGATTCTATGATCATAGACAACTCTAACGGAATGACTAAAACTTGTTGTCAATGAATGAAGGATGCCTCCTCGACTAAGTCGAGAGGGGTGATTCTTGTAGCATAAGTTAGTCTGGGAATGAGAAAGTACTTGGTGGACTAAATAACATGATGATCTCAGTAGTTGAGTAGATTCCTCCTCTGTTTTAGAAATGCTCTATTACACGTGCTTTTCTTCCTCAGCTTCGGAAAACAAAGTTGGCTTTATGCAAAGAACCTTAAAATCCAAGTCTTGCTGAGTACCTTTTGTACTCAACCTTGCCTCGTTGTTGTTTTATTTCAGACTTCGGCGATGCAGCTGAAGAAGGGTTCTACCTCGACGTCGATGAGTAGTTAGGGGTTCCCAGGTGGCAGCCTGGTATGTGTAGTATGGGTTTGGCTACGTTGCTTATGTTTTGGACTCTTAGTCCTTCTGCTCTTGTTGTATAGCAACATATTTGCTTCCGCTGCTTGTTGTAATGTTGGGTTGCTTGACCTATGTTGGTCTTGTAACCTCTGCGTGTAAGCTACTCTAGTATGCCTTGATTAATACAACTTTCATGTCTAGAGTACTGCTTTGATCGATTGTTGGTCTCGAGCCCGTTGTTATACAGTTTTGGCTATGCCTGCATAGTTGTCGCAGTCGAGGGGTTGTGGAGCCGATGATCCATGTCCGAGCCCGCCTGCCGGAGATATCCGGCCTGGGGCGAGGTAACCCAGTAACCCTCGATTGTTGTTGCACTTTCTGGACACATAGCAGCTCTGTATAACTTTGGTCCCGTTCCTTCAGTTTCATCCGACTCGTGGACGCTTGGGTATACATATCTGGTTATGACTAGCATGGACACAAGGAGTAGTAGACCGGGGATCCGGACTACGTGCCGATGAATCCGGTCTGCCTGCTGTTGTTTGTTGCGGCCGGGGCTGGTAACCCTGAAGCCCTTGTGGGTCCATTGCTAGGAGCACATGACAGTTTGTATATCTCTGGGTCCGGGGTCCGATAGGTCTTGGTATCAGAGCAGGACTGCCTGTAGGAAACCCTTGCCGTTGGTCGATGTTGAGTCTAGAACTTGTGAAAACTATTTCGCAAAGACAAAATGAGTTATGAAAACCCTCTTAGGATTCTTTTTACTCCTTACCTGGTATCGCTCTAACTCTGAGTCACCGTATCTCATTTGTTTTTGTGTGCAGTTTCTTTGGAGTTGTCTCAAAAGTTAGGAGTAAAACCGTTGGTTGTTTTCTTCCGAGTACTATGTCTCAGGTTGTTATAGTTCCAAATTCAAATCTTTTCTTCATGTCTTTTGACATACTGAAAATGTCTTTGTTTCAGATGCCCTATGGTCAGGTTGTTCGACACACTCTCTGCCTTGGAGTTCCAGGTTTTCCCCATCTTTTAGCCTCAGCCTGTGCAAACATAGGAGCCCCTTGGTACCATGTGTACACTGTGTACGAGGTGTACCGTGACTTCAACCAGTCCCAGTACTTATGTGGTGTCCGTCTCCCACAGCTAGATGGTACCATCATTCCTGCTGAGCACTATGCTGAGGGTATTGGTTTCACCGTTGAGATGGTTGTGCAGGATGCTGCACGACACTGTCTCAATGAGCTTCGTTACCACTATCCAGACCACGAGCATAGCTCTTTCCGATATTGCCCAGGTTCCGATGCTACTCTTGAGGGGTGTCATATTCACACCTTTGCTGATTCCTCCCAGGAGGAAGATCTTAGACTTAGGTGCACCGCTGAT